>OY740718.1:54214113-54827923 GCA_963513945.1 Hydrotaea diabolus | reverse complement strand
GAATGAACCTAGGATCCTGAAATTTTGCATGATGATAGCTAATGGTCATTATTTGTTTGGGATTGTAAATGGGCGAAATTGGGCAAAAAAAGTTTCCCTTTAAGGGACTTAAATTAAAAGGAGAAGGGAAAAGGAGTTTCCCTTTAAGGGACTTTAATTACCTCTGCAAAAAGAACATTTTTTTAGTATTTGCTTAGCAAACAATCATTTTTTGCTGATAGACAATAGTTGGGACGCACTAAATACCTCAGCAGAGGGAGTAGCTGCTCGACTTTTTAGCTCATGTGGCTTAAAAATCGTACTGGATGGTCATAACGTGTGAGTTATAGTCAGTATGGATATCCTTTTTTGGGACCACAAGGGCCCAAAAATCGTAGCGCATGGTCAAGACGAGTGAATTATAGTCAGTAATGACATATGGTACTTAAATAAAATTTTGCTTCGAATCCAAATATAATGTCTGAAATTAGGGATGGACGCAGGGCCTAAAAGAGCCAAAAAAAACGTACCTTTTTTCGCGCTTTTTAGCGCACGGGCGGTGGATGATATATAGGGTGACCCATCTAGAGGTATTTTTTCAGAACAAAACAAATATAAAAAATCAAATCATGTGTGGAATCTTTATTGGTAATTTGAAAGGACATTATATGGCATTTATTTTTTGAATATAATTTCCTTCAAATGTTGGCCGCAACTACGCCTCAGGTTTTCCATTTTGAGGGTCCAATTTTGGATGACTCGTTCGAGCTTTCGACCAGTATGGCTTAAATGACACGCGTAATGTTGGCTTCCAAAACCTGAATCGTAGCTGGTTTGTCAGCTTAAATTTTGGACTTTACGTAACCCCAAAGAAAAATGTCTAAAGGTGTGATATCACTCGATCTAGGCGGCCAACACACTTGTCCAAAATGTGAAATTAGCTGTTTTTCGAAATGACCTCTCAATAGATCCATCGTTTTAGCAGCAGTATGGCAAGTGGCACCGTCCTGTTGAAACCAAGAGTCGTCAAGATTACGGGCTTCAATTTCAATTTCGCTCGCAATAGCGAGCACCATTCACGGTTACGTTCCGGCCATCATCATTTTTGAAAAAAATTTATGATTTTTACCAGCTTATAAACCGCACCAAACCGTGGTTTTCTCTGGGTGTAATGGCACCTCTTGAACCTCTTTTTGTTGCTCTTTAGCCCAAATGGGCGATTTTGTTTATTGACTTTGCCGTTGAGCCAGAACAAAATTTTGGTCGAAAACAGCGGATCTTCCCGTTTCGCACCGAACGCTTATTTCCATAATACAGGTGCCAACATTTAAAGGAAATTATTTTCAAAAAATAAATGCCATAAAACTTGATTGCATTTTTTATATTTTTTGTTCTGAAAAAATACCTCTAGATGGACCCTATATTATAATGTTCGGCCTGGTCGAACTTAACGACGTTTTTACTTGTTATTGTTCCATTGGCACAACGAGAAATCGAACTGCCAGTGTCAGAATAACATAAGTTTCTAAAAATATGCCTATATAATGACTATTGGTTAGATATTGGAGAACGTACGAATGAGTCAGTGCACTTTTTGCAGCATTCAAACCCAAACAAATTTCACTTGCAAATTTTCTTTCCTTTCATTTTATATTACTTGCATGTTGGCATGAGCAAGTATTTGAATTTACCAATTAACACATAACAACGAAGTGTTTCTTAGACGGGTTTGCTAATTTGTTTCTAGCATGGCTTTGTCAAAAAACGACCTCAAGCGAAACTGGGGAAGAATGTAAATTTCAAAAAACAATATAAAAGGAAGGAAGTCAACTGAAATCACAGATGAAAAAATGGGGAAATTAATACGAGTTGATTTATTCCTTTGCGACATCATGCACTGCACTACGCGCTTTCTGAAAAGCACCCAAATGAAAATGAAGACAATAAGCCGAAAGTGTCAAATTGATAATTAACTCTTTAATATTCGTTAAAAGCAAATCCAATGGGTTATTTAAACGTCTATCTACTTATGTATATGACATGACATAAAACGTGCATACATATGTACAAATTATCTCGGTCCGTCCGCGAATTCGAACAAGATGAATTACCTATGAAAATATCGAAACGTAAAAATGACGTTAAAAATGAAATACGTTTTGTAACTGAACAAATCGGATTTGTCCGTACGCTAGAGTTGTATAAATACCGAATACTCGAGTTTTGGAGTTTTTGGAATTTAAAGCACGCCTAAAGGCCCGTACTCAGGTGAATGTAAAATACTCGCATGCTGGGTGTCCTAAGAAGAGCGCAATTTTTAAATTTTAAATAAAACACAGATATTTAAGAAAAAATCGTGAAACTTTATTGTATCGTAAAGTAGACAGAATGAGGTTATGTATGGAACAATATATCGTGCAAATGGCCGCCGCGGCTTTGCTGGCATGCACGCGATCTTTTAATGAAATTTTCAATGACCGTTTTGCATGAATGCTGCGGTATTTCATTAATGCAGCGTCCAATTTCGTCTTTTAAGGCTTGAGTCGTCGTCGGCTTATTCGCGTAAACCATCGACTTCAAAAAACCCCAAAGAAAAAAATCTAATGGTGTTAAATCGCACGATCTAGACGGCCAATCTTGATCTCCAAAACGCGAAATAACACGACCGGGAAATGACTGATGCAGCAATTGAATTGTTTCTCTGGCTGTATGACAGGTGGCGCCGTCTTGTTGGAACCACATGCCCTCCACATTCATTTCTTCAATTCTAGGCAAGAAAAAACTGGTTATCATTTCACGATACCAAACACCATTGACTGTTTGCGCTTGACCTGCCTCATTTTCATAAAAAAAGGTCCAATGATTCCTCCAGCCCAAAAACCACACCACACAGTGACACGTTGAGGATGCATTTGCTTCTCGTGAATCACTCGAGGATTTTCCGCACCCCAAATGCGACAATTCTGCCTATTGACGAAGCCATCAAGATGAAAATGGGCCTCGTCACTGAAGATGATTTTATCGGCAAAATCAGCATTTTCATGTTGTCTTTCCAATACCCAATTAACGAACTCCCTTTCGTGTAGCGCTCCATTTTTACTAACCTCGTACCTTCTACTAACAAACAATAACAATTGTTCAAATGTCAAACAATGACACTTCGAATGTTGCCAGATTTAAAAATTGCGTTCTTCTTGGGCCACCCTTTCAGCTTGGGAAAATTTTCGTTTAATAGTAAAGAGTGTTTTTTTCAGACATGGGGTTTTCAAGAAGTAATAAAACGCATTTAATTTAATGTTATGCATCAAATACTGTAAGGCTCCGTATATATAACGATTTAATAGAAGTTGACTCGGTTTGCTACTTAGGAAGCATAATCCCCAAGGCGGAAGGATCCAAAAAGGATATCCTTAACCGGATAAACAAAGCCTCTTAAACTCTGTCTGGAGATCAAATTATATCTCGACTTAAAATATTCAATTCCAATGTAAAATCTGCCCTACTATATGGATGCGAAAAATGGAATGCTGCATCAAGAAATATCTAAAATATGCAAGTGCTCATGAACAAATGCTTGCCGAAAATTCTGCGTATATTTTGGCTTAGGACAATTTACAACGACGATCTATGGGCATTAACACAACAGCAACTAGTATATAACGAAATCAGAAGGCATAAATAGGGTTATATAAGCCGTGCCCTGTCTCCAGACAGGGCATCGAATAGAACCTGCAGGGCAGCCGGCGCAGGGCACACCCATCACACACCTGGAGGCGGCAAATTGATTCAGATGCAGCCACCCTAAACCTAAGCTGGAATGAAATAAAATACTGTGCTTAAAAAAATTAATTGAAAAACATTTTTTACGGCCCTGTGCTTCATACGAGGGCTGCTATACTTCTGGCCTAATAATGAAAATGCGAATATTTATCATCAAAAATGGTTTTATTGTATTTCAATATATTCTCCAGCATGATTTATACACCTTTGCATGCGCTCAAACCAATTTTCGAAGCAGCTTTGCCACTCCGATTGGGACACCTCCAAAACATGATTTTTGAACGACAGCATCTTCTGGCGACGAAAATCGTTGACCACGCGTTTTTATCTTGATGTGATGGAATAAAAAGAAGTCATTGGGTGCCATGTCAGGGCTGTACGGCGAATGACCCATAAATTCGACGTCTTGGCCGGTTAAAAGGGCGCTGGTTTGAGCCGATGTGTGAGAGCTCGCATTGTCATGATCTTCTTTAGTTCGTTATTCAGGCAAACAAATTGTGGTGTACCACTCAGAATTGATCGTATACGTTGCTCAAGCGGGCGGAACAGTCGCCACATGACCAGTTTTGCCAAAGAAACAGGCGACATTTGCTTCGAAGTGCTTCTTCCACGAATAACTTTCCTTGGATTTGGCTCGTCTCCGAAGACCCACACGGTCGATTGCTGCTTGGTTTCGTGCTCATACGCATAGATCCATGATTCGTCACCTGTGACGATCCTATAAACGTCTTTTGAAGTACCGCGATCGTATTTTTTCAAAATTTCTTTGCACCAATCGACACGAGCCTTTTTTTTGAGCGATTGTCAAATTGTGCATGATCCAACGAGAATAAACCTTTTTTACGGCCAGGAGTTAATGCAATATCGAATGTAAGCTGGTTGAAGACATGCCTAAGGATGCCTCTATTTAACGGTATGTCACATGACGATCATGCATTATCAGTTCACCCACGGCATCAATGTTTTCTGGCACAACGGCCGTTTTTGGACGACCTTCGTCTTTGAGCGAGCGCCGGCCACGATTGAATTCATTAAACCAGTTTTTCGCAGTGCTATAGGATGGTGCTAACGCCATACAAAGATTTAAGTTCATCGATGCACTCTTCTGATAATCCACGTCGAAAGTTGTAAAAAATGATCGCGCGAAAATGTTCACGAGTTAATTCCATTTTTTTTTTGCCAAATTATTTTTTTTAAATTACAGTAAACAACGTTAAAAAAAGATGGTCGTACGTCAAAACGTGCTGAGCACGTTTATGCTAAAAAACGTCAAACTTTTTAGTGGAAATGTCAGATAGTGCCTAGCAACACTCAGTGTTGCCTAGGCCTGAGATATATATAGTAACCCTCGTATCAACATCCTCCAATTCAGGCACTAAAAAGTCTTTAATTAAGGTTCTATAGCGTTCCCCATTGACTGCAACATTATTTTTCGAGAAAAATGGACCAATGATAACCTCTGCCTACAGAGCACACCAAACCGCGACTTTATGAGGATGCTACGGCGTCTTAACAATAGCTTGTGGATTTTCATTACTTCAAATGCGACAATTTTGTTTATTTATGTACCCAGTTGACCAAAAGTGAGCTTCATCGATGAACAACATTTTCTTGTCAAAATCAGAATCGGAGGCCATCTCGTTTTGGGCCCATTGGCCACGATTTGCAAACGTTGTTCCGAAGTAAGTCTATTCATTATGAAGTGGCAAACCAAACTGAGCATAAATCAAGTGACAGCTGTCAAAAAGACCAACTCCGAAAAGTGCGGCCTAATTGGAAACCACACGTCTAAAAAAAATACCCTTTACTTTTTTTGTTTTATTAAGACCAACACTCAGGGGGTGTCCCCTATATATGCAGTACATTGTATCGGTCAAGGGAAGATAGATTAGGGTAGGGAAGGAAAGAGGGAGTAATGATTATGGACATTTGATTTGAACCCGTTCATTTCGTAAGTGACAGGAAACACCTTTGCGGGAAGTCTGTTTTACATACGGACAACACGGCTGAAGAACAAATTCTCCCTGTAATGCCTTGTGGGGTTAGTAGGCCAATCAGTAACAAATGGATGCGAACTACTAGACAAGCGGCTGTTAAGGGCGAACACTCTGACCTTCGGGATGATATCACCTATCTCAGAAGAGCACAACCCGTTAAAGTACCTGTAAAAGAGTGATACACAACCAACACTCCGCCGATGCTCGAGTGAGACAACAGAGTTGGCTACCCTGCTATCTCCAACAAGCCTCAGCGCCCTCCCTTGTACCCGGTCGAGAAACTCCAACGAAGGCCTTGAAGCACCCGCCCAGATGTGGGAGTTATACTCCATTTTTGGCCGAATGTATGTGGTGTAGATGTTGAGGAGGTCGGAGGAAGTGAAGTATTTCTTGCACCGCTTTAAAAAGCGCAGGCACTTGAATGCTTTTTTCGACACTTCAAAAATGTGTTGGTCTCAGCGAACATCACACTAAATTTTCATGCCCAGAACATCAAGAGCATCCGACTCCTTGACAACAGTCCCATTCATCAGTATGTTAAGCCTCATACGCATAGATTCATGATTCGCCACCCCCGTTAATGGCTTAACAGATAGCATTGGGTTTTGCTAGCATTAAACTCGACCCTATTTGCAAAAACCCACTCTGAGACCCTCACAAGATCTTCGTTGAGTGTGTCAGTCCTCTTACATGCTACTTACAACTCTGTAACTAAATATGCTGAAAAATTATTTAACCGCCTCTTTGAAAAATTATTAAAATTGTATTGGGCGGGAAATCCGCCCGATATCCCGGAAAATGAAAAAGTGCAGAAAAAGAAAAACCCTTGAACACCATGAACTCTGCCACCCTTTTCGGATGTACTCTTATACGACTAGTGGTATTCTTATATCGATTAACATAATTTACAGCTCTATTGTCCCTGGCGTTTAATTGGGTACAGGGGTGAGGGAGCAGTTCATAACTCTTAAAGTAAATACAAAAATCACTCTCACTTTTCATATGGACAAAAAAGAAAAGATCAACTATCATAGCGACATGACAAAAAGAAAGAAACAAGTTTCAATTGTCAGACTTGGTGGCGTAAATGCCTCATTTAATTTCAAGTTCATTGCAAAGCAAGTACAATGAGAAGATACAAAAAATACGTATGGGTCATTCCATTGTATAACTATTTCGTATGACTTGAACATGAGCAGAAGGCAATCAGATGCATTTTATTTATACTCTTCAGGCCGTTTACACTGGGCGATTTAACATTTTAAATTTAAATCGGCTGTAAAAAAGTACTGCGAATCTTTTCAAATTTCTGGTTTTATTGGAAAGTTTGAACTTTGTCACATCATAATGGAACTCAATATCAGTCATATAACTACCACAACTGGCTCGGCAATACCTCATTCGATCAACTAAATTTGTCGGTTCATTTTCGATTGTTTCGGATCGAATCTCTTAAATGGCAACTTCGATTTCATGTTTCAACGTTTTAATTGTCTCTGCATGCCTTGCGTAACATTTATCCTTTATGGATCCCCACAGAAAATAATCCAAAGGGCTCAGCTCTGAGGGGGCCAATTGACATCACAATTTCGTATGATTATTCGATTTTCAAAAGCAGTACGTAAAATGGCAATGGTTGCGTTGGCTGTGTGGCCGTCCATGTCAATTTCTTGAATTTTTGGAAACAAAAATTCGTTGAGCATATTTCGGTAACGCTCACCGATAACGGTAAGGGCGTTTCCTGGCTCATTTCCGAAGAAGAAAGGTCCGACGACGCCGTTAGCCCATTAAACGCACCAAACAGTCACTCTTTGTGGATGCATCGATTTTTCAAAAATCACTCACGAACTCTGATATGCCCAAATGCGGCAATTCTGCTTGTAAGAATTCTACTGAAAACACATTTGGTCGATTATGATGACCAAAAACATCACGAAGTGCACGAAATGCATTTCGATTTGAACCCCCATTTTCGCGTTAAGCTTGTTCGCGCGTTAAGATTGTTAAAGCCCATTTTTTGTAAAAGGCTTTAACAATCTTAACGCGCTGCTCAACTGTGTAAATCTCCAAGGTTGAATTGAATGAAACGAAAAAATGTCAAATTAAAATGGGCAAAAACTTGACTTAAGGTGTGACTTATAACTAATATAGTGCATTATGGTTGGACCACCCTTTACAAGAACCACGGTGGAAGACGAGAAACTTAAATACTATTAGTTTGACTTCAATATCCATTTCTCAACACCAGTTATTAATTATCTCAATGTAAATTTACGTTTCTTAATTCAATTTGCATTTTCTACATTTAAATTTTCGTCTCTTATTTTCAATTTGTATTTTCTTAATTAAAATTTGCGTTTCTTAATTCCAAATTTAATTTTAGTTTCTTTGATTTGACGTTTCTCAATTTCAATTTACTTTATATTTTCTCAATTTCAATTTGCATTCCTTAATTTCAATTTGTATTTTCTCAATTTCAATTTGCGATTCTCATTCTCGTATTTTCTCAATCTTAATTTGAGTTTCTCAATTTCAATTTGTATTTTCTTAACTTCAATTTTTATTTTCTAAACATTAATTTTTATTTTCTTAATCTTAATTTGAGTTTTTCAATTTCAATTTGTATTTTCTCAATCTTAACTTGAGTTTCTCAATTTCAAATTGTATTTTCTCAATTTAAATTTAGGCTTCTTAATTTTGATTTGTATTTTCTTAATTTTAGTTTGAATTTTTCAATTTCCAATTGTATTTTCTCAATTTCAATTTGTATTTTCTCAATTTCAATTTGCATTTTTTTAATTTCCGTTTCTCAATTTCAATTTGTATTTTCTCAATCTTAATTTGAGTTTCCCAATTTCAAATTTTATTTTCTCAATATCAAGTTGTATTTTCTAAATATCAATTTGTATTTTCTTAATTTTAATTCGAGTTGCTCAATTTCAAATTGCATTTTCTCAATTTCAATTTGTATTTTCTCAATTTTAATTTGCGCTTCTCAATTTCAATTTGTATTTTCCCAATTTCAATTTACGTTTCTCAATTTCAATTTGTAATTTCTCAATTGCAATTTGCGTTTCTCATTCTCGTATTTTCTCAATCCTAATTTGAGTTTCTTAATTTCAAATTGTATTTTCTTAACTTCAATTTTTATTTCCTAAACATATATATGTATTTTCTTAATTTTTTCAATTTCAATTTGTATTTTCTCAATTTCAATTTGCGTTTCTCAATTTCAATTTGTATTTTCTCAATCTTAACTTGAGTTTTTCAATTTCAAATTGTGTTTTCTCAATTTAAATTTAGGTTTCTTAATTTTGATTTGTATTTACTCAATCTTAGTTTGAATTTTTCAATTTCAAATTGTATTTTCTCAATTTCAATTTGTATTTTCTCAATTTCAATTTGCATTCTTTTAATTTCCATTTCTCAATTTCAATTTGTATTTTCTCAATCTTAATTTGAGTTTCTCAATTTCAAATTGTATTTTCTTAATTTCAATTTGTATTTTCTAAATATCAATTTGTATTTTCTTCATTTTAATTTGAGTTTTTCAATTTCAAATTGCATTTTTTCAATTTTAATTTGTATTTTCTCAATTTCAATTTGCGCCTCTCAATTTCAATTTGTATTTTCCCAATTTCAATTTACGTTTCTCAATTTCAATTTGCGTTTCCTAATTTCAATTAACGTTTAATTTGCGTTTCTCAATTTCAATTCGTATTTTCGCAAATTCGATTTGTACTTTCTTAACTTCTAAGTTAATTTTCTTAATTTCAATTTGTGTTTCTTAATCTCAATTTGTATTTTATCGATTTCAGTTTCATTGAATTGACGTTTCTCAATTTCAATTTATGGTTCTCAATTTCAATTTGCATCTTTTCAATTTTAATTTGCGTTTCTCAGTTTTACTTGGTATTTTCTTAATTTAAATTTGTATCTTTTCAACTCTAATTGGAAATGGTGTAGAAAATTAAGAAATTTTAAGTTATTTGATAGCGATGTGAAATAATAGCTTAAGATGGGTTTTAAGAGATTTTTTTTCGTTTGTCAAATAAAACACGACTGATATAAGCTGATACCTTGTCTAAGACCCCTTGTAGTGGCAAATGATTCGGAGTGGTTTCTTTTAATTTTAACTGAGGTTTTGGTGTTATTTTATCGGGTGATCAATCTAGAAGTATTTTTTTCAAAATAAAAAAATACAAAAATTCAAATTAAGTGTGGATCTTTATTGTTTAGTTAAAAGGACATAATACGCCATTTATTTTTTGAATATAATTTCCTTTAAATGTTGGCCGCAACTACGCCTTATGGTCCAATTTTGGATAAAATGACAAACAATACTGAAAAGAAAAAAATAAAGTTTAGCAGAACTCTTCTGTTAAAAACACCTCATTGAAAAAAATACCTCTAGATTAATCACCCGTTACAATGGCGCACAAGTTTTGCTAGAACTCTAAACTCAAACATGGGCTCTTTAAAATTGTATGAAGATTTTTTTCATTTAAACTTTGCACGAGCTTCCCTTTGTCATTGAACCCCCATACATACATTAATAGTATAATAAACTTGATATTATATGGTTATCAAAACATGTCCCAAAGACAAGATAACTTCAGTCAATGCCAGTCGTTGGTCGGGCGTCCAAAACCAAACTCTGTCCACACATTATTTTGGGTGCCATTTACAAGCATTGCAAATGCGTAATGGCTTCTCCGCCTAGAGAAGACGAGATCTTTCGCAGTTGTACGTAGAAGGAGGCGGGCACCGGTATTACATTGCTGAGATCCATGAGATGTCATTAAAAAAACTGGTTAACTGATTTTAGGCGAAATTGTTGTATTGCGTTATCGGCGAAAAGATGCTTACCAACATTTATTTGCTGGCCGCTTAGTTTTGTCAACACATTAACGCTCGGTCTGTGTTGGGGCAAATCGCCTGGAATACTCCGATGCTCACTACTGTATGCAAGTAATTAATTAATATCCTTTTCGTAAACTATAATAACTTCAATGACATTATAAGATGATAACGAAAAAAAGAAAATGATCACTTGTGTGCGATTTTAAGTTTTATTCACTTGAGGACTACACGTTTGGCTAGATGAGAAATGTGAGTATTTCATTTGGAAATGGTTACCAGATTAAGTTAAGAGGCATTTAAATGGAGATTGTGATGCGTGTCGGAGATACGAAAATTTTGATGGTTTTGAAATGGATCACATAATAATAATAATAAAAAAATATATGCGACGATAAGGTGGACAAACATGTTGAGCGCCACCAAGGAAACTAATTTTGAGCCTGGTAATATTTTAATTGTATTGGAGTTACTTAACATGGAAATAGATATGCATAACAGAGGTTATGTCATATTTAAAAATATTCCACTTATCAAGTCGTAAAAAAGTCCTTAAACTAAGGAAAGGAGATTCTACACACTTTTCAGATTCTCTACCAAATAAAATTTTTTATATTGGGCAGGCAAGTGTAGACATTGTCTGAAAACCGTCTCCGACAACCTTAACTCCGACTTAATACTCGTAGATCCATTAATCATGAAATGATTTGGAAAACCTAAAACAATCTACACTAGTTGTGGACTACTCGTATGAAGAACCAACTGCATGGTTTGTAAAGATTTAAGCCTCTCTTAAGACAGTCAACACCGGCAGGGACGCAGTTTAAGTGATTGGCTTTTGCATATATGTGCCAAACCCGACAGAAGGATGGTGTTTAGTGTCCACTCTAGGAAACTAGTACAGGGTGGGCCAAAAGTTACCATGGGGTTATAAACTTTAATAACTTTTTCGTTTATTAATTTTGTTTTCACAGATTATATTACGTACAAAATGAACATTTTGTGTACTAAGTATGGAAAATAATGTCACTTAAATGACCCCCGTTTTCAGCTTCGCAATGATGGGCTTGTTTTAGAGCATTTTCCATAAGTTTCTAAATTTGTGGCTGTAGCGTTGGAATTTCTGCAACAATGTTGGCCTTGAGTTGAAGGATTGTCTTGGGTTTGTCCACATACACTCGCTCCTTCAAATAGCCACAAAGAAAATAGTCGGGTGCTGACAAATCTGGCGGTCGCGCTACCCAAATTATTTTCAAATTTTTGGAAACTACGAGTAATCGCTCTCCAAAAATTTGACCTAAAAGTGCCATTGTGGCTCGGAGAGTGTATGCAGTGGTTCCGTCCTGCTAAAACCACATCTCAGGTCTGTTTTCAAGAGCAGCACGCAAAAAATGTTCTATCATAAGCCGATACCGCTCTCCATTTGCGGTTACAGCACTTCCATCTTCATTCTCGAAGAAGTAAGGCCCAATGATATTTGCATATGTTATCCCACACCATACTGTACACTTAATGGGGTGCCATTGGCGTTGATGAATATCTCTTGGATTTTCAGAACCTACAGTTCTACAGCCGTTCAAATGAAAGTGAGCTCCATCACTTTGCGTTAAAATAATAGATCGCTGATTTAAATTATAAAATTCTATTATTCTGGTTCTTTGTTCAGTTGTGAATCTCTTCATTACACTGTGGAACATTTTTGGGGTTATTGTCTGGGGGGTGAGAAATTCCAAGTCAGGGTGATGGTACTAGGTCAGTATATTAAAACCCTCAAAGGGTTTTGCGTTCGTATTTTTTTATGACCTTTTACATTTTTTCCTTATCTTGATGTTTTTTTCGCTTAGTTGTAAAATGTTGGCAAAAACGTAGTTTGACATAACTCGAGAACGACTAGTTCGATTTTGCTGAAATAAATTGAGAAAAATTAATAATTACATTTTCTTTAATCCATTAATTTACTGTTTCTCTACCAAATCAACATTTTTGCAATTAGAAATAAATTTATGAAGAAAATTTTGCCAAAAAAAAAAATTTTTTTTTTTTAAAACATATAAATCCCATACGGAAAAACGTGTAGAGTCTTATAACTTTCACGTAAAGTCACATAACCTATAAACAAAATGCGACATAGATCATAGAAATCGATTAACGCGTTCTGCTTTTATTCAAAATTAAGTAACTTCACTTAATTGGCACATACGAACGCAAAACCCTTTGAGGGTTTTAATATACTGACCTAGTACCATCACCCTGACTTGGAATTTCTCACCCCCCAGATTATTTATTGATATAATCTGAAAAAAAATATATAAACGAAAAAGTTATTAAATTTTTAAACGCCATGGTAACTTTTGGCCCACCCTGTATTAGCATGAAACACATTCCACTGCATTTAGACCATGTGGATGTATCCCAAAGCTTGATCACAGCTCGTATCCCAAAACGCGAACGATACATGGACTAAAGTCACGAAAAGTTGTTAAATCATATGAAATCATAATTAACACCCGCTAGGAACTAAATGTAAGTACTCGTAACTCCATTGGCTAGGATGGCAACCCTGCCCTTGTGCTCATTGACGCTTGAACGTTTATAGAGTTCTAATTTTAACCTTTTGTACCGTTGCGAAATCTTCTGTTCGTATTAGAAGGTAGCCACTGCAAAGCAGACAACTACCGCCTAACTGCAATATGCTACAGGGCATGCCTTTCCACTAGGGATGTCGATCGGGACTGACATTTACAATTTTGCGATTCGGGATTTTAAAAACTTAAATTCCGGGTTCCCGGGATTTTTCGGCATACTTCGGGATAACTGGAATTTTTAAGATCCCGAAATTTTTCGGGATTCTCGGATGATTCGGCATAACGGAATTTTTTGTTGTATTGGTATTTTCTACATTTTGTAGTTTTTCTTTTGTTTCATATATTTATTAAAATACCTCAATAAATGGTATATTTAGTGAAACATTTTATTCACATTTTCGTAGGAACAGGCAACAAAGAGGAAACATTCTTTTTTAAGGTAATATAATTAATAATTTTACTTAATAAAAATTAGCCAAACGAAATAACACTAAAAAGTGCTTAAATTTTAATTTATGATTAAAAAAATCATTGCTTTAAAGAAAATAAGGGCATCTACAGTTTCATCAGGCAGTATAAATCGAATTATATTACACACAGAGAACATATTTGTTGCCACAACAGAATTTTTTACCAACCGAATGTTGGTGGTTGCACTATTCATGTATTTCATCGCTGCAGCCGAATGTTGATTAGGTATATTGAAATTTTCAGCAGTGGGAACTACCAGTATCGGTTAAAGAGACAAAGTATCGGTTACCTTAACAAACTTAATATTTAAATCGCCTCTCTGGGTCGATTTAGGTTTTCATTCCTAACATATTTCAATCATTAAATTATTTAATTTTATTAAAAAACTTTTTTTTTTAACTAGTTCTAAAAAGGGTCTGTTTCCTTAAAGATGTGCAAAACTACCGTTGTGGATTGAATGTTTAAGGCCATTGTAACCCTTGCCCTGTGGGCTGTGGCTCCATCTTGTTGGAATCGCAACTGTGGATGGTTTTCCACAGCTGGCCTCAAAAAATTGTTTAGCATCGATCGATATTCAGCACCATTCAGCATTTTCAAAGAAATATGGACCAATAATCCTATTTAGACGATACATCGTACCAAACAGTACACTTAAGTGGGTGTAATTGTTTATTTATAATATCGACCATAATCAGCCCATTAAAAACAGAAAAAGTAAATAACAAATTACACAAAACTGCTGATGAACTGTTCATCGATTCTCCGAAGCCCATATCCTGCAATTTTGTTTGTTGACGAAACCATTCAATTAGAGATGTGCTTCATCGCTCATTATCAAATTGTTAATGAAATCAGGATTTTCTTCTGCTTTTTGTCGGAATGAAATGGCATAATTAAGCCGTTGTGTAGTGTTCCATTTCAAATTCCCCAAGTTTGCTTCACAAAATTCTGAAATAAAAATAAAAAATATAAAGTTACTAAAAAATCAAACCATAACGGTAGTTTAGCGCCACCCTGTACTTATTTTATTTAGTAGTAATTAAGTAAAACATTTTAATCCAAAAACGAACATTTTTAAAAATATTAATACAATTGCATAAAAAAGATACGATCCAACTAATATTAATTGAAATGCATTTTTTAATTTTTCTTCACTTTTTCAAAAAAAGGACCAAAAGGACACTCGAATCTTAGATATTTTACTTAATTCATCTTAGAGATTTTACTTAATTCATTTCTTTACGAAAATTCGGTAAAACGAAGGAATATTTACCACTTTTTAACTTATTCCATTGGGTATAGCGTTGCAAAAAAAAATCCTCTGGCCAATAGCCTTGGTTGCTTAAAAGCTCTTGGGTACAACTGCCCTTTTTACAGAACTCAAAAATATTTACTAGATCAAATGTTATAGAATGTTGGCCGATGGAAATCGATCCTCGAACACTGTGCGGCGGTCATATGTCAGAAATCATTATCAAACAGAATTAAGAAGAAACCTATCAGTCAAATGAAGTGTTTGCTGTCCACACAAATAGGAAGTATTTATTTTTTTAATTAATAATTAATTTTATTTGTAATTTTTAAAACTTTTTACCCCTTCGAAAAACTGGAATATTGCATGCGACAACTAAGAATTGTGGCTTTATTGGTCACGATATAAAAGAGACAACTTTCAAGAACAAATAATACGAGAGTTGCCATTTATATTTCGGGTCCGGCAATTTATCATTGGAAACGGTTTTATTGTTTTTCAAAATATTTTCCTTTAAGATCAATGCACTTTTGCATGCGCACAAACAAATTTTCGAAGCACTTTTAACACTCCGATTGAGACACCTCCAAAATATGATTTTTTAACGCTTCAACAGCTGCTTCGGGCGATGAAATACGTTGACCACGCATTTTTTTCTTGATGCTATGTAGTAAGAAGAAGTCATTGGGTGCCAAATCAGGGCTGTAAGGTGGATTCGACATCTTGAGTGTTCAAATAGCTCATCGTTTCAGCTGATGTGTGAGAGCTCGCACTGTCATGGTAAACAATGAGTCGTCTTCTCTTGTTCGTTTTTCTCCGAAGACTTCAGGCAAAAAAATTGTGGTGTACCACTCAGAATTGACCGTCCTACGTTGCTCAAGCGGAACAGTCGCCACATGACCAGTTTTGCCGAAGAAACAGGCGACCATTTGCTTCGAAGTGCTTCTTCCACGAACAACTTTCGTTGGATTTGGCTCGTCTTCAAAGACCCACACGGTCGATTGCTGTTTTGTTTTGGGCTCATACGCATAGATTCGTCAACTGTGACGATCTTATAAACGTCTTTTGAAGCACCGCGATCGTATTTTTTCAAAGTTTCCTGCACCAATCGGCACTAGCCTTTTTTTTGCCCAAGGATGCCCCTATATCACGGTATGTCACATGACGATCTTGCATCATCAGTTCACGCACGGCATCAATGTTTTCTGGCACAACGGCCATTTTTGGACGTCCTTCACGACCTTCGTCTTTGAGCGAGCGTCGGCCACGATTGAATTCAATAAACCAGTTTTTCACAATGCTATAGGATGGTGCTTCATCGCCATACAAAGGTTTAAGTTCATCCATGCACTCTTGTAGTGATAATCCACGTCGAAAGTTGTGAAAAATGATCACACGAAAATGTTCACGAGTTATTTCCATTTTTTTTGCCAAATTGATTTTTTTAAGTCACTGTAAACAACACAAATATTGGTCGTACGTCAAAACGTTCTGAGTATGTTTATGCTAAAAATGTCAAACTTTCCAATGGTAATGTCAGATGGCGCCAGGCAACACTTAGCGTTGCCTAGGCCAGAAATATATATAGCAACCCTTAAGAATTGTGGCCTCATTGGTCACTACATTAGGGAGACAACTTTCAAGAACAAATAATAGAAAAAAAAGTCATCACTTAAATAATTCTGTTTAATATTTGAGAGATTTTCTTAATTATCGAACAATTTGCAACTACCAAATAAAGCCGATCGGGAATCGGAGACACCTAGATAACCTTCCTTATAAAGCTAAGCAATAACACGCTGTGTTTAATACAAGACGTATAATTGCTATTTGCAGATTTTCTGTATATTTAAGACAAATCCACATTCACAAATGGTGATTGTACGATTTTCACAAAAGGTTTTTTTGCAAAACAAAACACTAGACTTAAGCAGCAAACTTGTGGTGGTACTTAAGACGCTAGACTTAAGACACAAACTTCAAGGCGGGTGCTTACAAGACAGCAGCGCCATCGACGCAACCGCAGAAGCCGTCGTATGGATAATTAAAAGAATACCCGTTATAAATAGTGAAAAATTGAATCAAAAGTAAAGAATTTTGTTAAACAAAATTGCGGAATAATAAATAATAATCACACACACACATTTACACACTCACAGAGAAAATGGATGCTAAATCATGCAACATTAGCTGAGCTGAGTACACGCGAAGTAATGGCTAAACAATTATTATGAATTTATGGTGGTGTAAGTGAGTCAGTGTATGAACGAACGAGGAGAATTGAATTTAGACACGGTTCTGGCGAATGATTATGCCAAATTTAATATTAAATTAAAGCCGGACCATAGGAGTCAAAGCATAAGCAAAGCAGAAATAGAAATGGAGACAAGCCACAACAAGAAAACCTAAGTAAACAAACCATCTCTCTGAAATAAATCAGAATAACGAACTAGAAGAGAGAAGAAAAAATAAAACAAAAATAGAAACAAAACAACTCAAAAACCAAACAAATCTATATTATACCATAAGATAATAAACTCGTGAGCAACAACAAAATGAAACGAAAAGCAAAAGCATAGTGAATACAAACTAACTGAGCAGAGAAAAATCAAACAAAATCAACAGCGTCGTGGAAACGAAAAGAAAATGCAAGAAAAACTCTACTATGCCACCTTATTATGGTTAATATAGTGGCAGCCAGCACTGGGGAATCGAAAACAACTGTAAGGCTAAGCAGACTAACTAACTGACAGCCAGCCAGCCAGCCACAACTAAAGCTTACGACCACCACAAGAAAACGATAAGCGAGCGAGCCACTTGTACGTGCTCACCCATACACACATATCGAGCTAGACTTAAAACGTTTGTCTTAGCGGCTTGGAAAGGTAAACAATAGCGTATCCAAAGGCAAACCACAAACAACATGTCGACAACATTATGCTGTTGCTGCTGCCGCCACCATCGCCAGCACCGTTTGTTGTTGTGATCAATTTCTTTTGCATTTCTTTTGAGTGATGCGCCAACCACGGCTCAAACGTTTGGTGAACATTGTTAGGAGCGCACGTGGACCTCGAAATAAACGCGCGTCATTCATTGTTCGTTCGTTCGCTCGCTCGTTCAGCGGCATCTGAAGAAATCAAATCAAATCATCTGCAATTTTCCATTGTGAATAAAATTCACAAAAAACACGCAAAACCAAATCAACTGAAAAAGTGAAAAACAAAAAAAAAATAAGACATCAAAAAGTGAATTTCATTAATTAAACAACAACAGCAAACAAATTTATTGTTACTGTAACCCGAAGGGTTATACAAAAGAAAAACAACGATTACAAATTTCAAATAAAGCTATAGTGGTGAACAAATGTGAAATGAAATAATTAATATCAGTTATAACAACAAATGTTAGTTGTAAGAATGCTGTGATTACTCTCCACCATTAAAGGATTAGACAAAGACAGTGAAAAACAAAAAGTTTTAAGGCTTTAAAAACAAGACTTAAGACTGCTACTTTTAAGCCTTACATGAAACGATACTTTGCTTTGTTGTTGTTATACCCATACAATCAAAAGGCAATCAAAAATCTTAGTCTTTTTGAAGAAGTACAAGTGCGTTTTCAAACTCAAGATGTTACTGGTATACATAGGAAATGAGTGACGATTTTGTAAAAAATTCTGTGTTTTGGATAATCTGGCTTTATACTGGAAAGTAGGGTAGTAAATATATGTTTTGGGTCAGCTAAAGTATCAAAAAATGCTATTTTGTACATTTTGTGGCAATCTGCTTCATTAATTTTAAAGCCATTGCCGTCTATGTAGCTGATACGTTTATATTCCTCCGAAAGGAGTTTACCTCATCTCTTTAATGACCTTAGCCTTTGGATAGGAAAGCTTAAATCCTTCGTTATGACTCAAAAGCACTGTAACAACCCGAAAATGCTTTGAAGGCCGGTTCATGACTCTTTAAGTCTACCTAGAACTGACGATAGGAGATACCAATCATTTAAACATTTGCCCTGGGTAATACTTTTAGTATCCCGCCGTGGTGTATACGACTATCGTAAATTTGTAAACCCATGCTTAAATCCCGGTAAGAACATCTAAAATATCGTGGCGTTGGGGTTTCCGATTCGTTTACCTCAAAATATTGATCTGTATATGTTTTTGATCAGCGTACAACGCTAAGACGCTCTAGCGATGTCCAACCGTCTGTCCGTCAGTGCGTTTGTTGAAAGCATGATATTGGTCACAATAATCAACCTAGAAAGTCCAAACTTTGTAGAGAAATGTACTGTTGTTGCAAGTTGTTTTGGATTTATAATGGACCAAATGCATTCAGAAGAAAAGAAAAAAAGGTTCTATATACAAGGACTCAAACAACATCAATTACACTTTTTTTGGGGTATTTTGTATAAAAGTCGTTACCATGGAATTGCCCTAGGCTGTTTAAAATTGAATATGGCTAAATTGGTAAATGTTTAAATATAGACCCCATACAAAGTATATTCCCAAGTTTAGGTACCGGCGCGCTAGAAACTGGATTTATAGTCTGATCTCGACGGATTTTGAAACAAAGTAGTTTCATGGCATGGAAATAAACTATTTATAATTTAGACCATATCAATCCATGATTTTATACAGCCCTCATGCAAAGGCCCCTCCCGATTTTAGGCCCTGACGCTCTGGAAGCCACATTAATTGTCCGATCTGAACAAAATTTATTTTATATAAAAGTTGTTCTATAGAATGGCAGTTAACTTTAAAGGATCTGGACCATATTGAACCACATTTCCTTTCTATAAATTGAAAAGGCCTATGTGAAGAAACTATGTGAAGATTGGTAGAGAAGTTTTTACATGGCTTAGAAAAAAATCTCCTATTCAAAGAGTCTTCGGCATGTGCGAGGTGCAAAGCACGCCGCTGAAAAATTGTTAGATGTTTTGTATCCGAGACTGAGCCTGGGTTGCCCTCCATTATAGACGCAAACATTTCCAACATACCACGGCGGCCCGCAAGGTCAGAAGCCCATGGAAATGTTGTTATAGACTGACCTGTTTGGAAACAGCAATTCCTAAAGAATCGCGGTGGCTGTGGTTTACCACCTAAATCGTAGGTAAAGCTGCGTATCAACCAGGTGCTGCGACCGAAAGAGTAGGCGAGGTTTTACATAGGCCTCAACCCCTCGACAAGAGGTAAGGTGAAGCCTCTAAAATTGGCTCCTCCAGTTTATTTGAAGGGTGTTGGTAGTTGCATTATAGCTTGGAACGGCCCTTCGGGGAGTTTCGTAGGTACAGTAAACGCTTGAAGTGGAGATGCTTACCAACCGGTGCTATGAGCCAAAGAATAGCAGAGGTTTAGATAGACCTCAACCCCTCACCAAGAGGTAGGTGAAAACCGCACAGCTGATCCTTAAATTGGCTGCTCCGGTTTATTTTGAGGAGCGTTGGTAGTTGCATTATAGTTTACCCCAGTGCTATGGAGCACCTTGGTTTAGGGCACAATGATGACAATTATGTAAAACTGATAATAATCTGTAAAAATAGGCAGTTTCTCATTTCTTGTCATCCATTACGATAAACTTTTAGTCAATTCTTTTATTAGGACCATATATTTTTAAGTAAATATGCCTATGGGTATTTTATTTAAATTAAGTAAATTATGCAAACTCTAGTGGGAATAGACCCCATCGTGGCAGCTCCATTTGTATCGGGGATTTAAGCTTAACCTGTAACAATATTCAAGTTGATTAGCGTAGGTTCCATAACATAAACACATAAGGAATTCCAATAGGATAGGGTACTTAAAAAAATTAAACTTCTTCATCTTTACATTTGCAGTAGAAATATTTTAGTATAAAATCTCAAATTATGTAAATATGCAAATAAATGAAAATTTTAATAAAGATAATTGTATTAATTGAACTGAAATTGATAAATCGGCCCGAAGCTTTGTTTGGAGCTACCTTCAAATATGGGCTAAATCTGAAACAATAAGCTTTAAGTTGTTTAGAGTAGTTTCTATAAAATAAACACACAACAAATTTTATTGAAATAGTTCATTTTTGCCCTTAGGACTATTTATTAATTGGCTTGTAAAGTAGTTTTGTATGGATTTATTTCTTAATTTGGGCTAAACCCCACAGTGGAAAAGAAGTTTCCTAAACAAAAAAACCTGTTTACAAATTTCTCACTTATTTTATAAAATATGCGTTCTACACTCGAGGTTACTAATAATTGTGGTGTGCATTTGTATTGAATCTAAAGGATGGTTGAATTTAAAGGGCTGATGTTGATTTTGAATAAAACACAAATTACACAGTGTTACAGAAAAAAATGGGGAATGATATTATTTGGGAAATGATATTATTTTTCTTGTAGATCTTGCTGAGTACAACAAGAAACCGGTTTTTAAATTTCCCAAACATCTCCAAAATCTGGAGTTACGGGTAAAAAACCGGTTTTTCGGATCTTACGCACTGCCAGTAACTTAGTTGAATATCAACCGATTTTAAGTTTTTCGGTTGTTTTGAAAAGAATGTATACACTTTTAAAATAACACTGAAAAACATCTGTGTGTTTTTCCTGCAAAGTCATTTTTTTTTAATTTTTTTGTAATTTTTTAACTTTGAATGCGTTTTTTATACAGAATTTTTTAAAAGGAACTAAAGAATTCCGTTAGAAACTGATTGAGTTATTTAACTTTTATTAAAACAAAAGTTTTTACAAAAAATACAATTTTTGGCCAAACTACTCAGAAATATTTGTTTGGCCGTTTTCTTTTTAATTGAGGATCATCCGTTTAAGTGACCAGCAATACTCGGAAATCATTTTTATTTTATCTTTTCCTTCAAAACGTTTTTCCATTGTAATTATTTCTCGATGAAAGTGTTCGCCTTGTTCATCACTGAACTTGGCCAGGTTTTGTAGGAAGAAGTCTAGATCTGAATGGATATGAATTTTAATTGAAAGGCCGCATTCTTTCCAAATCAGCCAACAAACTTAAAATCGGTTGATGTTCAACCAAGTTACTGGCATATAAGTGCGTAAGATCCGAAAAACCGGTTTTTTACCCGTAACTCCAGATTTTGGAGGTGTTGGGAAATTCCAAAACCGGTTTCTTGTTGTACTTAGCAAGATCTACAAGAAAAATAATATCACTTTCCAGGTATTTTGACTTCATTCTTTTTTGCTACCCTGGGTAATTGTATTAATTGAATTGAAATTGATAAGTCGGCCAGAAGCTTTGTCTGGAGCTATCTTTAAATATGGCCTAAATCTGAAACAATAATCTTTAAGATGTTCAGAGTGGCTTCCATAAAATAAACACATAATAAATTCCTTTAAGATAGTTCATCTTTGCTCTTAGGATTATAAATCGACCAGTAGTTTTGTATGAAGCTATCTCTGAATATTGGCTCAACACCACATTGGAGGAGCAGTTTCCATAAAAAAATCCTGTTTACGAATTTTACACTTATTTTATAAAATATGGGTTCTTCACTCGAGTTAACTCATTATTGTGGTGTGCATTAGTATTAAAGCTAAAGCGTGGTAAAATTTTAAGGGCCAATGATGATTTTGAATAAAACACAAATTATTTAGGAAATTATTGTCATTTCTTTTTATTATGATAAAATTGGTATGGTTCAATTAAGTATGGAACAAAATATCGGCCAAATGGCCGCCGCGACCTCGGCGGCACACCTCCATCCGATGGTCCAAATTTTCGATAACGCTGAGGCATAATTGAGGTTCTCTGCCGTTAATGTGCCGAGTTATCTCATCATTGAGCTCTTGAATTGTTGCTGGCTTATTGACGCACAGCTTTTTCTTTCAAATAACTTCAAAGAAAGAAGTCCAACGGTGTCATATCACATGATCTTGGCCAATTAACATCGCCACGACGTGAGGTAACACGGCTATTGAATTTGTCGCGCAAAAGAGCCATTTCGTTAGCTCTGTGGCAAGTCACACCGTCCCGTTGAAACCACATATCGTCCACATCCAAATCTTCCAATTCGGGTCATAAAATGTTCATTATTATCTCACGATAGCGAACACCATTCCAAGTAGCTGCCTGACTGGCCTCATTTTTGGAAAAAATATGGCTCGATGATGCCGCCAGCCCATAAACCGCACCAAACAGTCACTCTTTGTGGGTGCATTGTTTTTTCGACCATCACTTTTCGATTATCATTCGCCTAAATGCGGCAATTCTGCTTATTGACGAATCCACTGAGGTGAAAATGTGCCTCATAATTTTCTTCGAATATTGATCATTCACTGTTGCCATTTCTTGAAACCATTCTGACCATTGATGATGACCATGGTTAAATTGAGTTAGTCTGAAATTAAGAAATATCAAATGAAATGCAGAAAAAAAACATGACGTTTGGTGTGGTTCTCATTCAACATCGGCCCTTAAAATTTCACCACCCTTTACAAATCGGCCAGTAGTTTTGTATGAAGCTATGTCCGAATATGAACTAAACCCTCTTCACGAATTTGTCACTTACGAGTATTTTATAAATAAGTTAACTCATAATTGTGGTGTGCATTTGCATTGAACCTATAACAAATTTGAACAGTTTTTTTTTAATTTCGAAACAAAATTATTATTCGAATTCTAAAAATTATATCTAACACATTCTATGTAAATCCGAGTGTCAATTTTATTAGCGAATTCTCTAAGCCATGAACAAGGCACTCATCGGACTACATTTATAATGAATGACTAGGTATTTTTTCATCCCAACCCATAGGACAAATTTTTAATTTCAAAATTCTGAAAATTTACTTATGGTGTTTTATAATAAATCTCAATATTTTTACAATTCTACGCTGTTTTAATCAGATTATGAAATAAAATGTCAATAAAAATAACACAGTACAATATTTTTCAGGTGATTGATTCGGTACTCATTTCTAAAGTCATCAACGTTTTTTTCCAAAGAATTTTGTACATATCTCGAGCACATTTTTGAAATTCATACCTTCACTTAATTGTGCATAAAAGCGAAACGCGTAAATCTATTTTCATGATCTATGTCTCATTTTGTTCATAGGTTATGTGACTTTACGTGAAAGTAATAGGAACTGACACTTTTTTACCGTTTTGTATTTTTTATGAATTAAAAAAAAACTTTAATTTTTTAGACAAAAAATATTTTTCTCTTCATACATTCATTTGTAACTGCGAAACTGTTGCTTATGTAGCGAAACGTTGTATGAACAGATTAAAGGAATTGTAATTTTTAATTTTTTTAAATTTGTTTCAGCTTATTCGGACTAGAGTTATGACAAACAAAAGAGCCTAAAACGTGACAAATTCCCCTTATACGATACTTGCTAACTTTAAATTAATTAATTAATTATTATTTGATGTTGTTTGACCAAACGAATGATGCAGAAGTTCTTCTTTTTGGGGCTACTTGCACAAACAATTAATAGAATTGAGTCCCGAAATCAGGTGTTGTACTGTGTAATCAGATATTTAAGACTTTTAAAGAACATACGTTTCCAAATTTCAACATTTCCAACCCAGACAGGTTTAATCCCAATGGGATTGTCTTCCTGATCTGCGAACAAGAGATCTTTAGCTATGTTTTAAGAATTTTTATTCAAATCGGAGATTTATTTCCCACCATGTTTCGAACTTTCCCCACTGTATTTTTTCGTAGGTTAAGGTAAATTTCTTTTTCTTTCTTTGCCTCGACATGTACTTTTTCGGAAACTGTGTGATTTGTGATTTTCATCATCGCCACTGGGTGCAATGATTAATATGCCAAAGCGAAACTGATGTAATCTTTTCAAGCTGTCCTGTGGTGGAGGGTGGTAACAACATTGATTTCATTATATTCAACAACAACAAATCAACAAAAAAGAGTAGTGCTATTAAGTGAAATTATTAAAGAAACGAAAAAAGTAAAAAAATATACATCGAAGTACACATGGTTATAGTCCATTTTAAAGTGTTTTCAGACCGAAAAAGAAAGGAATTCTTGTGAAAATTATTGTCGGTAATCATTATTAAACATCATTAGTTCATTCATACCTGCTGCGGCTGCTGCCTACAATTATTTGAATCGGCTTTGGCCTGTTGGGTGCCTTTTGGATTTACTTACGAAGTACGATTTATTTATTTAGTTCATTTTCTCGCGGTTGCATGTCCAAACGGTAAGTTTTGTTTTCGGTTTTTTATTTTTGTTTTGAGGTCTTCTTCGACTCTGGCCCAAGATATTTTTTTGAATTTTCATTTTTTATGCATTTTATTTTATGCGGAAGTGTTAACGAACGAAATGTGTATCATAATAGGCAATAAAACACATCCATCTATACGTACAGGCCAACAAAATCCGCTTCACTTTGCCTCAGCGTACACTTGCTTTACATTTTTGTTTCCCCCACTTGTATTCAGCAAGCAGTATTCCGAAGATTATAATTATATATTTTTTTTATGCGCGGTTGGTCAGTAGTTGCTGTTGATTTGATGAAGTTTATGTCTAACAACAGTTACAGGTGTAATTTTGAATTTACATACGAGTATTTCAACGTTTTTGTTGTTTCCATTTGGTTCTGCTAAATGATTACCAACTGCATGGTTACGATTATGCATATATAAAATTTTTAAAAGATTTTGTCAAGGACTGCATATTTTTTGAAAGATATTAATGGCAAAGGAGAACCCTATATTAGGTAACGATAGATTAAACAACATTAAACATGGTTCAAAGCCTAGAACAACGTTCGAAAAAATAGCGTACGTTAATAAAACAAAAGACTTAAGACACAAAACTAAAAAAAACTAACTGGTCCTTGAGTTGGTGGAATTTGATTTTAATCTATCTTTCGTCCCCTACGGGAAAACTAAAGTTTATCCTTTGTTTTCAACTACACAAAATCCTTACATCCTCCACATATAAGTTGAATCAGAAAGTAGTCATTTAAATTTATTTCTATGAGCTATTAAATCTTCTTAAAAATATTGCATGGATTAAGCAAAACAAAAGACTTAAGACACAAGATTCTGGGATTGTGACCCTCCTGCTGGCTTGGCAGGCCCTCAATCATTTACACAAATTTCAATCTCGTTTTTCAATAAACTGTTATCAATAGTAGATATCTGCTCGATAATGTTGCTTTTAAGCTCTTAAACTGTTGTTTAATAATTGCTGTACACTCTCGTTTTCAAAAAACCCCAACAAAAAAGATCTAAAGGTGTCAAATTGCACGATCTGGGTGGAATATTTACTCAAACTCTACAAGAAACAATTCGATTTTTGAAACTTTCTTTCAAAAGATCCATTGCTTCTCTAGCTGTGTGGCAAGTGGCAACATCCTGTTGGCACCGCATATTCTCTACGTCTAAATCATCAATTTTTCGCCACAAAATGCTTCGATTCATCTCCATGCAGAGATTTCCATGGACCGCAATCGCATTCGTTTTCAAAAAAATATGGTGCGATGATGCGTCCGGACGACAAACCACAGCAAAATGTAACTTTTTGTAGACTGTGCGACGTCTGGTTGAAGCTTCATCGTTCTCAGCGACATCGGCAGCCACATCCGTGATATTCTCTTCCAAACCACCAGTCTGGTGGCGGTCACACCCTGCAAAGTCTCGTATGGATCCGCTCTGATCGAGTCGAGTAGTAAAGCGTCGGAAGTATTGCCAGTTGGCGCGATATGATTAGAAAATCGACGAAACTAACACTGCGCTAGCAACACCGACAGAATATTGCTCTTAAATCCATAGCGCTCCATTGCTTGTCTGTTTGTAATTTGCAGCTGTCTAGTTCAAAAATGATTGACGTACGACTCAATTTGCAAAACTTATAACATAACACCTTCCGATAGACCGCTTAATTTTGAGCCTCTCTGTATACATGGATGTCAGGCTAGAAAGAACAGGTAGAATATAACCGGGCGAAGAGATATCGTACTACCAATATTCAATATGAGTTTGCTCTAGTCGTAGAGAAGGTTATAGCTATGAGTATGCAATAAGGTTAACTATATCAGAAGGCCAGATCGCAAATCACATTGCGCTAATGCTAGAGGGAAACAAGAGTACTGGTCAATATCTACGGTCCTAAACTCCAAATAGATTGTGGGCCATCCATCGCAAGGACCTCATTGAGTATTGCTCTCATAGTTTATCTGCTTTAATCTTTTTAGAGAACTTGGTCTCGGTTAAGTGCGACTGAAAGCTGGTATTATCGGTCAGGAGTACCAAAAGTTTTATCATTTGACCTGGTGGTCATAGAAAAAGGAAGGAGAAAAATCTGAACTCTGCGACATTTTTTGTATTTAGTAGGGACATAAATACTGTTACAACATTGAACACAACCATTTCAATAGTAAAAACTGAACATGCCCCGTTAATGTCATATGGGTTTTGAAAGCTATCCTCAATAGCGTTAGTCTGTAACGGGATTTTAAAATTGTTTCAACTTTCATCAAGCAGTGATCAGATAATGAGAACCGTATCGCTGTAATAGCGCTTTTCAAGTGTGAAATGAAAAAAAGCGATATTTTCAAAACGCTCCGGCCACGAGGGATTAGCCGCATTTCGTCTACCGATGCATAAAACTGTTTGAGGAGACTGGATATGTAAAAGACCGCCACCGGTCGGGCCGCCCACGCTCTGTACGAACACCGCACGTCATCAAAGCCGTTAAATCAAGAATTCACAGAAATCCGCTCCGAAAACAGAAAGTCATGGCCTGTGAGATGAATATCACGCAAAAGTAAATGAGTCGAATCATTAAAAAAGACTTGGGGCTTTCAAACGACGTACCGGACATTTATTGACTGCAGCTTTAAAAAAAATAGGATTGAAAAACGCCTTTCGATGAAGCACGCTGATAACTTGCACAGAAAAATTTTGTTCACCGGTGAAAAGTTTTTTATCGTTCAGGAATAATTTAACAAGCAAAATGATAGAGTGTATGCGCGGTCATCTAAGGAAGCATCTGAACTGATCCCAAGGGTGGAAAAGGGTCATCACGCAGCTTCAGTCATGGTTTGGTGGGGTGTCTCTTACGATGGGGTCACTGACCTGCATTTCTGCGAACAAGGAGTCAAAACATCGGCCAAAGTTTACCAAGAAACCGTTTTTGAAGCTGTTGTGAAGCCTCTAAACAAATCCTTGTTCCAAGACCAGCCATGGACTTTCCAGCAGGATTCTGCGCCGGCCCATCAGGCTAAAACGTCCCAGGCCTGGCTTCGAAACAATTTGCTAGCGTTCATTTCCTCTGAAGAATGGCCCTCAGACAGTCCAGATTTGAACCCATTGGATTACAAATTGTGGAAGGGTTTAGAGACAAGGTTTGTCACAAAGGATACCCCAACATTGGATCTCTTAAGACTGCTTTGGTTCGAGCTGTGGCCAATTTTCCAATGGACGAGGTTCGTGCAGCTATTGACGATTGGCCAGTGCGACTTAAAGCGTATGTAAAGGCAAAAGGCGGAGAATTCAAATAAGTAGGTTCTCTTTGGATACAATATACATCAATAAATATATTAAAAAATATTTGGTCCAAAAATATTCAGTACTTTTTATTTTACAGCGTAAAACGTGTGTAACAGTATTTATGTCCCTACTAAGTAAGTACAGTGGAACTCGGCTTGTGATGACGAAAGTTGAGCACGCCTCTGCCAGGCTAATGCGAATGCCTTTTTTTGGCACATTACACATTTGGTGCATCTGAAAAATTTCATGCCTTATCGTCGTTTTATGCGATAGCGTTTGGTTCGCCAATTAAGACAACTTCATTGTTAAATGGCACTAAAAGGCAACAGTAACAGCAACAAAACATAAAAACAACAAAACAAAAACGTTGCAAATCATGTGCGCCACAAGATGAGGTATGGAATTTTTCTCTGTCTACATTTGTAGATATTGAAAACAACACGAATAAGGCGTTAGCAAATTTGGATGTTGTGTTCATGCCAATTGAAAATGATATGCATAATACGAGCACTCGTGGTGGTGAATAAACTACACAGCATGTTGAGTTTTGAGTATAGCCGTCGATGACGGTGTGGCCAGATCGTTAAAGGCACATGCTTGTCGGTGAGATGCTGAGGTCTACGTGAGGTGAAACTTTTTTCATGTTATCTCTAGAATTCTGTAAGAACCTTCCGTTTGCCTTTTGGTGGATTCCACCAAAATCTTGGTGTATCCTTTCTAATAGCCACCACACAAAGGACGCTCGTCATTTGAGTTCCGTTTCCTCTAGAATTAAACCCGATCTTGTATTGTACGTTGTGAGAAAGCCATAAGGTATGTGACTCTGGTAAACTGTGATCTTATCAGCCCTTGGTTTGATATGGCCTTCATACAAAAGTCCCTCTCGATTTAAGGTCTTGCTATTTTGCAAACCTCATTTTTCTTACCGTTCTGTTTAAAAGCCGCATAGTGCATTAGGGGAGATCCATAACTTGTCTAGGTAAAATTGGAGCAAGCGGTCTATGTTCTTAAATAGCATCTACTCAAAGGTACCTCAAATTTCACATGCTACTTTACGAGCGAAATTCGTCAACAAATCTCTTACGATTTCATTTTTTGCCAATTCACAAGTTTTATCAAATCAAGCATTATGCATTATAGAAGGTTTAAATCTAATACCCACTGGTAAAGTTTGTTTTATAGGGCAATATCAATTTGATGGCATATCAATAATTCCGTGACTTTTCGAAGAAAACACAGTTTTTTTTTGAAAAAAAAAGTATTTTTCAACAGAATATCCTATTAGCTCAATACACTTAGTCC
Organism: Hydrotaea diabolus; assembly: GCA_963513945.1. Classification (NCBI taxonomy): domain Eukaryota; kingdom Metazoa; phylum Arthropoda; class Insecta; order Diptera; family Muscidae; genus Hydrotaea; species Hydrotaea diabolus. The sequence goes on along the minus strand of OY740718.1, from coordinate 54,798,226 downwards.
ATCGTTTTTCCAATTGTTGTATCCCTTCAAAAAATAGGCTTTTTCGAGGTCAAATTTTGCCACTTAGACATTTGTTCGATCAATAATTTCATCGTTGGAGCTGAATCTCTTTCCACGGAGCCATTTCTTTTGGTTTGGAAATAGGAAATAGCCCAAGGGGGGGGGGGGGGGGGTCTAAGTCCGGAGTATATGGCGGATGAGGTACTATTTCGTAACAACAAACAGGTTTTTTAGAACGTCGGTTTTCGGTTTAATCGAAGAATTAATTTTACAAAACCACGGTTTTGGTTTTTTAATTTCTTGCACAACCGATGACAGCGGTTATCACACACGTGGGTACAAATACGCAATCATAAGTAGCCACATTAGTATTCTACATCGCAACATTTTTCATATTTTAAATCGTAGGTGTTACTTGTATGAGGGCAAAGGGTAAAGTTGTTAAGCAACAAAGCCGGAAATCGAAGGAACATTTAATGGGCCCATATTAAAAGTAGGACTTTTGTAATCAGCCATAACCTTTTATGGAAAATTTGAACTATATCGATGCTTTTAGAGTCTTTATATCAATATGGGCGTTGGTTCGCGGAGTGATATCTCCGGCACTGTTAAACCTTTACCTCTCTAAGATGCACCACATTTTGTCGAACGCTGAAGGCTACTCAATTTTCGAGTCGGGATATTTGATAAAATCAACTGTTACCTCATTCATATAGCACGCTTCTTCACTGCGAGAAATATATGAAATTATCTGCCACCTCAAAATCCTTGGGGTCACATTGGACAGCCTTTTTCGAGCCTCTGCACATGCTAAAGCTATCTGCGATAATTTGATAGGTACAACCAAGGTCCTCAAGTCACTCGTCAGCAGTACTTGGGGAGCTGATAAAGAAATCTTGTTGCCGCACCGGCAGACGCAAGTGGTTTTGGGTCCGCTGCGATCTGGATAGTGGCTCAGCCGGCTCAATTCGTATTGGGCGCGAATTTATGCCAACGTACCGGGCGTCAGTGACGCTTGCCATCAATTACCATCCTTGGGGTCACATTGGACAGCCTTTTTCGAGCCTATGCACATGCTAAAGCTATCTAGGATAATTTGATACGAAGAACCAAGGTCCTCAAGTCACTCGTCAGCAGTACTTGGGGATCTGATAAAGAAATCTTGTTGCCGCACCCGCAGAAGCAAGTGGTTTTGGGTTAGCTGCGATCTGGATGGTGGCTCAGTCGGCTCAATTCGTATTGGGCGCGAATTTATGCCAACGTACTGGGCGTCAGTGACGCTTGCCATCAATTACCATATGACGTTCTGCACCTCTTCAATTGTCCAACCGAGGGCACTAAGCTGACTACCAGTTTTCTTGGCGCATTCAGTTGAAATTGCGCGTTTTCTTTACCTGGATGTCAAAGTAGGCCTTACAATACTTAATATATTGTTGTTACAAAAACAACGATGGACCCAAATGGAATTTTCTTTATGGAACTATTTTTAAGATGTTTCCTAACATCACTGGAGTATCTCCATCTGTTTCCCTAACGATACGTTTAGAAAATTTCCCTGCTGCATTTTATTGAACATTCATTTAAAAGAATTTCAATCACAGATTTGTGGTTTTGGCTTGTATAAACTTCTCGAAGTTTCAGTGCAAAGTATGATTTAACTTAAGTGCAAAGTATGATTTCAATTAATTGTGTTCACTGTCGTTTTTTTAAATCCTCTTTGTATCGCACCAATAAGATAATTTTCGCCGTTTATTGTTATTCCCTTTTGAAGGTAAACTGCAAAAAACTGTTGCCATCACCTTGTTTGCCGACAAAGTCACCTTGCCCTTCTTCGGAGCCGTTTTACCAGCAGAAACCCATTGTTTAGACTGCTGCTTGGTCCCGAAGTTTTGTAATGGATTTATGTTTCATCCACAGTTACAAAACGCCGCAAAAACTCATTCGAATTGCGGTTAAACAACTCCAAACAATCCTTTAAAGTCGTCACACGATTACGTGTATGGCCAATGGAGAGCAAAAGCGGCATACAGGGTTGCCCATAATCGACGGACCCATGTTTTTTTTAAAAAAATCAAAGAAAAAAATAAAAATTTGGCGGTTGGCAATCTTAATCATTTAATTTGTTCCAAGTAGATTTGTTTACATCAATTTTTGAATATGATATCTCTCAAATGGCCGCCTCTGGCGTTGATGGCGTATTGTGCCCTTTTTGCAGCATTTTCCATCGTTTTCGCCAACATTTTGGCCGGAATAGCGGCTATTTCTTCACGAATGTTGTCCTTGAGCTCTTCTACGGTCCTTGGCTTGTTAACGTAAACCTTTGACTTCAAATATCCCCACAAGAAGAAGTCAGGCGGCGTTAAATCGGGCGAACGCGGTGGCCAGTCCAAATCACCACTTTTCGACATCAAACGGCCCGGAAACAAATTCTTCAGAAAATCGATTGTTATGCGACTTGTGTGCGGTGGAGCGCCGTCTTGTTGAAACCAGAACTGCCTCATACGCTTTCGACGAATAATTGGCATCACAAAATTGGCCATCATGTCGCGATAACGCTCCTGGTTGATGGTAACAGCATGGCCATTTTAATTTTGGAAGAAAAACGGCCCAATGACCGTTTTCGCACTAACGCCGCACCAAACTGTGACTTTTTCGTCATGAAGAGGCACTTCTTGAATCTCCTGAGGATTTTCAGTGGCGTAAATACGGCAATTTTGCTTATTTACGGTCCCATTCAATGTGAAATGGGCTTCATCGGACATGATAATTTTGTTCCAAAATTGCTCGTCATCTTCGGCCATTTCGATGACTCTTTGGGCCCATTCCAATCGACGAGGCTTGTCCACAGGCAACAATCTTTGCGTCAATTGAATTTTGTACGGGAACAAATGCAAATCAACGCGAATAATCCGTTGTAAAGTGGACCGAGCCATGTCCAACTGCTGAGAACGGCGTTTTTGGGATGTTCTTGGGGACCTCTCAACACTGGCTCGTACGGCAGCGATATTCTCGGCCGATCGCCTTGGTCGACTTTTATTTGGCCTCTTCGGATTAGAAACAGCCTCACCAGTCGAAAAATTTTCGTATAAACGCTTAATGGTGTTCTTAGAAGGCGCACTTCTCACATTTTTTAATATTTTAAAAGCACGTTGAGTTTTCACAATTGACTTGTTCTGTTGAATGTAAATTTCAACTATTTCAGAGCGCTCGCGTGGCGTGTATTGTTGCATGGTAAAAATCTGCTTGGACTGACGCTTCAAACGCGGTATGTCATTAAGCGATCTGACATCTCTGTCAAAAGTTATGGCGTTGCCAGATGGGTCCGTCGAATATGGGCAACCCGGTACATCTTGCAGACAGCTTTCTTAAACCCAACTGATCATGCAAAATCAAAACCACACTGCCATATGAAATGCGTATGGCATAAACAATCTTACGCACTTTTACTCTTTCATCGGCCAACACCATATCGTGGATTTTTTCGACATTTTCGGAAGTATTGACCGCAATAGGCCGTCCAGAACGTTCAGCGTCATGTGTGCGACCACAACGAATGTCAGTAAAGCACTTTTTTACTATTGAATAGTAAAAAGTATAGTATTTATCAAGCTTTTCCCTGAATTGATTTAAAGTTTTTTTTTCTCGCAAAAAATATTGTTTAATGTGTACTCGAAATTTACTTTTACATTTTTAACAAAATCCACGAGGTTAAACAGCTGTTAAACACAAACTAAATGACGGAACTCTCTCAAAACTTGACAGCAGTCTTTTAACATATGGTACCTGATCGGAGCAGTGTTGCATTTAATCATTTCACGAGGTTAGTTGGAAAAGTTACGGAATTATTGATATGACCTCGTAGCATTGCACATGTTGTGCGACCTTTTAGCAGACATACTTTATGGGACCATTTCTGTACATGTCTTCCTATTGGCCCGACTTAAAATTCCTCTCTAGAGTTGCGGTCTTGTTGCTCTAGGAGTCTCATTTTAAATTAAAGCGATGCGGTTTCTGTATACCTGTGGTGTAGGGTCATTAAATTTTTAGACTTCCTACATGTTAAAATTCTGTGTTTCGTTCTAATCACTTTGAGTTTCCTCTTAACATTTTCATGGAGTTTCTGGATCATAAACCATTGCAAAATCAACCTACTGTGTCGCCTTCATTGTCGTAGTTTACTTTTAAGCCATTGCTGTACTCGATTTTTTCAAACTGCGATATATTTTAAGTTGTAAAACTACGTTGGTCGATTGTTGGCAAAATTGTTTTTTCAGTTTCCAAATTAATGCCCCATAGCGTTAACACATTTCAAGAAAAAACTTTTGCTATGACCCTCGTTTACCCTCTTACGTCTTACGTAAACTGCATAACAGCGCAGTCTCCTCGGATAGTAACAGTGGCAACTTTCAAAAAAAAAATGTTGCATGTTCCAATGTTTCGCCAGTGGGTGCCACGGCCGCTTCTGCTGTAGCAATTGATCGTCTTCCTCCTTAATGGTGATCCTTTTCGCCGATGACTTGAACCGGTTCGAATAGTGTTAGAATTAACATTTTCCAGATTAAAGTGGCCGTGGAAAATAAATGGCAGTTAGCCATGCTATCGCGCTGATCAATGGCATTACAATCTTCGTTTTGTATGTTGCACGTAGGCATTTGAAAAACGTTTACGACAATATTCTACGTATTAATGTAGCACATAGATGCGAGTATGTATGCACGAGTATTATTACGAGTTCCTGTAGATGCATTTACCCGTGCAGATGAAGAGCGATTTCTTGATTATATAACAGCTGGCTGGGATTTATTTTCGAATGCGCTTTGTAAGCGCATACATCTTACTTGGCAACATTCTAGTTTATCAATTATGTTCTATTATATGTTTATCGAAATATCTCGGAACGCATAGTACACGGTTCAGAGAGAATGCTTATAATTGGACGAGCGATCGTAGTTGACTTGGCGAGGCTGTATAATGAAAATTTGTTGTACGTCCAACATACCTTTATTTAGGAATATGAGTAATCGCAGATTTCCTGCGATGTAATGTTCTTCGCAGAGATGGCTAGCATCTTTTTCGTATACCGCTCTTTGTGTCGCTTCGATACCAGCTCCAAAGCGGACAGTTCTTATATACGAAAATAAACGTTGGTCTTCTTGATAATGACATCAATGTTGCGGCTGAAATGATCGAAAATAAAACTATATTTGGAATGGCGACGTGTATTCCAACTAAAAGTATGCCGATTAAAGCAGCCAAGAACAGTTGGTTTAACCTGGCATGCATAAATCCTGTCAGGTCCAAAGAGGAGGCGTAAAGAAGCCCTCAAGTGTATAGGCCTTTCAAAGCGTTCCAAGAAATATTTTACTCCTTTTGAACTTTTCGATATCTATACGAGTACAAGCTATATTAGGCCTAAGATGGAGCGAAAGTCTTATATAGGGGCAGGTGCTCCAAAATCATCCTTGGAGCTATAGCTCCAAGGATACTTGATCGTGTTCAATGAAGAACGATGGTGCTGCTAGGCGACAGCAGGGTATCTAACTCTATTGTCTCCCTAGATCATCGTCGGAATGAGGGTTGTTCAGACATTCGTCGTCTTATTCCTGATGTGCAGATGTTCGGCAGGGATACACGAATTTCCAGGAATTCACACCCATTTGTTATCGATTGACCGTTTGGCCCTATACTATAGACTACAGATCGAATTCGTACTGTCCGTTTGTAGAATCAACTTCCGCACACCGATAACAGATTCGTTACCAACTGAATTATTGAGGCTTCTTCCAGCTCTAGTATTATATCAGTACAAACGAATAAAAGTTGGTGCTCTGTCATTTTCAGCTATTGGAACTGTTGTATCGGTGCAACACAGCAAGTATCCGAATGTTCAGAAGAGAATTTTCGGATCTAAAAATCCACATGCCACAATTGTTCAATGAACAAATTTTTTTAAACTATTTTTAATCAGATTTGAAACTGCTTATACAATTAAAGTATTTAAACTAGTCGTAGGGACATAACGAGGATAAAGTAAAAAATATGGTGGATGATTTTTACTTTAAAAAAAGCTGTCAATCGATTGGCGTAAAGTCAGTTAGTATTGAATTATATTTATTTTTAAAAAAATTCCATTAAAAACCCCGTTTTTGGTTGCAGTCATGACTTGTAGTTGGTAACAACAATAAAATGTTTGCAAAACTATTGGTTAGCGCAACCACCAGTTGATCGAGTACATACACTGAAAAAAATAGTCGGAAATTGGTTGGAAATACTAAACTTCGGTTGTAAAAAAAGAATTTCAGTTACAATCACCAAATCTTTACAATCGTAATAGATATTCGGTTCGACATACCACAAGATGATAAATATGATAATCGTATTATAGACGCAACTTATTGATAGAGCATAAAATGTTTTTAGTTGCCATAACTGGTGGTTGTGGCAACCAATAGTTTTGCCAACATTGCGTTGTTGTAACCGAATATTGGTGATGATATCTAAACTTTTATTAGAACCAAAAGCGAAACTTTAATTCAGTGGATTGTTATTAAAGTTAAAATCTTCAGTAAGTATTTTCTTACCAACTAACATTCGGTTGTACAGATTAAATGCTTGAGGGGCAAGCAACCTCAATCATTCTGTTGGCAAACATAGTCGGTTGTGGCAACGAATCTGTTATCGGTGTAGCTAAAATGCTGTTAAGCATGTTCCTACGTTTTTGAAAATATTTATTTATTTTTTTAAAGTTGGTTTATTTATACGAGGGTTGCTATTTATATTTCGGGTCCGGCAATAAAAACGCAATAATTTATCATTGCAAATGGTTTTATTGGTTTTCAAAATAATCTCCTTTAAGATCAATAAACGAAGCACTTTTTCCACTGCGATTGAGACACCTCCAAAACATGATTTTTAAACGCTTCAACAGCTGCTTCGGGCGATGACCACGCATTTTTTCTTGATGCTAGGGAATAAGAAGAAGTGTTTGGGTGCCAAATCTGGACTGTACGGTGAATGGTCCATGAATTCGACATCTTGAGTGGTCAAATAGTTCATCTTTTCAGTTGTTGTGTGAGAGCTCGCATTGTCGAATTGCAAAATGATCCGTCTTCTCTTATTATCTTTCCTCATTTCTTCGAACGCTGTTGGCAAACAGATGGTTGTATACCACTCAGAATTGACCGTCCTACGTTCCACTAAAGGCACTGTGGCAACATGGCCGGTTATACCGAAAAAAACGCAATCATTTGCTTCGATGTACTTCTTCCTCTAACAACTTTTGTTGGACTAGGCTCATCTTGAAAGACCCATACGGTCGATTGCTGTTTTGTTTTGGGGTTCATATACATAGATACATGATTCGTCACCTGTGACAATGTTATACACTGCCTTAACGCTGCTATACTTTTTCAACATCTCTTTGACGATCTCAAACCATGCGAGCCTTTTTTTTTAAGCATTCGTCAAATTATGTGGGATCCAACGAGAACACATTTTTTTTCACTGCCAAATGAACATACAATATCTTATTGATGCTTGTCGTTCTAATGCCCAAGAATTCCTCAATCTCACGGTATGTCACATGTCGGTCTTGCTTAATCAATTCACGCACAGCGTCGATGGTTTCTGGCAAAGTGGCCGAAGGTGGACGTCCTTCACGAAATTATTCTGCAACGAACGGCGTCCGAGACTGAACTCTTGGTACCAGCGATTAACAGTGGTTTTTGATGGTGCTTCATCGCTAAAAGTCGAAACCAGTTGATTTAAACACTCTTGTTTCGATAGCCTACGCCGAAAATCGTAAAAAAAGCATCGCACGAAAATGTTCCCGGGATAATTCCATTTTTTGACTGAGACGAATTTTTCAACACACTCTAAACAAAACAATTCGCCCTCAAATGACAAAGCGTTCTGAGTGAAGTTATGCTAAAAAATGTCAAAGGTTCCAATGAATGTTCCAGTTTGCATCTGGGAACACTAGTATTGCCATGACCCGAGATATAAATAGCAACCCTTGTAAACATGTTCCTACGTTTTGAAAAATATTTATTTACTCTTTTAAAGTTGGTTTATTAATAGGGTTTGGTTACTACAACGAACTTCTCTGTTGTCACCACAAATATTGATACCAATATAACATTAACTGCATAATAGGTTGGTTGTCATAACCACGTATTGTTGAGGTGGCTGCCTCTGGCCGAAGTGTGTTTGTTTCGGGTCAATCCGGTACATAGAACCGGCAGTCGCGGGAACAGTTTTACTGAATTCAGTTAATACAATCGACATATTGGCTGTAAGTATCAATATATTATCGTAATTACCATCTTATGGTAAGTCGAATCAGGTAACCCTCAATACCATGGACTGTTGGTGATTGCAACAGAAAGTATATTTATCCAACCAATATTTATAGTTCAGAACGATTTGCAACTGATTTTTCTCTTAATTCCTCTCCTAGCTTCTTACTTAGCTTTTTACAGTGTCACTTAATTCTTGACTTCCGGCTTGTGATTGTATTCAGACAAGTTTCTGCTCGAAAGTATTCATTCAGCTACAAACACAAGGCCTCTAGTATATGGTAAACTAGGTGCTGTAGCGTATTGGATATAAACTACACTGTCGCATTCTAACCAATTTAGTTAAGTTCGATACACAATTCGAAATTTATTTCATCTTGTCAATCGTTTTATGTTGTTCGGTCCGTGTGAGTGTGAGTATATCTATCGTGGATTGTAAATCAAAAGAACTTGTGGCCATTGTTCCGAAGAGCTCGACAAGAAGAACAAGCAGATGATAAAAACGCTTTTGTAATTCTAACGGTTCAACCATCGCGTTGATGACGATGATGTTGCCTATGATGAACACGTTCCAAAGAAGAGATACTAACTCTCATATGGACGTTTCTGCGGCGAAGAAAGTTATGGATGCGGCTGTTATTGGTCTGTTTGTGTGTTTTTGTATGCCCACATTCCAAGTTATAACTGCAGATACTGACTGGCTGGCTGTGCGGAGAGTTCCGAATAACAATTGAATGTATAAGAAGAAGAAAAAAGCACAAAATTAAATGCTACTCGTATCTCTGGCGGTACTAAAATTATGCGTCATTAATTTTTTAAGAAGAAGTGGAAGAAAAAATATGAATTCAAAAAACGGTTACTTTTAATTTTTATTTAATACTCGCACGCACAGTCGCACATCTATATTTGTAAAGAAAAAGAAGGTTCGGTTGTTGTTGAATTTATTATGTATGTTAATAGCCATAAAATCATAGTGAGTTAATGGCTTTTTCTGATTCGATGCAAGAAATTAAGTCAAATGGATGAACGTTTTGTGATAGTAAGTAGTTACGAAACGGACAGTGGAAAGATAAACAGGTGAAGTTGGGGTTTATCTCTATGTAAATAATCTGTGTTTACGCATGAACACTTAGTTATTTGCGTATTTGGACATTTAAGTACTTACTTAAACATGTCAATACTTCAGTAACTTTATATTATAAACTTGTCATTGCCAGAAAACAAACGGGGCGCTTATCTGTGCAAGAAATTCACTAAATTCCCTTAATTCTTCCACTTACGAGTACTCTAGACTTTGCCAGTAAAACCTACCTAACATTATGCTTAGCTGAGCCGAATTATAAAAGGTGTTGCAAAAAATACACCAGATTCTAATTTGTCCACTAAAACATGTGGACAAGTCGTAAGTTTGACCGATCCAAGGCATTAAAGCATACTTTGTTTATAAATTCATAGCAGAATGTTATCGATTTTAACGATTTTAATATGGTCGTTGTACCGCCCTCACGCCCCCTTAAAAATCGCATTTATTGTCAAAGTAATGACGCGATCTTTATTAAATTTTAAGCAGAATAAAATCAATGATAAGCATATACGAGGGCGACCGCAAAAGTAACTGGCCTAACATAAAATAACCGTTTTTTTGAAATTATTATTATTTATTTTTCAACATAATCTCCTTCCAACTTAAAATCGCATTTATTGTCAAAGTAATGACGCGATCTTTATTAAATTTTAAGCAGAATAAAATCAATGATAAGCATATACGAGGGCGACCGCAAAAGTATCTGGCCTAACATAAAATAACCGTTTTTTTGAAATTATTATTATTTATTTTTCAACATAATCTCCTTCCAACTCAATACACTTCAACAAACGTTTTTCAAGTTTTTTAATTCCATCCGAAAAATAAGATTTTTAAGACCTTCAAAATATGCCTCAGTTTCAGCAATAAAATCGCTATTGGACGAACATTTTTTGCCACCGAGAATTTTTTTTAAATAATAAGAAATAATCAGAAGGAGCTAAATCTGGACAAAATGGTGGATGCGGAGCAATTTCAAATCGTAATTCGGCCAGTTTTTGTTGAGTTAAAAATGCAGTGTGTGAAGGAGCATTATCTTGATGAAAAATAACGTTTTTTTTTTCTAAATGCGGTCGTTTTATCTTGATTTCTTCACTCAACCGATCCAATAATGCACAATAATATTCACTATTTATAGTTTTTCCTTTCTCAAGATAATCAATAAATATTATACCCCTTGCATCCCAAAATACTGTGGCCATTACTTTTCCTGCTGACTTAATAGTTTTCGCCTTCTTGGGACCACTTTTATCAGCTTCTATCCATTGTTTTGACTGTTCTTTGCATTCTGGGATGTAGAGATGGATCCATGTTTCATCAACAGTTATGAACCGGCGCAAGAACTCCATTGGATTACGCTGATAAATCGCTAAACGCTCCTCGGAATTGGTCCAACGGACGATTTTTTGGGGCAAAGTCAACAAACGCGGCGGATCTCTTGCGGATAGCTTTTTCATGTGGAGTTCATCATGTAAAATACTCCAAACTTGTTTTTCCTGTATTTTAACAATATCAGCAAGTTTTCTGAGCTTTATTCGTCTATCTTTAGTCACTTCATTAAATATTTTTCTAATGTTTTCAATAGTAGTAGCAGTTTTCGGTCTTCCAGAGCGTTGTTCATCTTCCGTACTTGAACGACCCATTTCAAATTGTTGAACCCAGGATTTCACGGTGGAGTATGATGGTGCATTATCACCATGAACAGAATCCAATTCATCTTTGATTAAATGTGGCGTATAACCTTTCATATAAAAGTGTTTAATTACCGCACGAAACTCTTTATTTTCCATTTTTCAAAAATTATAAAACTTGTTTACTTCAATCACCCGTAACAAAGAAAATAATCATTAAATATTTCGGAAATTTTGATATTAAGGACATAACAATTTTATATATTAATACAGAATATTTAAGATATAGAGTTAAGATTTATATTAGGTGTAGTTCAAATGTTACATTTATGGAATGAAATTCAATTTCGGTTATATGACCACCACGAGCCTGTGTACAGCGATATATTCTATGGACCCAATTTTCCATCACTCTTGCATACATTTCGACCGGAACGTTGTTGGCTTGTCTTAAGTTGTTGGCTTGTTGGCATAGACCAATGACTTGATGTGGGCCCCCTAAAAATAATGGTATGAACCAGGTGGCCATACGACCGGCCATTTCTCAAGATAACAAGTTCACCGAATTTGCCTTTCCATGAATCGATAGTAACGCGTGCTTTGTGGCTAGTGGCACCATCGTGTTGAAACCACATATCGGCGATGTCAAGCTCATCCAATCTAGGCCAAAAATAATTCTCTATCATGGCACGATAGCGCTCTCCATTGTAACATGACGATTGGTTTCATCGACGAAAAAATACGGCCCAATCACACCTATGGCATGCAAACCACTTCACTAAGTAATTTTTTTCGGATGCAATTGTATCTTTTGAAGCACATGTGGGGGTTTGCTGTCCATTTACGCATATTTTGTTTATGGACAAAACCACTTAGCCAGAAAAGTGCTTCAACTTTACCATGATGAAAATGTTGACTTCGACTATCGTTTTGACATTGAAAGATCATTAACAATGTTCAAGGGTGCGTTGACATAGATATACGAAATTGTTTTGTCCCTATTGGAAAACCTGTTTTAAAGGTTGGTAAAATTATTACGGCCGATGTTGATTTATCGCGCAAAAGAGCCATTGTTTCGTTAGCTGTGTGGCAAGTGGCACCGTCCTGTTGAAACCACATATCGTCCGCATACATATCTGCCATTTCGGGCTAAAAAAAGTTACGATAGCGAACAAGAAATACGGCCCGATGATGCCGCCAGGCCATACACCGCACCAAACAGTAACTCTTTGTGGGTGCATTGTTTTTTCGACAATCACTCTTGGATTAACATTCGCCCAAATGCAAAAATTCTGCTTATTGATGAATCCACTGAGGTGAAAATGTATGTGCCTCATCTTCGAAGATGATTTTCTTCGAAAATTGATCATCCACTGTTGCCATTTCTTGCCACCATTCTGACCATTGGTGACGTTTGGAATGGTCGAGAGGCTTTAGTTTTGGAGGCAACTGCACCTTGTAAGCGTGTTTATGCAAGTCTTTATGCATAATGTTCATCAACGACGAGCGTATGAGGTGCAATTGTTGGGCACGACGACGAATTGAGGTGGACGGCTTTTCAGCCGCACTATCGCGAACAGCAGCAATATTTTCTGTAGTACGAGCTGTACGAGCATGCACAGGTGTTTTTTCATCTCCTACAGACCCGATTGCTCAAATTTTTTCACAATTTTTCCGATTGTACGCACATTTGGACGATTTACACGATATGCATTTTGATTTGAACGCCCATTTTCATAATAAGCCTGAATAACTTTAACTCTTTGCTCGCTTGTGGTTCAAATGGTTCAAATTAAGTTAGCCTGAAATTGAGAAATATCAAATGAAATGCAGAATAAAAACTTGACGTTTAGGTGTGGTTCACATTCAACATCGGTCCTTAAAATTTAACCACCCTTTATAAATAGAAACTTTCTAATTGTTGACATACTCGTAGGTTTGTGTATCAACAAAAGTAAATGTTCTCGTACTGGAAAAATGGCAATCGGACAGTCTGTGAATATAGAAGGAATTGTATCAGTGAGTCGCCTATGTCCTTACTTTTGACTTAAAACTTCGCATATGCAAAATCTAGCATTAAATGAGCGGAGACCTTGTCGGTAGCACACCGATGAGCCATCCTATATCAACGGCGAAATGGCTGTCTAGCTGACAGTGTGTGTTCGCTTTAACTTCACTGACTTTCTCTTCCTTCTCCATATGCCAAACAAAAACAAACCCGATATTTATAGCTTGTGGAGTAATTCACTCTTTAAGAAATAGCCCACTACCAAAATTATATTCCAATTTAAATGCCAATAAAAATGCTAAATTGATTTGCTCCTTTAAACTTTTCGTCTTACATATAACGTCTTGTACCACATCTGTATGGTGCGCAAGTCCATAAATTACATGGAAAGAAAATATCTATTAAATAAACGCGCTTTCAATTAAATTCCATAACGATGCTGTAACTATAAAAACTGCATATAATCCTACACAGATGCATTTCGAGTTTTTCGTTGTTAAAAAATTATAATCACCATTCAGTAACATAAAAAAATATATTTCGTATAACTTTACTCACATATACCAAATAGCAATTAAAATTGTAATCACCCGGGAACAACGTACGTACGAAACATATTTCGAAATGCTATTATTATAATTATTTTCTACCAATGAAAAAAAAACAGTATCAATATTTATATTTTAATGGATTTCCAAAATAAAAGAAAAACAATAGTTTCTCTTATTTTATTGGCCACTTTTTTTTATTTGATAATTACAATTTCGGAATAATCACAGTAACGGTTTTGCTACAATTTCATGGATTTGGAATTTGAAAGTGAATCATTTTGAATGCGTAACAAACCCAAACCATGACATTCATATCAAGAGTAGTTATGCCTACAACAGCTCTCCCATCCCATCCCATCTCCCATAAATGGTCAAAACACTCAAATTAAACGTTTTGAAAATATCAAAAACAAAAAGAAGCGAAAGAAATACAACAAAACATATCGGCCAAGTTTATATTTCACTTAAAACTCTAATCATTACAATTTGCCATACTAGAGGCGTTTGTTTGTGATGTTTTTCTTTTAAGCTTTGGCGAGCCAAAGAAAAAAAGTGAAAATCCTTTCGCTTTCTGTACGGCTCATGGCGATGCTGCGGCGATGGATCATAAAAAGAAAATCATATTTGTAAAATAAAAAAAAACAAAACGAAGAAACACAACCCAGGTTATGGTGATTTTTCGTCAGAGAAAAACAAGTGAGGATAAAGTCAAACAAGTTATCTCTGCGTGCCAGCAATTGTCAATGTTTGATTTTTTCTTGTGATCCACAGTTTGAAAAATGATCTATTGCTCAGATCAGCGGTTCCGAAAGGCAGTAAAATTTACACAAAACGTTACATTGAAAAGAGATAAACAAGAAACAGAGGAAAATTCAGTTATGTGAAGTGAAGAAAATGAATGCTGAGAAATGTTTTAAGATTTTTAATTCAATAATTACTAGCAACTTTAAAGGTAGCCTTAATAACATAATCACCTACACACGCACCGGGTTAATTAATACTACCGTTAGTTAATAATTTAATTTTCTGTTTGATTTTTAAATAATTTATTTGTTTTGTCTTCAAATGAAATGCATTGCGTGTTCCACATTGAGTTTTGTTTGCTATAGTTTGTGCGAAGAGTTTGTGCCTTAAGTCTTTTATTTTAGGTTACATAAATGATGGCCGTATTTGATTGGCAACTCGCTTAGGTAGTAGTTAACGCGATAACTTCACACCATTGTGCATGAATATAAAAATGATTTTGTTTACAGAAAACTATAGACAATTTGCGCTACAATCTGTTGGTTTGAAACTATTAAAATTTTTGGAAAGATAGTTATTCAAGAATAACCTTAAGCGAGTTTAAGCGAGCTCGCTTTAAACTCGCTTATAGTATTTCCTGCATAACCGTTTTTCTACAAATAACAATTTTTTCAAATCAAACGGTTTAGGATGCAAAAAGCCAATCACTTCTTGTAACCAACGAAATTTGAAAAATTGTTTGCAAAGTTTTGAAGTTATCGCCTTAACGACCACTTAAAAAAAAAGTTTTTTCATATGGGGTCGTTTTTTTTAAATCTTCGTTAAATCGGCCCAATAAGTTGGCATAATATTCAGCGTATATTGTTTATCCCCTTTGAAGGTAATTGATGTGAATTATCCCTCGTGCATTCCAAAAAACTGTTGCCATCACCTTATTCGCCGACAAAGTCACCTTGGCCTTCTTCGGAGCCGGTTCTCCCTGAGAAACCCATTGTTAAGACTGCTGCTTGGCCTCTGGAGTGTTGTAATAGATCCATGTTTCATCCTCAGTTACAAAACACCGCAAAAACTCATTCGAGTTGCGGTTAAACAATCCTTTGAAGTTGTCACACGATTACGTTTATGGTCAATTAAGATCAAACGCGGCAGACAGCTTTCTAAAACCCAACTGATCATGTAAAATCAAATCACACTGCCATACAAAATGACGTATGACATCAACAATCTCACGCACTTTTACTCTTTGATCGGCCAACACCATATCGTGGATTTTTGCGGCATTTTCGGATATATTGACCTCAATTGGCCGTCCAGGACGTTTAGCGTCATTTGTACTTGTGCGACTACAACGAAAGTCAGTAAACCACTTTTTTACCATTGAAATCGATGGTGCAGAGATCCCATAGTATTTATCAAGCTTTTTCCTTGTATGATTGAAGGTTTTTTTTCGCAAAATATAATGTTTAATAAGCACTCAAAATTCTCTTTTTTTCATTTTTAACAAAATGCACGAGGTTGTATATTTTAAACAGCTGTTAAACACAAACTAAATGACGGAACTCTCTCAAAAATTGACAATATTCTATTAACAGACGGTACTAAATGGTAGCAGTGTTGCGAGGGAAGTTGGAAAAGTCACGGAATTATTGATATGCCTCGTAGGTCAACATAACATTACCAACAACGATCAAAATTAATTTGTGTTTTCTAGAGCTTCAGGTCCTCTGCCGCGTAAGGACTTCTTTACGAGGGAACATAAATTCATATCGCAAACACAAGCGCACAAAAGACTGTACTTAGTAGGGACATAAATACTGTTACACACGTTTTATGCTGTAAAATAAAAAGTAATGAATGTTTTTGAACCAAATATTTTTTAATATATTTATTGATGTATATTGTATCCAAAAAGAATCTACTTATTCGAAATGTCCGCCTTTTGCCTGCTGGAAAGTCCATGGCTGGTTTTGGAACAATGAATTGTTAAGAGGCTGCACAACAGCTTCCAAAACGGTTTCTTGATAAACTTTGGCCGATGTTTTGACTCCTTGTTCGCAGAAATGCTGGTCAGTGACACAATCGTTAGAGACACCCCACCAAACCATGATGACCCTTTTCCACCCTTGGGATCAGTTCAGATGCTTCCTTAGATGACCGCGCATACACTCTATCATGTTGCTTGTTAAATTTTTCCTGAACGGTACAAATTTTTTCATCAGTGAACAAAATGTTTCTGTTTGCATTTTTCAATCCTATTTGTTGTTAAAGCTGCAATCAATAAATAAACAATAAATAAATGTCCTGTACGTCGTTTGAAAGCCCCAAGTTCCAAGTCTTTTTTAATGATTCGACTCATGGACTTTTGCGTGATATTCATCTCCCGGGCCATTTCTGTGAATTCTTGATTTAACGGCTTTGATGACATGCGATGTTCGAACAGAGCGTGGGCGGCCCGACCGGTGGCGGTCTTTTACATCTCCAGTCTCCTCAAACAGTTTTATGCATCGGTAGACGAACATGCGGCTAATCCCTAGTGGCCGGAGCGTTTTGAAAATATCTCTTTTTTTCATTTCACACTTGAAAAGCGCTATTACAGCGATACGGTTCTCCTTATCTGACCACTCCATGATGAAAGTTGACACAATTTTAAAATCCCGTTACGCACTAACACTATTGAGGTTACCTTACAAAACCCATAAGACATTAAGGGGGTATGTTTAGTTCTAGTGTGTTCAATGTTGTAACAGTATTTATGTCCCTGCTAAGTATAATCCTCATTTTGGCGTCACGAGGTTTAAACCAAACTTGGTTTTAATGCTTTTACAAGTGATCCTTATATCAGCCAAAACATGGCTAGCCTCTATAGCCAACCTCTATTTTACAAACTTTAAACCAAATCTGGTTAAAATTCTCAGTTATGTGAACGGATCCAATAATACCAAATAAAGCATTAACAAACAAAAATTGATAACATGGACTAATGAGGTTTCAATTTCCCCAGAGAGTTGTCTGAAATTTAAACTAGATTAGATTTAATGTGTGGCTTGTTGAACTGGATGGTCTTAAATTCTAAATGACCTCTGTTGAATATCAAAAAATAGCCAAAAAATAATTTGCATAGAGTTCGTCGTGCTTCCATACAGTTCGTCATGCTCTGCAAAGTGTCATCGAGATCGGTTTATATTTGCGTCTTGATCTGATAGTGATTCTGAGTCAATCATTAAAGCAAACGTGGGGCATATCTCCTTTTAGTTTTATAAACTGCAGCTCTAAATTGTAAAACCCTATATCACAGTGTTCATTAATTGTTTTGGTTGGGTAGAAGGAAAACCCTTCTATAGGTACCAGGTGTTCTTGGATACGTACGATTTATACTGACTAAAACCTTCACTTCTTCATCACCGTTTCCTGTGGCATATCCATTTTAGGTATTTCATCGTCGGGCGGGAACGACTCTGCTTCGTTTTTTCTCCGCCGCTCCTCCAACTACTGTATCTCCGGAGAGTCGTCTAGTCCAAATTTATAACGATCACATCACCATATTCCACTGAGGAACTGTGCGAGGTCGTAGTTTACCTTGCCATGTTGTCAGTGACCTCAACAATACGCGTTTTTTGTTTGTCCATTTGTTCGTTGGCGTAGCAGAACTTCCCGCAAAGCCTGCTCCGAATATTACTGGTCCGAGTCAGGATCGAACAGAACCCCGGACCTTGGATCTGCTAGGTTCGTCAAAACCGTATACACCATCGTGCAACGTCTGTAAGGTGTAATCGTTGCATGGAGTCGGTGCATTTCAGTAGATGTTCCGGTCAGAAACACATCAGGGAGTATAGCAAAACGAACTTCGTTGTCTGTTGCTTTACCAACGAAGTCCGCAGTGGGTCTCTGCATTTGGTGTCATCATCGCTGTCTACACTTTCGTCACCGTCGTCATCAACATCCAACCATGAGACCCCCGCAAACTCACTAGCAGCAGCACCAATAAATACAGCATCGAACACCATAGATTACTGTTGCTACTCATTAAGTTTACAATTTAATAGCAATGATCTACGTAACAAAATAAGTGGGGTAACAGAATTCATGATTCGGAGAAACATCATCAGAGAAACATCACAGGATGCCTACGCCAAGGCAGATCAGGTACGATATTGAGTACAAGAGAGAGCTTTT
This sequence comes from Hydrotaea diabolus, assembly GCA_963513945.1. Taxonomy (NCBI): domain Eukaryota; kingdom Metazoa; phylum Arthropoda; class Insecta; order Diptera; family Muscidae; genus Hydrotaea; species Hydrotaea diabolus. Next base: position 54,779,738 of record OY740718.1, on the reverse strand, counting down.
AGATCATCGAAACTATCAGACAGGTCTAAATGACATTAACGCTGATGAAGTCACATCAGCAGTATTAAGCTATACCGTGAAAGTAGTGCTAGGGGAACATCTTCCTGAGATTTTACCAGAAAAGAAGACGCTACATTGGCAGACGAGGATCTGCATTATCCAGATCCGCTGAGATCTGGATAATGCAGACGCCTCAATTCGTATTAGGCGCGAATTGATGGCAACGTTTTGCACGTTTGTCCTACCTGCCAGCATCTCTTCACTTGGTCGGCTTAGCCCACTCTGCTGACCTCCAGGTTTCTTTGAAAGCATCCACTTCAAACGGAGCGTTTTCTCCTGTGTATTGAAGCAGATAATGAAAATGTTAATATTTATCATCAAAAATGGATTTATTGTTTTTCAAAGTATTCTCCAGCATGATTTATACACTTTTGCATGCGCTCAAACCAATTGTCGAGGCCAACCTTAGCGAAACAGAAGCTGGTAGTTTTTTCATAACCAGTGGAAAATTGCATTTTATATTTTCCAAACTAAGGAACAAATCTTCATCGGGTATAGATAATATACCAAACATTATCCTGAAAAGACTTCCCAGCAGATTAGTAACGGATTATTGCATCTTGTTTAATAATATGTTAAACAATTCTCATTTTCCAGATATTTGGAAAATGGCGAAGGTAGTACTTTTACCGAAAAAGGATAAGGACCCTTGTGACCCCAACAACATCAGACCTATCAGTTTACTACCAAATATAAGTAAGATATTTGAAATATGCATTAACATGAATATTATTGAATTCTGTAAAGAAAAAGGATTAGTTAACGATCGACAATTTGGGTTTAAACACAATCATTCAACAGTTAATGCAATTAATTTGCTGACGTCTAACATTAACTGGAATTGGAACAGAGGTTTATGTACAGGTGCTTGTTTTATAGACATGGAGAAGGCATTTGACAGCATATGGATCCCAGGGCTAATAGTCAAACTAATGCGATACCAATTTCCGATGAATATGATTATACTTATATATAATTTGATATACAACAGGAAGTTTTTAATATGTCACCAGGATAAAACGATACAACAAGGGACGGTGAACTCGCCAACTCTCTTCAATCTATTTCTGATGGAACTCGTAGAAAAGGTTGAGAATATTATATCATTTGCCGATGATATCGTAATATACCATGCAGACAGATCGATAGAAGGTATTAATCAAAGCCTTCAGGATTCGTTTAACATAGTTGAACAATTTACTACCGACTGGAAATTAAAAATTAACATAGGGAAATGCGAAGCTATTCTGTTTCGCCCACCGGTCGGAAAATGTAATAGTGATGTAAGAAGGAACTGGAAATCTTTCGGTATAAAATCGAACAATACGAATGAGAATATTCCGATCAGACAGACTGTTAAATATCTGGGTATACACCTGGATAAATTTTTGTACTTTAATGAACACGTTAACGAGATAATTAGGAAGGCAAAGAGAGCATTCTTTTTATATAGGCCGTTATTCCATTCGAAGTATATAAAGCCCCAGATAAAGACTGTAATGTATCAAACACTAATTAGGCCGGTCATAACTTATGGCTGTCCTATCTGGTTCAACATATCACCCCTATACATGGAAAAAATAAGAGTTTTTGAAAGAAAATGCCTAAGGGCATGTACTTCGCTTTACAGATCTCGACAAAGTAATTACACAAAATACATATCTAACAAACGACTATATACTACTGCAGACATTATCCGTATTGACAATTTTATAATTAACCTTATCAGGAATCATATTTTGCGCTGCTCGCTCAATTTAGATAATAATTTGATAAGGGCCCCTTTTCATACTAACGAGGAATATTTAAAATACACTACACAAAAAGGTTTCGTCCCCCCAGAGGCCTTTATATACATAGACAAACAGAAATTCATACAGGACCAGAATGGCCTACCTATATTTTATCACATATATAGAAGGGCTAATGTGAAATCAGTGCAATGTCAACCATTCACTGATGACGATATGCGATGCGATACTAGTTTGTCGGAAAAAGATGCTATGTTACCGTCGAAAACCAAAAAGTTTTGGTGGCTTTGTGAATAACTTTTTACATGCGTATGTATCCTTTCCTTTTAACTGTAGACGAGATTTTATATATACCTAGAAATTGATAAAAAAATGTAATGTTTTTGTATCTTATTTTTCATTACACTACTTAAATATTCAAATACCTGTTACCTTAAGTAAATTAAAAAATTTAGCAAATTGTACAAATGCAAATTACTTGTTAAGAACTATACTCGAGAGCCCGATCTGGGGCCATTGTATTTCCTAAGAATTCTGTTATATATACTATTGTTTATTGTAGTTCCGAATGCTCACAAATTCTTTCAAATAAACAACAATAAAAAAAAAAAAAAAAAACCAATTGTCGAGGCACTTTTCCCACTCCGGATGAGACACCTCCAAAACATGGTTTTTGAACGCTTCAACAGCATCTTCTGGCGACGAAAATCGTTAACCACGCATTTTTTTCTTGATGTGCGGGAATAAAAAGAAGTCAGGGCTGTACGGCGGATGATCCATCAATTCGACGTTTTGGCCGGTCAAAAAGGCGCTGGTTTGAGCCGATGTGTGAGAGCTCGCATTGTCATGGTGTACAATGATTCGTCATCTCTTGTTCGTTTTTTGAATTACTCCGAAGACTTCAGGCAAAGAAATTGGGGTGTACCACTCAGAATTGACCGTCCTATGTTGATCATGCGGAACAGTCGCCACATACCAGTTTTGCCGAAGAGATAGGCGACCATTTGCTTCGCAGTGCTTCTTCCACGAACAACTTTCATTGGATTTGGCTCGTGTTCGAAGACCCAGACGGTCGATTGCTGTTTGTTTCGGGCTCATATGCATAGATTTATGATATGTCACCTGTGCATTATCAGTTTACGCAGGGCATTATTGTTCTCTGGCACAACGGCCGTTTTTGTACGACATTCGTCTTTGAGCGAGCGTCGGCCACGATTGAATTCATTAAACCAGTTTTTCACAGTGCTATAGGATGGTGGTCATCGCCATACAAAGATTTAAGTTCATCAATGCACTGTTGTCGTGATAATCCACGTCGAAAGTTGTGAAAAATGATTGCACGAAAATGTTGACGAGTTAATTCCATTTTTTTGCGAAATTGATTTTTTCAAGACACTGTAAACAACACAAATGATGGTCGTACGTCAGAACGTTCTGAGTACGTTTGTGCTAAAAAAATTTCAAACTTTCCAATGGAAATGTCAGATGGCGCCAGGCGGACAGGACCTACAACACAATATATATTGTTGTTACAGCAACAACAACCACAATGTGGTACAGGATAAAATGACATTAGCTGCCGCTAGCAGGCAAGGATCAACAACAGTTGAAAAATCTATTATTTTTGGCGGCGTTTTTAAGAGCCCTCAGAGAAACATCCACGTAAGAAACATCTAGCCTCCTATACAAATTTTGACAGAAATAATTAGTATATTTTGTATAGCTAGCATATCTGAAAGCTTTTCAAGAAGTTCGCTTAAATAAGATTAGGTTGAAGGGGTTTCAATTTCTTAGCCCACTTAGTTCATTTAGGTCCATTGTGAGACTACGATAAAACCTATATCATTTCAGGCCTACCCGTAGTGCTCAGAAATCTTCTACGCTTTATTAATTTTTTACTCTGAAGACCTGAGAGGACGGAAAAGTTGTTAGATTTTCAAAGCTTTAACCTGCTCCGACATAGAGCTGGACCGAACTTTTCTATATCAAAATTCGCAAAACCTACAATTTGGTTTCTGACCAATGACTTTAGCACTGATTTCGTATTCTTTTAATGTTGTATGCCATTTTTATTTACACGTTATGAAAGTTTTTTACTTGTTTGATTTTGCGTATTAAGATTCATTTCCATTTAAGCAGCTAAGAGAGATTATCTTTTCGAAATATAAACATTTGTCCATTAAGAAAGTTGTTAAATATCTTTGGGAATCGCTGAACTTATCGATTACTTGCTTGTTTTTCTCGTCTCCTTTTGCACATACTCGTACAAAGCAGTCGGTCGGATTTGAAACTATTCAATTTTTCCTAGCAAAACGAGGTAAGCGTTGAACACGCCTCAGCCTCGCCAAAGACCGCGAGGTGTGTGCTGTGCAGTTAAACTCAGCAAAATGTTGACTGTTGACTAATTTAGCTAATCTCGTTTATGTTTCAAGCGAAACAAAAACAGAGTCGGAAAAAAGGTCTGCTGCCAGTGCTGACTGCTGCTAACTTAAACTTTCTTCGACTCCAATGGTAAATTGCATGTTAATAAACTTCACTCACTTGGTTCACACCCGTGGTAACAAGTAATCCATATGAAAAGAAACAAAACCCCAACAACAACTACAATAAGAAAAAAATAAAGAAAAACCAAAAAAACTCGTATGACAAGGTATAAAAGTGCATTTCAGTTTTGGGCAGTTAACGAAATGGCTAATAAATTATTTAATTTAAAATAAATCATACATACTTTAGCAAACAACGAGACGTCTATGTAGTCGGTCTAGAATGGGTGTGATTGAACTTTTTAAGTTCATTGTGGCCAACGGACGGACGGACAGGCGGATGGACAAACCAAACGAACGACCGAGCGAACGGACAGTTGGCTGACAGCCGCATATCCAACGTTATAATCTCCAAACAAATTATTTAATAATGTGAAAATTATTTTCTTTTTGTCTCTTGGTTTTTTTGGCACAAAGTGAACGAACTTGAGTTTTTGGCTGAAGAGTAATTTTTAATTTATTAAGAAGCCATAAAATAAATAAAAAGAAAAATCCCAGGTACCAACTTATTTTAAAAAGTTGGCGGTGCTTCTTAAGATGATGAGATTTTTACTAATAAAAAATGAATATCCGTTGATCAGACAGGGATTAGCCGACTCGAGACCTCTTGTATCTACATTTTATTAGAAGACAAGTTTTTACAAAATGGCAAAGTGACATTGATTTTTGTGGTAACACACAGCTTTTATCGCGCTTTCTGGTCCTTGATAACCTTCGTCGGAAAAATTCTTTAGAAAATAGTTGCGAAAGTTCTGACCATACCAGGGGCCATCTGAATTCTCATTTTTCACATGTAGAGAAAAGACATGGCTACTATATCGTCTCGGCAACACTAATATGTTCTCTGCAATAAAAGTATGTTCGTCGCAACCATAGTGATGTTTTTTGAGTTTTATTTTGACAATAGTATGATTGCGGCCATATTAATATTGTTGAAATGTAACAAAAGTATTGTTGCTATATTTAAAAAAAATAAAATATGGTTGTAGCAGTAATATAAATATGGTTGATGCGACAAAAGCATTGTTATTTGGGCTTTTTGCCAACAATTATATGATTGTATTTTTTAAGAATTTCAGTATGATTATTAGGGTGGAGTGAAATTCAAAAAAAAAGTTAACCTCGGAAAGAGGTTAACTTAGCCTAAAGAGGGGAAAAATAAAGAAAAAAATTTAAAAAATTTTTTAGGGGTCGCGCCACTTCCTAGAAATTTGGAAATTGTCGCTATTTTGGCGTTGATTTTAGAAAAATCCTAAAAATTAACGACTTAAATTATTCGAAATTTAAAAGTTTGAGCTTGTTCAGTGCCCAAACAAAAGTATTTGAGCCAAATATGAGGATAATCGACTAATATTTGTAGCTTTGGTGGCGATTTCATTGTTCAGTCAATTTTCTGAAGAAGGGACGATTTGACTTATTTTACTTTTTGAAATTTTTGAACAATGAGAAAAATTTTTTTAAATTTTTTCATGCCCTTATTTCATTGTTTACGCTATTGCAAACATTTATTGACATAAAACTTTAAAATCGGGTCTGGGGTTAGGAAAATTCACGCCTTCAAACATGTGTATTTGTTTATTTTGGCGCGACCCCTAAATTTTTTTTTAAATTTTTTTCTTTATTTTTCCCCTCTTTAGGACCCCAGACTACATCTCTTTCCGAGGTTAACTTTTTCAAATTAAAAAAAAGCATGTTTTCACTCCACCCTAATGATTATGTTTCGAATCTAATAAAATATTAGTACCTTTTACGATACGAAATTGTATCAGACGACGGTATGGTCTAATGAATCTGAGTTTACTTACTGGTCAATATAACATGTCATGCAAAATTAGAGCGCGGTCGAATATAATTTGTGGCTTCTAGAGCTGCAGGATCTCCTACAGAGAGAGATAGTGAAAGCTTTTCAAAGATATGGACCGATTGATATGATTTGATGAATAATTTTTTTAATTTAAGGTATTGTTTTGCATTAATCATCCACCTTGTACATCAATATTTCATATGAGACAGCCAGATTAAAATGTATATAAAAGCGACACATAACAAACATATATACTTACACACGCATTTACATACAGAAGGGATTTTTAAAGTGTTTACTTTGTTCGGTGAAAAACACTACTGCCAGCAATTCTCGTTTAATGCGAATCTGCCTGCTCTTATGTATAAAGCCGCTGATCATGGTTAAACCACATTCATTGCTTAGGGTCGGATATTATCGACTGCTTTTTGATTAATTTTAGGTTCTGTTGAATGAAATGTGGTCATTAATTTGATGTACAATGTTCATTAAATTATAAGTAATGTTAGTAACTGAAGAAATTGATGAAATTTTTTTTATCAAACTAAAGAAAAAATGATGTACGACTCATCAAATTGAAAAACCTTAGTTGTTGTGTCTAAAGTATTAGTAAAGTATTAGTCGTGTGATTAAAGCGTATCTTCTTTAGTTAGAGGATTTCAGCTGAAGCGTCTGTTCGAGCTTATGAAAGGGAATGGAGAGAGAAGAATGAGTTGGGATTTACGGAACTTTCGAACCTTCTCTGCACCGTCGATTGCAGCTTCTATGCTAGTCATTGCAAGATATATCATCTTCATGACTTCTGTGCGAATCTATTTTGGATGAAATCCAACAGAGATTTAGGTTTTGATTTTAGTTTAGTCGTGTATAATAGACATCACACTATGGCGGGCTTTAGCTTATCTATGTAGCTTCTGTTATCCAAAATTGAATTAAAACTTTGTTACACACTACCTTCCAAATATTTTAAATACAACATCCCTTGCAACGGGCATCGTCGTAAATGGGGTGTCAAAAATTACATGCGGTTGTGTTGTGTGGTTGTAACACGCCTACGATAAACACCCTTCACATGCAGAGAAGTGAGTTCAGTTACATCTCCTTCATCGCACCCACCAACACTACCATAGTTTAAGGCTTTGAACTTGGCCTATTGTAAGGCCTTAGCAAGAGCATTGCTGCTGCCAGTTTGTTTAGCGGCCAAATGTATTATTAAAACTCTCTTCTGGCTTTAAGTCGTCGGTGTCTATGATCGTACAAAGTGGCTGCCGTAGATACATAAATCTCATACCTATAATTTAATATTCTTTGGTAATAAAAGCGAAAAAATCATCTGACAAAGTTTGGTGTGAACTTTTCCCAAGTTGTTGTCTTATGTTTTTTATTTTGCTTGTCTACAAGAAGCAAAACATCTCTTTATGGTATAAGTACTTGTGCGAAGCAGACGCAGAAGAAGAGGAAAACCTATGTAAAAGAAATGTTAATTGTTCGTTGGATATGTTGTCTGGAATTGTCAGGCATAGTAACAACAGCCATGGTATGCCTTTGCCTTAGTTTTAATGTACACTGACATACTTTCACATAGTCTCGTTTCAAGTACGTTCGACTGACTACAGTTTTAATGTAAATTTCTCACTTGTTCGGCAAAAAAACAAAAACAAATTATTATTAAATTATCATTAATGATATTATGTGTTTCAAGCAGAGATTTTTGTACATGGATAAGACTGAGGTACGTGATAGTCTAAGAACAGACTGTAATTGATGGCAACAATGTCGATAAACTTGAAGTCGGCTTCTTTAGCAGAAGATTTTATAGATACAGTAATGCATGTTAGTGTCTTAAATTTAATTATTTTCCATTATAAACATCTCGTTAGCATGATGCATTATACTTTTACAAGACGTGTGCCGAATTGGCCCAATACTATTTCATTATCTAATGGTTAGAGGGTTGGTGGTCTTTTTGCGAATCTTTGCTGTTGCTTGAATGTATCAAGTCGTCTCCGTTTTCTTTATTAAGTTGTATTTGTCGCCTTAACTCGCGTTAGCCGCCCCTTTTTGTGGGGCTTGCGTGGTTTTTTTTATTTGTCTCGGTTGTTTCGTGTCTTAAGTCTTTTGGTGCCTTGTGCCTGCTTGTATGGCGCTTGTGTCTTAAGTCTTTTGTTTGACGTTGCACAAAATTGGAAATTGTGATCTTGTTTGTTTTGGATTTTGTATTATCCGACATCAGATTTAATTCATTGAACAATTTATGTTGCTTATTTCGTGTATGGTTATCGCTTTCATTGATTTGCACGGCAAGGGTCAGGCTTTGGAGTGGTAAAAATTATGTATTTAATAAAACGATTTGAGGTTGGATTAGTTTAAATGGGGTCCCCGTCGCTTCGACTAGGAGGTAGAGTAGGTTCATTCATTTGATAGGCTTAAAAGAGTAAAATGGAGGAGGAGTTAAGCAGAGAGTTTGGGAGGGCAGAAGAAGCAAAGGATAATTGAGCATTAGGTGCTATCGACAAATTTCGCTTAAGAATTCAGCTTCATGATAGCAACCGGTTCTGGGTTTGAATGGGGTTTCCGTCAGTTTGGCTAAATGTACGAATTATCTTGCAGTTTTATATAAAATTGCCTCGCTATCATATTAGCCTTTTTTGTCTGTACAGTTCAGTTATTTTGCAAAAGTCGCTGGCGATTATGTCTGCATGGAAAAACCTAAAAATGCTTGCAGAGTTTCTAAAAAAAATCTGAGCTTCTTATTATTTGATGCCTTATTTTTTTTCTTCCAAGACCAAGTTTTATGCACATTAATTTCCAGTTGGAGTGGTGGCTTTAAACGTCTTCTTAATATTAATGAACAAAACCAGGTTTGCCCTCATACCAAGGTCGCAGTCTGTAGGACATTGTGGTGTAGTGAAAGTGTGCATGACTATTATGCAAATAAACCCAGGTTCAACCCCGAGTGAGAACATCAAAAATTTTTTAGCTCCGGAAGGTTCACCTCGTTAATGGCGGCAAATTTACAAGCAAGAGGTTCATCTCTAAGCAATAAAAAACTTCTATATAAAAATGCATTAGCCGTTCGTAGCTGGCGTTAACCAGTAGGTCTCGGCAGTGAGTATAATAATTGAATAGTGCACTGCCCACTGATTTGAAAGAATTTCTGTCTTGTTTCGTAATGGGATGCTGTGGTACTTAAGTAAGTAAGTATTCAGATTCCAGAAAGTTTAGATACAAAAATGAGGCCCAGGTATTTTGCTTTATTTTATAACTGCCGCGTCGCTTCATTTAGTATTAGTAAGTTGAAGTCCGGAAATATATTTTTTCTGATTTGGAAGAATTGACTCTAAAGACAGTGTTTATTCTTATTCTAAGAATCTTAGTGACTGTTTCATATTTTTACTGATTGTCGGCAAGAATAAGCCGTTTACTCTAGTATCGGGTTGAGTTTAAGTTTATACCTAGTGGTACAGGCTGAAGCGCGGTTAATTGCTTATTTGGAAATGAAATAAAAAAATTATGAACCTTAGAAAAATGTATTTCATATTTTCATTATATTGAGCAGTAAGGGAATTTTTAAATAGTGTGCCTGACAAATTTCGACCTTCGCTACCCACACACTGCTGCATACGTTTTCTAAAGTTTTCATGAACTCTAACAAGTATATCGGCTGGTATTCGACCAATTTCAGCCTTAATATTGTTAATTAGGTCTTCCAAGGTGTTGGGACGGTTGATATACGCCTTCGACTTCAGGTAACCCCAAAGGAAAAATCGCATGGGGCTAGGTCTGGTGACCGTGCCGGCCAGTTCACATCACCCCTCAAAGAGATGTGGAAACTATATTGTTCATTTGAAAGGACAGTTAATGCCATTTTTGTTTTAAATATAGTTTCCTTCAAATGTTGGCCGCAACTACGCCTCAGGGTGTCAGGTTCTGAGGGCCCAATTTTGACTGACTCGTTCGAGCACTTCGACCGGTATGGCGTTAATAAAACGCGTAATGTTGGCTTCCAGAACCTGAATCATAGCTGTGATATGACACAAAGGTTAATATCACCAGACCTAGGCAGCCAACTCACCGGTAAAAACGGGAAAGTAGCTGCTCTTCGAAAATACCTCTCAATAGATCCATTGTTTGAGCAAATACAGGGTGCGGCAAAAGTCACTAAGGGGTTTAAAACAATCATAACTTATTTAATTTTTAATTTTAATTTATTTTTCTTACAAAATAATAAAATATACTATCTGTAGATTTTTTAAATTTATGTGTGAAAAATTACGTCACGTAAGTGAACACCATTTTCAGCCGCGCAAAGTTTAGCTCTTTCAAGAGCATTTTCCATGACACGAATAAGAGTATCTGGCTGCAAAGCTCTTATTTCGGCCCGAATATTCTCCTTCAGCTGTTCAAGGGTTCTGGGTTTATGGATATACACCCTCTCTTTTAAATATCCCGAAAGGAAATAATCCGGTGCTGTTAAATCCGAGAACGGACAGGCCAATTGAATGCTGAATTTTTTGAAAATTAAACGTTGTTGGAAGCTAAGTGCATAAATTATTCGTTCTTGGGGATCTCCTGGCTTTAAGTGTTGCACTAACTGCACCTTGAATGGAAAAAGATGTAAATTTATCCTTAATATTCTGCGTAAAGACCTGTCAGACATTTTCAGTTGAGCAGAGCGCACTCGAGTTGATGTTTCAGCATTCTCCTTAATACTCTCCTGAACGCGTTGAATATTTCCTACATTAATTACAGAACGGGATCTTCCGCTTCGTGGAAGATCCCTCGCTGAGCCTTGTTCCCGGAATCGAGTCACTAACCTCGAATTATTGATTCGCAGGGTGAATTCCGCACATTAAAATTACGACGATAGGCTCATTGAGTTTGCATTATTGATCGATGATGTTCAAAATAAAATTCTATGATTTTGACTCGTTGGATAACGTTGTAACTTTCCATGAGTAATCTCCCAGATTTATTTTACAAGTCCTTAAAAGAAAATGGGGGAAAATATTTACATTACAAAAGCTATTAATTTTTCAAATCCCTTTGCGACTTTTGCCGCACCCTGTATATGACAAGTGGTACCGTCCTGTTATAACCAAATGTCGTCAAGTTTAGGCGCTTCAAATTCGGGTACCAAAAAGTCCAATATCATGGCGTGATAGCGAGCACCATTCACGCTTACGTTTCGGCCATTATCATTATTGCAAATTAGTGACCGATGTCCGGTAAACCGCACCAAACTGTGGTTTTCGCAGTGTTAGTCTTTCCATGATGTAATGGCAAACAATACTGAAGAAAAAAAGTTAACAAAGCTCACACGTAATCTGTGAAAAACCCCCTATTGGGAAAAATAGATCTAGATTGATCACCTGTTATATTAGGATTTCAGAATCTGTTTATGATCCCATGGAACAATCAATTAAAATTTACTTTTTATATTTCCTTTCATGTGTTGGGCGAATTTCTATTCCTTTAACCAGCATTGCCAACGGTAGATACGCGGAAAATTTTAGCTTCCAAGTCTTGAATCAAAGCTGACTCATTGACAAAGACTTTTTACTCTCAACTCAAAAAAAAAATGCTAGAGCCGCATGTGGGCGACTGTGAGATACAACACTTTGCTATTGAGAACACTCCGCGCCTCTATCTGCACCTTTATATTAAGTGGATTGGGATAACAATATTGCCTTTAGAACAGCAGGACCTCAATCGGGAGAAATCTTTTTGTGGGATTATTAACCTAATCGGGTATAATTTGTGTTTTCTATAGCTATAAGACCATTTATCGGGGGACCTTTGTGTGGAGGCTATTTATACGAAAATATGGATCTATATCACCGAAGGCAATTATTGGAAGCTCATAACGTACTGTGCAAAATTTGAGAGTGATTGTGTTTTATTTGTGCGCTACGCGTTGCAAAAAATTTGGTCGGAATCTTATGTAATAATGCCTTGTGGAGCAGTAGGTTCTTTCCTCGGGAAGGACCTAAGTTTGGTAAAAATATATGGGTCGTAATAAAAGGGTTCATCCTTGGGCCAACTTGAATTCATTTGACTAAACAGGGTGATTCATCCACGAATGGACACATTACACCAGCGTATTCTTGGCTCATTTCACAAAAATATGTCCATTTACGACCATGCCCTTAAATGCAAGCGGGCAAAATGGCAGAAAAAAATGTTTGCATTTCAGCCAAATAGTCATAAATTTGGAACGGTATGACCTCTGGGTTTCGTTCAGATCTTAGCAATTTTAACCTAGTACCCTCCGACCACCAATCTGAAAATGTTTAAACCGCCGCCATTTCGCCCCCTTGCATTTTCGTGCATGGCCAAGGAATACGCTGGTAAAATTTGTTCAGTGAATAAATCACCCTGTATACTATACTAGGTACTCTTCGAGCTCCGTACACTTGGACAAGTAACATAATGTACACATTAAAAAAATTTGACTATGTAGACGCAGCAAATACTAAGGGCTATCTGAGATGTATTTAAACATGCCTGAGGTACTGTATAGTTTCACCTGTGACACCACCCCATTTTCTCCTGTAGAAGTAGACTTTTTATCAACAGTATTTTATATTTCACTTCAAATATAGCATAGCGCGTTTGTAGTAATCTGTAACCAACCCTAAACCAACTACTGAAGTTGTTGAATACCGATACATTTTATAGTACAAATAACATTCCCAATTTTAGACCCTGGAGCTCTTACTAAATCCAAGCCTCCTTGCAAAGGGTGGGCCATTTAAAATTTTAAATATGCGGCAATTTTGCTTATTGTCATAGCCACCGAGATGAAATAGAGCTTCATCTGAATCACGATTTTCGTTAAAATTCTTCATCTCCTGATAAACAATGGGCGAAGCGAATGGGCTGAAACCAGAAATTTTAGAATATAATATTACAGCCGAATTAAATGGCTCGCCCTATACAACACAATATATGTAGGAGAGTGTCAAAGCTTTCGCCCGGCCGAACTTACGAATTGCCCACTTGTTTTTATTCTTAAACTTTAGAATTCTCATCAGTTTCCATCTTAGAGACGATGAAAGTCGGACATGGTTTCGTGTAACTTTTGTCGTCTTATTGGGCTGCTGAAGTCTAAAAAATCACGTTTTTGCTTCCTGTAAAGATCTGACCAGTTGTAAAAAAACCAGTCCGCTTTCGTGCGGGCCTTGGTGGTGATAAGCGACTTCTGACGTTCTCTTTATTCGTTCTTGTGAACCTTGTAAGCAATTTGTGTTAACTTTTACCTCAAAGGCTTTTTAAATTGTGTGGTCTTTCTTTTTGTTTAGGAAAACGACACAGTACACCGAAATTTTGTACTTCAGACAGGCTTTTTTCTTACAAAATTGCGCAGATTATGCTCTTAACCAACTTATCTCCACAGCCTCGGTATCTATAGTCTTATTATTTTTAGGTTGCACTTTTGTAGTATTCGCTTTTTAAAATGCTTAATATACATTAAACTCCGTCGTCTGTGATTGGTACTGGCTCGTGTGTTTCTACAGAACCTTCTGGCCCTAAGAGGTTGGCCACTGCATAAACTTCCTGTAGTTCTTAAATGAAGTTCTCATTTGAACTATTTACATGAACAATGGAAGCATTACACCATTCATTCTCAAAGAGTTCTTACTTTTTTGTGTGCCACTCTTCTTACCTCGAGCCCCATTTGTCAGTCATTGTTTACTGGTTTCAGGTTCAATGACAATATCCACAATGGACAAGTCAAAAGAAGTAGAACTCGAAAGCAAACACAAAAAGCAATTCCGACCAGTACCAGTCCAAACAACAGCATTGCATAAAGGCAGAGAGTAACAAGTTCATTGATAGGCAGCAGGTGACACATGACAATACCTTCATTTGTTCCATTGTTGCAAATCAAAAAAGACAATTTAGGGGCGGGGTAGGTATGGAAGGGTTATAACAATGCCCCCATACAATGTTAACGTATTTCGAACGTCAAATTGTTTGTTTATCTACCGGCTGGCTGGCAGGCAAATTATTGAAACCTTAGCTGGAACATTGACGCAAATCTAACAATGGGCTAGTGTTCATTGAAGCGTCAAAATAATCAGATATCCCAAACAGCAACAACAACCACAACGGCTGCTCTCATCATTAATTTTGAAGTCGTAACCAAAAAAAGCTCATATTAGAATAGTTTTGTAGGAGTTGTAAGAAAATACTATCTCAACTAGTAACTAATTTTAGATATTTTTTAAAATAAATATACACTTGAAATATTTGCCATTTGTTTCAACAAATTCGGGGAAAAATGTAATTATTCTGTATGACTGCCACATGTCATTTGACTAAGTGCAACGAAGCGTTAACGTCGTTGTCAACTGTCACCATAATTTGAATATCTACGCAGAATTTTTCTCTGGAGGTTGTTCTGTCGTCATGAGAATGACGAACGAACCAGCAGCATTTTTATGCGATTGTGGCTTTTCCACCAAAACCCCATTTCCAATTCCATCGCTCTGTGTTGTGTTGGTTTTTGCCATGTGCCTCAAGAGCTGAGAGCTATAAGGGAAATACGAGTACAAATACGAATATTTACGTTCTGAATGCATGGGGTAATTAACCTTGGCAAGCCACCATCAACTTTTGTGAAATAATTAAAATTGTTTTATTGAAACAAATGCAAAATAAACATTGAAGCCACACGGATAAGAGTATGTAGGAAGATATTTACTATGTTTAGTATATATATGTACGAGTATATATGTAATTACTTATGTATAAATGCGTACATTACCTCATTTGTATGTGACGCTTCTACTGTTTTATGTAATTCATCATAATAAAAATTTTACCTAGCAAATGTTTGTCAGCCCACGACGCAAACGTTGAAGTGCGTCAGCGGCGTCATTCAATTATTTCACACTTATTAAAATTTATTATGTCAGCCCATAGTGCGAAGTGTGCCCCTTCTAAATAAGTTTCTTTGGCTGTATAAAAGTATATATGGACAGCGCATAGAGAAAGGGACCTAAGGGTAAAAAAAATCAATTTTCACTTTTTTTTTATGTGGACAATATCTGAGCATCGAATGAGACCGATTCCATGCCCCAAAAGTGTTCCCTCCCAGAGATATGCGCGTTTTATGAAAGCGATAGAACACCAAAGATACACGTATTTAAATCTTTAAAATGACTCCTGAACAAAACTGGTTTTTACCCTAAGGTCCCGTTCTATTTTACGCGTCACATATTAGTTTGCCATTCCGTTTTCAATACCTCCAAATACCTATCTGAGACCATAAAAAGTATATAAAATATTGATCTAATAAAGTTCCAAGGGGACGTAAATATGTCCGTCTGTTAAAAACACGCTCAGTTCCAAAATAGACCAAATCGGACTTAAGGGGGAAATGTTTCCCTTTAAGGGACTAAAAAAAGTTGGGATGACATTTTCAATTTTTTAACATTTTTTCTATGTAATTTGATTTAATAACTTTTTATTCATTTTATTTGGATAATTTATTTTACGATTTGAAGAAATTTGAGAGCTTGACTAATGGGGGTATGGTCCCTAGGGCGCTGAATAATAAGTCCTTTCTAACATGGACATATGGGTACTAAGAAATAATGGCATTTTAAGACAAATCTGAACTAGCATAAATTTTACCTTTTTGTTGAATTGGAGGCATTGACCAATGGGCGTAGACTATGGGCACTAGGACTTTAAACCCGCCCCTTATGATCTGGGACATATGGGTCTGCAAAAACAGTAAAATTGTCTAACAAATCCAAGTATGTACCTATTTTTAAGATTTGTGCGAATTTGGAACTCAGGCCGGCCCATGTAATTTTTTGATATATTATTTATTTTACAATTGAAAGTAATATGAGACCTTGGCCCATGGGGTTACGAGTATGGTTCCCCTATGCTTTCTAACATACAGGTATATACATGGGTACAATTATATATATACAATTATAGGTAAATTTTACCTTTTACCTGAATTGAAGGCCTTGGACAATGGTCTATAGGTCCTGCGACTTTAAAACCGTACTCTAATGTTCTGGGACATATAGGTCTCCAGAAACAGTAAAATTTACTAACAAATCCAAATATGTACCTAGGGCGCTGAAAAATAAGTCCTTTCTAACGTGGACATATGGGTACTCAGAAACAATGACATTTACTGTCGAATCTGAATGATGACATAAATTTTACCTTTTGCCTGAATTGGAGGCCTTAGCCAATTGGCGTGGTCTATGGGCCCTGGGACCCAAAAACCCCTAATTTTACCATTGTGTTCCGGGACGTATGGGCATCCGGAAACAGTGAATTTTCTAAAAATCCAAATATGTACGTATTTTTCAGATTTGTGCTAATTTGGGACTATATCCGGACCCTATGGGTATTGAAAAACATTTAAATTTCGTCACAGAAACAAATATCATATTTACTTACTTTAAGACCTTGACCCAGGGGTCTAAGGTCCCCTAAGGTGCCTAAGAATTAATCGTTTCGAACATGAACATATAAGTTCATAAGTTGAATTTTCTAAAACTCCAAATATGTACGTATTTTTCAGATTTGTGCCAATTTGGGACTAGGGCCGGACCCTATGGGTATTGAAAAACATTAAAATTTCGTCACAGTACCAATTATTTATTAACTTTAAGACCTTAGGGTGTCTAAGAATTAATCGTTTCGAACATGAACACATAAGTTCAGAAACATTGAAATTTTGTTAAGAATCTAAATTTGACATGTATTTTATGATTTGACTGAATTGGAGGCCATGACTTGTCGGCGTGATATATATGATTTCCTACTTAAGTGCGACAACATCCCATTAAGGAACAAGGGGGCACTTCTCTCAAACCAGTGAGCCGTGCACGATTCAATTCCTTTACTCTCTGACCGGAATCTACTGTTAAGCGCCGGCTCCGAGCGGCTTAATTTTTTAAAGAAGTTTTTACATGGCTTAGAGATAAATCTCTAACTTGTAAAGTCGCCGGAAAACACGCCGCCGAAAAATTGTTAAATGGTTTTATCTGGTTGGTATATGTGCGATCGATTATCCAACAAAAAAAACTTCGATTTTTTGTTTTCGTATTATCCAGCGCCGAGTTATGAGGTACACTGCAATTGGAGACCCTTCTGAAAAATTGCTGCCATTGGCGTAGTTTTTAATACTTGTGGATGACAATTCTATTAATTTTCTTCGAATGTTATAGTAGTGGGTAGTTTTTTTTAGGCATGTGGTTTTCAATCTGTCCACACTTTTTTCGGAGTTGGTCTTTTTGACAGCTGTCACTTAATTTAGGCTCAGATTGGTTTGCCATTTCATAATGAATAGACTAACTCCGGAACAACGTTTGCAAATCGTGGTGAATGGGCTCAAAGCAAGAAAGTCACGATGACCTTCTCGATTTTAACAAAAAAAAATTGTTCAGCGATGAAGCTCACTTTTGGTTGAATCGGTACATGCCTTTGTTGAAAAGCCGTTCATTGGTCCGTATCTATCCTAAAAGTCACTACTTGCTGTGCTCTAGGGCAGAGGGAATCATTGGTCCACATTTCTTCAAAAACAATGCCGGTCATAATGCTGTAATATTGGGGAACGCTATAGAGCCATTTATGACACTAATGACCTTTTCGTGCCTGGATTGGAGGATGTTGATGTGGGCGAGATAGATTTAACACTGCTCGACTATTTGTGGGGTTATGTGTAGTTGCTTGTCTACGCAGATATGCCCGACATGATTGACACCTGGAAAAGAATATTCGGCGCATTATTGCTTACATGCGGCCCCAAATGCTGCAAAAAGTGGTCGAAAATTGGGCCTCTCGGCTGGAATTTATTCGAATCTATTCGTTGGAATTTCAGCAGCATTTCATTTTTATAACATAATGGCAAACCCTTTTCTTAATATTAAGGCTAAATTCTTGACCATAAAATTAAATTATAAGCGTTTTATTTCTTTTCTTCTGAAAACCACACGTCTTAATGAAACACCCTTCACTTTAATGAAACATTCGTTTTGCAAATAATATTTAAATTGTGAAAAAAATCACAAAATGTGCCTTTTATTGCACGAATTAATGATTAACGCCCTTTTTGATTTTTTCCCCTATATATCCCCATTTGTATTTTCTATTTATTCTCTTACGGAAATATTATCCAAATTTCAATTTCCAACCAAACGATTTAAAAGAGTACAAGGATTCAAAAGACTATTTCTATCTATTGGATTAAAAAGAGTACAAAATATCCATTTTGTACTCTTTTTTAAATTTGGTAAGATTTTTTCTAATCTTAATTTATTTTCTATTTTTTCTCTTACGGCCAACCAAATTTCTAACTTTAGGATTTAAAAGAGTACAAAATTCCCATTATGCTCCAAAATTGTCCCTTATGTTGTGGATTTATCAAACTCCTTTCGAATGCAATTTGCATTTATTTAAACGGAAAAACTTTCCAAATTTCACGTTTCTATGTGTTCTGGCTTTGAATGTTGAAAATGTATTCCTTTTTATCCCCTTAAGTTCTTAGCTTCCAAAAATCCCGTTTTCTTCGATTAAAGCTTGAAAATGTATTCTTTTTGGTCCCCTTACGTTTTAAGCATCCAAAAATTCCTTTTACTTTGTATTCCCTGAATTTCGTGATTCTAGCTCTAACCGTTTGGTCCTGACATTGACTAATTAATAGTTTATGAGGGATACATTTATCCCGTTTCCTCCCGAATTTTCAGAAATCTCTTCTTATCGCGCGTCTTGAACTAGACGAACGTCTATGACTCTAGCTATAGCTGTGTAGGCTAGACAATGATCAATCAGTAAGTCAGTTTGCCATTCAGTCAGTCATTTAGTAACGCAATAATTTTATACATATAAATAGATGTCTGCGTATGGAATTACAGCGAAACTTGTACGTCTTATGGCATGACACTGAGTGACATCGAATCTTAAGTTTTACTTGAATTCTAAACTCTCCGAACCACTCACATAAAGTGTAAGTTTTTCTAATGCAAATGGTAATGTAACGGGCACAATTTACAACAAGTGCCACATCTTTCTTGGGGTATGTCCACAATCGAGAGAATTGTGCGTAAATTTCAGAAAACGGTCTGTAGGAAATGTTGACGGACTGCTTGTGGCCAAAATTTGAAGATATGGACCTGGACGATATGTGGTTCCAACAGGATGGTGCCATTTGTCACACAGCCGTGGATCGCACGGCGTGGCGATGTTAATTGGCCGTCACGGTCATGTGATTTGACACCGTTGGACTTCTTTCTTTGGGGATATTTAAAGGAAAAAGTGAACGTCAATAATCCAAGAAGAACTCAAGGGCTAAAGGATGAGATTACTCGTACTAGGAACATTAACGACATTGAACCTTCATGATGTGTCAGTCATTAAAAATATGGACCATCGGATAGAGGCATGCCACCAAAGCCGTGGCGAGCATTTGACCGATATTTTCTTATACACATAATTGTCATAGACCCGTCTATCAAACACTAAGAAAATTCTCTGAACATTTTTGTCTTAGTTACAATAAACATCGTGCGTTTTAGTTGGACAACTAAAAATGGAGGTTTTTAATAATCGAGCTATTGTGGTTTTATAAGGTGGCGACAAAAAATATTTTCGACCGAGAGTTGCAACGTCGAATTAGTAAAGGAATTTCTAAACCTTGGATAAGCCGTAAACTATGCTGGAACGTAGATACTATTTTTAGCTTGATTTGCAGCTTTAGAACTCAGCCCTCTCTCGAGAAACGAAAATTTTACTTTACAGTGCCCAAATGGTACCTAAATTTAAATCGTACCCAAATTTAACACGCTACTGGGACGAATTCGGCGCAAAAAAATTACTCCGTTGCCACCTAACTTATAAAAGCAATGAGTTTTGATAATTTGGACATGGCTATCAAGTATTCTTATTTTTATGCAACATTTAACTTGAATTAAAAATCGTGTGAAGCTTCTAGAATACAGAAGAGAAGCTTAAATAGGGACGTTCATTTCAAAAATAGCTACAAAGAAGAATTAGCGTGTTCAATACGTTTCGCCCCTTTAGATATATTTCCACTTTCATTGTCACTTTCTTTGATCGAAAAAAATTAATTCTGATTTTGAACTCAACTTAAATTTAATTCCTAGAACTAAAAATCTAGTGAAGTCTAAGTCGATATCTCTCGGACATAGCCGTTCCTTAAATGCATTTTCCCCCTTAAACCCTACTGACACCTTCTAGTCCTAAGTATTCGGGACGGGAGTATGCCAACCATTTCAAGCAAACCTATCATTACAGACAAACATTATTTATAATCTTTAATATTTTTTTTTCGGAAAGAGTACGAGTACTCGCTTCACAGGCAGCACGAAACATTTTCATGCTTAATGAAATCGACCTTTCATTTTATATTCTTATGTAAGTTTCAACGCAGTCTTGAGGTATCGCTATCACGAGACTAAACACTTTCAATTAGTATTTTTAAAGGCCCAACATTTATTTGATGTAGAATTTTATGTTTCTCTTCGAGTTTTATAACAATTATAAAATGTAATTATGGAAACGTACATAGGTACATGACCTTTCAATAAAAAACATTGGTAGAATAACTTCAAAAAGAATTACTTAATAGAGTATTTGAATATTAAACATGTTTCATTGAAGCGCGATTTTTCTAGTGGGTTCTCGTATAAGAAGAGATACGAGGGTGGTCTGGAAAGGTTTCCCCCAAAGTCAACGACATCAACCCCCGTTAAAAAAAAGCAGTTGTTTTTATCTAGGTTTAAGTGCGCGATTTTTTTAGTGGGCTCTCGTATTGTTGAAGCTACGATGGTGATATGGTAAATTTTCCCTCGTAGTCAACGACAAAAACTGCCGATAAAAACAAAACTGTTATTTTGAAGCTACGAGGGTGACATGGTAAATTTCCCCTCGTATTCAACGACATAAACTGCCGCTAAAAACAAATCAGTTGTTTTTATTTGGGTTTAAAACTGTTCTATCACACATTGAGGTCCAAAAAATATAGTTTTCATGTGGTTTAACCCACATTCCGCTTTTAGCCTGTTGCTTTGAATGGAAAGTATTTTCCCGATCAAAAATCCCGCAATAAAATCAATTGCTACGAAGAGAAATTTGTTTTTATTTTAAAATAAAGATGTAAATTAGCTAAAGTTGGGCGTGGCCAACTATATTATACCTTCAACTTATAGATAAACTGGAAGGCCAAATTAAAACAGTTTTTTTAACCCCCTTTTAACCCCCTGAGCTAAATTTATCCAGATTTTAAAAATAGGGTCATATTTGAATTTATTCGACAATTTTATTGTTTTTAGTACTCATAACTCCATAATAAGATAGTTCGGATTTGAAGACAAAGGGTTCGTCTCTCAAATTTAGCCAAACTGCATTGCATCGAAAGACAAAAACTTAGTCTTTATGATCCAAATCGGTCCAAGATTGGTTGTTTTTATACTATACCAAATATATAGCAATATATTATACCACAATTTGATCGACATTGCAACGAATATGGTTGTTCTAGAGCAGTTCTAATAATAGGAGGGATCTTTGTACTAGGACTATAATAAAATGTGGACCGGTTAGCCGTTTCCATCTGAGCTAATTACTGATCGTTATGAACTGTGCCAAATTTCATCGATCACCTCATTGAATATAAAGGCTGGTCCAACTAAAACGAAGATGGTTACTATTAACAAACCCCAAAGTTTTCAGAGAATTATCCTTATATTTTTTTATTATGGCAATTATGTGCGAAACAAAATTTCGGCCAAATGCTCGCCACGGCTTCGGTGGCATACCTTTATCCGATGGTTGATATTTTCAATGACTCTGAGACGAAATGAAGGTTCATTGTCGTTTATGTGCCGAATTATCTCATCCTTTAGTTCTTGGCTTATTGAGGTACACTTTTTCTTTTAAATATCCCCAAAGAAAGAAGTCCAACGGTGTCAAATTACATGATCGTGGCGGCCAATTAATATCGCCACGACGTGGGATACCACGGCCATTGAATTTTATGCGAAAAAGATCCATTGTTTTTTGCCTGTGTGCAAGTGGCACCATCCTGTTGGAACTCCATATCGTCCAGGTCTAAATCCTTAATTTTTGGCCTCAAAAAATCGGTTATCTCGCTATAACGAACACCATTCATGGTAAGAACTTACCATTTTCGAAGAAGTACAGGGCGATGACGCCAACATCATTAGTTTTTCAACAATTATTCGTGGATTCTTATTTGCTTAAAGGTGGAAATTATGCTAGTTAATTAATCCACTGAGGTGACGGCAGTCAAAAATACTACTTATATTAGTTGCAAGCGGGAGGACAGTGTAGTTTCAAGCTACACCATCATCAGATCTCAAGCAACGAATGTTCTAAAACAATTATCATCGGCTATACACTTAAACGCAGGTAGATTCTCATTAAACGAGAAATACTGGCAGTAGTTTTCCCAGTAAACAAAACGAACACAATTATAATTCCTTATTCCCTTAATACCCCACTTGCCTCACATGAAATATTGATGTGCAACGGGCAAGATTGATGTAATTCCTTAAATTTGATGAACGCAGAAAAATTCCATAAAACTATATAAAAGGTGTTGTTTTAGACGTGTGGTTTTCAAGAAGAAATAAAACGCATATACTTTAATGTTATGGCCAAGAATTTATCTTTTATGTAAATTATGTACATTGTAAATTATGCCTTAAATAAATTCCAGCCGAGAGAACCAATTTTCGACAACTTCTTGAAGCATTTGTCAGCAATGACGCGCCGAATATTCTCTTCTAAGGCGTCCATCATGTCGGGCTAGACAAACGACTTTACATAACCTCCCAAAAAGTAGTCCAGCGGTTTTAAATCGCACGATCTTGGAGGCCACGGCCAAGATCCACAACGCGAGATAATGCTCTCACCAAAAGCTTCCTTCAATAAATTAATTGTTTCGTTGGCTGTATGGCATATAGCGCTTGTCTTGTCGGAACCAAATGTTAAGTCAAGATAACAGGCTTCAATCTCAGGTAGCAAAATGTCCGATATCGTGGCGCGATAGCGAGCACCATTCACGGTAAAGTCCCGGCCATCCTCATTTTCAAAAAAATATGAACCGATGAAAGATGAAACCGCACCAAACCGTGGTAACGACAGCCTGAACCTGGTTGATCTTTAGCCCAAATGCGGAAATTGTGTTTATTGACATTGCCGTTGTGCCAGAAATGAGCCTCATCACTGAACAAAATTTTGGTCGAAATCAGGGGATCTTCCCGTTTCCTACCGAAAGTTCATTTCCATAATACAGTTGCCAACATTTGAAGGAAATTATATTCAAAAGTTAAATGGCATAAAATGTCCTTTCGAATGGACAATAAATATTCCACACTTCCCCATACTTCAAATTGAAGATTTATTCACCAAATCAATGATTTTAATCATTATTTCAATGATTATATTAAAAAAAATAAATTATTATATTTAAAAAATTGTTATTGATTTAATATACATATTTTTTCTGTGTAGGGGTACTACTGGTTTCCGAGAGAAACCTTTTCTTTAGAGTGAACTACCTATTCAAATTAACCTAGGGGGAGCAACAGGCAAACGAACGGAAATTGATTTATCCAAACATATGTAGGATCTTTTAAGTCCTTTTTGATTCTTTTAATGTTTTAGTAGTAGCAAATAATATCCTCCACCCATTAGGGTAAGGGTATAAAATCATGCCAAATACCATTAATACCGTACACCTTCTACTAGAGCGTTGTAACTCACTTCATAGCGGAAGGCCTAAAATAATTGTTCTATTGCCTCTTTACCTGACTGATTGGACATACCTCGTTCTCTTTACTAAAGTGATGGCTCAGAACTTTAGCCAATAATAATTGTAAAAATTAAGTTAACAATACATACACCAAGCACTAGCTGGTATTTTCTAGCTACTACTGGGGTTGCTATCTATGTGTGGGTAATAATAAATGAATGATTGTGTTGTGTTAATGGCGCGTGCGCAACCAACCGAAACGTATGTTTTTTTATTCGAAAAACACAAAATAATTGTAATAATATTTATAAGTATACATACAGACGGACAGACGGAAAACTGGCAGTCGTTTGCTTATTTTTAATACTGGAAAGCAAAGAAGAACTTCAGGAAAATATAACCTAGCTGGAGAGTCGATCGTTTAAACAGTCTTAGGAGAGAGAGCGAGAGAGAGAGACACTGCTTGAGTGGTCAAAGAATTGGACCTGACACGCACTCCGGTACAAGCTAATAACACGGGGTATTAACTCCGCATTCGCTGTTAGCAAAACCTATTCGTGCTCAGTTTTAGTTTCTGTCCTCTTCTTTTATTTTCTGTTCATATTTTTGAAATAAAAATGCATTTGTGAAATATTATGATATTTTGTTGTATAAATATTTTTCTACATGCACAGCCAACCACCGGCCAACGCCAGAGGAGCTGCGCAGGTGTTGTTAAACTGTTGCTGCACAGTGGGTTGGTTGGACCTAATTGGGTTACCTCAAGTGTTTCAACATTTGGTTAATTTCTAAATCAATGCAAGTATCTGTTTAAATGTTCATGACGCCCTTATTCTGCCCTCTCTTAGTTAATAAACCATTTTTTTTTAATTTGGGTTAATTCGATTTTGGCTAAAACACATTCGTATTCATAAAGTTTTCAATCAATAAAAGTTCAAAAACAAAGTCACCGAGAACTAATGAATGAGTTTTTCACCCTTCACCGTACAGAATAGAAAGGTACATTTGTTTCATTTAGGTAAAGTTGGTAAATAGTGGTAGCCTTAATACGACCTATGCACAAGAACTTGCTAACCGCTGATTTTAACGTAAATTAATCAAATTTCATAGCAAAAATGTGAAAAAATTAAAAATGTTATCAGGACCTTTTGTATTCCCTCAAATGGGAACTTTTTGGTTTGGTCCATTTTTAATACCCACCCATTAACCCGACTATAAGACATATATCTGGTTAGTTTGAAGACTCTTGCTCTGAATCGTGCTTTCAACAGACAAACATGGCTAGATCGTCTTAGAATTTTATGACGATCAGTAATACGATATATATATTCTATGTGATCGGAATCAAGTATTTCGAATTGTCACAAACGGAATGACAAACTTGTAAACACTCCCATCTTATGGTAGAGAATAAACAAGGAACTTAACATAAGAAAGATCAAATAATATGTTTTTTTATATTGCTTAGGGAAAAATCGATTAGAGAACTGAGATTAGGCTTAAGTTTGTGCGAAAATTGTATGGTTTTTTTGGTTCCCATAAGTCAATGTTAGGGTCCGTTACCAAATTTTAGTTATATATCAAAAAATGGGCCTTTATGGTCCAAATTGGTATGAGATTGCTTGTTTGTCATGTCATCAAAACGTGGATCAACATCACCCATTTTTATGAGCTTGTAACAGTTCATTAGTAAGGTACTGTGTCAAATTTAATCGTGCTTGGATGTTTTATGTGACTTCTAGAGCTCAAACCAAAATCGGTGGAACATATGTATTTGGGAGCTGTATTTAAAGCTGATCCGATATTATTCAATAACAATAGTGCCCGTCCTTGACCCAAAAATAATAACTTGCACTAAATTTTATCAACTGATTCTATTGTTTAATAGAATCAGTTGGAGATTATACGTCGATCGGTACACTTAAAATGGGGGTCTAGCTCAAATATTTTGGTAGTTACCAAGATTCGAAAAAAACTAATATGGCAAATTAGGGTATAATTGCCAATGTTTTTCCAGGGTATTATACGATGCGTAAAGGTGTGGTTCTGTGCCGCCATGTTTTGATGGAAGTATGCACGACTTTCATGCCAATTTATCCGTGTTCAACCCTGGGTAGGAACATCTAACAACTTTTCGGCAACTTTAAGAGATTTATCTCTAAGCCATGTTAAAACTTCTCTATAAAATGCATTAGCCGATCAAAGCCGATGTTAAACAGTAAGTCCCGGTCAGTAGGTACATATGAATTGAATCGTGCACAGCTCACTGATTTGAATGAAGTTTTCCCTTTTCCTTAATGGGATGTTGCGAGTCTTAAGTAAGTAAAAGAAGCTATTCCAAACATTTTCAGCATTTCAGTAGATCTGATGTCCCACTTTGAGAACCGTGCACTTATTAAACTGCTACATATTTAAATATAATATGCAATACGAGGGCTGCTATATATATTTCTAATTTCTAATAATGAAAATACAAATATTTATCATCAAAAATCGTTTTATTATTTTTCAAAGTATTCTTCAGCATGTTTTTGCATGCGCTCAAACCAATTGTCGAAGCACTTTTTTCACTCCGATTGAGACACCTCCAAAACATGGTTGTTGGACGCTTCAGCAGCATCTTCTGGCGGCGAAAATTGTTGACCATGCATATTTTTCTTGATGTGCGGGAATAAAAAGAAGTCATTAGGTCATTGGGAGTCATCGTTGACCACACATTTTTTTCTTGATGTGCGGGAAAAAATAGAAGTCATTGGGTGCCAAGTCAGGGCTGTACGGCGGATTCAATTCGACGTTTTGGTCGGTCAAAAAGGCGCTGCTTTGGGCCGATGTTTGAAAGCTTACATTGTCATGGTGCACAATGATTCGTCTTCTCTTGTTCGTTTTTCGAATTTCTCCGAAGACCTCAAGCAAACAAATTGTGGTGCACCACCCAGAATTGACCGTCAGACGTTGCTCAAGTGGAACAGTCGCCACATGACCAGTTTTGCCGAAGAAACAAGCGACCATTTGCTTCGAAGTGCTTCTTCCACAAACAACTTTCGTTGGATTTGGCTCGTCTTCTTGCTGTTTTGTTTCGGGCTCATGCGAATAGATGCACGATTCATCGCCTGTGACGATCTTATAAAGGACTTTTGAAGCACCGCAATCGTATTTTTTCAAAATTTCTTTGCACCAATCGACACGAGCCTTTTTTGAGCGATTGTCAAATTGCGCGGGATCCAACACGAACAAACCTTTTTTACGGCCAGGTGTTCATGCAATATCGAAAGAATTCTGGTGGAAGAAATGCCCAAAGATGCCTCTCTCTCACGGTCACATGTCACATAAAGATCTTGCATTATCAGTTCACGCACGGCATCAATGTTCTCTGGCCCAACGGCCGTTTTTGGACGACCTTCACGGATGGGATGGTACTTCATCGCCATACAAAGGTTTTAGTTTATCGATGTACTCTTGTCGTGATAATCCTTGTCGAAAGTTGTGAGCAATGATCGCACGAAAATGTTCACGAGTTAATTCCATTTTTTTGCCAAATTAATTTTTTCAAGTCACTGTAAACAACGCAAATGATGGTCGTACCTCAAAACGTTCTGATTACGTTTATGCTAAAAAATGTCAAACTATCCAATGGAAATCGCAGATGGCGGGCAGGACTTAGTGTTGCCTAGGCCAGAAAAATATACTGCAACCCTCGTAAAATGTCCATGCAAACTATGAAAAAGCCTTATGGCATTGAATCAAGCCTTCTACAAATGTACTCCAATTCTTTCATGAAATGCAAACTGTTCACATTTAAAAGAAGAGTGATATTTTTGTGTACACCTTCATATAGGTTTAATAAGTTGTATAATACAGTGACTTTTTACCACATTTTCGGATATATGTAAGATTTGATACCCTTCACCGTAGGGTGGATGGTATATTAAATTTTGTCGGAGACCAGGAAATAGCCTAGTCCGTTCGTATGTCTGTTGAAAGCACGATATCGGTCAGACGAATCAACCTAGGATCCTATAGTTTTGCATGATGACGGCTCATAAGCTTGTTGGGAGTATAACTGGGCGAATTAGGTCAAAGGAGGGGGAAGGGGAAAGTTTCCGTTTAAGGGTCTAAAGCTACCTCGGCAAATAAAGGGTGGTCGAACTAAAATATGCGATATTAATTGTAATGGGTGATCCAAGTAGAGATACTTTTTTCAATAGCCTTTTTTGGCAGATCACGTGTGAGTCGTGTAATGCTGTCATGTTATTTTTGTTTAGTATTGTTTGGCATTTCATCATGAAAAGACTTACGCCTGATCAACGTTTACAAATCGTTCAACTTTATTACGAAAATTCACGATCTGTGAGGAATGTGTTTCGTTCACTTCGTTCAACTTATGGTCAACATAATCGGCCTACTGAGCGTACTATTCGCAACACCATCACCCATCTTGAGACCCAGCATTCACTACATAGTCCATGTCCAGCACGCAGTGAAGAAAATGTAGCGGCCGTAGCTGAGAGTGTACACCAAGTCCGTGGAGAGTCGATTTGGCTCCGTTCGCAGCAACTCGGACTGACGTATGGAGCGACTTAGCGCATTTTACGTCGAGATCTTAAATTGAAAGCGTACAAAATTTAGCATGTGCAAGAACTGATGTCGCCCGACGTTCCCAAGCTACATCGCTTCGCTATATGGGCCCTTGAAAAGTTCCAAGAAGATCCGACGATTTCGAGCCAAATTTTGTTCAGCGATGAGGCCCATTTCTGGCTCAATGGGTATGTAAACAAGCAAAATTGCCGCATTTGGAACGAAGAGCAACCAGAAGAGGTTCACAGAAAAAACAACGGTTTGGTGTGGTTTGTGGGCCGGTGGAATCATCGCTCCATATTTCTTCAAAACTGATGCCGGTGAGAACGTAACCGTCAATGACGACTGTTATCGTGCCCTGATAACCGACTATTTGATGCCTAAAGTTAAAGCTCGTGATCTCGGCGACATTTGGTTTTAACAAGACGGCGCTACCTTCGGCATATCGCATCACTCAATGGATTTATTGAGAGAACACTTCGGTTAGCAGATAATTTCACGTTTTGGGCCAGTCGATTGGCCTCCAAGATCGTGTGATAACACACAGTTAGACTTTTTCCTCTGGGGATATGTAAAGTCTAAAGTTTATGCGGACAAATCAGCTTCGATTCAGGCCTTGGTGCAAAACAGCACGCGTGTCATTCGCCAGTTACCAGTCGAAATGCTCGAACGAGTCATCGAAAATTGGACTAAACGGATGGGTCATCAGAGACGTAGCCGCGGCCAACATTTGATAGACATAATCTTCAAAAAATAAATGCCAAAGAATGTTCTTTCAAATGGTAATAAACATTCCCCATTCAATTTGAATTTTCTATGTTTTTTTTAAAAAGTAGGGAACTTCGAAATGAATCACGCGTTATATACAACAAAAAGTTTTAAGAGAATTATCTTAATATTTTTTATTATGAAAGAAGGATTTATGACAATAATGTGTAAAACAAAATATTGGCCAAATGCTCGCCACGCTTTCGGTGACATACCTCTATCCGATGGTCTTGATTTTTAATGACTCTGAGATATAATAAAGGTTCAATGTCTTAAATGTGCCGATTATCTCATTCTTTAGCTCTTGAACTGTTCTTGGCTTATTGACGTGCACATTTTCTTTTCAATATTCCCAAAGAAGAAGTCAAGCGGTGTCAAATCAAATGATCGTGACGGCCAATTAATATCGTCACGACGTGATATAACACGGCCACTGAATTTCTCGCGCAAAAAAGCCATTGGTTTTTTGGCTGTGTAGCAAGTCCTGTTGGAACCACATATCGTTAATGTTCATATTCTCTATCTCTGGCAACAAGAAGTTTGTTTAATCCAATATGGACATTAAGTACTTTAATAAAAGTACTTTTAAATTAAGTACTTTAATAAAAGTACTTTGCGCCATTTTTTACTTGTCTTTCATTAACCCGTTACTGCCTGCCCGTAGATCGGTTCGTACGATTTTTATGGAATTTGGAAATTTATGTCCAAAAGACCATAGAAGCTGAGATATGACATGGGTATTTAAATATCCGTACAAAGTGTTTGTTTGAAGTGCAAGGTGAATTTGCATCCCGAAAATTGCTAAGGCTAAGTGATTTAGTTCTTTCAAGTACGATGTTTTCTTAATAAAATTACCCATTTGCATTTGACCAGATCTGGAGACCAGGCGTGTTGACGTATCGCTGGCTGATTTTTTCATAACATAGTAGATAACTTAAGTTATTTGGAGAAATTAGAAATTTTTAACTTGTACCATTTTCCTACGTTTGACAGCACTTTTCCGTAGCATTTTCCGAAAAAAAACATCTTCGATTTTTGCCTGCGAAAAACAAAAGATAAAAAAATAAAAAAAAAGTCCTGCTAAATGCTTTAAATTAGCCCAATCTTTGCTCTTTTCTATAATAAAAAATTACCACGATATCGCTCACCTGTCCCACGCTACAATTATTTATGTATCAACACTTTCTTGGGTATTTTAATACCCTTTAGGCAGGAATGATCCTGCTAAATGCTTTAATTTACCCCAATATTTTCTCTTTTCTATAAAAAAAATTACCGCGATATCGCTCACCTGGCCCGCTCTAAAATTATTTATGTATCAACACTGTCTTGGGAATTTCAATACCCTTTAGGCAGGAATGGGTTAAGTCACATATTTTGACAATATTTTCTCATGTATTGTACTAAACGCTCTAGCGTGTACAAGTAAATGCAATTAGTCTCAAAGATTGAATAGAATTTTGAAATACGACATTTGAAATTCGTTAAGTTAACACCCTTGATCGCTTTGAACTTAATTTCATTACCATTAAATGAGCTTAATTACGGATAGGAGTGTGTTTCTGGGAGATTATGTTATAACTGTTTTGGCTTTCGTTTTATTTTTTTAGTCATTCAATTGTTTATGCAATGTTTAGGCATTGCAAAACACTGTGGTGCATGCAGACCATTTTCCGAGCAAAATAAATTGAGTTTTAAACAAAGTCAACAACATGAGTCTCTTAACAAAACGTCATGACAACGCGCAAGCGAACGAACTGTTGAACAAAACCCCCTCTTCAATGGAATGACAATACTATACCATCCATCAAAAGCCCAGACCAGAGGCAACAAGTCAAAGAGCAAACAACCACCAACGAACAAGTGGCTTAGTAGAGGCAGTGACGGTGGCAGCACAATAATCACACGGCTTGAATGAACGATAATTGAAGGTATCTCTGCTGCTGCCGCTTCGTCGGTTGCTGCCGGTAGTGGCGGTTGATAGCTCATGTTTTCGCTATTGTATGTGGACTGCTGAGGGGGTTTTGCATACCTCTTCCAAAACATTTGTCATCATTTTCGGAAAACACGTTACAAAGAGCAGACGTTGTTGTCGCCGCCGCCGGTTTGTTGTGGTTCTCGCCAGAGCTTAAGTGAAAAAAGAAAAACACAGAAAAAATTCTAAAAACAAAAACGTATCCGAAACTTAAAACTCATCAACCGGAAACAGTAATGAGTTTAGAATGAAAATAAAATTGCTTCGGGAGAACTTGAAATAATTACCGGATTTCAATTGGATTATGTCGCGACGCGAGAGTGTAATTACCACCAGCACAACAAATGCCAGTGTAGCTCCGGTCACGGTATGGAACGGTGTCCAATATGCCGCCTCCTCTAAAGAGATCGAATTGTTGCGCCAAGAGTACGGTTTAGATACGCGTATGTTGGAACAAAAACTAGTGCCGCGCTACAAATACCACAAGCCGCAAGTTAGTGCCAAAAATCGTTTTGTTAATCCTCCGCCTCCTCCGTCGAAAAAGGCCGCCAAACCATCGGCAAAAAGCGTTACTCATACTTCGACGACCTCGTCTATTTATGACTCGGTGACGCCCGGTTCGGTACAGTCCTCCTCGGCGAAATCCGATTGGATATTGTGCTATAACGATACTAAAGAAAATTTCTACCCCTGGTCGGCCGGCCGGGTTGGTAGTTGTGACAAACGTTTCGGTCAATTTGATTTGGTGCCGTGGCGTAAACATCGTTCGGCCTTGGACTTAAACACCTTAACCGATTACAGTTCCAGTCCATTGGCCATAAGCGCCAAGTCCCTTAATCGTTTAGAAAAGTTAGAACTCAAACAAAATCGCCGTCAGCTGAAAAAGGCCAATACAAAGGCTACGCGTTCCAATCTACGTCGTTTTGTACGTGTACGCCTAATATTCTCCGTAGAGCTGAGGCACAAAAGAATGGAACTGCTCAAGCAAGCCGCCATTACCCCGCGGGTATTCGAACAGAAGGTCACGCTATCCGACTGTGATGTGGCCGAATATGAGCGCATTCTCTTCAATGCCCATTCCAGTGTAGAGGATCATTTGGGCTATTTTACACGTCGTGGTTTGTCTGAATCGAAAACAGCTTCGCATAGACCCGCCCTAGATTTGAAACCCATTCAGCAGCAGATGAACTTTACAGCCAGTGATGCCTCGGATTCATCTGTAAATTCCGGCGTTTCATTGAATAACCTCTCAGCGGTGGAAAAGTTGCTACACACTCGACAAGTGCCATGTGTGAAATGTCGCGAACTAGCCATAAAACTAAGGTAAAGCCAACGAAGAAGAAAACGCTTTGGAAACACACACACTCAAAAAAAAAGCAAACATCTAATGAAAAACTAGACAAAACATCCAATTAATGAAATGTTTACGCAAAAACACTTTGTTGTTTTAAGTTTTTTGTCTCTGAACACACAAAAAGATCATGGCATCGGTATTGCATTTATTACGAAAGTGAAAAAAAACACTTTCAAGAAAAATACTGTTCATTCATTCACAAAAAAGCATAATGAAGATTTCTTAATTATAAAGCAGTGCAGTCAAATCCGACTCGACAGTAGGCTAATTCTCGTGCCTTGGTAGTCAAGAAAACGGAGTTGTTTGAGATAATCGAAATTTCGTATTTTGAGATAGCCGGTGTTTGTGTGCCTAAAATATCCGACATTAACCGATATTTCAGTTTTTGGGCTGATGTATTTAAAAAATTAGTATGCCAAAAAAAAATATAAATGAATGTTAATATGTTTCAAAGTGAATCCCCAAATATTTCGGCTCTAGCTGGCTACATTCATGAGCTGGACCAGTTTAAAAACACCATAAAAAATTGAATTTTCCTTTAGTAACCTTTTCGTGTTTATAAAGGCTGTTTTTTTAGAAGTGTGGTTTTCAACAAGAAATAAAATGTATATTATTGAATGTTATTGTCAAGAATGAAGCTTAATTTTAAAGATAAGGGTTTGCCATTATGTTTTAAAAATGAATTCGGTCAAGTGGCTGGCTCGAATAAATTTCAGCCGAGAGACCCACTTTTCGACCACTTTTTGCAATATTTAGGGCTGTATGTCAGCACGCCGAATATTCTCTTCCAAGGCGTCAATCGCGTCGAGCTTATCTGCGTAGACAAGCGACTTCCATTAACCCCACAAAAATAGTCCAGCGGTGTTTAATCGTACGATCTTGGAGGTCACGTCACCGGCCCACAACGCAAGATTATGCGTTTACCAAAAGTTTACTTCAATAAATTGATTGTTTCGTTGGCTGTATGGCATGTAGCGCCTTCATGTTGGAGTCAAAATTTGTCCACATCCAATTCAAGCTAGAACAAGTCGTTTATCATGGCGCTATAGCGTTCCCCATTGACTGTAACATTATGGCCGGCTTCATTTTTGAAGAAATATGGACCAATGCCATAGACCACACCAATCAGTGACTTTTTGAGGATATGAAATTCCACAAGCCATTGTTGAGGCTTGTGGATTTTCATTCAATCAATTCAATCCAAACGCAACAATTACGCATACCCATTACGAGGGCTGCTATATATATTTCTGGCCTAATAATGAAAATGCGAATATTTGTCATCAAAAATGGTTTTATTGTTTTTCAAAGTATTCTCCAGCATGATTTTTATACTTTTTTGAGCGCATCAAACCAATTGTCGAAGCACTTTTTCCACTTCGATTTTGGAACGCTTCAACAGCATCTTCTGGCGACGAAAATCTTTGACCACGCATTTTTTTCTTGATGTGCGGAAATAATTAGAAGTAATTGGGGGCCAATCAGGGCTGTACGGCGGATTTCCCATCAATTCGACGTTTTGGCCGGTCAAAAAGGCGCTGGTTTGAGCCGATGTGTAAGAGCTCGCATTGTCATGGTGCACAATGATTCCTCTTCTCTTGTTCGTTTTTCGAATTTCTCCGAAGACTTCAGGCAAACAAACTGTAGGGTACCACTCATAATTGACCGTCCTACGTTGCTCAAGCGGAACAGTCGCCACATGACCAGTTTTGCCGAAGAAACAGGCAACCATTTGCTTTGCAGTGCTTCTTCCACAAACAACTTTCGTTGGATTTGGCTCGTCTTCGAAGACCCACACGGTCGTTTGTTTTGTTTCGGGCTCATACGCATAGATCCATGATTCGTCACCTGTGACGATCTTATAAACGTCTTTTGAAGCACCGCGATCGTATTTTTTCAAAATTTCTTTGCACCAATGGACACGAGTTTTTTTTTTTTTGGAGCGATTGTCAAATTGTGCGGGATCCAACGAGAACAAACCTTTTTACGGCCAGGTGTTCGTGCAATATCGAATGTATGCTAGTGAAAGAAATACCCAAGGATGCCTCTACCTCACGGTATGTCACATGACGATCTTGCATTATCAGTTCACGCATGGCATCAATGTTCTCTCGCACAACGGCCGTTTTTGAACGACATTCACGACTTCCGTCTTTGAGCGAGCGTCGGCCACGATTGAATTCATTAAACCAGTTTTTCACAGTGCTACAGGATGGTGCTTCATCGCCATACAAAGATTTAAGTTCATCAATGGACTCTTGTCGTGATAATCCACGTCGAAAGTTCAGAAAAATGATCGCACGAAAATGTTCACGAGTTAATTCAATTTTTTAGCCAAATTAATTTATTCAAGTCGCTGTAAACAACACAATTAGTGGTCGTACGTCAAAACGTTCTGAGTATGTTTATGCTAAAAATGTCAAACTTTCCAATGGTAATGTCAGATGGCGCCAGGCAACACTTGCCTAGGACAGAAATATATATAGCAACCCTTATTTTATTCTGCACCTTTTGGATTCAATTTCTATATTTGGTCTTTGTGCAGCCCCATAGCTGAACACCATACGTCCATGTTAGTTTTATAATTTGATGCAGGTATAGAACTGGCCCTAGGACACTTCCCTGTGGCACACCTGATTCTGCTTTCCTTAGATCCGAGTATTCGTTGTCACTTTTGACCCTAAATAGTCTTTCGTTGGGGTACGATTTTAATATCGTATTTCATAGAAATGTCGTGGTAAATCTCTATATGTGCCGCGCAAAATAGAAAGCGACCTAAGATTAAAAACCAGTTTTGTTCAGGAGAGCCATTTAAAAGATTAGGTCCCTTTCTATTTGCGCTTAGAATCGTCGAATTCACTTTCATAAAACGCGCATATCTCTGGGAGGGAACACTTTTGGGGCATGGGATCGGTCTCATTCGATGCTCAGATGTTGTCCACATCAAAAAATGAAAATTGATTTTTTTACCCTTAGGTCCCTTTCTCTATGCGCTGTCACATATCTGGATTCGTAGTGAAATTTTTTTTAATTGAGTACATATGGGTGATTCTTCTAGATGTATTTTTTCAGAACAAAAAAAAATAAAAAAAAAATCAATTCAAGTGTGGAATCTTTATGGGTAATTTGAAAGGGCATGTTATGGCATTTATTTTTTGAAAATAATTTCCTTCAAATGTTGGCTGTATTATGGAAATAAGCGCTCGGGAGAAACGGGTAAATCCGCTGTTTTCGACCAAAAATTTTGTCCAGTGATGAGGCCCATTTCTGGCTCAACGACAAAGTCTATAAACAAAATTGCCGCATTTGGGTTGAAGAACAACAAGAAGAGGTTCAAGAGGTGCCATTATACCCAGAGAAAACCACGGTTTGGTGAGGTTTATAAGCTGGTGGAATCATCAACGTTCCGTCCATCATCATATTTTTTCAAAAATGATGATGACCGGAACGTAACCTTGAATGGTGCTCGCTATCCCGCCATGATATCTGATTTTTTGCTACCTGAAATTGAAGCCCGTAATCTTGTCGACACTTGGTTTCAACAGGACGGTGCTACTTTCCATACAGCTGCTCAAGCAATGGATCTATTGAGGGGTCATTTCGAAAAGCAGATAATATTACGTTTTGGTCGCCTAGATCGAGTGATATCACACCTTTAGACATTTTCTTTGGGGTTACGTAAAGTCCAAAGTCTATGCTGACAAACCAGCTACGATTCAGGTTTTGGAAGCCAATATTACGCGAGTCATTCAAGTCATACCGGTCGAAATGCTCGAAGGAGTCATCCAAAACTGAACCCTCTGAATGGAAACCGTGAGGCGTAGTTGCTGCCAACATTTGAAGGAAATTTTATTCAAAAAATAAATGCGATAAAATGTCCATTCAAATTACCTATAAAGACACACTTGATTTGAATTTTTATAATTTTTTTTTGTTCTGAAAAAATACCTCTAGATGGATCACCCTATATATGTTTTTTTTCAGTTAACCTTATTTGGCCCCTCCGGACCATGAAACCGATTCCAGTTTTAGGTTATTTTTTCAAAATAAATCCTCATTTGAATTCGTAGTAAAATTGCTTAAGTTTGAGTATCCACATGCCGTTATTTGCTGTTGAGCACTCGTTTTGACTCTACGACCCATGTAAGCCTAAAGGTCGATTTTGTTTATATATCCTTTTATATATTTTATAGGACTGTAGGAGACGTTCTTGGGCCATAACCATGCCCTTTTTTAGGTGTTTAGAACGTCTCATTTAAACTATGGTTCATCTAGAAACAATGCTGATATGTTGACCAATTATTCAAAAAGCGTATTTTTAGAAGTAGCCTGAGTTTCTTTTTTTGGTTTTGGTAACTAACATCCACGCAGCTTATTAATATTTCCAGCTTAATTGGATTGACCGTCATGCTGCTTTCAACATTCGCACGCACATGTCTAGATCGTCCTTGAATTTTACGACGTTCAATAACATATTTACTTTAAAGAGTCTCAAATTTATACATCGAGTTGAAGCAAACGCAATGATTATTTTAGTATCACTCCACCCTACGGTGCAAGGTACAAAAATCTGCCAGCCTAAATGGTCCCTTATTTGAATGTAGTATCCATATATCGATATTAACGTTTGATAGCTTGTTCGCGCCTATCAAGACCTGTTTAACACTTCTGGGTGGGTAGGCAGGACTATTAAGAATACTCGTATATAGACTGGCTAACCAGTATTTCGAGCTGTACCTTTTGATGAAGGGTACCAAAGGCAATTTGGAATTTCTCACTTCACATAGTATCAAAACGTCTTTAACTTGCTTTACTACCAAAAGTAGGGTCCATCTAAATTAATATCAAAACAAAACAACAGAAAATCCATTTCCCCATTTAACAAGATGCCTTTACAATATTTCGAATGTGGCTGTGGTCTCTGCAGACTCAGCTCCAAGATGCGGCTTTTGTTAATTGTGTAAAAAAGACAACAGGTCTCAAATAAAACATTAATTTTTAAATGAAGGCAGAGCGAAAGAGTGTTGAAGAAAACCCATAAACGGCTGAAAATACTGAAAACAAAAGTGAATCTTTTAGAGTTTGTTTGTCACTTTTTGCTCTAAGCCAAAAAGGCGAACAAGAAACAAAAAGTGAAATGTAGTCTGCTAAATTTGCATAACAATTTTCTGTGTGTGTGTAAGTTGGTTATTATTATTTTCTTTTTTGTTTCGTTGAATTTTGCGCAAAACCTATTAAAGGTATTTGTAAACTATTTTGTTTATTGCTGGTCCAAATAGATATGCACACTATGCCGACGATATTTTTAACACTTAATTAAATTTAAGCAAAATCATTTATGAAATATGCGGCAACGCAGGCGCTCTTGTCTCTTACATACACTCCACTCGAATTTAGTTACATTCGAATTTACGATTATCGGCTTTCATAAGGCGGCGAACCGAGGCGATTCATAAAAAATTAAAAAAAAAGTGTTGTAAATATTGAAACACAATTCATGAGTGTTGAACATACTTTCGATTCGACAAAAAGATTTGTACAAATGCCACAGCCTAGGGATGTTAATAACACTCGACGAGTAGCCATAGAAAGTGAATTTAGAAATATATTTTTTAATATCTGAAAGATAGATTTATTGGTAATTGCACTGAGGTCGACTGACATGATGAAAAGCCCCAAACTTTTGTAAAAGAAATATCCCATGATGTGTGTGTGTGTGTGGGAGGATATTGAATGTAATTGTGTTATGGGCGATTTACACTTGCAAATATGCAATTAAATGCATTCTTGCTCAAAATTTTTGAATCTGTGTTGCAAAAAGTGGGTTGTATTTAATATCGATTGTTTAAAACACATATTATTGTGCATGTGTAAGGTTCCAAATTTAAGGAGATACTTAAATGTGGTAACAAAATTTAGTAAGCAACTTGCTGTAAACATATTCAGCCCTATTCCCAACGATAGACAATGCACAGTGGCTTAGAATCGTTTTTACTGGCCAAAACTCTGTAACTTTTGAACCAATAGAGATAAGCAACTGCTTAAGCTTTTCTCCAGTTTTAATTCACTGAAATCGGTTACAGTAGTTATTGAGGAATTCAAGGTCAAAGTTGAAATTTTGAATTTTTTTTAATATTTAGCATGAAAATGTAGTTTTGTTTTTGTTTTTTTTATCGTCTTTATTTGTTAAATAAAGGTCTATCAACGTATGACCTTTATTTAACAAATAAAGATGATGAAAAACAAAAACAAATAAACCAATTTAACCATAACTTTTGAAAATTAAAAAATAAAATTAGCCGAAAATTGTTTCCCTTTTTGTTTAAAAAAAAATACTTAACATAGCAACATTTTTTAATGTTTATTTTGTTTTTTAATTTACATAACATTAAGGAAAAAATGTATTGATGTTGTACCTCTGTCGAACTCGTAGTAATGTAATAGTGTCCGTTGCTGGAAAGCAGTCCTTTTTAGCAGCAAGTATGTAATGATGGATACAGATCTGAGCCTTTTTCACGCAATCTGAGATGTGTGTATTGGTGTCTTGTTGACTTTAAATCCAAAATTAATGTTGATGCCTGTTCATTTGAGAACTTTTTTGCATTGCTTGGAGTTAGAATAGGGATACGTATACAATACTGGTAAGCAAAATACTGTTTGGACAAAATACTGGTCAAAAAAAACTGACAAAATCCTGTGTTTCATAAAACTGTTTTACAAAATACTGGATTTCACAATACTGTTTTGCAAAATACTGTGAAGTAAAAATGCTGGTTTACAAAATTTATTTTATTAAAAGTAACTTCAACAAAAGTATATAATTCTCAAAAATTAACAAAAACATTTAACAAAAAATTAATTTCAATGCATTTTATAAACTTAAATTAGTTAAAGATTTTTTGCAATTCGCCTTCAATGCATTTTATAAACTTAAATTAGTACAAGATTTTGTGCAATTCGCTTTAGGTAGTCTGCATGGCTTAATTCACACCTTTTTCTTATTACTCTTTTAATGTTTGTGTACGCTTTTCTTTTCTTTAAGCTTATGTAACGTCTTTCTCCATTCGCGCGTTTTGAAATGGTATTTACAGCTACCACGACCTCATTACCCAACTGCCTGATAAGGTGGTATAATCCTGACTTTCTACGCCCAACAACAGCTTTCAGTCTTCTATGCCAAGCTTCCACACTATTTTGAGTTCTTGGGTAGGAATTTGTCATACTGTCATCGTAAACCGACCAAAAGCTTCTAGGATACTTTGGCTGATATGAGCCTTTGACGTAGTTTCTTTCAAACCACCCGCACAGTTTAAGCAAATCTTCATCTTCAAAAGTACTACTAAGACTACAGTAGTAATTTGAGATTTCACTAGATGGCACAACAGCTAAGGCTTTCAGCATTCTCACTTTTAATGCAAAATCTTCATCGTTTCCATATTTTCGACTCAATCTGTAATACATATGTTAATGCTATAATGAATTAATTCTACTATGTTATACTACCTCTCTTTTTGAACTCGACGCCATATTATTTGGCTGAAATGGAAAAAGCATCCTTGAGTTTGTGCTCTTGGAAAGCATAGCTGAATTGCCTTCGCAATACCTACTTCAAAATCGCTTACAATTTTGGTAGGATTTAGAACACATCCATAGTTTTCGCCGATCTTTAATAGCTCCTTAAAAAATGCAGTGTACATGGATTTCGATTTTTTCGTCATTAGACAGAATACTAATGGCACTACTTCGCCTTCCACTCTACCATGTACAGAGAATAATTGCCGCATAAATGATGGAACAACGTCAAATGTTCCATCTACCAGCCAGCAATCACTGTTTTGAAGCAATTTTATAGATGTTTGCGTGGCCATAATTATCATACAGTCATTACCGGTCATTACCTCGGACTGAATAAATATCTCTCTATCCACAACATAGAAATTAAGAGGAATGTCTATGTCTTCAATATTCTCCGGTTCTTTTGAAATGCAAAATTTTTTCCTGAATCTCTTTATTTTAACATTTTGAGCATTTTTGGATGGTAAAAAATCTCGACTGTTTGCACTTGTCTGCACTATTGACTCTTGAATTATTTGACTTGGTGTCAAAAACGATCTTTTTGCAAGGGTCTTAACCACATTATTGGTTTCTGCAATATTCAAGTCGATAGCAATAGGTTCATGTGTGTGCTGATTTGGATACTTCACAATTACCACATTATCATCAACCATGTTTGTTACAATAAGAGATTTACACATATGGACTTTACGTTTTGCACAAGCCCAATTAGAAGTGCCTGACTTATTATTTCTCTCCAAGTGATAGAAATATCCATCAATAAATAATTTCTGATTTCCTTTGTTTGATTTAACAATATTAACTTTTGACATTATAAATTATTCACAAAACAAAAATTTTAACAAAAAGACAAGATTACTAAACATATGATTTGATTAACTACACGTGCGTATCAACACGTTTAATGCTGCTTGCAATATCAAAACATTTGCATATAATAACAACAACACAGGTGAACTGATAACATCTGCAATGAGATCAGCTGTTATTAACATGGTGTCTCGAGTAGCTATAATTCATGGCAATGTTGAAGTTAATAGCTAGCGGAGACCGCTAATGTTCATGTCATGTCTTAATAACTCTAATAATTTTTTTTGTCTTTTGGGTTTGTTATGGTTTATTTTAATAATCATATATATAAATTGAGATAAATTTTACTTAATTATAACAGTGAACATTTTTGTAAAAATAAAGAAAAAAAGCGCTTTTTTTCTTTATTTTTACAAAAATGTTCACTGTTATAATTAAGTAAAATTTATCTCAATTTATATATATGATTATTCGCCGCGCAATAAAACAGGATTTTGCAAAACAGTATTATGAAATGCTGTATTTTGTAAAACAGTATTATGAAAAACAGGATTTGAAAACAGGATTTTGAAACCAGGATTTTGTTATAACCGGGATTTCGACCCGAACCCGTTAGAATAATCTTCATAATTTGTTTTGTTCTTACGGGAGTAGAACATGTGCAATTGATATAACAAGCTTTCTGCAATATTTTCACATCCGATTTGTTCATTGGCATCCTTAGGTTTCCGCCTTTTAGGTCTATATAAGTAGCTACAGTTGGCGACTGATTATGGTGGTCTACTACCTTTTTAATTTTTGAAGATACCTGGACACTATGTTCGCCCTCTTATCATTTTGCAAAAGTGCTTTAAAATCTATGTGTACTCCAATCAATGTGTACTGACAAAATCATTTCCTTTTGTATTTCGGTTCTGTAGGAATTAACGTTTCTTTGAACGTTACTTAAAACATCTTCCCTCTTTTTGTTTCTAAAATACTCTTCGTACAACTCTCTAT
Source organism: Hydrotaea diabolus (assembly GCA_963513945.1). Taxonomy (NCBI): domain Eukaryota; kingdom Metazoa; phylum Arthropoda; class Insecta; order Diptera; family Muscidae; genus Hydrotaea; species Hydrotaea diabolus. Next base: position 54,737,745 of record OY740718.1, on the reverse strand, counting down.
ATTTAAAAATTTGATAGTTTCTGTTATATATATTTTTGCCACTGAGCTTGGATTTGAATACTACTTTCTATAATCATTTTTTTACATGAATAGTGTCGTACTGTTTTGATACTCGTAGGTAGCATAAACATAGGGAGAGTAATTTTTTTAACTTTTCTCGAATATCAAAAGGCCGTTTTCACCATCGTAGAGGGCATGCCCTTACTTTTTTCAGTCGTTAAATTTCCGCACCAAATGCAATTACTTAAGCTCAAATTCATATTTTTTAGATTCTATTTTTCTTAATTTCAAAAATGTTTTTCTTCTTTTTTTGCAAATTCGCTGATCACGAATCTGCAAGTTTTCGCAATAAAGCAAATTAAAAACGTTCCCATTTTTTTTTGCAATTTTTTTGCCTTTACCTTTTATAAATTAATTCATCAACGCTAATCACAGTTCTGAAATGTCCCAAATCAGCTTTTTGGATTTAAAGATATGTCCAATTTAAACCGTTGCATTTTATTTTCTTAAAAACAATTTTCATGCGCCTGATTCGGTATTATATGAAAAATAAAAAAAATCTATCCATCAAATTTAAACCCATACCTCCAATAAGCAATGCTTGATGGAATTCGAGAGCAATTCGGGCTATTCTGACTTTTTTACTTCCCCTTGTAAAGTATGGAAAGTACTCTTCTAAAGTATGGAAACAAATTATATCTAGTTTGTGAAATAATATCAGGTGTCTGGTTCGATGCCCTGTTTTTCGGATCTAAACTACTCAATTTTAAAACAAACCTTACTTCCCTTTAAAAAAGCACATAAGGGGTGTTTTTTATTGGGGTATAGAACTTTAAGTTGGCATCACTTTTTCAACTGGCGGCCATTTTGTCAGCTGTCAAGTGATTAATATTTAGTTTGGTTTGCCATTTCATCATGAACAGGTTGACAAAAGAACAACGCTTGCAAATCGTGCAAATTTATTTCGAAAGTAATGGTTCAGTTCGCGAAGTTCACCGCAAGCTCCGTCCATTTTATGGTCGACATAATCGTCCATCAGAGCAATTAATTCGGTTAACAATGGATCGGTTAACATGGACCATTGGATTATTTTCTTTGGGGATATGTGAAGTCGCTCGTCTACGCCAACAAACCAGAAACACGTTAGGGGACTTGGAAGCCAACATTCGTGGCGTTATTGCCAACATACGGCCCCATATGCTCGAAAAAGTGGTTGAAAATTCGACCTGTAGAATTGGCTTTATTCGAGCCAGCCGCGGCGGCCACATGCCCGAAATCATATTTAGACATTAATGGCATAAAATTATCCTTCCAATAAAGCCAAATTGATGGACATTAAAACGATTTTCTTGTGTTTTATTTCAATTAGAAGTTCTATACCTCAATAAAAAACACCCTTTACATGCTTTTTGAGACATTAGGTGCAATTCCTAATTAACAAAGAAGCAATAAATGCGCCGAACGAGCAATAAATGTTGTTCAAGATATTTATCCCTAGTGTTAAACAACGCAATCATTAAATTTGAGGTTTATTGCTTAAAAATAAGTTTTCTAAATTACTTATCTGTTATATAAATATGTATATTAAATAAATATATTTGGAATGTTGCAAAAAAATGTTTGCAAATAATAAAAAAATTGCAACTTCTAAACCTATATTAACGCCGTTTTTAGCTAACTGTAAGGTTTCCGATAGACAAACCAAGTTAAATATAACAAGTTTATATCTAGAATTACAGCAATAAAATCCATCTTTATGCAGAAAGCATGTGACATCTTTATGCAGAAAGCATAAGCGTACCAAAATCAATTAAAAAACTTACTTCAAAGACATTTTTTTGAAAAGGCGTGTTTAGACGCCCATATTTATATATTTGTAGTCAGCGAAAGAAATGCAGTAAGAAAAGGCGAAGCTAAAAATTAATTACTAATCTTAACTTTTTAAAATATTTAAAAATCGATTTTTTTAGGATTTGAAAAATGTGATTTTGAGCCTCAGTAATTGCATTTGGTGCGAAAGGTTTTTGAGCGTAAATGACATCAACACAGGATTTTTGTGATCAGTTTACCATGCGCAAAATTTAACTTACCCTAATAAATATATTGGGTAAAAACAGTTAAAAATCTTACAAATATTTATAACACACAGAACTTCGCTTAGTGTACATGCATGCAAAGTCATATGAAAAGGTAAAATAAAAAGAGAAATACATTTTTTTTCAAATTAAAACTGTGTTCTATAGTCGGGTCAAGACAAGTGTATATAAGTTTATGGGTTTAAAGTAGACACTTTCGCTTTGTTCTGGTAGAAAATTGCTTTAGTCCCTCAGATTTGACTAAAATGTAGTACCTGGCAGTACAGGTGTAAGCAGTACAGTACCTAACTACACGCAGAGAAAATATATGGTTACACTATGGTTACCGCAACAATAATATGTTCTCTACAATAAAAGCATGTTCGTCGCAACCATAGTATTGTTTTTTGAATTTCATTTTGACAATAATATGATTGGGACAATATTGCTATTGTTGAAATGTAACAATAGTATTGTTGCCAAATTTATAAATGGAAATATGGTTGTTGTAACCATATATACATGGTTGGTGCAACAAAAGTATTGTTGTTTAAAATTTACGTTAACAATAATTTGATTACGACAATCATACAGTATGGTTGGGACTATGCACATAACAAAAAGGGTTTTATAGAGCATGCATGTATGTGTGTATAAGCGTATGTTTTTTCGATATACAAAAAAAAACACATACACACGATACAGTGAATGGTTGCTGTTCATTAAAAAAAACAACAACAACAATCGGAAGGTACTTCGACGGATTTTTATTGTGTTTACATTGTTAGGTGAAATACTCTAATATCGACTGGTTCTCGTTTATTTAAAATCTTCCTGCACTTAAGTATATACCCATTGATCATGGTTTTATCACATTCGTTACTTGGTGTCTACGGATGGTGTAGTCGCATTCACCCCTGCTGGCAACTAAAAGTATTTTTGACCGTTGGAATATATTTTTTTGTTTGTTGAATGAAATGTTTAATAAAAACATGGCATCAAATCTGGCTATGAACTAATAGTAATGTAATTTAAAATAACATACTTAAAAAAAATCTATATTTTTGAATAACAACAATAACCAATCCTAATAAATAATTTAAGGGATCACAGTATGGTTGAGTGTGAATCATACTATGGTTGTGGGGTTATAGTATGGTTGTATGAGAAACATACTATGGTTGTGAGGATCATACTATGGTTGTATGAGAAACATAATATGGTTGTGAGGATCATAATATGGTTGTGGAGATAATAGTATGGTTGAGTGTGAATAATACTATTGTTGTGTGGATCATAGTACGGTTGCGTGTGAATCATACTATAGTTGTAAGGATCATACTATGGTTGTATGAGAAACATACTATGGTTGTGAGAATCATAATATGGTTGTGAAGATAATAGTATGGTTGAGTGTGAATCATACTATTGTTGTGAGGATCATAGTATGGTTGTGGGGATCATAGTATGGTTATGTGTGAATCATACTATTGTTGTGAGGATTATAATATTGTTGTGTCACAACCATATACCCAACAATAGTATGATCCTCTTCGAATATTGTCACCCCAACCATATTTTTTTTCTACGTGTACCCAGCCTAAATAAATCTGCCATCGATAGTTTGCGAGAAATGTTAATTTCCGTCTACTCATAATTACAAAAATTAGGTTTCTTCTAAAATAACATAAAATATTTGTTTTAAGCAGCACACCACTCCCACAATTACAAATATTTTGATCTAATTTTTTGGTTGCCTTCCTTTTAATATGTTTGCTATTAAATGACATTAAAATTTTAGAAATCGTTGTTTACACAAAACAAAACAGTAAAATTAAATTCTGAACCACCTACACTTCCTACTTCTATCTTCTAGTTTTTCTTAATAATTTTCACACCTAACTTAATTCTTTTCAAAAATATGCAAATTTTCCTTTTGATTTTGCGCTGTAATAATGTTTTACAAAAACTGTTAATGAAATTGACTTGATGTATTTTCCGATAGTTGTATTGAATTTAAACTGAAGGTTCCCCAAATACCTCGCATAGATTAGCATGCATTTGAAATCTAGCCACAAGCCCATGAAAAAATAATTAAACGTGCCACTGTCAGCAAAATAAACTTTTGCTTTTATTTATAAGAGTAAAATGTAGTATTAGTCTATTTACCTGTTTAGTTCGGATTGCTAATAATTCAAACGTACTCGTACTCGTTAAACAAACCCAAAACTAAAACAAAAACACCTCGAGTTTGTTTCACTCCACATAAAACGACAAGGCAAATTTCGACGACATTAGTAGAGCATATAAAACACTTTAGTCTAAAGCAATTTTCTATTAAATCTCTATTTAAAAGGCAACGAAATCAGCAAAACACTAGAAGGCACCTGCTTAACAGAACGTTACGAAAATGCCAGTGTGAATTTGGTTAATTCGTCACACACACTAGGAACCAGTAGGTGTTTCAGTTGTTAGCCAGTTTTTTTAGTTACAAAGTTGGCTTTGGCCAACACAAAACAAGTGTGTTCGAGTATGTAGAAAAAGAGCGTGTAAATTTAAATATTTCACTTTTTTCGCATTTGGCCGAAATGGGAAAGTTGAAACATTGAAGAACGGAAAATGACGTTAATTAAAAGAGTAAGTAACTAACAAGAGTTAGCCATGACTAAAGTTAGGTCGTCAAGTACTTGTTAAAATGACGAAATGCTAAATGGACATTTCGGCCTGAACTGAATGGTGTTTTTTTTTTAAATATGTGTCAAAATGGTATGGCAAAGAAGTTCAGCCACTTGTCAGGTCAACTTAAATCCATGAAGTATGTGTAACAGGGTGAATAGGGCTAACAAGTGTCTTCTGTTGAAAAGTTTAGTGTACAATGGAGAAAAAAATACAATGTTAGGTTACTTCCGTAGTAGTCTAAGCGTTCCTCCCTTAGGTCCATAAGTAAACTAATTAATGGATATCCTTAGCTGTTTTCCTTCAATTACCTCATTGTCACAATAATTATGAGGATGCAGCCCACATTACCATTGGCATGACAATTTTGCCAGTTATAGTTTGTCGTCTAAATAGTAAACGTCTTAAAGTCGCCAAAGCCGTACAGTGACAGAGAAGGTGTTATTATCTGCTCCTCCCTTATTATCGTTGAAACTTCTACAGAATGATATAATACTTATAGTCACAGTTTCGGAGCGTGTCACCCTAAGGCCAGCGACCTATAATGCCAACAATGAGGTTTCTTAAGTAGTTTAAGTCTTGAAGGATTAATTAAAATCTGAGTTCTTTACTCAACCATGTCAGATCTATCTGTTCTCTGTGCGAATGGGTTTCTGGTCCCATATTTTACCGGTATGCTTAAGGACAAATGTGCCGGCCTTGCAGTTGCCATAATTTTTGTTTCCCGGAACTCATTTAAAGTAACGAAAATGTTTTGCTATTCGCTAGGGATGTACGCAGCATTATTGAACAATTGGTGTACACATTCTCGAGGGATCCAATTGTCAATCTACATATGTACCTACAAGGTATAAACAGGAAACATCTCTTACATCAGGGTCCTTTGTGTAACCTGTACTTTTATAACAGGCCTTAGATGGACGGGCGGGTGTTAAATGGTGGCTCCTGATCAACTTTTTTCGGTAGTAGAAACATTTGCAATAAATCAAACATAACTTGTGATCCATTTCGAGGTTCCCTACTTTTTTTTAAGAAAAAAACACAGATAATTCAAATTGAATGGGAAATGTTTATTACCATTTGAAAGAACATTCTTTGGCATTTATTTTTTGAAGATTATGTCTATCAAATGTTGGCCGCGGCAACATCTCAGATGGTCCATCCGTTGAGTCCAATTTTCGATCACTCGTTCAAGCATTTCGACTGGTAACTGGCGAATGACACGCGTGATGTTTTGCTCCAAGGCCTGAATCGAAGCGGGTTTGTCCGCATAAACTTTAGACTTTACATATCTTAACAGGAAAAAGTCTAACGCTGTTATATCACACGATCTTGGTGGCCAATCGACCGGCCCAAAACGTGAAATTATCTGCTCACCGAAGTGTTTTCTCAATAAATCCATTGATTGATGGATGTGCGGGAAGTGGCACCGTCTTGTTGAAATTAAATATCGTCGTGATAACGAGCTTTAATTTCAGGCATCAAAAAGTCGTTTATCATGGCATAACGGTCGCCATTGACGGTTACGTTCTCATCGGCATCATTTTTGAAGAAATGTGGACCGGCCCACAAACCACACCAAACCGTTGTTTGATCTGCATGAAGTGGCAGCTCTTGAACCTCTTCTGGTGGTTCTTCGTCCCAAATGTGGCAATTTTGCTTGTTTACATACCCATTGAGCCAAAAATGGGCCTCATCGCTGAACAAAATTTAGCTCGAAAACGCACGAAACACTTTCCTCACAGAACGTGAAGTTTCGTAATAAAGTTGAACGATTTGAAAACGTTGTTCAGGCGTTAGTCTTTCTAGGATAAAGTGCCAAACAATACTAAACAAAAATAATATGACAGCATGACACGACTCATACGTAATCTGTCAAAAAAGGCTATTGAAAAAATTCTCTACTTGAATCACCCATTATAACACGCTGTTCTACAGAATATGAAGTAAATCCTGCTGAAAATAGGAAATTCCTGGCAAATTTAATTCTATTTGAGTTAATATAGGGGTCTGTTGTTAGGTCCAGCTCTAATTTAGGAGCACTTTTTATATTAAGTGCTGTGAGGAAGTTTCAATGGCAAATTCCAGCAAATTTCATAGCCATCACCTAACGTATAATTTTAAAATTTAAGTATATAAAGTACTCGATCAGTTAACATCGATAGCTTACCGATACTAGTTTAGTTTACAAAATCTTCAGGCGCCATGGGCCAAAGAAGAGCACCAAATCTATTAGTGACTTGCGTTCTTAAGACTTTGGTTTTGCATTTGTCAGCACAGAGCAGGAAACATTAATTTCTTTGGAACAAATTCAAACTCTGGTTCAAAAATTTTAAGAGTAAACAAAATTTGACTTTACTAAAAATCTTGCTATTCTGTAACGGGTTGAACGATTTGTACGAAATTGAAAAAATATGAAAGAAAACACCACGAGTTATATTGATGTATGATGCAAAAAATCAATTTGGGGATGTATTTTTAGCCTCTATTGTATGCCAGAGACGATGACCTTAAATAAAGTTGCAATGAGTATTTTATTTACTTATAAATATTTTATAATTTTTTTGTTGAAAATTTAATTTTTTTAAATGTTCATGGTAGCCGATTTTTTTAAATTTTTTTTCGTTAAATTTTGTATGTCAAACAAATTCAATGATGTAATTAGATATTTAGAATCGCCATGCTTATTGCAGTTATGCCCAAAATTCTGGCGTCGATCGGTACCCACCCGTTGCACATTTTTACGACTTTAAAGAAGTGCTTTATAATCTTTACGAGTAAAAACAAAATTTTAATTAATAAATTCAAGGTGCTATAAGGTACATTTTTACAAAAAAAAAATTTCTTTACAAAAAAATAATCCAGCTAAAACTTCGGAAAGTGTTCACAAGCGATTTGCTCTGTGCTTCATGTATGTGTCTTAAGTCTTTTATTGCACTTTTTGTGCAGCCTAAAATGCTGCTATATTTTATTTTATTAAGTTAATGAATGCATTCAGTGTTGCCAGGTAAATGTTTGGAAAATTGTGCAATTTAAGAATCGTCAAAAGTTTAAAATAAATCGCCAAAAAATCGTTTTGCAATAATAAATAAAAACTCACGTTTTTAAGGAGTAATTACAAAAAACAAGATTTTCAGTGAATTCAACATTTTTTTTCGGTAGTTTAAAATAAGGGTGCATAATTTACCTAAAGTTTGTGGAAAATCGAAATCACATTATCCTCATGGATAGCCGCGAGCTCTCCGCTAGCGGCAATAGCTTACGACGCATCAGAAAAATTTAATGACAAAATGTGGTAACGGTCATCTTATAACATCAATATTTTTGAAGGAGTTAATTACTCCACGAGATAATAAGATCTTTTTTGTTGTTGTTTGTCATAGAGGGACGAACGGTTCTTCTACCAGACGGTGATGTGTTTGCTTTAACTTCGCTGACTTACTTTCCCTTTCCTCTATGCCAAACAACAGCAAACTTGATCTGTTTAGCTTGTGGAGTAATTCATTCTTTCAAAAATATTGATATTATAGGTCAAGCGTCTAACTAATATAAACACCTTAACTCTTTAAAGACTAAAGACTTTAAAAAAATGTTAACTCTGATATGTTAATTATTAGAAAAATTAGTTGACAGTCTTTTTAACGTATTTCTCTAGTAAAACTTGAAAAAATTCTGAAGGAACTATTAGAAATGTAATATTGGGCACTCGATTTCAAAAAATTAACTAGTAACCTGCCCATTTCATATCAACGACTTGAACGAAAAACGCACTTTTTAATTGCTATCAAAAATTGTGTTAATGTATTTTGGAATCGCCCTGCATTATTTCAATTTCCAAAAGCATTTTTAGAAATATAATTGGTTATATCCGCTTAAGGACTTAGTCTCAACAGCTGTAAATTATAAGTATCTATCCCGGCAACAAATTATTTCTTTGGGGAGACAAGTACCTGCAGTACTTACAGTGAATGCCATTAATTAGGTATTTTCTGGTATATTTTTGTAACCAAAAATTTCCCCTTAAAATAATAAAAACTCGAATTTCTTTTATTTTGATAATGTCATTCTGTATTAAGAGATCAAAATAAATTCATACCACATTCAATGTATTAACGAAAATACTAAAAAAAACAAACATAACTGAAAAGCTCTAATAGTTCATCCGTCATTAATATTTGGTTTTTAAGTATAGCATAGAGTACTATAATAGCATAAGTATTTACAAATTAAAAAAATAATATCTTGTAGGATAGCCTTTATTTTTTATCACCTCTGAAAGACGGTTTGGCATATTATTAATACATTTTTGTAAATATTCAACTCTAATTTTACTCCATTCTTACTGCAGCCTTTTTTTAATGCCACTTTTCCAAGAAACTGGTCTCTCACGAACGCGCCGATCCAGGTGATCCCATAAATTTTCTATGGGATTCATGTCAGGTGATTGAGATGGTGTATTAATGACTTTAGGGCAATTGTACAGCAACCATTCACGGATAATGTGGGCTTTATGTTTAGGGTCATTGTCTTGGTATAATTTGCATGTGGATAAAATTCCCATTTTTTCGGCAGACTGTTTCTTGTGTTTCTGTTTGTTGTGATCTATTTAAGAACAACCATCAGAAGCACAATACTTATTGACGTGAAATGTGTTGTTTATGTTTACATTAATGTGTAAATCCCCGCTTTCCACAAAAGTTTTCTTATATTGTAGACTTAAAGCGTTGTATTTGAAGGGAAATCGAAAAACCGAATATATAAGGCGGATATTTATCTGGAGATTTTTAGATTTGGTTATAATTTTTGCATTTCATTAATTTATGGAAAATCTGTGACATGTTTATTTTGACCTTTAGATATGTCTTTGACTTTATTAAAAATAATAAGAAAGGTTTTTATTATTTTAATGAAAAAATTTTAACTTACAAAAAATAAAATGCCAAATATTAATGGCGTTCACTGTATATGTGACAGCGCATAGAGAAAGGGAACTAAGAGTAAATCAATTTAAATTTTTTTCCATTTTCTGATGTGGACAACATCTGAGCAGCGAATGAGACCGATCCCATGCCCCAAAAGTGTTCCCTCCCAGAGATATGCGCTTTTTATGAAAGTGAAGTCGACGATTCTTAGTGCAAATAGAAAGGGACCTAATCTTTAAAATGGCTCTCCTGAACAAAACTTTTCATCAACTTTTCACTTTTTTTTTATGTGGACAACATCTGAGCATCGAATGAGACCGATCCCATGCCCCAAAAGTGTTCCCTCCCAGAGATATGCGCGTTTTATGAAAGTAAAGACGACGATTCTAGGCGCAAATAGAAAGGGACCTAATCTTTAAAATGGCTCTCCTGAACAAAACTGGGTTTTAACCTTAGGTCCCTTTCTATTTTGCGCGGCACATATGCATTTACAAAATCGGTACTCTTTGTTTGCGGATTACATATCTATTGTGGTAGTTATTTTATAAAAATAATTCTATTTTTGGATTCGCGCGAAACAGTTATTGATACGCCCATGTATTCTGAAGATGTTTTGGCACCCCAGGCCACCATTACCGCTTGAACTACATTAAAAGATGGGACTATATGCTCTGAATTGGTCCAAGATTAGTTGTTTGTCCATCGTTATGCACCTATATACCTAATTTGATTGATTAGTGTGGGTATTCTAGAACAGCTGATTTTGAATAAAATGTTCAAAAGAAACATGGTATCAAATCTGACTATGAACTAGGCATAACAGTTATAGATCAACGATACATACCAAAACACACACGTTTCAAATTTAAATCTAAATGAACACAATTTCTTTTACGTAAAACCTCTATAAACAATCTTTCTTTTTTATTGGTTGTATGTACGGAGTTTTATTCAAATTTGAAGTTTTAACGAAAATCGTTAAATTATAAAGGCGTTTGAACCAAAAATTGTAAAAAAAGGTAAATTTTCACAAAAAAGTCGTCAATATGAAAAAAATCATCAAATGACGAAAAATCGTCAAAATGATGAAAAGTCGTCAAATTGAGAAAAATCGTCTCTCCTGACACCACTGAATACATTTAGTAATTCTTCGAAATGAAAAGCATACTTTAAGGCATATTTCTGTAAACAGTGTTGTAAAGTGTACAGTCTTTTTAATGCACTGCATTCACCTTCTTTCGTTATTTTTATTTAATTTCTCGTATTATTTTTCATTTCAGAACTCATGATTACGCGCCACCATTATTAAATGCCAACAACAACAGTTATATGAATTTCAAAAGCTCGCCTCATCACAAAGTCAGTAGTAATAACACCATCAACAACAACACCAACAACACAAAGAGCGAAATGCATTCGCATCAATTGGATGCATACAATGATTCAATGCACTCGAGTCTTTCATCGATTGAAAGACCCAATGGAGGCGCATTAGCGCTGCACTATGCAGCAGCGAGAGGTTGTTTGGATTGCGTGCAACTCTTGGTGGCAGCATCAGCAGATATTTGGTAAGTCAACATCGCACACGCATCCCCACATTGTATTGCTCTAATTACAATAAAACAGTATTTGTAGTGTTAATATTATTAAGCGATTGAAATGCACAAATGGATATGAAACGATTTTATGTTTATGACATGAACGATGACCACCCAGTAGGTGTTTATATAATACAATGGGTTTGTTTGTTTGATACTCGCTATTTAAACGACTAAGAACTTTAAAAGAAATTTTGGGTATTTATTTGTATACAAGAACTGATTGTTTTTCTGCATCATAAACCTTTCGTATTTAAAAACTTGTAATTTGTAGAAAATAAATTATTCAAGAAATGTTACAAGCGAGTAATAACCGATAAGTTTAAATTTTAATTTTTTAAAACAAACGGGGTTTAACGCAATTTGTCTATCGAGAAAAGAGATAACTTAAATTACGTTGGCAAATTATGCAGGTTCCTGGGCGAGTACCTGTGTTTGCGTAGAAAAGTTAATGGTTGGGGTTGCTCCGCCCCGAGACCCTGTTCATTGTGGTCCAGGGTTACTGAATGAGAGCAACGTGTACTTTACCTGCATTAATTAATTCCTGCTAATGTTGCCGTTCCGATCCGATGGAGATTGATTTGAACGTCAGAGATCATTTATCGTTCAGTAGTCGGTCTTCGTGGTAGTTTGTCTGTTCAGACACTCCCATCCTTGTTTGGCTTGAATTTCTCATCTTCATTCTCAACCGTGTTAGCCTTGGCACTGGTTTTCTTCCAGATGGAATAAGGGCTCTGCCGATACTTGGTACTTTTTCCATTTTTATGCAGTTGGCGGTTGTGATAAAAACACATTTCCTTCTATTTTAGCGGGGCTGGCTTTTCGAGCTCGGTGACGGCCAACTTCAAAAAGAGTACCGTCATTGTATGTGTTGAAAATGAAGGAAGACCTTCCAATTCCCCATTGGGAATTGGAAGGTCTTCCATATTTTTCTGCTGGCCAATCATTTTTAACACATACTCCTTCGGGTTTGAGCTGCCCCATCCCTTTATGAAGAACGACGCTTTGGTTAGGGATGGAATGCCGTCTTTCTTCACCTGGCCGAGCTTAGCTTCTGTCCTGGGATTCGGAAGACTTTTCAGCAGGTCCCTTAGGAAGATGGCGCAGCTATCTGAGGCTTGATTCGTTTGACTGCTTTATATGTGATTCAGCTCGCAATTTGTATATGCAACAGGATTTCGGGGTTCGTTTTCTGCTGGCGCTGTATGTTTCCCTTTTTATTTCAAAAGCTGTTATCCGAGGCTTGCTGTAGCACTAGGTGACCCCTGGAAACCCGCAGCTGTTCATTTCAATCGCAGGGTCTTTCTCTTTATATGAAATTGTGTATTCCGCGAACTTATTGTTGACCAGGTACAGTCTTCTTTTATTGTGCCAGAGAAGCAGTTGGTGTTGATTACTGCAAAGCAAAAATAGCCCCTTATTTGGCGTAGGAGGGTAACCCATTTCCGTTTTTTCAAACCCAGCTTCCACTTCCTCGAAGACATGGATGACTTATTAGCCATCTTCGTTTTAGTGGAAGATTTGCTAACCCAGCTTCCACTTCCTCGAAGACATGGATGACTTATTAGCCATCTACGTTTTAGTGGAAGATTTGCTATTAGATAAGATGGGAAAACAATACGATCCTCAATAAAACGAAAATGAGTTGCCACAACACTAGGGAGCGAGGAGCATTTTACCATTATCGCAGGCTTAGTCGTGTCCGTTTTATCCGGATATAACACCCTTTGCCCGGTTTACTCTTCCTTGTTGTCAGGGTTGACCTTGTGCAGATGGCAGGGTTTCTTGCTGCTCTCCGTCGCTGCGCCACAGACCTCCTATTGCGTTTTATTGTCAGCTTTGCAATGCTACTGCTTACCTCATCGACCAGCTTTTCAAAGTCTGGAGGGTGAGCTGGAACTCCACGACCGTGTTATTGGTCTCATGCGGGGAATTAGATTCAACAGAGCCCGAGCCATTCTATAGAGTCGTTGGAAGCTTGGGGCTGCCAATTAGGTCTGACTTCACTGAGACCTTGGTATTTTTACCATAGGTTGTACTTAAGCTTTTGGTTAGGAGGTAACTTGTCGTTTTATCGACAACGGAAGCTGAGTCGCACCATGGCTGTTTAAAGATGCTATGGCAACTCTATTAAAAAAAAACAATCGAAAGTTTCAAGAAAACAAAATGAATAAACTGAGCTAGGAAAAATGTAATTGTTGTAAAAAATGTTAACAATACAATAAATACATCTTAAAGTGGGCGCAAATATGGCTGGAATATGTATAGAAGTTGCAATCGAGTCGCTGAGCCACAGCAAAAAAGGAAAATATAATAAAAATTGTTAAAATCAATGTTAACTATGCAAAACTGTACCAAAATACAAAAAAATATTATAATCTTTATTTACAAAAAGTACTTTTACGAGGGCTGCTATATATATTTCTGGCCTAATAATGAAAATGAGAATATTTATCATCAAAAATGGTTTTATTGTTTTTCAAAGTATTCTCCAGCATGATTTATACACTTTTGCATGCGCTCAAACCAATTGTCCACTCCGATTGAGACACCTCCAAAACAAGGCTTTTGAACGCTTCAACAGCATCTTCTGGCGACGAAAATCGCTGAACACCCATTTAATTCGACGTTTTAGCCGGTCAGAAAGTCGCTGGTTTTAGCCGATGTGTGAGAGCTCGCATTGTCATGGTGCACAATGATTCGTCTTCTGTTCGTTTTTCGAATTTCTCCGAAGGCAAACAAATTGTGGTGTATCACTCAGAATTAACCGTCTTACGTTGCTCAAGCGGAACAGTCGCCACATGACCAGTTTTGCCGAAGAAACAGGCGACCATTTGCTTCGAAGTGCTTCTTCCACGAACAACTTTCGTTCGATTTGGCTCGTCTTCGAAGACCACACGGTCGATTGCTGCTTTGTTTCGGGCTCATATGTATAGATCCATGATTCATCACCTGTGACGATCTTATAAATGTCTTTTGTAGCACCGCGATCGTATTTTTTCAAAATATCTTTGCACCAATCGACACTAGCCTTTTTGAGCGATTGTCAAATTGTGCGGGATCCAACGAGATCAAACCTTTTTTACGGTCAGGATTTCATGCAATATCGAATGTATGCTGGTGGAAGACATGCCTAAGGATGTCTCTATCTCACGGTTCACGCACGGCATCAATGTTCTCTGGCACAACGGCCGTTTTTGGACGACCTGCACGACCTTAGTCTTTGAGCGAGCGTTGGCCACGATTGAATTCATTAAACCAGTTTTTCACAGTGCTATAGGATGGTGCTTCGTCGCCATACAAAGATTGAAGATTGAAGTTCATCGATGCACTCTTGTCGTGATAATCCACGTCGAATGTTGTGAAAAATTATCGCATGAAAATGTTCACGAGTTAATTCCATTCCAGTCACTGTAAACAACACAAGTGATGGACGTTCTGAGTACTTTTATGCTAAAAATGTCAAACTTTCCAATGAAAATGTCAGATGGCGCCAGGCAACACATAGTATTATATTGAAAAAAATATATATAGCAACCCTAGCAAAGTTTTTATATATAGCAACCCTAGCAAAAACTTTGCTAGGGTTGCTATATATATTTCCTTCTATATAATACTATGTGTTGCCTGGCGCCATCTGACATTTTCATTGGAAAGTTTGACATTTTTAGCATAAAAGTACTGAGAACGTCCATCACTTGTGGTGTTTACAGTGACTGGAATGGAATTAACTCGTGAACATTTTCATGCGATAATTTTTCACAACTTTCGACGTGGATTATCACCAAAAGAGTGCATCGATGAACTTCAATCTTCAATCTATTAATTCCGTCTACAAAATTAAATGTAATTTCATTCCGAACAAATCTTTTGGAATTTCTTTTCTTAATAAGCAAAATGTGAAATTGAAACCACTTTCGATCGAGATTATGTTCTGTGACAGGCCTGATAGTTGAGAATCTTTCTTGCAATTGTGTGTTATCGGTGCTCCAGTTTGGCGCTAAGAAAAATTTGATTAAAGTAATTTTTCGGCAAAATTTTGCGTTTTTTAGATTGAAGAATAAAATTCATCTCGCGTGATTTTCAAACCCTCCACCGAAAGGGTATATTATATTTGTCATTCCGTTTGCAACAGTGCGAAATATTGATCGGAGATGCTATATATTATTGATCGTCGTAAATTCTAAGACGATCTAGCCATCGTGTGTGTTCGTCCGTGCGTCCGTATGACCTTTAAAGGCACGATAGCGGTGAAACGAATCAAGCTTGGATTCTGAAATTTTGCTTAATGACGCCTTATGGTCATAAGCTGTTTAGGAGGCTCCTTAAGGAACTTAAGGGGCCTCGGTAAAATGTATACATTTTTCGGTATTTTCAAGAGTGTTGGAAAACGACGTTCCGGTTTTAATATTCAAAGTCGGTTTATCAAAAATAGCTAAAACCCGAGACGTCGGCTACCCGGTTTTTTGATGTCGGGTTTTTTGGTTGTTGCAAAAAAATTTCATAATTTTCAAGTACGAAATACGTAACAAATAAAAAAGCTAGACCCACCTTTAAGTGTACATACTGCTCGACTCAATTCGATTTTACGATATCTACCTGTCCGTTCATTCATCCGCCAGGTGTCTTTCTAAAGCTTGTTTTTTATCTTCATGAAATTTGCCAAAATAAGTTTCTGCATAAAGGCTGTCGACTTTTGTGAAAATAAATTAAAATTAAAATATAGCTCCCACGCATATGTTCAACCGATTTTATGCCTTTAGCTCTAGAAGCCACATAGCACATCCCATATTAATAAAATTGGGTACAGGTCATTACGATCGATCTGTAATCAGCTCAGAAAAAAATAAGTCATGCCGGTTCACCTTTTTATATAGCCACAGAGCAAAGATCTATACCGATATGACATACAATCGCTCTAGAATATCTCTTTTAACGCCGATTTTATTATTGTTTTTTGATTGGAAACAATCAATTTTAGATCGATATATGGTTTTTTAATAGAGGCTCCGTAAAAAGTGCCTGGAGCCCAAAAAAATGCATTGTGACATTAACATAACTTTAAAATAACTAATATAAAATAAAAAAAAATATTTTGGCTCAATTTGGTTGACGGTCCTGATATCCAATAATCTGTCCAATTTAAAGATGGACAAATATGTACCAAATATACAAATTCAAGTATGAACTTATTTTTAAAAACTGGGTAAATTTAGACCTCTTTCAGGGTACTCTTAGGCAAAAGACTTCAACCGGAATGTCGGTTAATGCCGGTTTTTTACTTTTAGAATTCCTTGACAGTCGGGTTTTTCAAAAAACACGAAATTACGTTTTACTGAATACTTTGGGCTTTGGACACTCAAGTACAGGGTGGCGCACAAATCGTGCTACAAAAACAAACCGTAATAACTTTTATTCTGTGTAAGCAATCGGCTTATTTTTTCATTTATTTAGAAGGTTATTATTTAGATTTATTCAAATAAATGCGGAAGTTTGGTGAAACTCCCCCCAAGTAAATGGACCAATATGAGGCTGAAAGCTTCGCACGATCTTCGTGGAAGTATCACACAAGACCTTATCATCGAGATCCCTATGTTTGGGTTTTAGACTCCATCGCGGCTGCAGCATCGTCAATTCAGGAAAATCCAAGCGTTTTCACTCGAAACTTTTCGGCGCAAATTGCAGTTGCCAAATCAATACAACGGATAGATCATGATGACATAAACTTGTTTCCGCACAAAGTCAAGAGCAAGTTGAAACCTCTGGATTTGTCAATACAATGGAAAGATCATGATGACATAAACTTGTTTACGCACAAAGTCAAGAGCAAGTTGAAACCTCTGGATTTGTCAATACAACGGATAGATCATGATGACATAAACTTGTTTTCGCACAAAGTCAAAAGCAAGTTGAAACCTCTGGATTTGCCCATTAGAATGGAAGAAGGCAATAGCCATTTCTGAGTTATTATGAAAATATGTTCAACACAAAAAATATAGGCAGCTCAAAGTAATGTTTTGTAGCGAAAATTCGAAATTTCTGTGGAATTTTGCCTATAACTTGAACAATTCTTATTCAAAAAAAGTTTTTGAAAATCGGTTTTCAAATAATTTGAAAATCAGTTTTCAAATAATGCACTTTTCTTTACAACAAACGAAAATAACGTTTTATGTGAATATCTTCTAAACTAGAGCGAATCTGGCAAATCGGAGGCCAGATTTGTGATCAGCAGCCCTAAATCTGTTAGTAGATAGAAATCACTTTAAGCTAGTTTTCTATTTGTATTATCTAGGGGATGACTTTAGTCAAGAAATTGTTGAAATCGGTTTATAGTTAAAAAGATTATGATTTTTCACACAAGGTGCAGTCAACTTGAAAACCCTATAATTAAGAATGTTGTCAAACAGGGTGTCCCTAAAAGCAATATTCTAAAAGACAGACACTCGCCTCTTTTAATATCTCACTCGATATGACCATTTTCTCATACGTTCTAAAACGATAAAAGTTCTGTATTTGGTACTAGGATTACTTTTTTCTAACTGACCACCTATAACTTAAATACGGTGGCAGCCAGACGGCACTAACGCGTGAACTGTACAAAACGAATGCAACTCTTAATGAATCAACCTTTATAAGAACTGCAGTACTAACTAAATTGATTTTTACAAGCAAAGAAATAGAATTAAGTTTTCTATTCATGTTACTTTACAATTTTTATATTTACCTGTTCAAAATAACTTTTTATTAAACAACAAATATATTCTACAATAAATTTTCTATAATTATATCCTATTTTAATGTCAAACTTTCTCCATTTGGAGAAATATTCATCGATCATAATTTATCATTAAATTGTTTTGCAAATATCGTTGATTAATTAATTTACGCCGTTGATTGATTTTAATCTGCTTATCGTTTACATTATAAGAGCATGAAGTTTTATCTTAATACGACAAATGGACAAGTTTAATTATGCTAACATTGTTCAGCCATAATTGGCAATCGATTCGTAGGCCTCTTTAGCAATATGATTGATTGATTTGACTAATGACCAGTCATGCTCTAGACACAGACAACAGCGTCGACAAAGACGTTGCCACCGCCTGCTGATTATCTGAAATACCTCGAACAATTACAAATGTTCTACTTACACAACTTGAGTATTAATTAAAATATTAGTATTTTATTAATCATAATAAAGTGAGTGGTTTGGACGGTTTTGCAAGCATTTGTGTTGAAAGTTTGTGTTTGATTTG
Organism: Hydrotaea diabolus; assembly: GCA_963513945.1. Lineage (NCBI taxonomy): Eukaryota > Metazoa > Arthropoda > Insecta > Diptera > Muscidae > Hydrotaea > Hydrotaea diabolus. The sequence continues at coordinate 54,719,218 of OY740718.1, read as the reverse complement.
CATGGCGCGCACATTCCAATTACGGGGTGTTTGTTTCTTAAGTCTTTTGTTTTGCAACTCCGAAATGAAACCATTAATTGTTAATAAGCGAGCCCGTTTATTTTGTGTTTTAAGTTTTTATTACACTTTTAATTCGATATAAGCCTGCAACCATGACAAATGACATTAGTTGGCACTGTTTGCTTTCAACTAAAATTGGGCTATGGTTAATGAAGGGCGCTCACTTTTTTCTCTAAATAAATCTGTGGAGGTGTACATAAATTTAATTTCTTTACTTAAAGCAGAGACGTTTATACGTAAGTTGCAAAATAGTATTTTCTTGGTATTGAGCAGGCTCTAAGTGTTTAATAAGTTGTCATATTTCACTAGTAAAATATTGTAAAAATTTAAACGGATCATAATGCAATGTTAGAAACTGTTCGGTAGTTAGTTCTTGACCTTTATTAAAATATTGCTCGAATTATTTTTTCAGATTGAGGATGCAGTGATGAATTATAAATATTTAACTTCCTTCCAACTGTGACACGGTTTTGTCGTTATTTCTAACGCAAGATACGTTTACCTAAGAACAATTTTACTATTGAGCATTCTTTTGCTATAGTTTTCAATGAATAAATAAATTAATTGTCATCATTGTTTAAGCACAATAATAAAGATTAAAGGTTTTCTCTTTACATGAAGTATATTTAACATTAGTTTAGATTTTTGTATAGTCTCTGATACTGCGTTTTTTAAGGCCTTAACCAGGAATTTTAGCAGGCCCTTATATTACTCGTACTATGACAAATTTGAAAAAATAAATCTTAACTTTTCTAAAGTTAAAATATTCTGTCGCTGATAGATTTATTTATGCGGTAGGCATCGCTGTGTGTAACAGGTAGTCTATGTAACTGTAATTTAAGTATTTTTAGCGGCGGTTTTTATGAAATCCAATAAAGTTTCTTCTCTTTCAAATAAGCTAATCACGAAGGAATTCGTTATATTCAAATCTTTAATTTTTAAACATTGACCTATAGCGTAGCAGTAGGCTGGAGCTGAATATGTTGCTTCAAAGTTTCCACTAGGTAAAACAGCTTTAAACTTTCATTACAACCTTCATCGCCATGCCAATGCTGTTGACTTTACGAGTTACTGGTTATAAGTAAAATCGATATTCTTGTGTCGAATCGGAATCGACTACCTCCTTATGGCACAAGCCGCTTATTCTTAGTTATCTATACGAGAGAGATACAAAAATGACTTCGAACTTATTTTGAAACAAGATCCGATTGTCCAAAACCGAAAATCGACATTCCGGTTTTTATGTCTAAGCACGACAGTCGGTTTCTCAAAAATAGCTAAAATCAGACATGTCGGTTTACCGGGTTTTTTGCTGTCGGGTTTTCCGGTTTTCGGTGTTTTGGTTGTTGTATGTAAAAGCAAAAAAATATGTTTTCAAATACAACTAGCAAAAAAAGATAGACCCGCCTTTAAGTGTACCGATCGAATCAGATTTACCAGTTGATTCGATTTTATTATATAGGTCTGTCCGTCCATCCGCCCATCTGCTGTCTTTTTCAGAAATAAATGACCCAATGATGCCCCCAGTCCAAAATCCACAACAAATAGTGAATCGTTGTGAATTCATGTGGGTTTTTTGAACCCCATATGCGGCAATTGTGCTTATAAACATAGCCACCGAGATGAACTTGACTTTCATTTGAAAACGCTTTTTCCACTCCGATTGGACACCTCCAAAACATGATTTTTGAACGCTTCAACAGCTGCTTCGGGCTTTGAAAAACGTTGACCACGCATTTTTTTCTTGATGTTAGGGAATAAAAAGAAGTCATTGGGTGCCAAATATGAGATGGATCGCCCATTAATTCGACATTTTGAGTGGTCAAAGAGCTCCTCGTTTCAGCTGATGTGTGAAAGCTCGCATTGTCGTGATGCAAAATGATCCGCCTTCTCTTATGATCTTTCCCCATTTCTTCGAACACTGTTGGCAAACAGAATTAACCATCCTACGTTTCACTACAAGCACTGTGGCAACGTGACCGTTTATACAGAAAAAAACGCAATCATTTGCTTCGATGTACTTCTTTCACGAACAACTTTTGTTGTATTTGGCTCGTCTTGAAAGACCCATACGGTCGATTGCTGTTTTGTTTCGGGTTCATATGCATAGATAGATTATTCGTCACCTGTGACAATGTCATACACTACCTTTGAGCTACCGCAGTTATACTTTTTCAACATCTCTTTGCACCAATCCATACAAGCCTTTTTTTTGAGCATTCGCCAAATTATGTGGGACCAACGAGAACAAACGAACATGCAATATCTTATTTATGCTTGTCCTACTAATGCCCAAGGATGCCTCCATCTCACGGTATGTCACATGTCGGTCTTCCTAAATAGTTGACGCACAGCATCAATGGTTTTTGGCAATGTGGCCGAAAATAGACGTCCTTTACGAAATTTATCCTGGAGCGAACGGCGCCCAAGACTGAACTCTTGGTACCAGCGATTAACAGTGGATTTTGATGGTGCTTCATCGCCAAAGGTCGAAACAAGTTGATTTAAACACTCTTGTCTCGATAACCCACACCGAAAATCGTAAAAAATCATCGCACGAAAATGTTCCCGGGATAATTCCATTTTTTAACTGAGATGAATTTTTCAACACACTGTAAACAAAACAATTCGCCCTCAAATGGCAAAACGTTCCGACTGAAGTTATGCCAAAAAATGTCAATGTTTCCAATGGAAGTTCCAGTTTGCATCTGGGAACACTTGTATTGTGAGGACCCGAAATATATGAAGCCACCCTCGTATGTTATGGCAATATGAAGCACAGGCCGGTCCAATTTTACCAAAGATAATTACGCACATTACGCTCTATACTTTAGTTAATCAGGATTGGATTTACAAATGTGTCCTTTAGATTGGCAGGACCTAAAATCAGGAGGGACCTTTGATGGCTATTCAACGCTCTATGCGAAATTTGGTCGGATTTTATTTGTGGCTTCTATAGCTGCTTCTTCTTAAATCGGGGGATATCTTCGTATCCCTTAAAGGAACAAGGGAAGACTTCTTTCAAAACAGTAGATTGTGCACCATATGATTATTTTTACTTACTGACCGGATATTTTGCCCATTTATAGTACGTATAAACCCAGGTTTAACAACTAAGGAGATTTATATCTTAGCTATGTAAAAACAGTAGGTCCGGCTCTGAACGGTTAATATTTTTTATAGAGAAGTTTTCACATAGCTTAGAGATAAAACTCTTACTCGCAATGTCGCTAGCGACTTGGGTATTGATCGCATTTAATGCCCTATGCGAAATTTGGTCAGAATGGAACGAATAGTATGAGACTTCGTAAGCTGTAGGGGGAATCTGAAGGGTAAAAACCGTATCGGAAAATATTTTATGTGCTATCAACACATAAACCGATATGAACCAATTTCAAAACGGTTCTTCCTTGGCCCAAACTTGAAATATTTACCACGTTTTATAAAACTTAACGATAGATGGACAAGTTTTATTTCTATACATTTAATAGACAGATGAACACAAACAAATTAATGGTATTAATTCTAAAGTGGTCGGTAGAATAAAACAATTTAATTGATCTTATTGTATTTGGTCTATTCTCTAAATACCAATATCACCTTAACCACTTGTCACTGTTAATTAATCAATAAACTTATTAAGATCTTAAATGGAATAGCCAGCAAATAGAACACTTGCATACATATTAAGAATGAAGCGAAGATGACCAAATGTGCTGATGCTCGGGTAAAAACGAATAGAAGCAAATTTGAACAATCCAGACCAAATGTGAATAATAGGTAGCGGTTGATAAACGTTGGTTTTTCTTATTTTAAAAAGAATAAGCGACTGAAACAAAGAATGAGTAACACCAAGAAAAATACAATAATTAAAACAATTTTTAAACAAATACGAGTAGAAGAAATGAAACTGGACAGTAGACATGCTTAGCTCAGCTATTTTCATCGTCATTATTGTATCGTGGATTTCATCGAAATGAACACAAACAATCAATCCATCAGACACAAAAACTCACTCTGTGGACGAGCACAAAAAGGGATTTTGCTTTGGCATGACGGTATTTAAAGTGCAAGATGCATTTTAACCAAGTTTGGATTTACTTTCTTTTGCACGGCAGGCTGTGGCGGCACTGTTGACCGAAGAGAGTGGGAAATGTGCGTGGCTTATACTTATAGTGTAAGCCTTTCAGTAGCTATCATGCATTGGACAAGTGAGGAAAGGTCATTTTGTGTTGAAGCGTATTTTCCAAATGCGCATTGCAGTGCAGCGTGCTTTGTCTCAGTTGCTGTGTAAATAAACAAAATATGCGGTACGAGAGTGAAACAAACCCCAGAGAACTTTACCAGAGACCTTTGCATTCGGACCGCGTCACTGTGTGGTGCGTCATATCACGAGTAGGCATCATTGGCTCTTTTTCCAGGATAACCATCTTGCTGTAACTGTGAACTCTGAACGGTACTTGACTATGATAGAGGATTTTTTTCAGCCGGCTCTTGAGTCAATGCAATAAGAGGATACATGTTTCCAACAGGATCGAGCCACGGCACACACAGCGAGGGTTACCATGAATTGTTTGAGGCAAATGTTTCCTGGACGGCTTATCTCTCTGAGGGGTGATGTGAACTGTCCGGCACGATGCGATTTTTTCCTTTGGGGTTACCGGAAGTCGAATGTGTATATCAACCGTCCCAACACCTTGGAAGACCTAATTAACAATACTAAGGCTGAAATTGGCAGAATACCAGTCGACATCCTTGTCAGAGTTCATGAAAACTTTAGAAAACGTATGCAGCAGTCTTTGGATAGCGAAGGTCGACATTTTTCAGATACACTATTTAAACACATGTAATTTAAAAATTCCCTTACTGTTCAATATAATTAAAATATACAATAATTTTTTCCACCCTGTACATAATAAAATAACGTTCAGGTATGTCACTACCACCATAGATACGCAATTTATGGTCGCTGTGATTATATCGGTAGTTTTTTGTGCCCCTGAGGTCCATGAAAGCGACCACAGTCCCAGTTAAATCTTAAAAATAAATCCACAATTGCATTCGTAATAGTGTGTCCAAAAATCTGGCGTTTTAAGAAACCGACTTTTCGGGTATTTTTCTAAGCCGTGTTTTAAAAACAGCCTCTTGGGTTTTGTTATAAGTAAAAAAATGGCATTAACAGACATTCCGCTTTTAGTCTTTTGTCTAAGAGTGGAAAATATTTTCCTATTCAGAAGTGAAGCGATTGACCCTATTTATGGACTATGAGGATGCAGTAATCATTTGGCACAATATCGACAAATTTTTCCTTACAAATAGGCCCACCCTACCAGGTATACTGGAAGCAATTTTTGGGGCCCAACCCCATTTGTGCAAGCAAGCACTATATCAAAAAATGGGCCTATATAGTCCAAATTGTGGCAAGATTGATTATTTGTCTATCGTAATATACTGTACTTAATTTTATTCAAATCGAAATTGAAATGCATATTTTACTAGGACTGCTATATATATTTCTGGCCTAATAATGAAAATGCGCATATTTATCATCAACAATGGTTTCATTGTTTCTCCAGCATGATTTATACACTTTTGCATGAGCTCAAACCAATTGTTGAAGCACTTTTTCCACTCCGATTGAGGCAACTTTAAAACATGGTTTTTGAACGCTTCAACAGCATCTCCTGACGACGAAAATCGTTGACCACACATTTTTTTCTTGATGTGAGGGAATAAAAAGAAGTCATTGGGTGTCAAGTCAAGGCTGTACGGCGGATGACCTATCAAATCGACGTTTTGGCCGGTCAAAAAGACGCTGGTTTGAGCCGATGAGAGCGCGCATTGTCATGGTGCACAATGATTCGTCTTCTCTTGTTCGTCTTTCGAATTTCTCCGAAGACCTCAGGCAAACAAATTGTGGTGCACCACTCAGAATTGACCGTCCGACGTGGCTCAAGCGGAACAGTCGCCACAAGACCAGTTTTGCCGAAGAAACAGGCGACCATTTGCTTCGAAGTGCTTCTTTCACGAACAACTTTCGTTGGATTTGGCTCGTCTTCAAAGACCCACACGGTCGATTGCTGTTTTTTTAGGGGCTCATAGATCCATGATTCGTCACCTTATAAACGTCTTTTGAAGCACCGCGATCGTATTTTTTCAAAATTTCTTTGCACTAATCGACACGAGCCTTTTTTTGAGCGATTGTTACATTGTACGGGATCCAACGAGAACAAACCTTTTTTACGCCCAGGTGTTCATGAAATATCGAATGTACTTAGTAGGGACATAAATACTGTTACCCACGTTTTATGCTGTAAAATTAAAAGTACTGAATGTTTTTGGACCAACTATTTTTTAATATATTTATTGATGTATATTGTATCAGAAAAGAATCTACTTATTCGAAATTCCGCCTTTTGCCTTTACACACGCCTTAAGTCGCACTGGCTAATCGTCAATAGCTGCACGAACCTCGTCCATTGGGTAATTGGCCACAGCTTGAACCAAAGCAGTTTTAAGAGATCCAATGTTGGGGTATCTTTTATGATAAACCTTGTCCTCTAAAACCGTCCACAATTTGTAATCCAATGGGTTCAAATCTGGACTGCCTGAGGGCCATTCTTCAGAGGAAATGAACGCTGGCAAATTGTTTCGAAGCCAGGCCTGGGACGTTTTAGCCTTTTGGGCCGGCGCAGAATCCTGCTGGAAAGTCCATGGCTGGAACAGGGAATTGTTAAGAGGCTTCACAGCAGCTTTCAAAACGGTATCTTGGTAAACTTTAGCCGATGTTTTGTCTCCTTGTTCGCAGAAATGCAGGTCAATGACCCCATCGTAAGAGACACCTCACCAAACCATGACTGAAGCTGGGTGATGACCCTTTCCACACTTGGGATCAGTTCAGATGCTTCCTTAGATGACCGCGCATACACTCTATCATTTTGCTTGTTAAATTTTTCCTGCACGGTAAACATTTTTTCATCGATGAACAAAATTTTTCTGTGCAAGTTATCAGCGTGATTCACCAAAGACGTTTGCATTTTTCACTCCTATTTTTTTTAAAGCTGCTGTCAATAAATGTCCGGTACGTCGTTTGAAAGCTCCAAGTCCCAAGTCTTTTTTAATGATTCGACTCATGGACTTTTGCGTGATATTCATCTCACGGGCCATGATTTTCTGTTTTCGGAGCGGATTTCTGTGAATTCTTGATTTAACGGCTTTAATGACATGCGGTGTTCGAACAGATCGTGGGCGGCCCGACCGGTGGCGGTCTTTTACATCTTCAGTCTACTCAAACAGTTTTATGCAACGGTAAACGAACATGCGGTTAACCCCTAGTGGTCGGAGCGTTTTGAAAATATCGCTTTTTTCCATTTCACACTTGAAAAGCGCTATTACAGCGATACGGTTCTCATAATATGACCACTCCATGATGAAAGTTCAAACAATTTTAAAATCCCGGTACAGACTAACGCTATTGAGGATAGCTTTATTGAAATGGGTGTGTTCAATGTTGTAACAGTATTTATTTCCCTACTAAGTATGCTGGTGGAAGAAATGCCCAAGGATGCCTCAATCTCACGGTATGTCACATGACGATCTTGCATTATCAGTTCACGCACGGCATCAATGTTCTCTGGTACAATGGCCGTTTTTGAACGACCTTCACGACCTTCATCTTTGATCGAGCGTCGGCCACGATTGAACTCATTTTACCAGATTGCTATAGTATGGTGCTTCATCGCCATACAAAGATTTAAGTTCACCGATGCACTTTTGTCCTGATAATCCACTTCGAATGTTGTGAAAAATGATCGCACGAAAATGTTCACGAGTTAATTCCTTTTTTTGCCAAATTGATTTTTTCAAGTCACTGTAAACAACACAAATGCTGGTCGTAGGTCAAAACGTTCTGAGAACGTTTATGCAAAAAAATGTCAAACTTTCCAATGGAAATGTCAGATAGCGCCAGGCAACACTCAGTGTTGCCTAGGCCAGCAATTCTCGTAACCAAATGAACGGAGAATGCCAGAGTATACTAGCACCTTGTGCTGGCTCAGTGGCGGCCAATTCATCATCTGATGATTCCCGTTTCATTCTTGGCCAGCAGCAGCAATGAATTAATTTAGCATATGGGTAAATCCTCTGCAGCGGACGTTACATTCGTGAGCTTGTATGTTTTCCAATTTTTAAACCCGTTGGCGTTCTGAATGCGATATTTTTCTGAAACCTTCAGCAACACCACTTCTTCGAGAGTACTCTAGTAGAGTTTAAAATGGGGTTTAGTTTTTTACTTAAAGGAAAATAATTGCCGTATTCTAATAGTAACTCACTTAGAAGATCGCTATTGCGATCTTCTAGAATAAAAAAATTACAAATTTAAATAAATATTAGAATTTTACATTTTTGAAGGTCATCTATTATTCCATCACTCTGTTTTACAACCACATCTGGCGAACACCCTGTAGCCATATCGGGCAGTGGATGTGGTGCATGCAGCATTGTTCTCTGTCGTCATCCTCGTTAACGTTCTAGAAGTTGTTTAACATAGCATATCTGGGGGTACATACGGGTACTGCCTATGCCATAAATGTAGCTGTGAGCCGAGAACACGCACATGGTTGAACAGTTTATAATTTAATGCTCCACAAATTTACAGCACCAACACTGGCTAGCTGCTGCTACTGGCCAAGAAAGAAACGGGAATCATCAGATGATGATTTGGCCGCCACTGAGCCAGCACAACGTGCCAGTATGCTTTGGCATTCTCCGCTAGTTCGGTTTTAGAATGTAAACAGGAGTGCAAAGGAAGAAAGAAAAAATCACTCAAAGAAAACCACTCAACAAACACAAAAGAAACTCACTTCATCTCAAGTTGTTCTGCAACTGTGTTTGTGTGTCGCAGAGTGACGTTCTACGAGGAACCAGATTATATCTCCACACTGGAGACACATGCTGTTGGGCAATCGACGATAGATGCATTGGAGTGTTTTTCTGGATACTCGTTGTATGTGGTGTATTGTCAAAAAAAACCGAGGTTTTTAGAAAACCGTCATTTCGGTTTTTTTTAAAACCATGATTTGAAAAAACCGGGGTTTTAGAAAATCGGCATTTCGGGTTTTTTTAAAACCGTTTAATAAAAAACGACTGTCGGGTTTGAAATTAAAAAACCGCCATTAGCCGACGTTCCGGTTTTAGTCTTTTGCTAAGAGTGGAAAATATTTTCCGAATCAAATAGAGAATTGTGCTCTTGAACAGACTTATATCACTAGCCAACAGTCGTTTTGTTATTTGGTTCTAGCATAATTTTTCTCATTGATTTTGACCTACTAAACACGAAAATGAGTTTTAAAAATTTTTCTGTCGATTGGTTTTCGAGATACAAATTTTTGAACTTTTTTTTTAAATTTTTGGAGGTACACTTACAATTTTGAGCATATCTTTCGTCTTCTTTGACCTATTTGATCCTACTACTACTCAATTAAAGAAAAAATGTGGCAGAAAAAACCATATAAAAATTCATCATGCATCATGTTTTATATTTTATATGAATTTTTATATGGTTTTTTCTGCCACATTTTTACTAAAAAAAACGCCGTTTTTTAACTTTTTTAAGCCGCCAACATCAAAACTACTTACCCGATTTGAAAATTTTCTGAGAATGAGTTGTAGACGGCTCAATTTTCTTTAATTTGAGTAGTAGTAGGATCAAATAGGTCAAAGAAGACGAAAGATATGCTCAAAATTGTAAGTGTACCACCAAAAATTTAAAAAAAAAAGTTCAAAAATTTGTATCTCGAAAACCAATCGACAGAAAAATTTTTAAAACTCATTTTCGTGTTTAGTAGGTCAAAATCAATGGGAAAAAGTATGCTAGAAACAAATAACAGAGAAATTTTTGTTATTTGTGACCTAGTGTATTTTACCCACATGTAAAAATGCAATTTGTCTGAAAATTGCATTTTTTTGGTAGCCTCATGTCCAGGTTAAAAAGAGTCAAATTTTCGGACATAGGATCCGTTACCAAATTTTAGCCAAACTGCAAAACTAATTTTATTTTTAGCTTTCCGGGAAAATATTTAAAGGGTGGTTAAATTTTAAGGGCCGATGATGATTTAGAATAAAACACAAATTATAATATAATAATATTGGTATGGTTCAATTATGTATGGAACAAAATATCGGCCAAATGGCCGCCGCGACCTCGGCGGCACACCACTGTCCGATGGCCCAAATTTTCGATGACGTTGAGGCATAATTGATGTTCTATGCCGTCAATGTGCCGAATTGTCTCATCCTTTAGCTCTTGAATTGCTGCTGGCTTATCGATGTGCACTTTTCTTTCAAATAACGCCAAAGAAAGAAGTCCAACGGTGTCAAATCAAATGATCTTGGCGGCCAATTAACATCGCCACGACGCTGATGATTTTGACAAATTATAATATAATAATATTGGTATGGTTCAATTATGTATGGAACAAAATATCGGCCAAATGGCCGCGGCGACCTTGGCGGCACACCACCATCGGATGGCCCAAATTTTCGATGACGTTGAGGCATAATTGAGGTTCTATGCCGTCAATGTGCCGAATTGTCTCATCCTTTAGCTCTGGAATTGCTGCTGGCTTATCGACGTGCACCTTTTCTTTCAAATAACCCCAAAGAAAGAAGTCCAACGGTGTCAAATCACATGATCTTGGCGGCCAATTAACATCGCCACGACGTAAGATAACACGGCCATTGAATTTGTCGCGCAACAGAGCCATTGTTTCGTTAGCTGGGTGGCAAGTGGCACCGTCCTGTTGAAACCACATATCGTCCACATACATATCTTCCAATTCTGGCCATATAAAGATTGTTATCATCTCAGGATAGCGAACACCATTCGCAGTAACTGCCTGACCGGCCTCATTTTGGAAAAAATACGGCCCGATGATGCCGCCAGCCCATAAACCGCTCCAAACAGTCACTCTTTGTGGGTGCATTGTTTTTTCGACACTCACTTTTGGATTCCCATTCGCCCAAATGCGCCAATTCTGCTTATTGACGAATCCACTGTGGTGAAAATGTGCCTCATCACTGAAAATGATTTTCTTCAAAAATTAATCATCCACTGTTGCCGGAAGCCTGAATAACTTCAACGCTTGTGTATCTTTCCATGCTTCAAATTAAGTAAGTCTGAAATTGATGAATACCAAAGAAAATGCAGAAAAAAACTTGACGTTTAGGTGTGGTTTACATTCAACATCGGCCCTTAAACTTTAACCACCTTTTATTATAGATATCTTAAAGCCATATGTACATATAAAGGGTGGACCATTTAAATTTTAAATTTGAATCTGCTGTAAAGAAAAGTGCTGATTCTTTGTTTTATTAAAAAGGTAGAACTTTTTCATTTAATAATGGAACCACAATATCATTTATATGACTACCACAACTGGCTCGGCAGTACCTCATCCGATCAACCAAATTTGTCAGAACATTTTTAAATGTTTCCGGTCGAATTTCTTCAATGGCTACTTCGATATCATGTTTCAATTGTCCCTGAATGCTTTGCGTAATATTTATCCTTAATGGCTCCCCACAGAAAATAATCCAAAGGGCTCAAATCACCGGTCCGAGGCAGCCAATTGACATTACAATTTCGCCTGTTTATACGATTTAAAAAAAACCGTGCGTAAAATATCGACTGTTGCGTTGACTGTGTAACATGTGATCCCGTCTTGTTGGAACTAGATGTCATCCATGTCATTCTCTTGAATTTTTGAAAACAAAAATTCGTTGAGCTTGGAGCGGTAACGCTCGCCGTTGACGGTAATACTGGCCCCTTGCTCATTTTCGAAGAAAAATGACCCAATGATGCCGCCTGGCCAAAATCCACACCAAACAGTGACTCGCTGTTGATGCATTGGCTTCTCAATAGCCAAACGTGGTTCCCTGAACCCCATATGCGGCAATTTTGCCTATTGACATGGACACCGAGATGAAAATGAGCTTCCTCTGAAAACACGATTTTTCGCTAAAATTCTTCATCTCCTGCCAATCTTCAGCCCATTGGGGAAGCGAAAACGCGTCGAATGGCGTTTCATTTTTGAATGACAATGTTCAAAATTTTCAATTAAACCAGAAATTTGAAAAAAAATTCAGTCCTTTTTATACAGCCGATTCAGATTTGAAATTAAAAATGTCCCACTCTTTATATGGGAAGTCCTTTTATGGACGCCAGGCTATTTGTACAGGGACTATAGCAAAAACTCAAATTGGTCCAAGATTGGTTGTTTGTAAATCGGTATATACCATTCCAAATAAGTTTGTAATCGGATTTAATATGGATGTTCTAGATCGGTTGAGATTTTTTACACTGGCGCTATATTAAAACGTTTACCGGCAGGACCCATTTTTAGCTGAGCTGATAACTATCGATCTTTATGAACTGTACCAAATTTCACCAATGTTCGATGCACTATGTGCCTTTAAGAGCTAAAGACCTAAACCGGTTGAAAATATGGGTGGGATCTATATGTAAATATTAACCGATTTTCATAGAAGCTAACAGCCTCCATTCTTTGCCTAAAAACCTATTTGTGACAAGTTTGATGAGAATCGGACAACAATTGTGACCTGTAGTTTAAAAGTAAGCATTAAATAGACAGCAGACGAACTGAGAGACGGACAGACATATATCGTTAAATCGAATCAATTGGTGATTCTAAGTCGATCAGTTTTTTTTTGTAGTTACGTATTCCGTACTTGAAAATTATGAATGTTTGTTTGCTTTTAGATAAAGGGTTGTCCAACTAAAAGGCAGGATGTTTATTGTAAATAAAACAAAAAGTTTTATGAGAATTATCTTAATATTTATAGTTAGGATAAAAGAATCTATGGCAATTATGCGTGATACAAAATATCGTCAAAATGCTTGCCACGGCATCGGCATACCTCTTTTTGATGGTTCATATTTTCGATATCGTCAAAATGCTTGCCACGGCTTCGGCAGCATACCTCTTTCTGATGGTCCATATTTTCCACGAGTGAGACATAATTGAGGTTCAATTTCCTAATTGCCGAACTATCTTATCCTTTAGCTGATGAATTGTTTTGGTTTGTTGACGTACACTTTTTCTTTTGAATATCCCAAAGAAAGAAGTCCTACATAAATAAACATCGCCAGGACGTGAACAAATATGGCCATTGAATTTATTGCGCAAAAGTGCTATTGTTTCGTTGGCTGTTTGGCAAGTGGCACCATCCTGTAGGAACCACATATCGTCCGACGTTAAGGTGTGACTCACAATAACATCGTGCATTATGGATGATTCACCCTCTATAACAGCCAAAAAAAACGAAAATCGATGAACATGACAGCAAAAACCCGGGTTAATCGACATGTCTGCTTTTAGCTATATTTGAGAAACCGACTTTCGGTTTTGGATGAAAAAAACCGGAATGTCGGTTTTCGTTTTTGGACACTCTAATGTGGTGTCTGTCGTCGGTCTTATACTGGCATCCATGTTTGTATTGACGCTATTGCTCCAATTGTGAATAGATTTATTCCGTTGTTTCTTAACCCACTGCCCCTGTTCTTGTGATACCGAGATGCTGATCAGCAGAAAAATGTGCTAAGAAGAATCAAGAAGTAGATTCAAATTGAAGTGGATTAGTTTTCAATTCATGTTTATTTTTTATATGTTGTGATAGATGAGTTTCCCCCCGCCTAAATATTGCTGATTTTGATAAAAGTTCTTTGAAAGGGGTTCATTTTACAAAGTAGCATATATCGAGCATGTAGCAACTTCCAAACAATCGACGGCTGTTGTTGAGGTAGGACGACTTCTAGCTCATCGGCTTTTCTAATCTTCACTAAAGGGTGGAGTAAATATGCACTTTGTCATTCCGTAAATACCACTTTGAAATATTGATTGCTTTAAATATTGAAACAAATCTATGACGAGTCCCTCTGTTTGTGTTTGGAAAGTCAACAACAGGTCGCAATATTCAGTGTAAGTGGCATACAATTTTGCAAAAGTAGGTGTTGATACTCTAAAATAATTGATAGTGAAAATGTTTCTGCACGTTTACTAGGATACTTTTATGGTCCTGATATCGATTTATTACTATCAACTCCGATCGTTGCCATATTATCACATTTTTTTAATTCTTAGTCGGTTTTTAGACCATGTTTCTATTGAAGATTTCATTCAATATTATCAATTTCATTCAAAAATTATTCAAAAATAAGTCGAAAAGACTTTTAGTTGCAAGCAGTACTTAGAAATATTTGCAGGGTTTTTAAGGTCATTATTGGACAGGGGGCGTGGCGCCGCATACACAAAAAAATACTATATATACCCATAGCACTCTGTGGTACAAGGGTATTATGAGTTTGTGCCGAGGATTGTAACGCCCAGAAAAATGTGATAGACCCAATTTAATATAAGTAAGTCAAGCCGAAAAGAAAGACATTTAGGCTAATCCCACAATTGGGTATATAGGCAACATGGCTTTCTTAAAAATGGATTAAATATGGATTTGACTGTGCAGCTTGCTGTGGTGCAGTAGAAGCTGTTTACACCGCCACTTATACAGGGTAAAGCGCGGTAATTTGCCTATTTGGGAATGAAATAAAAAATTTATGAATCCTAGAAAAATTTATTTTATATTTAAATTGTATTGAACAGTACGGGAATTTTTAAATTACATGGTTTTAAATAGTGTATCTGGCAACTATCAAGCTTCGCTATATCACACGCTGCTGCATGCGTTTTCTGAAGTTTTCATGAACTCTAACAAGCACGTCGCCTGGTATTCTGCCAATTTCAGCCTCAATATTGTTACGAGTAATTAGTCTTCCAAGGTGTTGGAACGGTTAATATACAACTTCGACTTCAGGTAACCCCAAAGTAAAAAATCTCATAGGGCTAAGTCTGGTGAGCGTGCCGACCAGTTCACATCACTCCTCAAAGAGATAAGCCGTCGAGGAAACATTTGCCTGAAATAATTAATGGTAACCCTCGCTCTGTGTGCAGTGGCGACATGCTGTTGGAAATATGTATCCTCTATTTGCATTGCCCCAAGAGCCGGCTGAAAAAATCCAGGAAATGCCAACAGCAAGTGATTACTTCCGAGCAGAGCGTTTTGGAGATTGCAGTACTGCTGCTCTAACTCTCTCGATGTTTTGTGGTGTTGTAATCCCTTTCTCAGGTCCACTTGGTACTCATGACACATTCCCTGCTGTTCTCAATGAAGTTAGCCAATTTACAATTGATTGCCTTCCAGGAACAAGTCCGCTTGGGGGAACAGCGAATCGTAAACGCAAAGCACGCTGCACTGCAACGATCGATTGAAAAAATACGCTTCAATCAAAATCAAATTACCGCTCTCCACGTAGTATGAGTGCCAGAATTTCCTGGTAAACTTATGATATCAGCCCGATGTCTATTTACGATAGTTTCGTCAGGGATACCATAGACCATTTACCAAGGATCCTTTTCGGCAGTCTACTCAATGCCGGACATTGAAATACATAGAAGGTGTAAAGACGTTTCCTCTTCGTCTACGTTGTGACCGATCCTTTTCCGAAGTCCAGTCAATGCCGGACACTGACATACATAAAAGTTGTAAAAACGTTTCGTCTTCGTTGTGACCGATTCTGCAGAAATCGATATACGTGTGGCCATTTATGTTTGCATGATTGCCTAGCTTATTGTGGTTGGACAACACCGAAATCAGACTTATTTTTCTTTCTCTTTGTAGAGCTAGAGCTACACTGTGCAAAAGACTCGCCCTGGTTTGCGGCCGAAACAGCGGTTTTGAAAGTATAGTTTGGACATAAGGGCACATCATAAGTTGAACATAATTTTAGAGAAAAGTAAGAACTGGGCCGAAGTTTGCAACTTTATTAGGGCGGTATATTTGCTGTTAAAGTTGGAGGAGCAGCAAAGTAGATAGGAAGCTGTGAGGCCTTTCGAGACTGAGTAAGTCTCTGCCGGCCTGCGAGGTATTCCTAGGATGGCAGTCCCGCAGACATATCCAAACATATCCAAAAACACCTGAAACCCTTTAAAGGGTTATCCCGTCAACCCATTAACAACAAGTAAAAAAGTTAAGGTCGGGCGTGGCAGACTAGTAGATACCCTGGGTAGAAGCTTGGAACTTTATTAGAAGCAGAAGTTTATGCTGTTTACGTTGGAAAAACAGCAAAGAAGATACGAAGATGTTAGGTCTTTTAAGCCAGATCACGCTTCTCCCGACCTGCGAGGTATGATAAGAATGCCAGTCCCACAGACACCAGAAACACCTAAAACCTATTAAAGGGGTTTCCCTCTAACCCATAAACAACAAGTAAAGTCGGGAGTGGCAAATAATGAGACACCCTACATCACTCAACTATTCACAGGACTTAGTACCTCTTTCTGTGGCTTGAGCAAGGTCGGACAAAATATGTTAGAGTTAATTATTTGTCGCTTATAACGTACCATGTAAAATGTGACCTGTTTGACCGTGGGCAAAAGTCTCTCAAATCGTGAGGGGCCTTTGTGTGAGAGCAATTCGAAAACATTGACCGATATGGTCCAATCTTTCAGGACATGGGTGTTGGACGCTCGTTACGCTCCATGCGAAAATAGATCGGAGTCGTATGTAAAACGTGGCTTCTAAAGCGACAGATTCTTACATGTAGAAGGACCTTTGTTTGAGGGCTATTGGAAAATATGGACCTATGTGGTTCGATTTTACTTCAGTTATTAATTTTATGAGCGACCAGGCAAATTTTGGCTTGGTCGGATGTAATTTGTGGCTTCTAGAGCTGCAAAACCTCAAACGGGAAGGTATCTTTGTATGGGACCTATATCGAGCCATATGTCCCTTCTCTCTACGACAAACAACAATAAA
The DNA here is from genome assembly GCA_963513945.1 of Hydrotaea diabolus. Lineage (NCBI taxonomy): Eukaryota > Metazoa > Arthropoda > Insecta > Diptera > Muscidae > Hydrotaea > Hydrotaea diabolus. The sequence goes on along the minus strand of OY740718.1, from coordinate 54,702,271 downwards.
CTTGATCTTATTATCTTGTGGAGGAATTCACTTTTTCAAAAATATAAACCATGCAATTTCAATAGAGATATGTGTGGGCCACACATAATGCTCTGTGCAAAATTTGGCGAAATATGTGGCTTTGAGAGCAGTAGTTGTTAATTCATAATCGCAGCTAACTAATAAACGATCCTAACGTACCATGCAAAATTTGGTTGTGATCGAGTGTAGTTTGTGACTGCTAGAGCTGCAGCACCTTATATAGGGAGGGAGCGTTGTATGGCACCTTTTTGAATTTCACCAGAAATATGTGTTGGCCACTCGTAATGCTCTGTGGGCAATTCGATTAGAATCGGACCTTTTGAGTTGAAGGTTTTAAAATCAGAAAAGAAATTTGTATGAGGGATATACGAAGATATGAACCTAAATGTTCCACTTTCGCCACAGCTAATTAAAGGTCGCTCATAACGTACTGTGCAGAATTTGGGCGTGATCAGGTTAATTTGTAGCTGCAGGACCTGAAATAGGGTGGCACGTTAGTGTGGGAACTATTCGTAAACATGGACAGAAAAGGCCCATGTTTAGCTACAACTATAAACGGCCGTGCGAACGGGTTCAGGGAGGGACGGACGGCCGGAAATCGCTTAATGAAATGCGATAGTGATTCTGCACGCAGAAAAAAAGTTTGGTTGGGGTGACAATATTCGAAGAGGATCATACTATTCTTGGGTATATGGTTGTGGCCCATCAACATTATGATCACCACAACAATAGTATGGTTCACACACAACCATACTATGATCCCCACAATAATATTATTGACCTCTCAACAATAGAATTATACACACACAACCATACTATGGTCCCCACAACCATGTTATTATTCACACTCAACCATACTATGATCCCTACAACCATATTATGATTCTAATAATTATAGTTTGTTTTACATACAACCATAGTATGATTCTCACAACCATAGTATGACTCACACACAATCATACTATGATCCCCAAAATTCTTCGTAAGGATTATGTTAAGTTACTACAGAGATTCTTTATTAAGTAAATTATGTAAAAATACATTAAACTCTTAATAATCGGAGTGACTTAGAAAAAATGAACTTATTAAAAATTTATCAGTTATACTCTTACTACTAAAGCAAAGTAGTTTGTTTTGAAAAAAAAATAATTTACATATAAAATATGCTATTATTACGTAAGACTCGTCACAATAACAATGTCAAATTAAAAAAAAAATACGATTTTGCTGTTATGATTGCCGTAATCATATTATTGTTAACATAAAACACAAAAAAACAATACTTTTGTCGCACCAACCATATTTATATTGTTGCTACAACCATATTTTTATTTTTAAATTTGGCAACAATACTATTGTTACATTTCAACAATATTAATATTGCGGCAATCATACTATTGTCAAAATAAAATTCAAAAAACAACACTATGGTTGCGATCATACTTTTATTGCAGAGAACATAGTATTGTTGTCGTGACCATATAGTAACCATATTTTTTCTCTGCGTGTGAGTCGATCGATATACTTAACATAGGGTCCATCACCATTGCTTTAATGTATTGCAAGCATCAGCACTAAGTCACAATACCCTGTACCGCAGTTTGGTGTAGGACGTTCTAATACCGATCGACTCGGAATCGATTTTAGCTTATCCGTCTGCCTGTTCATCTTTTCTTTTAAACAAAGTCTAGGTTGCAAATATAAACCGATCTCGTTGAAACTTTAATTTTTTCTCGTTGTTTTTAAAGAAAGATCTAACAGCCAGACGAACTCAATACAAGTTTCCAGATTATTTTTCAGTTTTCAGCTAATGATGGTTGGTTATTAAAATTGGAAGAAATCGGTTCAGGTTCTAATATAGGTAGGGCGGTCCTCCCGATTTGGGCCTAACCGGCCTTAATGCATAATTTTTCATTAGATTTCAACGAAATTTGGTTTGTGGCACTATTTTGCTTACAGAAAAATAATTGCTAAAAATACTCGTAGACCTGATCGGTCCAAATCTTGATATAGCCCTCTTACAAACGTTGCGTCTAACCGATCTTGTAGTTTCAAATTTCATCAGACTTCAATGAATTTTGGTTTATGGAATTATTTAGCACCCAGCAAAACCATATATGTGACGCAAAAGTTTTGTTCAGGAGAGCCATTTTAAAGATTAGGTCCCTTTCTATTTGCGCTTAGAATCGTCGACTTCACTTTCATAAAACAGCATATCTCTGGGAGGGTACACTTTTGGGGCATGGAATCGGTCTCGTTCGATGCTCAGATGTTGTCCACATCAAAAAAAAGTGAAAATTGTTTTTTTTACCCTTAGTTCCCTTTATCTATGCGCTGTCACAAATTAAGACTATAGAGTATAAAGCGTGTGGTGAGTTTATCATGCAGTCGGTCTCGTCCGACTTACGACTTTTATTATTAGTTTTTTATAGTCTCAAAGTTTACAACATGAAGTGGTTTTTAAAAATTCCCAAACATCCCCAATTTTTGAAATCCGGCTAAAAAACGGGGTATCGTACTAATCCTGTATCCTAGAGCAAGACTATTTGAGATGAATGACAAAATATTTGTATTTTTTTCAAAAATTCATTTTTAATAAAAAGTTCTATAACTCAGTAAATCATGCGATTTGGTTTTTAAATAAAGTCACTGTTCGGATGGTTCCCTCATAAAATAATTCGAAAAAACAGGTTTAAAATTTTCCTGTTTTGTCGAATTATTTTATGAGTGAACCGTCCGAACCGTGACTTTATTTAAAAACAAAATCGCATGATTTACTGAGTTATAGAACTTTTTATTAAAAAGGAATTTTTGAAAAAAGACAAATTTTTGTCAAACTCCAAAAAACCGAACTAATATTGTGGTTGCCTTAAAAATATACTTTACACATAATTTTTTAATTTTCTCAAGTAAAATATATAACATTTAAAAGGTCTTAGTCAATTTCAAATCCGATTAAAGTAAAAAACTGTTTGTTAGTCAACTAAGTTACAGGTTCATATAGGGTGATCCATCTAGAGTTATTTTTTCAGAACAAAAAAAATATAAAAATTCAAATCAAGTGTGAAATCTTTTTTGGTAATTTGAAAGGACATTTTATGGCATTTATTTGTTTAGCTCGTTTGTTTTATTTCGGTCTGTTGCTTTTACACATTGCTCAAGACCTCTTGCTTCTATATTTAAATAGAAAACAAGTTTTTAACAAAATGGTAAAGTGACATTGATTTTCGTGGCTGCACACTACTTTTATCATGATTTCGGGTTCGTGGCAACCCTCTTCATAAAGCCTTGCTGCAATTGTTGAAAGTAAAACCGAACTCTATAAGGCCAGGCTCTCCCCAAACGAATGAGAACTACTGTTGTAAACCTTACTTTTCAAGTTTTCTTCACACAATTGCCCACGAAAATACAACTCACTCTTATTTTTTGAATATAATTTCCATCAAATATTGGCCGCAACTACGCCTCGGGGTTTCCATTTAGAGGGTCCAATTTTGAATGACTCGTTCGAGCATTTCGACCGGCTTATGGCTTTTATGACACGCGTAATGTTGGCTTCCAAAACCTGAATCGTAGTTGGTTTGTCAGCAAAGACTTTGGACTTTACGTAACCCCAAAGAAAAAATATCTAAAGGTATGATATCACTCGATCTAGGCGGCCAACTCACCTGTCCAAAACGTGAAATTAGCTGCTTTTCAAAATGACCTCTGAATAGATCCATTGTTTGAGCAGTGGCACCGTCCTGTTGAAACCAAGTGTCGTCAAGATTTCGGGCTTCAGTTTCAGGTAGCATAAATATCGATATCATCATTTTTGAACAAATATGCACCGATGATTTCACCAGCTTATAAACCGCACCAAACCGTGATTTTCTCTGGGTGTAGTGTTACCTCTTTAACTTCTTCTTGTTGCTCTTCATCCCAAATGCGGCAATTTTGTTTACTGACTTTGCCGTTTAGCCAGAAATGGGTCTCATCACTAAACAAAATTTTGGTCGAAAACAGTGGATCTTCCCGTTTCTCACCGAACGCTCATATCCATAATACAGTTGCCAACATTTGAAAATAATTATTATCAAAAAATAAATGCCATTAAATGTCCTTTTAAATTACAAGAAAGATTTGAATTTTTATATTTTTTTTTGTCCTGAAGGAATACCTGTAGATGGATAACCCTATAGTACACAAAATTACGAACAGTGACTTTATAAGAATCTGCAGAAGGGGATATTCAAGACCTTGGCTCATCTTAGTTTACAAATTCCTATTAAAACTTGGTGCAACTTAGCTAAAGGGCATGCGTACAAGTGCAAAACGCTTGCAAAACTCTAATTTAATTAGGGTTAAGTCATGTAAATGTTAACACAGCCATTTAAGTCAGCACGACTACACATTTCTTTCTATTAAGTAACAATTTTTGCCCTAATAGCCTAAACCGTTTGTCCGGTCTGTCCACACCACTTTCTTTTGTTATAACTATTTAAGACATCAACACAGAGAGACTCCTAATAATCGGTTTCTTACATTTGGCTAAGGTTATAATTAAAGAAATGGGCCGGTCGCACAGATATGGCGCAGCATAACACCAGAAAAGCAAAACCATTTCCCTTTCGCTGGCGGAATTTTGTTTTGTTGTGTCTAGGGTTATAATCAAAAACTAATTTTTTTAGCTCTGTCAGCAGAAATGGTTTAAAAGAAATCGCAAAAGCATCGCAAATAATGACTGAAGCTCAAGTATGTAATTAGCACCTGTTTTGTTGTCGGGGATGTTATCACCGAAAGCTTTCAGACCTAACGATAGCTGAGGCAAGGGGCTGGCTGACTTGGGCACATTGGAAAAGGTGATTAAATCCTTTGGAAGATTTCAACAATTACTCTAGCCCATGCCAATCAGTGGGTCACTTGTGCTGAATTATAAATCCTCTTTAGCTATTTTATTAGGATTAAGGAATTATTAAAGAATTATTAGGATTCTATCAAAATTAAAAAATAATCTTAGTTCCTATGAACTAACTTCCTATGACGGTCTATGTTATCGGGCTATTTGGCTGCATTTGTTGTTTTTAGTGCCACACGCTGGAAGTAGAATAATGACAACAAATGGGGTAAATGACATTAAAAAACTAAAGACATTCTGCAAATGCCAAGTTTTTCCATTCAAGTTTTTTCGGGAGTCTAGGAAGAAAAAAAGTCTTGAAAGAAAAGCGAAAAGCAAAGAACCAAAGTCATTATTATGTGGTGGACGACCACAGCTTGGCTAGATTGATTAAGCAAGTATTTAAGCCAAATGTGTCTTAATTGTACTAGCCGTCAGAGATGCTGTTGGCCTAGCCACGAGGATGGTTTTGAAAGTATGTACACGCAGAGAAAATATATGGTTACACTATGGTTACCACAACAATAATATATTCTCTACAATAAAAGCATGTTCGTCGCAACCATAGTATTGTTTTTTGAATTTCATTTTGACAATAATATGATTGGGACAATATTGCTATTGTTGAAATGTAACAATAGTATTATTGCCAAATTTATAAATGAAAATATGGTTGTAGTAACCATATAAACATGGTTGGTGCAACAAAAGTATTGTTGTTTAAAATTTACGTTAACAATAATTTGATTACGACAATCATACAGTATGGTCGCGACTATGAACATAACAAAAAGGGTTTTATAGAGCATGCATGTATGTGTGTATAAGCGTATGTTTTTTCGATATACAAAAAAACACATACACACGATACAGTGAATGGTTGCTGTTCATTAAAAAAAAACAACAACAACAATCGGAAGGTAGTTCGAGGGATTTTTATTGTGTTTACTTTGTTCGGTGAAATACTCTAATACCGACTGGTTCTCGTTTATTTAAAATCTTCCCGCACTTAAGTATATAGCCATTGATCATGGTTTTATCACATTCGTTACTTGGTGTCTACGGATGGTGTAGTCGCATTCACCCCTGCTGGCAACTAAAAGTATTTTTGACCGTTGGAATATATTTTTTTGTTTGTTGAATGAAATGTTTAATAAAAACATGGCATCAAATCTGGCTATGAACTAATAGTAATGTAATTTAAAATAACATACTTAATAAAAATCTCTATTTTTGAATAACAACAATAACCAATCCTAATAAAAAATTTAAGGGATCATAGTATGGTTGAGTGTGAATCATACTATGGTTGTGGGGATCATAGTATGGTTGTATGAGAAACATACTATGGTTGTGAGGATCATACTATGGTTGTATGAGAAACATACTATGGTTGTGAGGATCATAATATGGTTGTGGAGATAATAGTATGGTTGAGTGTGAATAATAGATACTATGGTTGTGTGGATCATAGTATGGTTGTGAAGATAATAGTATGGTTGAGTGTGAATCATACTACTGTTGTGAGGATCATAGTATGGTTGTGAAGATAATAGTATGGTTGAGTGTGAATCATACTATTGTTGTGAGGATCATAGTATGGTCGTGAAGATAATAGTATGGTTGAGTGTGAATCATACTATTGTTGTGAGAATCATAGTATGGTTGTGGGGATCATAGTATGGCTATGTGTGAATCATACTATTGTTGTGAGGATCATAATATTGTTGTGTCAATACCATATACCCAACAATAGTATGATCCTCTTTGAATATTGTCACCCCAACCATACTTTTTTCTGCGTGTATACTTCTTAGATTAGCATAACTTAGTGCTGATGTTTGTACTTTTGCACTTAAATTAATTGGTATGTCTTAATGGTCTAGCTATGATCGATCTAGCTAGGATCTATAAGTAGAGTGTCCAAAATACCGGAGTTTGCAGAAAACCGGCATTTCGGTTTTTTTGAATGTTTTATAAAAACCGTCTGTTGAGCTACGAACATGAGGTTTAGTATATAATCTGTTGGTAAATAACGAAAAAGTAGTGCGGAAAATTAGGCGGTGCCACACCCATTTTTTGAAGTGAGCTGTGCTAAACTTTATTTTTGCTACCTGAAATGGAAACCTTTAATCTTGACTACATTTGGTTTCAAAAGCACAGTGCCACTTGACGTACAGCTGCTCAAACATTGGATCTATTAAGAGGTCCTTTCGAAGAGCAGCTTAGATCCTGTGATATCACGCCTAGATCCTGTGATATCACACCTTTAAACTATTTTCTTTGGGGCTACGTATAGTCCAGAGTCTATGCTGACAAACCAGCTACGATTCAGGTTTTTGCGTGTCATTAACGCCATACCGTTCAAAATGCTTGAACGAGTAATTTAAAATCGAGCCCTCAGAATGGACACCCTGAGGCAATGGTCTGGTGTAGCTTCTACGATTGCAGGTTATCATGTCCTTAAAAGAGTTTTTATATACTTATATATTTCATTCCAATATCAATACAAAGAAAGCCTACAAGGCCAATTATACATAACTTGTTAGATTGTTATCTTTGAATTCCTGTAGTATAACTATTTAAAAATGTTGGAGTATTGAAAAATAAGAACAAAAGTGTTGAAAGAACTCTTATTATAATTTTACACTATCATTTGGCCCTCGTATCTGCGCAGCTCATTAGAGAAAGATCAACCAACTTATTTGTAGCAAATATGGAGAGACGTCGTCGTCATTGTCTCGCATTGCAAAAGCCACCAACATCAGTCAGCAACATTAACAATGGCAGCTGGCAGAGCAACACAGTGCGGACATATGTTTGGACCAAAAGAAATTCAAATTCGATTTGTTAAGCGACAGAGCGGGAAAAATGGGGGCCAATCTTAACGTCCGTCCACATAGCACTCATATGGTCGAGCAGAGTTTTGAGTGGAGTGGAACGAACACTCAATTCTCAATTGTCTGGTAAAAGATTAGCCTGGCTAGTGGTTGTTAGCTGGCTTTGTTTGTTTGTCTGGCTGCTTTTGGTTGTTTAAACAAACGGCTGATATTGACTCTGATGGCTAGTATTTTTTCAGTTTGGCATTGCTTTGCTTAAGGCGGCCAACTAGACTTGATCTATTCATGTACGGTTTGTAGAAGCGAGTGGTGGTGGTGTTTCCCGACACACTCACTGACTTAAGTGCGAACGCCTTTCAGCGTTGGTAGAAAAAGAATTCGCGTGAAATCGCCACCGTTATTATTTTCCTATTTAAATAATTTCTTTTAAAACAAATCGAAACGTTAAATTATTGCGGGTTTTGTTCGGGTGGTCTTCCCTCGCTCTCTGCAATGCTAATAGAACACCACAGAGTCCAGCCAAGTACAGTGAAGTAAAAATTGGCGGGCGGCATTGGTGTGGTTTTGCAAAGTACCTCGGAGTGAGCCAGAAAATTTCGAAGCAAGTAAAAGCGCATTCGACCGTTCAATTAAAGCGTGTTAATTTATTACAAGATGGCCAAATAACAACAACAACAACAATGTTTATAACAACAACAAAAAAACATAATATTAATAATAATAACAAAAGCAACAACTACAACATGTAAAGCCATTCATCATCTGTGTGTGTTTCATTTTTGAGGTTTAGTACGACTACGTTCGTATTATGCTCAGCTCAAAATCAAACTTTGAAAACTTAACGAAACGTAACCGTAACACCAAATGTCTGGTGATAGAGGTTTCAACAAATTTTCTTTCTACATGCGCGATGCGAACAACTCATATCTGCAAAACCAAATTGAAAAAAATTACTATACTATAATTAATAAAAGAAACAACAAATCAAAATCATCGTAAGCTAAAATAAAAAAAAAAAACGAAGCAGCAAAGGAAACTAAAGAAGCAGCCAGCAAGCACATCCCCTCGACTTTTTTTGTCTTAGCTTTAATTGAAGCGATTTTTGCGTTGTTGTTGGTTTTGAAACCACAATAATGAAAAGGTAGTTAAGACACGGACGGACAGACGGACATGGATATTGTTGGTTTTTATACGAACGATTTTCATTATTTTCGTTTTTATTTTTTGTTTTTTTTTTTGTATTCATATGCGCTTCTTTGGTCTGGTTGGGCCAGCTGCTTTGGCTAAAACAAAACAGAAAAACACTTTTCACAGTTAGATGGAATACTTAACGTATCGAAATCGGTTGTGAGAGTGTGTTGGGTGTTTTAAGCCAAATTATCCATCTTGGCCATATCAGCCAGCCAAGCAGCCAGTCATATTCATTCATTCATCTTCATTTTCACATTCAGCTTCCATCGACAATTGGTGAAATGAGTGATTAGCGAGAAATAGACAGACTCTGGCAATTGACGAGTCAGTCAGTTCTTCAACAGTTCGGTGGTGATCATAAACTTTGATATTTTATTCGATTAAAATAGTGCGGTTAAATACTTACAAACGACAAATTCAAATATCACATCGAACGGCAAATAGTTTAATTGATAATAAAATAAATCATATCAACAAATGTAAATTACCTTAAAAAAAAGAAAACAAATTGATGAAAATTAATAATACAAAATAAAAAAACAGTGCTGTGAAATATGAATTATTTATAGAAATTAAATCTAAAATAAATCGTTGGTAAAGAGATTGGATTATGTGATGAAAACTTGTGTAGAGATCATAGCCTGCAAATGATTAATTTAAATTAAACAAGCGAAAAACGCGAAGATAATCAATTAATGTAACTTTAAATAAAAAAAAAATTACTTAAATCACAATACCTCTCTTGAAGGGTCTGTTAATCCATAAATAACAATCTACGCACATTGAATTGTACTGAAATCAAAGTACTTTTTGCAGCAATCGGTGTGATAGTAGACTACGGCCCTCATGGGCTTTTGTAACATACAAAAGAAATAATAAATGGACACAATACAAAAGAAAAGGGGTTTCTATTAAAATTATATATTGAACGTGAAAAATACTTATATATAATATCCCAAAATCAGTGAAAAAGGTTAAATCTTAATACATATATCTTTCGCTAACTGCGATCGGATAAAGTTGGCGGAATTCACAATTTACACAGGCACGAGTACCATAAAAATGTTGTCAGACACAAATAAAGGGTGGTTAATTTTTAAGGGCCGATGTTGATTTTGAATTAAACACAAATTATTAAGGAAATTATTGTTATTTCTTTCTATTATGATAATATTGGTATGGTTCAATTACACAGTACAACAGCCAATCTGGGGGGTGAGAAATTCCAAGTCAGGGTGATGGTACTAGGTCAGTATATTAAAACCCTCAAAGGGTTTTGCGTTCGTATGTTCCAGTAAGTAACTTCACTTAATTGTAAATAAAAGCAGAACGCGTTAATCGATTTCTATGATCTATGTCGCATTTTGTTTATAGGTTATGTGACTTTACGTGAAAGGTATAAGACTCTACACGTTTTTCCTTTTGGGATTTATATGTTTTCAAAAAAAAAAAATTTTTTTTGGCAAAATTTTCTTCATAATTTTATTTCTAATTGCAAAAATGTTGATTTGGTAGAGAAACAGTATATTAATGGACTAAAGAAAATGTAATTATTAATTTTTCTCAATTTAAAGCAAAATCGAACTAGTCGTTCTCGAGTTATGTCAAACTACGTGTTTGCCAACATTTTACAACTAAGCGAAAAAACATCAAGATATGGAAAAAATGTAAAAGGTCATAAAAAAACTGGCACATACGAACACAAAACCCTTTGAGGGTTTTAATATACTGACCTAGTACCATCACCCTGACTTGGAATTTCTCACCCCCCAGACAATAACCCCAAAAATGTTCCACAGTGTTATGTATGGAACAAATATCGGCCAAATGGCCGCCGCGATCTCGGCGGCACACCTCTATCCGATGGTCCAAATTATCGATGACTCTGAGGCATAATTCAGGTTCTATGCCGTTAATGTGCCGAATTATCTCATCCTTTAGCTCTTGAATTGTTGCTGGATTATCGACCGACATACACCTTTTCTTTCAAATAACTTCAAACAAAGGAGTCCAACGGTGTCAAATCACATGGTCTTGGCGGCCAATTAATACCGCCACGACGTGAGATAACAAGAGCCATTGTTTCGTTAGCTGTGTGGCAAGTAGCACCGTCCTGTCGAAACCACATATCGTCCACATCCATATCTTCCAATTCGGGCCATAAAAAGTTACGATAGCGAACACCATCCACAGTAACTGCCTGACCGGCCCCATTTGGGAAAAAATACGGCCCGATGATGCCGCCAGCCCATAAACCGCTCCAAACAGTCACTCTTTGTGGGTGCATTGTTTTTTCGACAAGCACTCTTGCATTATCATTCGCTCAAATGCGGCAATTCTGCTTATTGACAAATCCACTGAGGTGAAAATGTGCCTCATCTCTGAAGATGATTATCTGAATAACTTTAAGGCATTGCTCGCTTGTGTATCTTTCCATGGTTCAAATCGAGTTAGTCTTAAATTGCAAAATATCAAATGAAATGCAGAAAAAACTTGACGTTTAGGTGTGGTTCAAATTCAACATCGGCCCTTAAAATTTAACCACCCTTTATAAAGCAACCTAAATTCGGCCACGCCGAATCATATATCCCCCTCATCAGAGATTCGCTAGAAAAATGTTAAAATAACAATATCCACGTATGGCCCGTGTGATAATAACGGTCGTTTTTGGACCCACGGATACATGAGACCTCACGCCAATCTTAAAAAACCCCATACTCGGATTCGTTGAGGACCTAGTGTCTAAAATCCAAAAGAAATTCATAATGGAACTCATATTAAAATCTGCACACAACCGAATTTGATTGCCAACCAAATGATTGAGGTTGCATAAACTACCGTGTGATCAATCTAAAGGTATTTTTTCAGAAAAAAAAAACAAAACAAAAATTCAAATCAAGTGTGGAATCTTTATTGGTTATTTGAAAGGACATTTTATGGCATTTATTTTTTTAAAATAATTACCTTCAAATGTTGGCCGCAACGACGCCTCAGGGTTTCCATTCAAAGAGTCCAATTTTGGATGACTCGTTCGAGCATTTCGACCGGTGTGGCTTTAATGACACGCGTAATGTTGGCTTCCAAAACCTGAATCAAATGGATACCCTGAGGCGTAGTTGCGGCCAACATTTGAGGGAAACTATATTCAAAAAATAACTGCCATAAAATGTCTTTTCAAGTTACCAATAAAGATTCCACACTTAATTGGAATTTTTATTTTTTTCTAAAAAAAATATCTCTAGATGGATCACCCTATATTTGTGGATTAGATTAACGCCATATACGTTAATTTTGCATGTTTACATGGCCGTTTAGATCAAAATGGGCCTCGTCGGGCATTAACGAGCAATTTATCAACTAACTTAACTTTTTGCCAAAATTCCGTTCGAAAAGGCAAATCCAGATGGTTGCTTGTAATTCGGACTTTGTACGAAAACTTGTTTAAGTCATCATGAATTATCGGTTGTAATGACCGTCTATTAGCTGCAACTTGCGGCGATATGTTTCGAGTTGAAACGCTTGAATTTGCCTGAATTGACGATGTAACAGTCGCGTTGGTGTCTTGAGCCCAAACATAGGAATCTCGATGGTACGGTCTTCGTGCGATGCTTCCAGATTCGGCAAACATGTTTACCAGCCTCATAATGGTCCATCTACTCGGGGGAGTTCCGCCAAACTCTAGCCTAAATTCCCTTTGAACGGAAATGCAAGACTGCAGAGCATGTTATCGTTGCACTATCTAATTCCTCTTTCCGGTAGCCAAACATTCATTTCCAAGGGCGCGAAATGGCAGCGGTTTGAAAATTCTGATTGATGGTCGGAGGGTATTAGTACTAGGGTACCAGTGGTCGAATTTATTTGTTTTTTTTCTCTAAAAAGATAGCCCTCTTGCCTTTCCAAATTACCTAAGCGAAGCACAGAGGTCCCACCGTTCTTAAATTTTGAATTTTTGACTGAAATGCAAAAAAATATTTAAATATAAGTCCGACTCTACATCCAGCCTGTCCATCTGCTAATCTCTTTGTTTGAACATATTAGTTTTCCTTAAACGTAGGGCAACACTTACTGCACATCTCCTCATGTGTCTATGGATGAATGTCTAGTTGGCTTCCAGTTACTAAGGTTTGTCTTTCTTTCGCCATATAGATTCCAGGAAAGGTTGGAGTCTAAGATTACGCCCAGGCATTTTGCTTCTTTCGATAGTTGCAGCGATTTTCCGTTAAGTGTTGGGATTTCAAAGTTCAGGGTTTTTATTTCTTTGTTAACAGAACTAGCTCTGTCTTACATGCATTGACGCCAAGTCCGTTGTCATTCGCCCACCGTGAAAGTTTCCTTTAGTGATCGTTCCATAATCTCACTAATCGTTGGCAGAAATTCGCCTTCGACCAGCAGCATCACGTATAGAGGAAAACTAGTGCTGCACGCAGAAAAAAAGTATGGTTGCGGTGACAATATTCGAAGAGGATAATACTTATGTTGGGTGTATGGTTGTGGTGAAACAATATTATGATCCTCACAATAATAGTATGATTGAAATACAACCATACTATGATCCTCACAATCATACTTTGATCCTCACAACAATCATACTATGATCTCCACAATCATATTATGATTCTCACAACCATAGTATGTTTCACACACAACCATATTATGATCCTCACAACCATAGTATGATTCACACGTAACCATGTTATGATCCCTACAACCATAGTATGATCACACACAAATATACTATGATCCCCAATATTATTGATTAGGATTGGGTTAAGTTGTAAACAATAGATTTGAAAAATGAAAATTATTTAAAAATTCATTATATTTAAAATAATAGAAGTGATTTATTTAAAAGTAGAAAAAATCAATTTATAAGTAAAAAACGTAAGCGTTTTTATTTAAAATTTTCAGTTAATCAAAGCCAAAGCAGTTTATTTGAAAAATTCGAATTTCCTTATAAAAAGTACTATTATTGCATTCGATCATACAGTATGACTACCGTAATCATATTATTGTTTACATTTAACCCAAAAAACAATACTTTTGTCCCAACAAACTAATTTATATTGTTGCTACAACCATTTTTTTATTTTCTAATTTGACAATAATACTATTGTTACATTTCAACAATATTAATATTGCGGCAATCATACTATTATCAAAAATAAATTCTGTAAACAATACTATGGTTGCGACAAACACACTTTTATTGTGGGAACATATTATTATTGCCTTGACCATATAGTAACTATGTTTTTTCTCTGCGTGTGGAGTGTGTCATAATGGAAGATAGGTCCCCTTAATAAAGGTCCCCTTGTTTAATCAATGCAATGTGGTGTTTCTTTTTTGTTAGACCAAGAATGTAGCTGTTATTTTCTTCTTCACAAAACCTACATTATTTTTGAACAATATTCCAAAAAACTGGACATAAGTAATAAAACTTAAACGTGATTTCTACAAAGTTTCTTTAATCGTTTGTTTACACCATATTTTACGTGGGCAATGTGTTGCTGGAAAAATATTGATGGCAAATACCTGTTAGAAGAAATGTAAATAATAATAAGTAATATAACAGTTCCGAATTTTAATTTAAATACCATAGATAATTTCGCAGTTTCTCTACCACTTATTTTTCTAATTGTTTTAGTGGACATTTCCTAATTAATTAAATCACGTGCCACTACAAAAGAAACTGGGGGCTAATCACGGCATTCGACGACGAATGCAAATTCGAATAGAAAAATATTTCGATACGTTTAAATGTTTGGATCATGGCATTCGATCGTAATGTTTTATCGCATACTACTTTTTTTTGCAATGCTGCAAAACAAAGACTTTCAACTCAAAAGATGTGTCGTTGGCTGATTCGAGCACGACGTGGGACTGTTAAAAAATTAAATAGATAATAAGAAACATTTTACGCATTATTGCAATGCAAAAATGTAACGATTAATTATTTTATTGTAGTTAATTTATTATTTTATAACAATTCATGGTGTTTTTACGTAATTTTTGTCGAAACCACTACTGTGATAACACAAATTGAGTTTCCTAAAAGGCCGATGAAACATCTTTCTTTGTTGATTCTCTTTGCGGCAAGCATACGAGTATGATGACAAGCAGAGAAAAGCAGAAAAACAAAACAACAAGCGTGAATATTTTAATAAATGCAAGTGAATATTTTAATAAATCTGATAAAAATATAGAAATTAGTTATAAATGGATCCATTGCTATTTTTTTACTCATCATCGTCCGATTCGGAGGAGGATTGCAATGTAAACGTAATTAGAAGAAATATTCGAGATAAAAGCAATCGTTTTTTCATTATCTTTGTCCCTAAAAATAATAAAAAAGACGAATATTTTTACGTTATTTCACAAAATATAGAAAAATACCTACATTTCTTTTGTTTTACTTTGTTGTTTTGTTTGGCGTCATTAAAAATGGTAGTGTTTGGTTTTTTTCGATGACGGTTGTGCTTTCGAATTCAACTTCGGGTAGTTTCAATTCGATAACGATTGCCGTGATCCAAATTAATTGCGTTTCGAAGTAAATTTGGTCGTTAACGAATGCGGTGATTAGCCCCCTGACCGTCCTTTTGAACTTCTGAAACGATAAGTACTTTATAATGCTGTTGTTGACTAATTGTTCTGCCTGATTTAAAATATTCCCGATATAAAATGATCGAAAAAATTAATCGTGTATGCATCGCGCATTATTTTGCCCATGCGATCTTAATAAATATTTACAACAACAATACTTAACAATAGAAACAAAATTTTTATTGTTATGTTTGTCCCGGACGAATCGCAAAAACATCGCGAATTCTTCTGTCCACCCGGTTATTATATAATGTTGGTCCGGTACGAACATTGAATGCATCGCGATTTTTGCTACCTAAGCAACGTAAGCACTAAGTTCAAGACGAACCGCGAATGCATCTCGAATTCCTCTGCCCACTCGATATATATAGGGTGATCCATCTAGAGGTATATTTTTCAAATAAAAAAAATACTAAAATTCAAACATTCTTTTTTATTCATTCGAAGGAAATTGTATGACATTTATTTTTTGATTATAATTTCCTTCAAATGTTGGCCGCAACTACGCTTCAGGGTGTCCATTCTGAGGGTGCAATTTTGGATGACTCATTCGAGCATTTCGACCGGTATGGCGTGAATGAGACGCGTAATGTTGGCTTCCAAGACCTGAAACATAGCTGGTTTGTCAGCATAGACTTTGAACTTTCCGTAGTTCCAAAGAAAAAAGTCTCAAAGTGTGATATCACACGATCCAGGCCGCCAACTCACCTGTCCAAAACGTGAAATTAGCTGCTTTCGAAATTACCTCCCGCTTGGTCAATTATTTGAGCAGCTGCATGACAAGTGGCACCGTCCTGTTGAAACAAAATATCGTCAAGAATACAGGCTTCAATTTCAGGTAGTAAAAAGGCCGATATGAAAGAGCAATAGCGAGCACCATTGAAAGTTACGTTTCGAACATCATCATTTTTTAAAAATATGGACCGATAATTCCACCAGCCCATAAACCGCACCAAACCATGGTTTTCTCTGGATATAATGGCACCTCTTGAACCTCTTCTGGTTGCTCTTCAGCCCAAATGCGGCAATTTTGTTTATTGACGTTGCCGTTGCGCCAGAAATAGGCCTCATCACTGAACACAATTTTAGTCGAAAATAGCGGATTTTCTTGTTTTTCGCCAAACTCTCATTTCCATATTTTTACAAATTATATTCAAAAAATAAATGGCATAAAATGTCCTTTGGCATAAACAAAGATTCCACACTTGATTTGAATTTTAGTATTTTTTTATTTTGAAAAAAATATCTAGATGGATCACCCTATACTATACTTGACAATATACTTTTCGTTCAGGACGAACCGCGAGAGCGTAGCGAATTCATTTACCCGAACCGCGAATTCTTCTGTCCACGCGATCACTGTTCATCCAGGACAAACCGCGAATGCATCGCGAATTCTTCTGTTACACGATATAATGTTCGTCTGGAACGAACCGCGAATTCCTCTACCCAAGCGATGTTGGCACTAAGTTAGCAACGAATCGCGAATGCATCGCGAATTCTTCTCGTCCCGAACGAAACGGTGTACCGTTCGTTCGGGACGAATCGCATATGCTTCGCGATTTCTTCTGCCCAAGCAATGTTGGTTGCATTAGTCACCAGGAGGTATCGCCACTTTTTCGCCTCGTAGATAAAGCCTTCACAAATCGTCCCGTTGTTTCGATCGTATGCTTACGGCCCGATTGAATAGCAATTCATTCCAAATCTTGTACTTGAACGATTGAACTTGTATTCACATGCATCCATGGTTATGGTGTTAAAGAAACCCGACGCCTCAAAGCCAACACAAGTAATTGAAATTCATATTGAAGCTTTTAAAAACTGTAACGGACATTTATCAAAAAGTGAAATGTGTTTCCGACATACCGACCGAACGTATAGCTTAATGTAATAATTATTTGGGCTACGTCTTATAATGATGATACATGCAAATGCTAACAAAAAATTACCTTAGAGTGGGTCGCAAATTATTATTGTAATTGAGGCGATTTTGTGCGATGGTTCGAAAATTGTTCTACTCAATATGAGTTTAAAAAATATTAGGAGTCACAAATACTTTTGTAAAAATCGAAAAATCCACTATAGAAGTGTTTTATTACGAACCGATCTGTTGGTAACTAAAGATCAACTTTTTAGATAATATTTAACACTATATGAAATTTATATCATTGCCATGTATAGCTTAAGCATTTTTGGTGGCTAGAATAAAAAATGTAGAAAACATGGAGTCGGGGTTCGATACTAGCTTCAACTCAGTTTATTCGAATGTCTAGCTGTCTGTGCCGATTTTTTCTTTGTAAAAGTAATGCTTTTCTGGAAATCAACTAAGCTGCTTTATCTATAGTTCATGCTGTAAAAGGCCTTCAATATAGCACACATAAACTTTTGAAATTAGTAAACCAAGTTCCAATTTCGACCTACTTCCCATTTCATCAGACCCATTCTATTATACAAACAATTTCAACACAACAGACAGACAGACAAACTGCTTTAGTGCGGTAGGTTCAAAAAACTCATGTTTCCATATTAGCGAAGACTAATTGAAGAAAATTAACAGAAATTAGAAAATATAACAAAAGCAAATGATGGCAGACACATGTGTCTGCACGATATACTCATAAATATAACGAATAAAATAAAAAAAAAAAATATTTGCATAAAAATATATGCACTAGAAAAACTCATACTAATTACACATGTTTAATGTACTCTCTGAGTCACAGTGGGTCATTTTGGAAGAGGAGAGGGGATTAAAAAAGCATATCTTTTTTATTGTACGCCAGATTTGTATACCCTCCATCATCGTACAATTTTTTTTCTACAAATTTTTCCATTTTGTGATATATTGATCCCAACAAGTACAGGGTGTTTTTTAGACGTGTGGTTTTTAATCTGTCCACACTTTTTCTGAGTTGATCTTTTTGACAGCTGTCGATTGATTTATGCACATCGTGGTGAATGGTCCCAATATTAAATATATTTGATCGTTATAAAATTTGGAAGATGATCTATTAATGTCCGCCTGTACATATAAGTAATTACCTTCAAATAATGGCCGCAACTACGTCTCATTAACACCATACCGGTCGAAATGCTCGAACTAGTCATCCAAAATTGGACGCTCAGAATTGAGATCTATTGTATGGCAAGTGGCACCGTCCAATTGAAACCAAATGTTGTCAAGATTACAGGCTTTAATTTCAGGTAGAAAAAATCAGTTATCATGGCGTGATAGCGAGCACCACTCACGGTTACGTTACGGCCATCATCATTTTTGAAAAATTATGGACCGATGATTCCACCAGACCACAAACCGCACCAAACCGTGATTTTCTCTGGGTATAATGGCGCCTCATGAACCTCTTCTGGTTGCTCTTTAGCCCAAATGCGGCAATTTTGTTTATTGACGTTGCCGTTAAGCCAGAAATGGGCCTTATCACTGAACAAAATTTTGGTCTAAAACAGCGGATCTTCTTCTAGCTTTTGAAGAGCCCAAACACTGAATCGGCGACGCGCATCATATCTCTATGATGAAATGGCAAACAATACTGAACAGAAAACAAAAAAGTTAAACACAACTCAACCGTAATCTGTGAAAAAACCCTTTCAAAAAAAATAACTCTAGATTGATTGACCTATTACAAGTACAAACTGATTTTTGCCACTGAAGAAAATGTTTAATTTTATCATTGAACGAGTGAGGCATGTGGATTTTTATATCTTAAAATACTTTCTTGAAGCTTTGTATGTTGCTCCGATACTTCAGTTTTAATTACAGAATATAACAGAGCACCAATTAACATTCGGTTGTACTGATGGAATAATGGAAGTGCATGCAACTTCAAACGAATTCAGTAAAAGTATTGGTGCCCACAATTGGTCGTTATAACAACCATGCAATTATGAAGAACATGTTACTTTGGTACCTATAATTGGTGAGGACATCAAATAAATTCTTTGTTGTACCCAAATCCT
Organism: Hydrotaea diabolus; assembly: GCA_963513945.1. Taxonomy (NCBI): domain Eukaryota; kingdom Metazoa; phylum Arthropoda; class Insecta; order Diptera; family Muscidae; genus Hydrotaea; species Hydrotaea diabolus. The sequence continues at coordinate 54,682,768 of OY740718.1, read as the reverse complement.
CTTAAGTTCGCTGTTGTAACATATAACACTATGCAACTAAAGTTCGGACTTTCCCGGGGAGTAAATGATTTCTTCTAGAAATAAAAGACTTTGGTCAGAGTTATTTTTTATGGGCCAAGTAGTAAATAGTCCTTTGTTTTGTATGGATTTTATTTTCGTAGAAGAATTTCACATCCTGAAAAGATGTTGTCCCATTAATTTCAATTTTCAATTTTTTATTAAATTTGAATATATATTTAAAAAAGGAAGTTTTTGAGTTAAAATGTTTTACTAAATTACTAATAGTATAGACTGTCTAAATTAAACTCAGAATATTTTCATGATAGACTGGCCGTTTCTTTTTTCAAAAGAAATATTTCTTTTAAATAAATAATTTATGTACAAAATGCCTCTTTTTTAAAATAGCCTACAAAATGTGACCGATATAAAAGTTTATATTTTGTATCACATATAGCCAGTACTTTAAAAATTCGTGTCACATTACCTTAAAGTAGCCGGAAATACTAAGGTTCAACATTACACTTTGTATTGCATTTTTTTACCAATTTTATCAAACAAACATTTTTTTTTACTTCACCAATAAGATGCAAAAAACGTTCCACTTGTGCATACAAACTTTATTAGATTTAAAAGTATATAAAATACGAGTTTAAAAAACCCTGTTCAAATATCAAAATAAATTATGTTCATATCCTTAAACATAAAAATTAAATAGAAAAACTTTAGTATTTTGGTGAGATAACCGAATACATATAATTTAACTACAGTTTGTCCTGTTTACAAATGCTCGTGGTAATGACAATCAAATTCAAAGCGTACGTACGTACCAATAATCCATAACAATAACCAATGCTTATACACATTCAGTTCCAATTATCATCCTAATTAGTTTGGTTTAGCGATAATTTGTCTGTTCAAATGATACTCTCCGTTCCTATTACTGAAAATTGCCGTGTACCCAATCACTATTGGGTTGTAGCGATGGAATACATGGATAGTACGAACAACTACTTACATTCGGTTAGCAAAAAATTCGGTTGGAGCAACAAATTTGTTCTCTGTGCTGTGCTTTTAATACGGAAAATATCGTTTTCTATCAAGCGTATCCAAAAAGTAGAACAATGGCTTGAATTAGTCAAATTAATATATACTCGTATCTTGATTTGACTACAAAATTAGTTGACTTTGCTATATTTACCTTTAAGTAAACTCAAAGCTAGTTTAAGATAATTTATTTAATAACGGACGTGGCATTAAACGTTTATTACAGCAAACGAACTAACCTTTGTTTGTACTGATAGAAAACTTGAAGTAGACGCAACCATACTCATTCGGTTGGTAAAAAATTCAGTTGTGTCAACGAATCTGTCTTCTGTGCGTAAAACTAACATTTGCGCAGCACTCTCAAATACAACCGGCGAAGAATCTGTGATTGATGTTATCTTTTTTGACGCTTTCAGGCCCGGGCCCACTAAATCTTTCTTTGTAACGCTGCTATTTTCTTAACTTTCGGTTGTCTGAAAACCACTGATATATATCGAAGTGGAGCGATTTTTATTTTGTATCGACTGTAAAAAAAAGTACTGATTCTTTTTCAATTTTTTTTTTTGTGGAAAGGTTGCTTCTTAAATTACAAAGTTCAATCTTTCTAATAAAACCAGAAAATAGAAACAAAACATCAGTACTTTTTCTTACATCCGATTCAAATTTAAAATTTTTAATGGCCCACCTAATACGTTGAAAATTTTAAAAAGTAAATGATATTGCGGTGTCGGCATAGAATTCCCTTCCAAAACTTTTTTTTGAAGAATTGGACGGTTTTCAGACTGCCGAGTGTTAAAATAATACACCGCGTACGAAATAAAGCTTCAGTGTACCTGAGCCTTTACCAAACCTCAATTTTTAGAAATCAGATCGTTTGTCCGTTGTCTCACCATCTTGCATGGTCCAAGGGACCAATGCAAGTTATTTGAATTTTTGTGTCTCTAAGAGTCATCCAATTCGGCTTCTCGTTACAGATTTATTAATGTAAAATCTGGTCATTAATTTTAAGTTTCTGTAGCGCTTGGATCTGGTACGGTTCCAGACAAAAGTCAGTACGCAACACGTCAAGATAAAATCTCTTAAGATTGGACTGTCTCATGCAAAATTTCACGACCAGGGCTAATAATTTCAACCGATCTGACGTTCATTGGACGCACGTGTGTTGGTTAATTATTTACCACACTGGTGGTCTCGAAATTGGTAACCAAACGTCCTTGAGTCGTGGAGCCACTACTAAAGCACTCGTTTTGATACCAAATGATATTCCACAAAGAATTGAGATCATTCCACAAAAAGCTATTCTTAACTCCTACCGTTCACTTGAAAGTTTTGGCCACTGAAATTCGAAGGACTTTTCCTTTTTATAGTTTTAAAGGTCTTAATTCATAGTGGACAATATCTTCCCACAAAATGTTCCACTGTGCACGTACCTGAGCGCTTGAATTTTTGAGAAAACTCCATACAAGAGAAAACAATTAAAAGTGTGAGGTCATTTAAAGAGTTCAATGTAATGCAAGACGACCGACCACATGTGTGTATGTGTGGTGGATCGGAAACTGCAAATCAATATTATTGAGACATCAACCCAACTAAAATCAATCATATTTTCTGGAATCTCTGGTGAATCGGTAACCAATCAATCAGAGCTCATCACACATGCCACCGATGCGTAACGTATTAACCAAAAACAAAAAAAGTCCATCAAACTGCATTTGATCTACAGAGACACATGGGCAATGACAAGAGTTCAGGTGAGTGTTGCGCATGCGCCGTTAAACGTCAAATGTGCGGTGGTTGCAATGATGACGATCGTGATGATGATGATGATGCTCTAAATAATTTTCGTCCAACCAGTCTCAGCCGGTTGAAGAGACTGCGTGCAAAATATTTTTACTGCCACAATAGAAAGAGGCAAAAAAAAAAAAAAAAAACGGAATGCACCCAAGAATCTGTGACTCCTAAGCGTACATTCTTCATAGTCCATATCGAAGATGACGATGATGATGATGATGATGACGATAATGATAATGCCTGTGTGCAGGCAATAAACTTGAAGTCATCATCTGGAAAACAGCAAAACTAAAAGTTCGGAAAACTAAAGTAAAGCGAAAACAAACGCCAAAAACAAAAGCAGATTAAAAGATGAATTTAAAGCAAGAAATAAAACTTGATATTTTACGTGTATAGCAAAACTTGATTCGGGCAACTGTAAAAACAACAACGAAAAAGAGAAAAGTGTTTTCAATTTTTCACGATTCGAAAACTGCGCGCACTTCCAATGCCACCAGTCAATAGCAGTGGTGAGTGGTGCACCGCTGGTGCTATGGCGCACTTACCAACCGACACTTATAATCGTCGACGCCGTTTTCGTCACCGTCGTCATCGTGTATCATTTTGAAACAAAACTCTTTAATTATTTTCTCCAAAAAAAAAACAACAAAAAATAAACGAAAATTTTCATCTAATATATCGAGATCATGACGGCAGTCAAACAATTCGATTTGTTCGTTGCAGTTCTTTCTTCGGTTTCAGTTTCTTCAGGCATCGCCTTGACGCTCGAAAAGAAAGCAAATGTGATCGTTTTATTTTAAATATAAAATTTTAAAAATTAATTAACTAAAAATTATTAATTGTGCTCTCATTATTTGATACGTACGGTGCTCACTTAAGCAAACTGCGTTGGCTTTTGAATGTAATTGGTTTTTGTTAATGTAGAAAGTTGAAATCACATTAAAAAATATTAAAACAAATCAAAAAGTCTAAAACGCGAAACGTTTTCCGGAACTCAAGACAAGTGCAACGGAATAGTACCCAATTTTTAAAACGTGCAAATCAGTGATGGGTTCATAATTTCTAAAAGAAAAGAAACATCATCAATTTTCTTGGTTTAAATTAATTTCAGAAGGTTTAATGTTGAAGTCGGGTTCTACTAAAATGGTGTAAACTAAACAGAATTTACCTACTACATACTATGATATATGAAAGGTGCAACTTATAGCCTGTCTAAACTTCCGCATAGCCGAATATACTTTATCTGCTAGGGCTATTCAGCTCTTATGTTTTTAAACTCAACAGACTAACAACAGCATAGCGAGTTCATGCAATAGGTGTGTTGACTTAAGACTCCCGATAGTCCTACGACCACAACATTTTAAAAGTGTCACTGGCTAGGCAGAACAATATAAACGACTAGAACTGCACGGAAAGAATTATGCTTGTATAGGGTGATCCATCTAGGGGTATTTTTTCAGAACAAAAAATATAAAAATTCAAATCAAGTGTGTAATCTTTATTGGTAAATTGAAAGGACATTTTATGGCATTTATTTTTTGAAAATGAGAAACGGGAAGATCCTCTGTTTTCGACCAAAATTTTGTTCAGTGATGAGGCTCATTTCAGGCTCAAAGGCAAAGTCAATAAACAAAAATGCCACCTTTGGGCTGAAGAGCAACAAGAAGAGGTTCAAGAGGTGCCATTATACCCAGAAAAAACCACGGTTTAGTGCGGCTTATAAGCTGGTGGAATCATCGGTGCATATTTTTCAAAATGATGATGACCGGAACGTAACTGTGAATGGTGCTCGCTAACGAGCCATTATATCGATCTTTATGCTACCTGAAATTGAAGCCCGTAATCTTGACGACACTTGGTTTCAACAGGACGATGCAGTGCCACTGGCCATACAGCTGCTCAAACAATGGATAAGGTGATTTCGAAAAGCAGCTAATTTCACATTTTGGACAGGTGAGCTGGTCGCCTAGATCGAGTGATATCACAACTTTAGACATTTTTCTATGGGGTTACGTAAAGTCCAAAGTCTATGCTGACAAATAAGCTACGATTCAGGTTTTGGAAGCCAACATTGCGGGTATCATTAAAGCCATACTGGTCGAAATGCTCGAAAGAGTCATCCAAAATTGGACCCTCAGAATTGAAACCCCTAGGCGTAGTTGCGGCCAACATTTGAAGGAAATTATATTTATATTCAAATGTTGATTTGAATTTTTATATTTTTTTTTGTTCTGAAAAAATACCTCAAGATGGATCACCCTTTATTAATTACGAAACATTCTTCTTATTCTGTTCTTCGTACATTCTTCATATTATTGGCGACGTATTTGCTATATTTCGTGTATAACGTAAAATGTTTTTACGAACCGGCTTCTTAAAAAACTTTTTGAAAGTTTCGTAATTTTTCCTTTGTATGTTTTATGAATAGTTTCTTTTTAAAAAAGTCATATAAAAAATTTTATTCGTAATTTTAATAAACATTTTCGTATAAATTTCGTAATTTTCGTATAAATTTCGTAATTTTCGTAGAAATTTCGCAATTTTTGCTTTATACGTTTAGCGAAAAGTTTCTTATTCTGTATGAAATGACTTCATAAGAAAATTATCCTAATTTCTAAGAACATAATTTTGTGTTTGTGCTTACGTAAAGGAGTAATTCTCAATCGTTTGAATGAGACTACTGTATCAGGTGATCAATCTAGAGGTATTTTTTTAAATAAATACAAAAAAAATACAAAAATTAAAATCAAGTGTGGAATCTTTAAAAGTCATTCATTTCACCAAGGAATCAACCACCCCAAAAAACATGTGTTGCACAGTGTAGTCAGTTGTGAATAGGGACTTCAAGGAAGGTATCTTGCTAAGAAAGTGTGAGGCCATCCTGAAGAAATTGCGGGCGCTTTAAACAAAAAAAAAAAGACCACTGGGAAAACTCTTGGTGCTGGTGGTGAAAGCGGTGGTAATGCACCAATGGCCAACGGTTCAGGAGTGCAAGCTTTGGCAGTTCTTATTTTCCCAAATGGCCACCAGTTCTTCAAATGAAAGAAAAACGTCAAAACACTTTTATCGAAATTTATTGTCTGGCTAAGTGTGTATTGCTGTATGATCCCTGGCAGAGCATTGAACATTCTTTAATTCCAACATTTTCCCAGCACTATGAAATACAACAGCGTCTCGTATTGTTGTTATAATTGTGATGCTATCTTATGCCACAAACAAATTTTGTTCGTGAAAATCATGAAATATTTTATAAAAATTACGAAATTTTTATTATATTTTTAGCAAAAAAAAACTTTTTTAATTAATATAAAAACAATCCAGAAAAGACGAAAAAGGATTCTTTAATGGAAGTTTTAAGTATTTTTATGCTGTACAAAAATGTTAGTCAGTTAATTTCAAAAGGGCTCAGCGAAGACGAAAAATCTATATCTCTTATACTATGCTGTCCTTTTTGGTTCTTTTGTTTAAGACACCGCATACATTGGGATAAAAATCGTCGTTTAAATTTTCGTATTATTATTTTGTATAGGTCGCCCAAACAAAAATCAGAATATCTTCAAAATAAAATAATCATTTTCCTCCCTACGAGTATTCAAAAATATTTTATAATTTTAAAAAAAAAAAAGGTTTTCTAAGTCGACAAATTTTGTCACTTTAATTATTTTTCAGTTAGTAAATGGCAAAATTAAGTTATGTTCAGATTGAAAACCAAATTAGATACAGATGACGACCACCATTTATCATTATCTTATAGTATATAATCCACAAAACATTAACTTGTACCTCTTTCTCGAAGCCATGTCTGTTTTCTATTTGGGCTTCCAACATTTTAAAGCAAAAAAAACCAGCAAGAAATATTATTTTTTTCAAAAATTTTAAATTTTTTTTGAAAGGGTGAAAAAGGAAGTGGGACGAAAAGGATTATTTTATAATTGACCGTTTGTAGTAGATGACCTATTAAAATTGTTTCTAGAAGTACTTTGAAAGAACATTTTGAAGCAAAAAAGACCAGCAAAAAATATTTTTTTTTTCAAAAATTTTAACTTTTTTTGAAAAGGGAGAAAAAGGACTATTTTATATTGAAGATATCCTGATTTTATTTTAGATGATATAAGTAGTACTTTAACACAAATACGACAATTTTCACCCCCTTTTATGCAGTTTCTTAAACAAGAGAACCAGAAAGAAAACGCTAATATTAGAAATATCGAATTATCGTCTTTGCTGACCCCTACTGAAAATAATTGGCTAACATTTTTGTACAACGCGGCTCCAAAGTCAGCAATCTAGGGTGTGAAAAAACATATAATGTCCGCCAAAAACTTTTATTCGATTCGTAGGATTCTACATAAAACAGCTTCAAATTTCGAGGAAATAAAGGGTGGTTAAATTTTAAGAGCCGATGTTGATTTGTCGCACAAAAGAATCATTGTTTTGTAAGCTGTTTGGCAAGTGGCACCGGTCAGTTGAAACCACATATCGTCCACATCCATATCATCCAACTCGGGCTATAAAAAGTTCCTTATCACCTCACGATAGCGAACACCATTCACAGTAACTGCCTGACCGGCCTCATTTTGGAGAAAAAAGGACCGATGATGCCGCCAGCCCATAAACCGCACCACACAGTCACTCTTTGTGGGTGCCTTGTTTTTTCGACAATCAGTCTTGGATTGTCATTCGCCTAAATGCGGTAATTCTGCTTATTGACGAATCCATTAAGGTGAAAATGTGCCTCATCACTGAAGATAATTTTCTTTGAAAATTGATTTTTCATTTTCATAATAAGCCTGAATAATTTTAACGCGTTACTCGCTTGTGTATCTTTCCATGGATCAAATTGAATTAGTCTAAAATTGAGAAATATCAAATGAAATGCAGAACAAAAACTTGACGTTTAGGTGTGGTTCACATTCAACATCGGCACTTAAAATTTAACCACTCTTTATATTAATTGATGCACCCAGAAAACAGTCGTTGCCACAATTGATTTTTTTTTTTGGCAACCGGATGAGTGCGGTTACATTCATCTCAAGTATTCCAGCTGTACAACCGAGAGCTATTTGGTGCTCTTCATTTTTCAGTTATTGGAATTGTAAAATTGGTGCATCATACCAAATATCCGAACCTTTAGTAGAAAATTTTTGGATCTAAAAATCAACAGCCACACTTTTTAACGAAAAAAATTAAAATTTTTGTCGGAGGCAAAAAAAACTATTGCAATTTGAATTGAAGTACTCGTAGGGAGGGTCACGACGAGGAAAAAGTAAAAAAAGATGATATTTACTAGAAAGAAAATCTTGTTAGTAGGTTGGCTTAAAGTCTTTAATAATCGATTTCTCTTCTTTTTAAAAAAAATCCATTAAAAACCCTATTTTTTGTTATGGTCATCACTAAAAATTGGTTAACAACAAAATGTGTGCAAAACTGTTAGTTGCCACAACCACCAGCTGTGGCAACTAAACACCTTTTTGCGTTTTACTCGTATTGGCATGACATATTAATAAGTTGTGAGTACAGAACGATATTCATAATATTTATCATCATGTGGTATTTCTATCCGTATTGTTAATACGATGGGTGATTTTGCAACCGTATTATGGTAGTTTCAACCGAATTCCAAATATTTTTTCTCTGTGTGTGCATAAATGGCAAGCGATTTAAAATAAATATAGCCAATTTCTTTGGTAATTGCAACCGAAATTTGTCGTTTGCAATCGAACCATTGTGGTTTCAACCGATTTCTAACTTAATTTTTCTCTGTGTGTGCATAAATGACAAGCGCTTTAAATAATAATAATAACCAATATCTTTGCCAAGGCTATCTCTAAAATGCAGACTGTTCTTTTAGTTAGCGATTTAAGATGTATCTTGGGAGTCCGTGCTATGCCGTCCGAAGATGGTGGTGGACATTTTGACTTCTTCAATAAATAAACGAATTTCTTTTGAAAGAGATAATTATCGTTAACTAACCCTACGGAAGGGTCTCCCGTTTATTTATTAAACCTATTTTATTTAATAGTTGTTTTTCGTTTGGTTTACATTCGCGAGCTAAGAAACAGCTTTACAGTCTGCCTGGCAACCATAGCCCAGAAACAGCTGTACAGTCTGCCTGGCAACCATTATACAACACTTATGTTTGTATCTGAAGCTATTTTTTAACCATCAACGTTAAGAAGGGATTGCTTAACCGCATGACCACGAGTCTGGTTTGCTATCGTCGCGGTTAAACCAAAAGTAAATCGAATTCCAGCACTTTTGCAATATCGTCCGAAGATATGATGTACATTTTGCCTTCTTTACTAAATATTGTAATTTCTTTTGAAGGAGATAATTATTGTTACCCAACCTCATTAAAAACCCTCTTATTTAGCTGAACTATCTATATTATTTAATAGTTATTCCGTTTGGTTTATATTGGCGGGTTTCAAAACAGCCTGGCAACCATAGCCAATATAATTCACTAATTTATACGTTGATTACGATATGAAAAAGAAACAACGAAGGTCTCGAATCAGAAAAAACGCATGTCATTATATTATTTAATTTTTACACATTGCACCGGGATAAATCGGCACGAGACCTCTTGAATCTACATTTTAATAGAAGACAAGATTCTTACAAAATGGCAAAGTGACATTGATTTTAGCGATTTCGGGTCCGTGACATCTTTAGATGGCTCTGAATGTGGAGTCTCTGTAAAGGAAAATAGCATTTTAGTCGGCAATTGTTTGAAGAAAACTTAAAAAGTAAGATTTACAACGGTGGTTCTCATACGTTTGGTGTGAACCTGGTTCAGTTTTTCTTTCAACAATTGCTGCAAAGCATTCTGATGAAGGTCGTCACGGACCCTCAATCGCGATGGAAGCTGTGTGAAGCCACGAAAACCAATGTCACTCTGTCATTATGTGAAATAAACGTGTCTTCTATTAAAATGTAGATGCAAGAGGTCTCCCGTTTGTTGCCTGTTCAATGTGTTACAGCAGAAGACCGAAATAAAAAAACGAGCTTAACACTTTTAATGTTTACTTTATCATGTTCATTAAAATTTTCCAATTTATCTAATAGGGCTGCTATATATACTTCTGGCCTAATAATGAAAATGCGAATATTTATCATCAAAAATGGTTTTATTGTTTTTTAAAGTATTCTCCAGCATGACTTACTCGTATATACTTTTGCATGCGCTCAAACCAATTGTCGAAGCACTTTTTCCACTCTGATTGAGACACCTCTAAAACAATAGTTTTTGAACGCTTCACCAGCATCTTCTGGCGATGAAAATCGTTGACCACGCATTTTTTCTTGATGTGCGGTAATAAAAAGAAGTCATCGGAAGCCAAGTCAGGGCTGTACGGCGGATGACCCATCAATCCGACGTTTTGGCCGGTCAAAAAGGCGCTGGTTTTAGTCGATGTGTGAAAGCTCGTGTTGTCATGGTGAACAACGATTCGTCTTCTCTTGTTCGTTTTTCTCCGAAGACTTCGGGCAAATAAATTGTGGCCTACGTTGCTCAAGCGGAACAGTCGCCACTTGACCAGTTCTGCCGAAGAAACTATTTGCTTCGAAGTGCTTCTTCCACGAACAACTTTCGTTGAATTTGGCTCGTCTTCGAAGACCCACACGGTCGATTGCTATTTTGTTTCGGGCTCATATGCATAGATGCATGATTCGTCACCTGTGGCGATCTTATAAACGTCTTTTGAAGCACCGCGATCGTATTTTGTCAAAATTTCTTTGCACCAATCAACACGAGCCTTTTTTTGAGTCATTGTCGGGATCCAACGAGAACAAACCTTTCTTACGGCCAGGTGTTCATGCAATATCGAATGTATGCTGATGGAAGAAAAGCCCAAGAATACCTCTATCTCACGGTATGTCACATGACGATCTTGCATTATCAGTTCACCCACGACATCAATGTTCTCTGGCACAACGGCCGTTTTTGGACGACCTTCACGACCATCGTCTTTGAGCGAGCGTCGGCCACGATTGAATTCATTAAACCAGTTTTTTCACAGTGCTATAGGATGGTGCTTTATCGCTATACAAAGATTTAAGTTCATCGATGCACTATTGTCGTGATAATCCACGTCGAAAGTTGTGAAAAATTATCGCACGAAAATGTTCACGAGTTAATTCCACTTTTTGCCAAATTGATTTTTTCAAGTCACTGTAAACAACTCAAATGATGGTCGTACGTCAAAACGTTTTGAGTATGTTTTTGCTAAAAAAAATATCAAACTTTCCAATGTAAATGTCAGAACACTAAGTGTTGCCTAGGCCAAAAATATATATAGCAACCCTTTTTGCCTACACAGCCGATCTGGCTAATTTTTCCTTTCCGTGTCCAAAATTTAAAATCTCCAAAGTATTGATTTATGAGCATGTTTGAAACAGACAGGAGAAATACTTTTTATGGTGCCGCATTAATAATAGGCGCTGTTTCAAACGCTGTCGAAAAAATGAATATTCACCCCATCTATTGGATGATGATTCGTAAACAGAAACTGGTCATAATTATAACCCCATGTAACGACAAGGAAACAGTTATTAACCACAGGCTTAAAACCGTGCATTACGAGTATATGTTTTTAATTTGGGCTTAAAAAAAAGTAAAATAAATATCTTTGAAAAAATCTAACCAAACTCGCATAAAGTCACAAAACTAAAAACGAAACCAGTGGTCAAAAAAGAGAGAAAAACGTTTAAATGGTGTAAACTCAAAAATGTGAGACACGTTGACTGTCATCAAGACCATGATGACGATATCAATGTTGCCAATAATGATGGTGATATGATGAAAAGTGAAATTTCGCTTGAAAAATACCGCATCACAATAAAAGCATTTCAAAATTAGCATAACAACAAAACGCGAAAAAAAACAAAGAAAAACGCCAACAATAGTTTAGGAAAATAAATAAAAAAAACAAAAACACAATCAAATTAGAACGTTCAACAATACACACACAAAAACATCGACAAAAACAACCTTGATAAAGGTAAACGAAACAGAAATTTTTACAAAAAAAAGTGAAATTTATTTTAACTCTTCAAACTAAATCTAAACTGAACTTAACAATCACCAAAAAAAAACTTAAATTAAAACTAAATCAATTCCGAAACTTTAAATGAATGCACAAGAATTCCCCTGCAAAATAAAAAAAACTCAACTCCGTTTAAATATTTTTGAAAATTCTTCAGCAAAAAGTGAAACTTCTTTTCATTAAAACACAAAAAAACGGCTACGCCTTCCAACTGTTGTTGCACTCTTTGTTTCACAATCTCTCATTCACCAATTGTTGTTAGCACCTTTTCTTTTCCCCAACTGACCTGTCTCTCTGTCGCTTTGTATGACCTCAATTTGACCTTACGATTCAATTTGCCGAAACTCACCATCGCCCCTCAACACTTCTGTCTGTATCTGTAGCTATTTTTCGACCATCAACGTTAAGAAGGGACTGCTTGGCAGAATGACCACGAGTCTGGCTTCCTATCGTCGCGGTAAAACCAAAAGTAAATCGAATTCCGACATTTGTTCCATTGCCAATGAAATCAATAGTACGGGAAATTCTGGCGGCGCCGAGCATATCGGCAATCTGAGACGTGCTTCAAGTGATGATTTATCGGATTTGGCTGAAATCATGGACGATGCCATGGATCACGATGATGACATGGATGCCACCAAAGATGCGAATGGCTTGAATGTGGCGGGTGTTCGCAAAGAGCAGAATAATCGCCGCAATGTGGTTAGGTGAGATGAAAACATAATTACCACAAAACAAAAAATTCAATGTAATAATTCAATTTTACGAGAAAACTTTGTTAAATGTTGGGCCCTTTTGTTCAAAGAGTAAAGACTAGATGAAATTAAAAGCTCAAACTTCAAAGAAAAAGTATTCCTTGCTAGGGAGTTTCACTCTCAAGGTAGACGGTGGGCAAAATTAGAAGAAATAAACAGTAGTTAATTTGGACTTGCTGACAGATTAACGGGCCAATGAAAAAGTAACAATAATAAAATTGTATGGTATGGAAGAATGGACGAAGACAAAAGAAAAAAATAGATGAACATGAATAAGGATGGACCAAATATAGATGGGCAGTGGGAAGAACGGAAAGAAAGACAGTCAGAAAAAATACGGAAAAAAAGACGAAGAGCTGGCCAAAAAAATAACGGATGAAATGATAAAACTCACGGCAGATGGTTCTATAGACCGAATTGACCCAAAGGGAAATTCTTCAGCTTAGGGCTGTCACCCGGCCCACAGTTGTCGCTACAACAACAACGGATGAAATGATGGACGAACAGAAGTTCGGACGGATTCTCTCACGGACAGAAAAAAGAGCGTTAGGACGAAAGGTGGAAAAGTTAGACTATAGAAGGGATGGTAAGGGTTGGATAAAAAGATGGTCTACCACAAGTTCGCTTTGATAGATGGATGTTCCAAAAGACAAAACAATGGAAACTTGGTTAAAAAAACGGTGGGACAGAAGAACGGTTATGAAGAACTAATAGAACAGAAGGATGATCGAAAGGATGGAAAACGAAGGAATGAAAGGTCGGTGAAAATACGGTATGACGTATGAAATGACCAAAAGGCATTGGGAAGAAGGGACGGACTGAATGACAAAGTTTAAAATAAACAAGTCATTAAGTTCGGCCCGACCGAACCTTATATACATTTTTTTCTTTTCAGTAATTGTTTGTTTTATTATTTAAATAACAAATTCTTAGACCAATAAGAAGTTAATACAGCTCAGTTCTTGCTCCCCAATATTGAAAGGGACATTTATAGTTCATCTGGATCACATTTTCTAAATCAAATTAAAGCTGTTGAAGTCGGATCGTGGCTTTAAGTATTAAAATAAGTGCCTTGCCGTGAAGAGTATATATGCAAATCCCTCGCAAACTGAAAAGAAAAAACTAAGTATTACTATAATGAAATTCCTAAAATTATAACCAGATTTCACTTAAAAACTGTTATAAAACATGAACTATTTCGGATCTCTTTCGAAGAGTTAATTTAATATTTAATGAACAAAAATGTTTGATACTTTTTCACGAAAAAAGTTCGAGTGTTTGGAAGGGTTGATAGAAAAGCGTAAATAACATTTAAATGCTAAAACTTAAGGTTCATTTCTAAAAAAAAAGATTTTTATTGAGCAAAAGTGCTGGGCAGATTGAGTAGTGTGCTTTGATTGCCGGGCAAGTAGGCAACACCGCGTGATCTGGATAGTTGGTAGGCGATATCTTCAGCAGCTTTAATACGACGCAATTCTACCAAACCATTGCCGGCTTCAGCAAATGACTTGGCCAACAATTCAGCAGCAGAGGCACCACCTTTAGTGGAAATAATGGCAGCCAATTTCTGTTGTTCAGCCTTTTCGACTACAAATGGAGCTTTTTTGGCTTCTTCTACTCGTACCCTACATAGGCTAATTTTTTATGCTACTAAAGCGCAAAAAATGTTTTTTTATTGGGCCCTTGCGATCCATGCGTCTGACTCAAAATTCCTCTTTATTTAAAATTCATAGGAAAAATTGCATAATATGAGTGGGTCGATTTAGCAATCGATATTGTGCCATTGATTATTTGACAGCTTTTGACATGCGAAAAAAATCACTTTTTCTCAACAAAAAAAACATTTCTTTTAGATATTACCTTTTCAAGGTGGCATTCACTACATACAAATATACAATGCCATATGCAATACAATATAACATATAAGCAAGTGAAAATAGAAAGTTTCCTATCGTGGAGGCTACTGGAAAACTTGCACCGTTATGGTCAATTTTTTTTAAAGGGTTACTCACTTGTCGCTCGTAGTTTGTCAATTTTACCGGAGTTACTAACTCTATTCGAATTTTGGGCACGATTGAAGTTAGTATATGAACTCTAGACCGACAGAGCCTTAAATAGAAAGGGACCCTTTCTATTTGAAAACATGCACCTATATGGCAATTTTTTTTCAAAGGGTTACTAACTTGTCGCTCGAAGTTTGTCAATTTTACTGGAACTGTTGTCTCAAAACGTACCATTCGTACAATTGTATGTACGAGTATTAATAAAACACAAAATATTTAAGAATATTAAAGATAAAGAGTTCAAATTTATTCCAGGTATAGTGCACATGTTATAGTTTAAGGATTAAATTCGATATCACCACCACTAGCCCGTGTACAGCGATTTATTCTTTGGACCCAATTCGCCACCACTCTTACACACATTTTGACCGGAACGTTGGCAATGTCAAGCTCATCCAATTCTGACCAAAAAAATGTCTAACATGATACGATAGCGCTCTCGATTGTTTTCATCAGCCCAATCACACCTTCGGCATGAAAACCACACCACACAGTATTTTTTTGCGGATGCAATTGTGCTTCTAGGTGCACACGTGGGACTTGTGGGCACATGTGTTTATTGACAAAACCACGCAGCCAGAAATAAGCTGAAGATGATTTTTCGATGAAATTCTGGATTTTCGTGAAACTTTGCCAGAGCCACCGACTCAGAATTTCGGTAGTAATTTTTATTATTTCCAAACGTTACTCGTAGGTGAACTTTATCATGATGAAAATGTTGACTTCAACTAACGTTTTGACAATGAAAGATCATTAAAAATGTTTGAGGGTGCGTTGACATAAAGATACAAAATTGTTATGTTCCTATTGGAAAATTATATGACTTCTAAACCGACAAATAAATAAATAGGAAAGAGCGTTTTTTCGGGAGCTATTCGAAAACATGGACCGATATGTTTCTTATTACGTAGCATTCGTTATTTGAACACTATCTGTGTTAATAAATGACTTTTTAATGTCTTCGAATTGGGTCGGATCTTTGTCGAGAGCTATTCGATAAATTAGACAGATATCCAATTTCAACAAGGTAAATATTTGTAGCTTGCGAGTACCATCAGATATTTGAGCACAATAAGATTTAGTTTGTGGCTAGAATCAAGAGGGACAGAACCTCAAATTTGTATGGACCTTCATGTGGAGCTTATTGAAAAAACATTGACCTATAAGGTTCAATTTGAGCACAGTTGGATATTGGTTTAAGCTTATGCGAAATTTTTTCCAAATTGTATGCAATATATGGATGCTGAAGTTCTGAAATCGGAAAATATGTTTGTATTATATTAAAACTAAGACCAATATTCTTCTTTGTCCCAACCTAAGCAGTGTACAAAGTTTTGTCGAAATCGCTTTATATTTGCGACCCGTTCTTTGTTTACTACGATTGACGGGCCGACGGACGGACATTGCACTCACTGAGTGATACTCAATAGATTGGTTTTTTATTACATGGGAAATATATATATACAGGGCTGTACGCTTTGAGTTGAAAATAAATATTAATATATATAAATATGATAAAATATTAAACAGTGAAACCGTTGGGAAGACAATAATGATCCTGTCGGGCGACCCAGACGGAGACAGGACTTAAACATATTTAAACTTGGGCAAAAAGGAGAATGGTAAGATCGTATAGGACACACTAGCTGTAAGCCGCATTTAAAGTAGAGCAGCGTTTACAAAACGAACCCTCTTTTCGAATTCATAAGATCCCGATTCTGAAAAGAAGACTCTTTACCAGACTTACCTCAGATCCATTTCAAACTATCTAAAATCTCTCTTCCTTCAAGGTCTTACAAACATCTGCATTAAGTAATGACAGCCCGAACCGCAGTGTGGTTTATGGCATAAATACCTTATGCAATTGATTTAATAATCGCATGTCGGCATTTAAAATGACGTACCTGTGCATTTTCCATCTAGCCACATACTTCTATAAACTGAAAATGATCCTTAGAGTTTCCGTAGAAGGGTTGCAACACAGCTTCTGAGTTACGTATCACAAGGATCCTTAATGGACCGTAAGTGTGTCAATTACGAGTAATAACAGCCATTTCTTCCCAACTTAGTTCAGTTAACGTTCGTCCTACCGTCGGATATTCTTGAGAAGAGTGGCCTCAAGTGATGTAGCACATTTATTGTGTCCTCATTTCACTAAACAAATGAAATTTTCCCAAACTCTGTAATGTTCCATTTGATTAAACGATTAAACCTTTTTGATTTCTTCAAAATAAAAGTGTAAGTTGCGAATTTCGGAATAGCCAAAATACACGCAGATCTAAATCAAAAGACTTAAGAAAGAAACTCAATGGGACTGCTGCTCTCGCTCACATGCGCGTGCAGAAAAGACTTAAGGCATAAACACGCTGAATAGAAATTCAATTTTGTCCAAGTCTACCGAAAGACTTAAGAAACAAACTTGATAGCACTCATTTCCCCAACCGACATGCATGTGTAAAACAAAAGACTTAGGAAAGAAACTCTATGTAGCGGTGTTTTTTCAGTGCCAAAATGCTGGCATGCCTGCAACCACAGACGATTGAACTGCAAATGAATTTCACACAAAGACCAGATCGATCTACACAAACTTTCATTGCAAACCGAAATATCTGCAGCAACTAAAAATAAAAACAACAAATGACGGGGGGTACTTTACCTTACTTTCTAAATGCATCCTGCAGAAAATCTAGAACTCTCATACGGCACATACGTACAAAGATGTGTGCTTGCATACCGCACTAGTCTTGCCGACATGCGTTGTCGTTTTGTGCCAAATGACTTCAAGAAATCGAGCTGCAAAAAATTGTAACAAGTAGAACATGTTAAGACAAAAGACATTTTATGTTTGTGTTTTGTGCTCAGTGTGTTTCTTTTTCTCGTCTAATTAAACAAAAAAGTACTCCGAACAAGCTAAGTGCAAGAGCAACAAAGCCAAAATTAATTTAAAATAAAGCTTGAATGTGTCTCTTTGTCTTGTATTGTAACTATCGTAGATTCTGGTGAAAACCAGTTGACATTATAGGCAATTTTGTTCAAAAATGCTTCTAGCCCAGAGTGTTGAAAACATTATACGATGTTGGCTGAGGAAAAACAATTTGCTGCTGGTAAAAAATGGTTAAAACTAAATTGTTAAACGATCGTTCTCTAATTGATATATCCATGCATCCAATTCACGAAGAAAAAACATACTTGCTGTTTTTATATGGATTTTCTTTTTGCAATTATTTTTGTCTTTGGCTGTTTGTTATTCTTTTATGTCTATATAGAATTTTTGTCTTTCTTGTTTACCACAGCGCCAATACGCAAATGGACAATGATGTCACACCAGTCTACTTGGCAGCACAGGAGGGCCATCTAGAGGTGCTCAAGTTTCTAGTGCTCGAAGCTGGCGGCTCACTGTATGTACGGGCACGTGATGGCATGGCACCGATACATGCCGCCTCACAAATGGGCTGTTTGGATTGTGTCAAATGGATGGTAAGTACAAATGAAAAAAAAAACCCTAAAACTTCACAGCGTTTACAGACATAAGTAAGTCTAAGTGTACAGGTTGTGTGTGTGTCAGAGCAAAAGTTACGATAAAGAGCTTCCTGCCACCACTGAATCTTGACATTTGTTTGCACAGGGTTCTGAGGTTTTATAAGATGGGAAATGGTAAACTTTTGTTGCTATGTTGCCCGTTGCACCCGTTTCAAAAACACTGGTCATGTGTGAAATCGATACATGTCATGGTTTCAATATTCATTTCCAGCATATCCAGTTTGCTGGCTACTTTTTAGTGGCCAGTGCCTGTTTCTTTCACCTCTCCATACCAGCATATCTGATTTTGTTCGATGTACTCGTATGTGTGTTTGTGTGCTTTTTGTGCAATTTCTTTTATTTGTCATTGAATTTGAATTTCTCAATGAAAATCTTTACGATTTGCGATATGTTAAACAACTTTTACACTGGCCGTTCATTAGCAATAACTGTTTTTTGCATCCTATTGATTTATTCAATTGTTCCACTAAGAAACGTTTGGTATTTTTCACCTGTCGTTATATTAATTACGACTTGCTTAGCATGTGTTCACTTTAGGTGTTTATTTAATTGCTACTTACCAAAAGCAACTGGTGGAAACACTCAAGCCAAAGTGATTTGCGAAAATTCGGGGAATGAAGTTCACTTATGACGCAGATGACAATATGCTCGTATATTGCTAAAAAACTGATGATAAAATGCCCGCTGGGAGAAAACTGTTAAAGTTAGAAACGTAATCAATTTTTAAACTTTAATTTTCAGGGGCATACCTTCGAAACATAAAACAAGCATACTTCAATAACGCACTTTGAATTTTAAAATCTATGGCTTAGTGCAAAAGACACACAGATTCTAGAGAAAAAAATACTTATGTTTTTTGGATGGCAATATCTAAAGAGCTTAATACTCGTACTGCTGCCAGGTGTTTAGAAACGCCAGTGGTTAAAGCCTGAAGTTATTTTGAAAAAGATTCCTTTTATAGTTATGCCCAAGAGACCTTTCAAAATAAAATGTGATATGTAGCATGTACGAGGGCGGTTTGGAAAGTTCTTAGCCTATCAATGAAAGAGAATAGTTAGTTTTTCAAAAAATATTTTTATTTTTCAATATAATCTCCTGAAACTTCAATACACTTAGTCCAACGCTTATCTAGCAATTCTATCCCTTGATTAAAATAGTTTTCCTCAAGGTCTTCAAAATAGTGGTTTACAACTGTAATTGGTTAAAGCCTGAAGTTATTTTGAAAAAGATTCCTTTTATAGTTATGCCCAAGAGACCTTTCAAAATAAAATGTGATATGTAGCATGTACGAGGGCGGTTCGGAAAGTTCTTAGCCTATCAATGAAAGAGAATAGTTAGTTTTTCAAAAAATATTTTTATTTTTCAATATAATCTCCTGAAACTTCAATACACTTAGTCCAACGCTTATCTAGCAATTCTATCCCTTGATTAAAATAGTTTTCCTCAAGGTCTTCAAAATAGTGGTTTACAACTGTAATTGCATCTTCATTTGAGGTAGAACGCTTGCCAGCAAGGATTTTTTTAGATTTGCGAACAGGTAAAAGTCACTGGGAGCTAAATCAGGAGAATAAGGTGGGTGGTCAAGCAACTCGTACTTTAATTCGTTGATTTTAGCCATTGTTAAAACACTCTTGTGCGCTGGTGCGTTGTCTTGATGAAAAATTATTTTTTTGTGTTGTATGCCAGGACGTTTTTCTCGAATTTGTACATTTAATTGATCTAAAAGGTTGCAATAGTACTCTGAATTTATTGTTTTACCCTTTTGCAGATAGTCAATCAATAAAATACCTTTGAAGTCCCAAAAACCGTTGCCATAACCTTACCAGCTTATTGAATTGTTTTTGCCTTCTTTGGGGCACTACCTCCAGATTCAGTCCATTGTTTGGATTGTTCTTTTGTCTCTGGAGTATAGTGGTGGATCCATGTCTCATCAACAGTTATGAAACGACGCTTAAAATCCGTTTTATTTCGCTGAAAACGATCCAAACAAGCTTGAGAAATGTTCATTCTTATGCGTTTTTGGTCGACTGTTAACAAGTGCGGCACCCATCTTGCAGAAAGCTTTTTCATCTGTAGTTCCTCATGCAAAATTAAATGGACTCGATCATTTGAGATGCCCATGCTATTAGCTATTTCACGCAGTTTTATTCGTCGATCATTTAATACCATATCATGCACTTTGGCTACAATATCTGTTGTTGTTGCTGTTTTTGGACGTCCACTACGTGGCTCATCTTCAATGCTTGTACGACCACGTTTAAATTCAGCAACCCAATTTTTTACTGTTGCATATGAAGGAGCACTTTCACCTAACACATTCACCATATCATTATGAATTTCTTGTCCCGATAAACCTTTTTTATGTAAATATTTAATGACACCACGCATTTCTAATTTTTCCATTGTAAAAAAATCGCGGATGCGTCTTTTGTGAACACCTGTTTCTATATGAAGGAGTTGCCAGATCGAAACAAAATTTAACATGTGTTCATAGCAGAGATGGAAGTTTCCAAAACACTTAACTTTTTTCTGTTTATACCGCGCTTCTTGTGCTAAGCTAAGAAGTTTCCGAACCGCCCTCGTACTGCTATATATATCTCTGGCCTAATATTGAAAATGCGAATATTTATCATCAAAAATGTTTTATTGTCTTGCAAAGTACCAATTATCGAAGCACTTTTTCCACTCCGATTGAGAAACCTCCAAAACATGGATTTTGAACGCTTCAACAGCATCTTCTGGTGACGATGCAGCTCACTCATTTTTTTCGGATGTGTGGGAATAAAAAGACGTCATTGGGTGCCAAGTCAGGGCTGTACGGCGGATGACCCATCAATTCGACGTTTTTGCCGGTCAAAAAGACGCTGGTTTGAGCCGATGTGTGAGAGCTCGCATTGTCATGGGGCACAGCGATTCATCTTCTCTTGTTCGTTTTTCGAATTTCTCCGAAGACTTTAGGCAAACAAACTGGGGTGTACCACTCAGAATTGACCGTCCTACGTTGCTCAAGCGGAATAGTCGCCACATGACCAGTTTTGCCGAAGAAACAGGCGGACATTAGCTTCGAAGTGCTTCTTCCACGAACAACTTTCGTTGGATTTGGCGCGTCTTCGAAGATTCACACGGTTGATTGCTGTTTTGTTTCGGGCTCATACGCATAGATCCATGATTCGTCACCTGTGACGATCTTATAAACGTCTTTTGAAGCACCGCGATCGTATTTTTTCAAACATTTTTTGCACCAATCGACATGAACCTTTTTTTGAGCGATTGTCAAATTGGGCGGGAGCCTTTTTCGCGTTGACTCCCGCCCAATTTGACAATCGCTCAAAAAGGTTCATGTCGATTGTTGCAAAAAAAAGTTTGAAAAAATACGATTGCAGTGCTTCATATACGATCGCGATGCTTTTTTTATGGCCAGGTGTTCATGCAATATCGAATTTATGCTGGTTGAAGAAATGCCTAAGTATGCCTCTATCTCACGGTATATCACATGACGATCATGTTCATTATCAGTTCACGCTCGGCATCAATGTTCTCTGGCAAAACCGCCGTTTTTAAACGACATTCGTATTTGAGCGAGCGTCGGCCACGATTGAATTCATTAAACCAGTTTTTCTCAGTGCTATAGGATGGTGCTTCATCGCCATAAAGATTTATGTTCGTCGATGCACTCTTGTCGTAATACACGTTGAAAACTGTGAAATATGATCGCGCGAAAATGTTCACGAGTTAATTCCTTTTTTTGCCAAATTGACTTTAAACAGCACAAATGATGGTCGTACGTCAAAACGTTCTGAGTACGTTTATGCTAAAAAAATGTCAAACTTTTCAATGGAAATGTCAGATGGCGCCGGGCAACACTTACTGTTGCCTAGGCCAAAAATATATATAGCAATCCTCGTTTGCAAATCCAAGCGTAATGGTATTGAGAAGCCGTTCGCCACCTACGGCGAAACGTACGTCTACCAGTGATGTGTGTGCTTTAACTTCGTTGACTTACTTTTCCATACACCTATGACAATAAACAGCAAACCTGATTTTATTAGCTTGTGGAGTAATTTAAACTTTCAAAAAAACCGTAGAGGTAAATAGGTTATTCCCGAGGGTAGGGTGATATCTCCGGCACTGTTTAACCTCTTCCTCTCTAAAGTTCCTGCACCAGCAGATGGCGATAAAATTGAGTCGTAACCGGATGGTTGCACAATAATGGCATCAGAACCTAAAGTATATGACATACGCGAGGAAATCAACTGTAACCTCACGGATTTAGCACGCTTTCTTCACTGCGAGGAATATGAACATATCCGCCATCAAATCATCAGCCACACTGTTCACAGCATGGGCCGCAGAGGTGCGATTGTCACTATATCTAAAAGTCGATGATGTCAATATGCTGACCACAAACTACCCCAAAATGCTTGGAGTTACATTTGAGAGCCTTTTTCGTTTCTCTGCACATGCTACGGCTATCTGTGATAAGCTTTTAAGTAGAAACAACGTCCTGAAGTCATTAGCCGGGCACTTGGGGAGCCGACAAAGAAATTTTGTTGACCTCCTACAAAGCGATAGATCGGTCTGTAGTGAACAGGAGCTGCGGTGTGGTCGGCGAACGTTAGTACGACACAGTAAAAGAAAATTCAGATTTGCCAGAATGCCGCCGGAGAAGATCAACAGGGTATCTGCATATGTCCTCTGAGGACTATCTACATGAGAAAACAAAGGTCCTTACCATGCGCAGACACAATTTCTTGTTGTCTAAGTAGTATCTGCTTGGGTGTCGTCGCAGAAGTCATCCAAACTATTAACACATAGACAGGAAGCCTCCGCCCAGGAAGATCAGCGGTACAAGAGAGAGAGAGAGCTTTAAGGTCATCGAAACCATCAGGTAGGTCTGAACGACATTCACGCCAATGAAGTCACAGTATAAGTATCTAGCTATAGCGTGAATGTAGTGCCAGGGGAACATTCATTTCCCGGAAATTTCACCAGAGGAGAAGACAATACCTCGACCCCACGAGAGCCGGTTCTGTGCACCGGTTCGATCCGAAGCAGCAATTCCTAGACCAAGGGCTGTCACCCCGGTACGGTGTGCCGCTACAACAACAACAACGCTACCTCGGTAGTCGCGCGTTCTTCTGACTCAACTAAAATCTGCATGTTGCAGGCGCCTTAATTCATATTTGGCGCGAATTGATGGCAAGGTCCCATGTATTTGTCCCGCCTGCCATCAGGCCAGCCCACTCTGCTGACCCCCAGGCGTTCTAATTCTTTTTGGACGCATTCGGTTTAAATAGTGCGATTTCTTCGCCTGGATATCAAAGCGGATCCTCTTTAGACCAACAGGACTTCAAAACAAAACATATTGATATTATTTTTGAAAGAGTAAATTACTAATCCACAAGCTAATTAGATCAGGGTTGATGTTATTTGTAACGGAAAAGTAAATCAGCGAAGTTAAAGCCAACACATTATCATCTGGTAGATGCACGTTTTTCCGTTGATGTGGGACGGCTCATCGGTACCATATACGTGTGCTGCAGACCAGTTCTTTACTCATATAAAGGGTTATATATACTAAATATATTATATATACTAAATATTGCATGATTCTTATGAGAAGTATTAAGTCGAAGGTGAGGACACTGACGACACAATGAAACAATTTCTTCCATATTGACAGACTGTCCGGATGACGTTTTTTCAAACCTAATCTAATAAGTTTGTGGAGTAGTAATTCACTCTTACAAAAATAAGAACAGCAAATGATCATAATCAAACAAAAAGTCCAAAATATATTGTTGTCACAACAACAACGACTCAGTAAGGTCCATCTACTCGGGGGAGTGCCGCCAAACTCCTGCCTAAATGCCCATAGGACGGAAATAAAAGACTGCTAAGCATCACTATCCAGTCCTCTTTCCCAATCATTTTCTTTTTCAACCTGCCCAATAAAAAGGTTTTTATAGCACAATTTGTGCGTCACCCTGTATGAACTGGCTGCAATGGCTGAGGGTATTTTGCAAACAATTTTCACAAAGTTCGTATTTAACCAAAATGGGGTGAGACAATTTTTCTCAGCGTATTTTCAAATGTAGCTTTAGAAAAAAAACCAAATCACTTTTAATTTACATTAAATGGTTTAAAAATCAGGGGGTTTTCTCTAAACGTTGGCTACTTTTATTTGATTAAGTAACCTTTTTTTAACTAGAGCGGCGATTGGAAATTTGGTCAAGATTTTGAGGTAATAAAAAATGTGAATAATTGGTTTAGGCCTTCAGTGCACAATTGTGAAGCAAGCCATATTTTGCAACCAATTGTTGTTAGCAATTATTGGTGATGATAACTGAAATTACATCATAACAAAAACAGGTAGATCTTTCGTATTGTTTTGGCCTTAAAAGCGTTTTTTAAATAATACGTTTAATACTGACTTAAGGACAATAGCTTAATCCAATAAGTTTTTTGTAAAAATCTTCTACTATCTTTTTCACTTTTTCCTTAAACAGTTTTTTGCCTCTAATAAAAAATTCGATTTTTTTGTTGAATAACTGAGACATGTGGACTTTTAGATGAAAAAATTCTTGGCTAGTGGTTCGGAAACTTCGGTCATTCCACCGATACCTTTGTTCCAATTACTGAAAATTTCAGAGCACCAACTAACATTCTATTGTACTGACAGAATACAGGAGGTGCATACAACCTCAATCATTCGGTTGTTCTCTGTGTGTACTTTCAGAACCACTAAGCAGCAGTGAAACGGTCGACTTTTTATAACTTGATATATAAAACTGAGTATATGCGAGTATACACACCATACAATTGTTATTGATTATGCTCCGCTATGCAATTCTGGACACACTCTAAAAAATGATTACTAGTATTGAAGGAACTCCTCGTATGCAATTTTCATTCCGTTCACTGCGAACTCAATTGAAAATGGCTCCTATTTGTAAGAAAATCTGCAAAAACTTGTTCCATCATTCTCGGAGGGGCAATGGAATATTGTTGCGTGCCAGCAATACTAGAGGATGATACTCTTCTCTCTCAATGACCGCCACCACCACCAGCCAGAATATGCTAAATATTAGTATTCGGTTCATCGTGATGTAAATGCAATAATTTTAACGGTCTATTCGATGTCAACGCAGGCCATTGAGACGGCGACAAAGCGAACAGTTTTGTTTCGTGCTTCCATATCCTGTCGATTTTGTCTTCCAGCTAGATTTGTTTTGAATTTCCTCTTGGCCAAACTGACAACCAAGCTGTCAATTAAGCAACATTTTAACCAATGTTATTGAATGTGGTCCATAAACGTCTAGATTGAAGTAATTTATACTCGTACATGCTCGTGCCAGGGCAACAATAAAGAAGAGGGCTGGCTTTTTGTTCTTCTTTAATGGCTGTTTTGATCGAGTTAAGATTTGTAAAACATGTGTGTTTTGGAGTGATGCTAAATTTGAAAAATATAGACAATTATGTATTCTCCTAAAAATTCAAAACAGCTGTCGATAAAGTTTGTATGGCGAGCGCTAAGCTATAAATTGCATTCGGCAGAAAATGCCCTCCTACGAGCATGCGAAATGGTCGGAAAACCAGGTATATCCATTTCCATTCAAAGGAAGGCCACACTTCTAGAAGGCCAACTAAGAGAAGATAGCATTGATGCTGTCCTGACGAAAATTTGTTGTCTAACTTTGAATACGCCTTAAATGTTGGCCGTGAAGAGAAATAACGTTAAACGAATTAAGGCATTTTATTCAAATCCATATTCATGGTAAGTGAAAGGAAAGTATAAAGTTTGAATTAAGGCCCGGGAACACTAAAGCTGTTTTGCTGACGCTGCACTTTCTTAAGTTCCGGTAGTCTCAAAACCACTGAAATATATAATTATACACCTGCTCATAATAATAGATATACCTAGGTCACGTATACAGAGTTTTCCATTAAGGAGAGAATATTTAAGATATACTTATGGAGTTTAAATTTATTCCAGATCTTACATTTTAAGAATTAAATTCGATTTTGGTCATACGACCACCACTAGCCCGTGTACATCGATCTATTCTTTGGACCCAATTGTGCACCACTCTTGCACACATTTCGGCCGGATCGTTGGCAATTTCGCGTTGGATGTTGACTCTAAGCTCGCCTGAAGTTGGTGGCTTGTCGGCCTAGACCAATGACTTGATGTGGCCCAATAAAAAAAAATCCAATGACGTTAAATCGCATAAACGAGATGCCATGGAGAGATATGTAAGTCGCTCGTTCTGTTCTGTGCTAAAATTAGTCGAAATCGAATGTACCTAATGTGTGGTCTTTCGAGGTTTGAGATCGGAAAAATCCTATGTATGATATCAAAACATGTACCGAAACATGAGCCAATTTCAATAGGGATCGCCCTTGGCCAAAAATTGACGACTTTACCAGGTTTCCTTACAATCGTTTCATAATTGCGGCGTGTTCTTTGATTTCAGCGATAGCTGGACAGACTTCGGACATACACCGCTCAATGGAATCAGATAGTGATGCTGATTCGACCGGTATACTTAAATAGGTGTTGCAAACATATAACAAAAATCTGAGTCGATACCGAACAGACGCTTAGTCGCAAACAAGTTTCGCGAAGTATCATCGTAGCACCATACGAGTATATATTTCATGACATGATTGGCATTACTATTTAATTTATTAGTATTTACAAATGTTTAGCTCGTTTGTTTTATTTCGGTCTGTTGCTTTTACACATTGAACAGGGATTAAACCGGCTCAAGACCTCTTGCTTCTATATTTAAATAGAAGACAAGTTTTTAACAAAATGGCAAAGTGACATTGATTTTCGTGGCTGCACACTACTTTTATCATGATTTCGGGTCCAGTATGCAGCCACGAAAATCAATGTCACTTTGCCATTTTGTTAAAAACTTGTCTTCTATTTAAACATAGAAGCAAGAGGTCTTGAGCCGGTTTAATCCCTGTTCAATGAGTATTTAAAAATGTAATTATTAGATAAGTCAGAAAATAGATGTGTAGTTATTTCTACACGCATGACCCTGTATCCGTTTGGATGAGAACCAATCAGCACGCTTCTTGCAATAGTAGGTTAAATATTTGGTTATGGCTATAGAGTAACTTAACGAATAACATTTTAAAGCCAAGCCCACTTACGTTTCATGCAAATAGTCCTTCGGAGTTTTTTGAGCAATGTTTCCTAAAGACTTAAAATTAACCGCCTATGGAAATGAGAGTTGCGTCAACAGGCTGAATCTTGCTCACTTTCTTTTTTATATTGAACAAGTGAAAACATCGTTAAATTTGTACATACCGAACCCTTATATAAGTATACCGTCCATAAAAAAAATTAAAAATCAATACTCTATATATGGGTTTGTAGCAAAATGTACTTCAATTTGAGTTTTGACCATTCGAGGCGCATTTTGGACCACATGACCCAAAACGTCCAGCAACTATGCTATTTTTAAGGTACCAAGTGCGTCCCAACTAACAGTATCCATTTTAAACATTGTCTGTCCACAAACCATCATGATTTGCTAAGCAAATACTCAAAAGGTGTACTTTTTACCGAGTTACCTTAATTAAGTAATTAAAGAAAACTAAGCACAAAAGTTGTATACGTGCTTTTCAAGTTTTTCAAAAAATTTCCAAATAATAAAGAGTAAATAATAAACAGTAAAATCTTACGATTGCACATTTATAATCTTAATTACAGCTTATGATCATAAGCTATCATCATGCAAAATTTCAGAATCCTAGGTAGATTAGTTTGAGCGCTATCGTTAGACGGACATGGCTAAATTCTCACTTAATAGGGTCTCTGATCAATATTTCGTGCTGTTGCTAACGGACTAACAAATTTCTTTGAAGGTTATAACAACTTATTCGATTGTAAAGCGGGTGGGACTTCAAATCATACATACGAGTTTAACAGAAATATTTTTGTCGCAAGCAGACCTAAAGTCGAAAGTGAATTGCTTAAAAAATTTGTGGTCCAATCGAACTTAACGCCGATCTTACTTGCTTTTTTGTTCTGAGCTTTAATGGCAATAAATTGTGCTCGCAACTAATACCGGAAAGCAACTATATCAAGATATAAACCGGCTTGGTCCACATTTACAGAGGTAAATGGTATTAAATGGTTAACATAATGCAATCCTTAACAAATTCAAATAATTCTTTGTTTGAAATTCCAAAAGAACACATCACACCTCAAAAACGGTCGGTTATACGAGGGCTGTTCGGAAAGTTCTTAGCCTATCAATGAAAGAGAATAGTTAGTTTTTCAAAAATATTTTTATTTTTCAATATAATCTCCTGAAACTTCAATACACTTAGTCCAACGCTTATC
Organism: Hydrotaea diabolus; assembly: GCA_963513945.1. NCBI lineage: Eukaryota > Metazoa > Arthropoda > Insecta > Diptera > Muscidae > Hydrotaea > Hydrotaea diabolus. The sequence goes on along the minus strand of OY740718.1, from coordinate 54,654,162 downwards.
TAGCAATTCTATCCCTTGATTAAAATAGTTTTCCTCAAGGTCTTCAAAATAGTGGTTTACAACTGTAATTGCATCTTCATTTGAGGTAGAACGCTTGCCAGCAAGGATTTTTTTAGATTTGCGAACAGGTAAAAGTCACTGGGAGCTAAATCAGGAGAATAAGGTGGGTGGTCAAGCAACTCGTAATTTAATTCGTTGATTTTAGCCATTGTTAAAACACTCTTGTGCGCTGGTGCGTTGTCTTGATGAAAAATTATTTTTTTGTGTTGTAAGCCAGGACGTTTTTCTCGAATTTGTACATTTAATTGGTCTAAAAGGTTGCAGTAGTACTCTGAATTTATTGTTTTACCCTTTTGCAAATAGTCAATCAATAAAATACCTTTGAAGTCCCAAAAAGCCGTTGCCATAACCTTGCCTTCTTTGGGGCACTTCCTCCAGCTTCAGTCCATTGTTTGGATTGTTCTTTTGTCTCTGGAGTATAGTGGTGGATCCATGTCTCATCAACAGTTATGAAACGACGCTTAAAATCCATTTTATTTCGCTGAAAACAATCCAAACAATCTTGAGAAATGTTCATTCTTATGCGGTTTTGGTCGACTGTTAACAAGTCCGGCACCCATCTTGCAGAAAGCTTTTTCATCTGTAGTTCTTCATGCAAAATTAAATGGACTCGATCATTTGAGATGCCCATGATGTTAGCTATTCACGCACTTTTTTTCGTCGATCATTTAATACCATATCATGCAATTTGGCAGTTGTTGCTGTTTTTGGACGTCCACTACGTGGTTCATCTTCAATGCTTGTACGACCACGTTTATATTCAGCAACCCAATTTTTTACTGCTGCATATGAAGGAGCACTTTCACCTAACACATTCACCATATCATTATGAATTTCTTGTCCCGATAAACCTTTTTTATGTAAATATTTAATAACACCACGCATTTCTAATTTTTCCATTGTAAAAAAATCGCGGATGCGTCTTTTGTGAACACCAGTTTCTATATGAAGGAGTTGCCAGATCGAAACAAAATTTAACATGTGTTCATAGCAGAGATGGAAGTTTCCAAAACACTTAACTTTTTTCTGTTTATACCGCGCTTTTTGTGCTAGGCTAAGAAGTTTCCGAACCGCCCTCGTAAGTAGATTGAAACTTAATATGACCAATTTTACTAAAAACGATCTTAAGTCAGTTGGATTATTTATGTGGGAGCTATAAATATGTTTTAAAATTTCATAGCGAAAATCGGACTATATTAAGAAATGAACCGATTTGACCACATTTCAGAGGGTTTATAAAGGGTGGTCACTCCTTAACGCCAAGTTTTTTGCCAAACTTAATTTGACATTTATTTTAGTGTTTGACAAATTCAACCATGGAGAGGTACATAACTGCGCAACGAATTAAGATTGTTCAAGCCTTTTACGAAAATGGGCGTTCAAGTTAAAATGCATTTCGTATACTGCGTTATTTTATTGGTCGACATAATCAAGTAAATGTGTCTACAATTGCGCGAATTGTGCTCAAATTTCAGCAAACCGGTTCCGTAGGAAATGTAAAAACACCTGTGCATGCTCGCCAATTTCGTTCTGTCATCTTACCGTACTTCTTCGAAAATGAGGTCGGCCTAGCAGTTTCCGTCAATAGTTTTCGCTATCGCGACATGATAACGGACGTTTTATTTCTTGAAATTATGGATATGTGGTTCTAACAGTATGGTGAACCTGCCAAATATCCAACGAAACAATGGCTCTTCGGGCGAGAAATTCAGTGACCGTGTTATTTCACATCGTGGCGATGTTATTTGGCCGCAACGATCATGTGATTTGACACCGTTGGACTTCTTTTTTGAATATTTTGAAGAAACGGTGTACGCCAATAAGCCACGGACAATTCAAGAGCTAAAGGATGAGACAATTCGGCACATTAACGACATTGAAGCTCCACTATGTCTCAGAGCCAATAAAAGTATGGACCATCGAATACCACCGAAGCCATGACGAGTATTTGGTCAATATTTTCTTTCACGCATAATTGACATAGATTCTTCTATCAAAATAAAAAACATGAGGATATTTCTCTGAAAACTTTTTTTTTATTTACAATTATTATCGTGCGTTTCAGTGGGACCAACCTTTATCTATCATGATATTGAATGATTCAAGCAATATAAACAAATTGAAATATTGTTTTGTCCTTCCAAAGACAACATCAATAAACTATTGATACTCGTAACGCAGCACACTAAAAACAGACTTCCTGTATCTGAATTCCATTGTACCGACTGACCGCCTTGTGATCAATGCATATTTATTTGAATGTGACGTTTCAAAAAAAAATAACAAAATACTAGTGAAATTGGTGCATATTTATGAGGTGAATGGAATGGCTTGAGGAATTGTGAATAGAACTCGTCTCCAGTAATAGGCAATTTGCGATTATTTAAATTTTCTATAAAAAAATAATTTTAACAATAGCATTGTTATGCATACGAGTATAATGCAGACATAATGCTATACGAAACTTTTACCAATATTGAAAACGTTGCAAATCAATGTGATGCGGACCAAGCCAAGCGCTCACTGCAGAATAAGGCATCATAAAAACCAGAGCTACCGCTGTGGTCATAACAAAAATAAATATTGGCATGCTTGACAATTATGCAATTCGTTGAGATTTTACGACACAACATGCTATCCATCTATTCAGCCTTAGCCGATAGACAGTCCGCCTGACACCCCATACGTCCGCCCAACCACTGATTTATGTTGTTCGCGTGTGAAATGTAAAAAAGATGACAAAACGTTTTATGAAGTAATCATAATTGAATACCGCCATATCTGTCCAAAGCCATGCATACTTAGTTAGTTGAGGCTCGAATTGAGTTAAATCGAAATTGAAACAACCAAACGAGCAAAGAAACAAACAAAGCAATCCATTAAAGAGTAAAATTTTTTTTTCGTAGTTTTTTCTTTTATTCGTAAAAATCGTTTTTGCTCTATAGAGACTCGAGAAGTGTTACAGAGAAATATGGCCAACTTGAAAATCACCTTTCTAAATCACACTTAATTATCATCATCATCACCATCATTACTGCAAGAAGCTTGGGTTTTACTACATATAAATACTCTCATTTATCTTCTGAGATTTAAATGCATTGGCATTGTTTCTTTCTAGTGGAAATAGAAATCCCTGCCATAAACGAGGCTACAGTGAATTATTTGCTGAAAACGTGCAGTGATGTGTAAAATTTTAGCAATTGCAAATTAGCCTCCCTCGAGAACCATTTCTACAATTTTGTTGACCACCATCAAAGCCTTTCGCAAGAGCATGGGAAAAAGCCTGCCTTTTATTGAACTGATCGCTCAGTAATGACCTGGTCGCAATAGCGGAATAGCTTTAATTTAATGCACATACGAGGGTTGCTATTTATATTTCTGGTCAAATTAAAAACACAATAATTTATCATTGGAAATGTTGTTATTCAAAATATTTTCCTTTAGAATCAATACACTTTTGCATGCGCACATAACCGATTTTCGAAGCACTTTTTCCACTCCGATTGAGACAACTCCAACACATGATTTTTGAAAGCTTCAACAGCTGCTTTGGGCGATGATAACCGTTGACTACGCATTTTTTCTTGATGCTAGGGAATAAGAAGAAGTCATTGGGTGCCAATTCAGGGCTTTACGGTGGATGGCCCATCAATTCGACATCTTGAGTGGTCAAATAGCTCATCGTTTCAGCTGATGTGTGAGAGCTCGCATTGTCGTTATGCAAAATGATCCGTTTTCTCTTATTATCTCTCTTTATTTCTATGAACACTGTTGGCAAACAGATGGTTGTATACCACTCAGAATTGACCATCCTACGTTCCACTAAAGGCACTGTGGCAACATGGCTGGTTATACAGAAAAAATGTTTCGAAGTACTTCTTCCACGAACTACTTTTGTTGGATTTGGCTCGTCTTGAGAGACCCATACGGTCGATTGCTGCTTTGTTTCGGGTTCATATGCATAGATCGATTGTCGGTCTTGCTGTCACATGTCGGTCTTGCTTAATCAGTTCACGCACAGCATCGAGGATTTCCGGCAAAGTGACCGAAGTTGGACTTCCTTCACGAAATTTATCCTGGAGCAACCGGCGCCAGAGACTGAACTCTTGGTAACTGCGATTAACAGTGGTTTTTGATGGTGATTCATCGCCAAAAGTCGAAACAAGTTGATTTAAACACACTTGTCTCGATAACCCACGCCGAAAACCGTAAAAATTTATCGCAAGAAAATGTTCTCGGGATAATTCCATTTTTTGACTGAGATGAATTTTTCAACACACTCTAAACAAACAATTTGCCCTCAAATGACTAAACGTTCTGAGTGAAGTTATGCTAAAAAATGTCAAAGTTTCCAATGAAGTTCCAGTTTGCATCTGGGAACACTAGTCTTGCCAGGAACCGAAATATAAATTGCAACCCACGTACACACAGAGAAACGATTCGTTGGCACAGCCAATTTTGTTACTGTAACGTCCAGTTATTGTGGCGATAGAAAATACAAAGTGTCCCAACCACTGGCAAAGAATTTTTGAATCTAAAAGTCCACATGCCACAATTGTTTAAGGAAAAAACTTTAAATATTTAGTAGAGGCAAAAACTGTTCCCTTATGTACTTGAAGTAGTCTTAACATCGAGGAACATGGTCATGTCGAGGAAAAACAGGAAAAAATGACGGAAGATTTTTACTGAATATTTTAGATAAAACGATTTGCTTAAAGCAGTAATAATACGATTATTTTATTGTTTATGACCAAAGTTTAGATATCATCACAAATATTCGCTAAACTCTTGATTGCCATAACCACCTGTATGGCAATTTAATTGATATGACCGATCAATTAGTTGCGTCTACAATACGATGATCATATTTATCACCCTGTGGTATGTAGAATCGAATATCCATTACGATTATAAACATTTGGTATTTACAACAAAAAATCTTTTTTTCGATAGAATTAAAGATTTCCCGCCGATATATCGACTAATTTTTTCTCTACGTGTATGAGTCTGTGCTTTCTGTTCTAATACAAGCGTTTTAATAGAAACTTAAATTCTTCTTTTGCAACAGAATTTAAGTAGTTCCAACAGATTATCTTCTAGGTTTTTCTCTACGTGTATGACTCTGTGCTCTCTGGGAATGAAATAAAAAAGTTATGAACCTTAGAAAATTTACTTTATATTTTAATAATATTAAACAGTAAGGGAATTTTTAAATTACATGGTTTTTAATATTGTATCAAATGTCGACCTTCGCTATCCACACACTGCTGCATAAGTTTACTCAAATTTTCGTGAACTCTAACAAGCATGTCGACTGGTAGTCTGCCAATTTCAGCCTCAATATTTTTAATTAGGTCTTCCAAGGTTGATACTCGTACATACCGAATTCAGGAAACCCCAAAGGAAAAAATCGTATGGGACAGGTGAGCGTGCCGGCTAGCTCACATCGCCCCTCAAAGAGATAAGCCGTCCAGGAACCATTTGCCTTAAACAATTCGTGGCAACCCTCGCTGTGTGTGCAGTGGCACCATCCTGTTGGAACCATGTATCCTCTAATTGCATTGCCTTGAGAGCCGGCTGAAAAAAAGTGTGGAAATACAAAGAGCAAGGGATTGCTTCCGAGCAGAGCTTTTTGGAGATTGCAGTACTGCTGCTCTAACTCTTTCGATGCTTTGTGGTGTTGTAATCCTTCTCTCAGGTCTCCTTCGTACACATGACACATTCCCTGCTGTTCTCAATGAATTTACCCAATTTATAATTGATTGCCGTCCATGAACAGGTCTGCGTGGGGGAACAGCGAATCGTAAACGGAAAGCACGCTGCACTGCAATGATCGAGTGCGCATTTGCAAAATACGCTTCAACAAAAAATGACCTCTCATCACGTGTCCAATGTATTATGGCAACTGAAAAGCAGACAAATACAAAACTCCCGTCAGCCACTATAAACCACGCATACTCTCCACTTCTGTTGTGTGCCGCCTCAGCCTGCAGTGCAAAAGAGCAAATTACTGCGCTCCACCCTGTACTATCTTAAATATTACTCATACGATCGTGCTGAATATCAGAATTATTAAATCTATAACAAATTGAAATCCTTACCAAGACACTTCTATTATCTCCCATACCATTGAACCTGCCTGGGTAGAGATTAGAACTCACGGATAAAATTCTCTTACCAGGTACAAAAACGGAAGTGGCTGCCAGAAATGTACCATTCCGTTCCCTTTTGGTACCTTATATATATTTTTAGTAGCTTCAAACAATATATATTAACTCGACATTGCACTGTGTTCCAGAGTTAATTTCCATCGCGCAAAAATGTACTCAAACTCGTACGAGGGTTGCTTTATATATTCTAGCCTGTTGCCTAGGTGTTGCCTGGCGCCATCTGACATTTCCATTTGAAAGTTTGAAATTTTTTTAGCATAAACGTACTCAGAACATTTTGACGTACGACCATCATTCATGTTGTTTACAGTGACTTGAAAAAATCAATTTGGCAAAAAAAATGGAATTGAATCGTGAACATTTTCGTGCGATCATTTTTCACAACTCTCGACTTGGATTGTCACGACAAGAGTGCATCGATGAACTTAAATCTTTGTATGGCGATGAAGCACCATCGTATAGCACTTGAAAAACTGGTTTAATGAATACAATCGTGGCCGACGCTCGCTTAAAGACGAAGGTCGTGAAAATCGGCTGTTGTGCCGGAGAATATTGATGCCGTGCGTGAACTAATAATGCATGATTGTCATGTGAGATTCCTTGGGCATTTTTTCCACCAGCTTACATTCGATATTGCATGAACACCTGGCCGTAAGAAAGGTTTGTTCTCGTTGGATCCCGCACAATTTGACAATCGCTCAAAAAAAGGCTCGTGTCCTTTGGCGCAAAGAAAATTTGAAAAAATACGATCGCGGTGCTTCCAAAGACGTATATGTGACAGCGCATAGAGAAAGGGACCTAAGGGTAAAAAAAAATCAATTTTCACTTTTTTTTGATGTGGACAACATCTGAGCATCGAATGAGACCGATTCCATGCCCCGAAAGTGATTCCTCCCAGAGATATGCGCGTTTTATTAAAGTGATGGTACACCAATGATACACGTATTTAAATCTTTAAAATGGCTCTCCTGAACAAAACTGGTTTTTACCCTTAGGTCCCTTTCTATTTTGCGCGTCACATATTAGATTGTCACAGGCGACGAATCATGGAGATATGCGTATGAGCCCGAAACAAAAAAGCAATCGGCCGTGTGGGTCTTCGAAGACGAGCCAAATTCAACGAAAGTTGTTCGTGGAAGAATCACTTCGAAGCAAATGGTCGCTTGTGTCTTCGGCAAAACTGGTCATGTGGCGACTGTTCCGCTTGAGCAACGTATGAGGGTCAATTGTGAGTGATACACCACAATTTGTTTGTCTAAAGTCTTCGGAGAAATTCGAAAAACGAACAAGAGAAGACGAATTATTGTGCTCCATGACAATCCGAGCTCTCACACATCGGCTTAAGCTAGCGCCTTTTTGACCGGCCAAAATGTCGAATTATGGGTCATCTGCCGTACAGCCCTGACTTGGCACACAATGGCTTCTTTTTATTCCCGCACATCAAGAAAAAATGCGTGGTCAACGATTTTCGTCACCAGAAGATGCTGTTGAAGCGTTCAAAAACCATGTTTTGGAGGTGTCTCAATCGGAGTGCAAAAACCATTTTTGATGATAAATATTCGCACTTTCAGTATTAGGCCAGAAATATATACAGCAGCCCCCGTATAACTAATAATACAAACATTTTTTTTGTATTGCAGATTTTAAATTTTTTAGGATTTGAAAAACGTGTGATTTAATGTGTCGCCTTTGTCTACTTTTTATCATATCTTCTTATTCTGACGTCCACATTTTGGTTATACTGCAATAGAAAGGGTTCCCTACTTATGGGCGGTTACTTTTGTTCGCCTGAAATTGCCCTCTTTCAGAGTAAGGTACATTTAGAAACAATCCGGGTTTTTTACTTCTTCACTATGAATTTCTCATGTTTTTAAAATTTTAGGTATGCTGCTGAAAGATTTTCTTTCTCCTAATGCTAAACTTTATCCTAATCGAATTTAATGTTAATAACCCCTACAAAATGTATAAAATCGAATATTTGAAGGACAACTGCCCACAGGTAGCACTGCAATTTTTTCAGAAGTACACATTGGCATTATGGTACTAATGTTCACATCAATTACCAACAATCCGCTCACCAGTGCTTTGTCGTTTTGATTTCTTAATGTTAAGGTTACAAATCATCCATTTTACAAAACTCTCATAGGCTACCTAGATCAAAAGTTTTAGGCTTTTGACCGATAGAAATTTTTTCTGGGCCACTGTGCAACGGAGTATTAGGAATATTGCCCTGAAAAAGTAACCAATTTGGTGTGAATGAAAATATTGTCTGGTGTAGGGTATCGAAAAGTCTGATACGATTAATTTTATCATACCACATATCTGATCGTATTAACAACTTTTTACATTTTCCAGGTGCAAGACCAAGGAGTCGATCCAAATTTACGCGACGGCGATGGAGCAACACCGTTGCATTTTGCCGCCTCACGTGGTCATCTGTCGGTGGTGCGATGGCTCCTAAGCCATGGTGCTAAATTATCACTGGACAAATATGGGAAATCACCCATAAATGATGCAGCAGAAAATCAGCAAGTTGAGGTAAGTTGAAAGCACACCCATGAATCGCATCTGAAATCACATCAAAATCCAAGTAAAAGCGAAAAACTTTCAAATCATAATAATAACAACAAAAACTTGTTCTGCTTTATGTTTTTTCTTCTACGAATTGTACCACTCGCTGCTTATTCACTCCATGCCATGCAGTGTCTCAACGTGCTGGTGCAACATGGAACATCAGTCGACTACAACGGACGGGAAAAGAATGCCGCACAGAAACATGGCAAGTCAACATCGTCGAGCCGACAGCAGCATCATCATCTGGCACAGCAACAGCAACATCATCATCAAAATGGTGGTGGCAATAACTCGGCAATGGGTCATCATAGCTCTCATGGCGGCAGCTGCAACAATTCGATGAGTAGCAAACAGACCAGTCGCAGCAACACCATCAAATCGAAAACATCATCGACCATGAGCTCCGACCAGGAGCCATTCTATTTGCATCCGCCATCGACGGTGGGGGCACGCAGCAAAACCAATGAGTCCGTCTACTCGCCCCAGTCGCAGCACTCTCGTTCCTCATCGGACAAGATGTACAATGGATCGTTGGTGCCCAACAACGATGGACTCTATGTGAATCCCATGCGCATGAATGGCATCTATACGCCGCCTTCGCCGAACGGCAGCATTTCGGGTGATTCGTTCTTTCTGCACGATCCCCAGGAGGTGATCTACAATCGAGTTCGCGATCTATTCGACTCCGATTCGAGTAGTGTGAAACATTCGAATCCCCATAAGCAGCATCACCATCAGAAGCAGAACTCGTCGACGAACTCGACGCCCAGTTCTAATGCTCTGACCATTCAGGCAGATGTACATTCGAGTTCCAGTGGGGCAGGCAGTGGTTCCGATGAATCGGTGTCCATACCCTCCAGTTTGAGTTCACCGAAAATACAGCCGCATCGAAATCACAGTTTCAATCGTCACAATAATCTTCCGCAGCTGCCCCAGCAGCATCCGACGCATCAGCAACTTGCCCAACATCCGCAACAGGCACATCATTCGAATAACAATAGCAGCAACAACAATAAGAATTATAGTCAATCGCACGTGTTGAATAATAAGGCCGCCAGCAATTCAAATAATTCCAATAATCTACTGATCCATCAGAACAATCATAAGAACAACAAACACAATGGCAACGTTCAGAAACCCTCTTCGAACGCCCATGACCATGACTATGAGGATATATATCTGGTACGGGAGGATGCTCGAAAAAATCAACAGAAATATATGATCGGACGATCGCGATCGAGGGATAGTGGCTCACATTCGCGATCAGCGTCGGCTTCTTCGACACGCAGCACAGAAGTGGTTTTGCAGTATAGCAATCATGTAAGTAGAGAATCCATACAATCCCAAGCGGAGGTAATCTAAACAATCCTAGGTTTCCTACTAAGGAGAGGGGCAATCAAAATTTTACAGCAATTTTGTTAATCCACTAAATCCTTCTGCTTCCAGAACCTCAATCCTTCTGCTCCAATAACCTTGTAGTACGTATTATTATAACCTCCAGCAGAGGATGGTGGGTATATTCACTTTGTCAATCCGTTTGTAACACCTCGAAATACTGGTCGAAGACTCCATAAAGTATATTTATATTCTAAATTTTCGTAAAAATCTAAGATGATCTAGCCATGTCCGTCTGTGGAAAGTTATTTGCAGGTCGCATTATTGAAGCTAAGTTGCTGGCATTTTGCAGACTTTGGTGTTGATAGACTAAAACGGTTGCTAGTGAAATGCGCCAGATCGTTCGGGGTAAAAATTTTTCCCACATAAGGACTGAATCAACGTCAGGAAAAATCCCTATATTAGTAGTATTTTTGGAGGATTTTCTTGCTTATTTATCCATGCTACCAACTGCGATCATTATGAAATTTTTACACTATGCTACGTTCGACCAAATGGCTAGGAAACAATATTCTCACCACAGTGCGGATAAATATATCCTCCGACATTCAGGCTGCCCCTAAATCTCTGGAATCCGTCTCTTTGAACTCAACATCAGCCTTTAACTGGCGCAAATCTCTAAGCAAGAAGGCTCAGCAGTTGAAAATGCACCTTCGTTGGGTGCCGATCTCAGGAAACTTAAGGGCAAATGAGTTAGCAAGACTCAGAACTACTATACGGACTCAGGGAGCTTGCATTTTCTTGAATTAACATAAGCCTTTAACTTGCGCAAATCTCGTTTTTGGGTGACGGCCATTAGTGAGCAAGATTGGGTACTGCCATATATTCCATTCACTTGCAGCAAACTTATTTTGCGGGAAAGGGCCTAAAGGAAAGCTCATAAGAGGTGGGCTTTAGTCACAGGCAGCGTGGAATCCAGAGAAATGTGGCTCCAACTGGATATAATACGCTGACCGTATCTGTCATGACGGCACTGTCTGATTGGAAGACATGCAGTGAGACTAAGAATGGCGACTTACGCCTACTGCAGAATTTGAGGAGGTTAAGAAGGAGGACGGCGATCTACATTAGCTGTGTACTTCTATAGAACTGGGCGGTATCGGCGTTGAATCCAGACAAATGTGGCCCCAACTGGATATTAAACGCCGGTCGTATCTATCATGACGGGAAACTGATCTGATTGGAAGACATACTGTGAGACCAAAGGTCACGACTTAAGACAACTGCAAAAACTGAGAAGGATAAGGAGGAGGAAGAATCCATTCAACACATTCTATGTACTTGCCCTCTGACGACCAGACGGCGATCTACATTAGCTTTGTACTTTTATAGAAGTGGGCGGTATCGGCATTGGCCTACTCAAGAGCTTTTTAGGCGATCGCAATGGTTGAACGGGAAGAACTATGGATAGTTCTGCTAGTTTCCGTAGTATCCAATTGTATTGACTACGTAGTCTGAGCCTGCTTGTACTTTAACCTATCCTACGTTCAGCCAGAAAATATTTATCGGGTGCAAGGGGCGTGCCACGCAATCCTGAAATCAGAAAGACCATATCTTATGAACGGTTACAGATTTTATGATTATCAAATGATGATTTTTGGAACATTGACAAGAAAGGAAACACATTCTGGTAGAAAAATTGGTGGTGCCACGCCTTCCTTAAAACAATTGCGTTAATTTCCAAAAAAAAAATGGCCCGTTCGTCTTTAAACGTTAGCAGAATGAAATCAGCGGTTATGAAGTGCTAAAATTTAACAAAAGGGCGTGGCACTGCCCATTCAATTGAATGGATACCTCCTTATTCTCCTCAGCTTCTTTAGTAGTCGTAAGTAGCATCTATGTTTTCCAATCAGATCAGTGTCCCGTCATGCCAGTTACGATCAGCGTTTCATAAGCATTTGGGGCCACATTTGTCTGAATTTAACGCAGCCTATGAAAGACCATATCTCGTGGACTAAGAAACACACTCTGATGAAAAAGTGGGCGATCCTACGCACCTTGACTTTTTTTATTATATTGGAATCCATTATGGAGGATATAAAGGCTGCAGCATGGCCGAAGTTAATTTGTCCACTTGCTTTTAAACTGCAAATATCGTGTTGACTAGCTCCCGATGTCAAACTTTTGTTATACTCACCACCACTGCGTTGGTAACACCTCGAATATATATAAATTAATGACCGTCAAAAAATTAATAACACGAAAAGAGTTAGAGTCTTCAAATGTGCCAGAAATGTGTCTTTAAGTCGGCGATCGGTTGGTATTAAAAATGTACGAAATCTGTCAGAAGGGAAATGGGCTTTCCTTTGGAGGCCGCAAAAAGTTCTCACCAAATTGTAATTTTTTGACAATTTCACGCTTTAGGATTTAAATGCATACATGCTTAGACCTTCCTATATTTGGGCGGGTTACATTTCCTAGTGTACACTCCAAGAAGGATTTATTTCCTTCGACCAGTGTTTTAATTTCAAGAGCGACGTATACTATTTTTTAGTTTTCTTACTCCCTGGAAAGTTGTCAGATTATGACAGTGGGAAAGGTGCTGATATCAGTCAGGAGGTGACTAGTAAAAAGTATACAGTCTTACAGGGCTGACTATATACTCTACAATACTCTGGTATACATAAAAATCCTTCCGTCTGTCCTGAATATGAACAGGATTTGGTTGATTTCTATTAAGAAATGACCTTAAATCGGGATTGGCCTTGTTTAAGACGCCTCTTAGACAACGTAGACCATTATGGTGAGCTGTGTTGGTATTAATAAAGCAAGGCTGGATCTAGAAAGTGGTTTATATGGGGATTTGTTTATATTATGGTTATATGGTTCAATTAGAGGGTCATAAAGCATTATTCTTATCTTCAGCAATATCGTATTCAATATGAGCTTTCTAAAACGTCAGGTTCTCAAATCGGGGCTATCTAAAATTTAAATCCATATGTTCAAATGATGAGGGTTATTTTAAGTTCACTTTGAACATGGTTAGATTAGGAAAAATCAATGTTGGACTCTTAAGCAGTGGCACCTTGCCAGTGGTATTTTAGCAAAATCTAAAGTAGACCATAAGAGTTGGGATATGTCTAGACTAATTATTGGGAAAAACGAACGCTTTTAGGCTTCCTTGATTTTGGGCATATATTAACAGAAAACAAAATTAAAGTCGGGAGTGCCTGACTATATTCTATCCTGCAGATCTGGATGTTTAGAAAAGTCAACTTAAAATAGGTTTTTGAACCCCCTTAAACTGGCCTAAAAATTACCCAGATTTTAAATTGTTTGTGTTAAAATTGGTTCAAAATTGGTACATTGGCACAGGGAACATTGATCCAAGATTTGTATCAATAGAACTAAAGTCATAAAATCGGATAAACATATTTGGCTAGAAGCTATTTCTAAATCTGAACCGATGTCCTTCAATTTCCAGGAATCCCGTTCTCGGTTCAAAAAGTTTACTTGTGCTTGTGCTATCCTGCACTTCGAGATGTTCAGAAATGCCAACTTAAAAATGTTTTTGGGCCACCTTAAACGGGCTTTAAAATTACTCAGATTTTAAATTGTTTTTGGTAAAATTGGTTTAACACTAGTACATAGGCACAGGGAACTTACTTGTGCCGAATTTGACCAAGATTTGGATTAATAGAACTAAAGGCATAAAATCGGACAAACATATTTGGGTAGGAGCTATATGTCCTTCAATTTCTAGGAATCCCGTTCTTGGTTCAAAAAGTTGACTTGTTCTATAGTCACCGTATAACAGAGCCTCTCTGTTTCAGATCCTGCCGCTCTACGAGCAATATTTAATATCTGGTATTATTTAAATTTACCAAACTGCATTATGAGTGACATAGAGAGTCCAACTAAAACGCACAATGTTAATTGTAAATAAAACAAAAAGTTTTCAGAGAATTATCTTAATATTTAATTTTAAGGATCTATGGCAATTATGTATGAAACAAAATATCGTGACAAAATATGAATGCTCGCCATGGCTTCGGTGGCATTCCTCTATCCGATGGTCCAAATTTTGAATGACTTAAGACATAATGGAGGTTGATTGTAGTTAATGTGCCTAACTATCTCATCCTTTAGTCTCTGAATTGTTCTTGGCTTATTGACGTACACTTTTTCTTTTAAACATCCCTAAACAAAGAACTTACTTGTGCCAAATTTTACAAAGATTTGGATCAATAGAACTAAAGACATAAAACCGGATGAATATATTTGGGTAGAAGCTATATCTCAATCTGAATCGACATGCTTCAATATCTAGAACTCCCGCCCTTGGTTCAAAAAACTGACGTGCGCTTTTAAAGCTAAGAACATAAAATCGGATAAACATGTGTGTGAGGGAGCTATAATTAAATTTATTTAAACCGATTTCCTTCAATTTTAATCACGCTCTTTCTTGGTCCAAAAACTAACTGGTGATAAGTTGCATCGAGATTGGGTGGAAGATGTGGGTTTTAGAGCTAAAAACATAAAAATCGGATGAAGATGTGTGTATCTAAAATCTGCTTATCTAAATCTGGACCGATTTTCTATATTGTTATTTTCTATATTGTCCTTACTTGGTCCAAAAAACTTACTTCTGGAAATCTGTTGATAGTTGGACGACAATAGCGACCTTCAGTTTGATTAAAAGCTATAGATGGACGGACGGACAGACATCGTTAAATGGTATCAGCTGGTGCGTAGATCGGTATACTTAAAGTTGGGTCTACAGAGTGGTGTAGGGTATAACAAGTTCAACTACAATGATTGGACTGACTACTGAGTTCCTATTGGAGTTAAAGGGGAAAAGAGGTTGCTTTGCGAACAGACATGATTAAACTATTATTTCTAAGAGAATGTATGAATTTAACTGCTTCATTTATAGCATACTGAAATACTTAAAACTTAAATACTGGAATCCAAAATTCCTGAAATAATTCAATTCTTTAAAACGTGAATATACGAATACTAGAATTCGTTAAAACGCGAATATTTGAATAAAAAATCAATGAAAGTTTGAAATTCTAATAAATTTGAATACAGCACAATTTCACTCACTTCTTCTATTTCCTTCCATGTCCTTTGCAGAATCTCAACAACAAACGTGACACCAACAATGTCTTAAATCGCAATAAATCACAATCGATCATTGGCCTACACGGCAAATACGATGCCTCCGTGCGTTCTAAGGAAACTTACGGCACCAAGAATGTCAATTTGAAAAATCATCTAAACAGCAGCGGAATCAAGAGCGACACCTACGAGAGTGTCTGTCCGCCGGAAGATGTTGTGGAGCGTACCAAGCAGACAAATAAAAACTCCGTGATACGCAACAATCTTGACCACAAGAATGCCGGAGGCGGCAGTGGCGGAGGCGGACACTATGGCAGCAATGGCAAGTTGTCCGTTAACAATTCGAATACGACAAATGTGAATAGCAGCAATCAGAATCTGTACAACAGCAACAATAGCATAAATAGTAACAATTCCATCAACAACAGCAGCAACAACAACGGCAACAGCCAAAATAATCGGCATTTGAAACGAGTTTCATCGGCGCCGCCAGTCCAAAATACTCAAGTTGGTAAGTGGGTCTCGGCCACGCTGCCCAAATGGCGGTCTGTCAACATCTGCTACGTTTGCATACCCGTCTATTTGTGGTTTGGTCGTACAGATGTTGGTGGTGCACTCAAAAGTAGAACACTTTTTTCCTTCTTCTTGCCAATATTAATGGACTTTCTTTTCTTTTTGGGGGGGTTTGTGTAGCAACTGGTCCACCGCCACCACCGTTGCCGCCACCGCTGCGTGCTCCTGCTGGAGGACAACAACTGTATTCACCGCAACAACAGCAGCAATTGTATCAGCATAACAAAACTAATCTAAATTCGGAACATTCGAATTCGTTGAATTCGCGTCACCGCGACTCCAGCAATAATTTACACATGGACAATGGCATGGATTCCGATTCGGGTTTGGAGGTTGTCGAAGAGCCCAGTCTAAGGCCATCAGAATTGGTGCGCGGCAATCACAACCGCACAATGTCAACAATATCAGGTAAGTTAATACATTTTGGTGTGCAATTTCTTTTAATACTTCTCAATGTTCTTGTAAAGTTGCATTGTATAAGTAGTTGCATTTTTCTTTTAGGGCAGTGTTTAAGATCAATAAACAAGAGATAATAGGCGTGTTCTATTGGTACTAGCTTATTAAACGAGTCAGTGGTCGCTAAGGCGATAATTTCAAAACTTTACGAGAATTCCAAGAACTGAAAGGATTTATGCATCATAAACCGTCTGATTTAAAAATTTGAAATTTGTAGAAATGGAAGTTGTCCAAGAAATACTACTATAAGCGAGTAATAACCGAGCTCGCTTCAACTCGCTAAAGGCTATTCTTAAATCACCTTCTTCCCAAAAATGTAATTCATTAAAAACAAACGGGGTATAACACAAATTCTCTATACTTATAGTTTTTTTTAAACAAAATCATTTTTATATGTTTGTTCAATGGTGTGAAGTTATCGCGTTCGCGACCTTCTAAGCGAGCTGCCATTAGAACACGGTCAATAGTCGTGTTCTATTTGCAACTCGCTCAGGAGGTCGCTTACGCGATAACTTTGCACTATTGTACAAGAATTTAAAAATGATTTTGTTACAAAAAGCTATTGACAATTTGCGTGAAACCCCTTTTGTTTTGATTAAATAAAGTTTTTGGGTAAAATGTAATTCAACAACACCCTTTAGTGAGTTTAAGCGAGCTCGGTTATTACTCGCTTATAGTATTTCTTGAGTAACTTTTTTTCTACAAATTACAAATTTCCAAATCAAACGGTTTGTGATGCATAAAGCCAATGAGTTCTTGTATACAAAGAAATTTCGAATATGTCTCGTGAAGTTTTGAAGTTATCGCCCTAGCAACAACTTACTCGTATAATAAGCGGGTACCAACACGCAGAAAAAAAGTATGGTTGGGGTGACAATATTCGAAGAGGATCATACTATTGTTGGGTACATAGTTGTTGCACAACAATATTATGATTCTCACAACAATAGTATGATTCATACATAACCATACAATGATCCCCACAACCATAGTATGATTCACACTTAACCATACTACGATCTCTACAACCATACTATGATCCTAACAACAATAGTATGATTCACACTCAACCATACTATTATCTCCACAACCATATTATGATCCTCACTACCATAGTATGTTTCTCATACAACCATAGTATGATCCTCACAACCATAGTATGATTCACACTCAACCATACTATGATCCCCAAAATTATTTATTAAGATTGGGTAATGTTCTTATTTAAAAATAGATATTTTTATCAAGTAAGTTATTTAAATTGCATTAAAATAAGTTCAAAACCACATTTGAGGCCATTTTATTGAACATTTCAATCAAGAAACAAAAAAATATATATTTCCACGGCAGTCGAAAATACTTTTAGTTGCCAGCAGGGGTGAATACTACTTCACCATCCGTAGACCGCAAGTAACGAATGTACAGGCAGATTTAAAATAAACGAAACGAACAAAGTAAACACAATAAAAAACCCTCGAACTACCTTCCGATTGTTGTTGTTTTTTATAAGGGACAACAGCCATGCACTGCATCGTGTGTGTCTATGTTTTTTTGTTATACCAAAAAAACACACACACATATATAGTCTTTAAACCCTGTTATGCTTTGTTCATACTCTCAACCATGCAGTATGATTGTCATAATCATATTATTGTTAATTTTTAACAACAATACTTTTGCCACACCTACAATATTTACATGGATGCTTCAACCATATTTTCATTTCTAAATTTAGCAAAAACAGTATTGATATATTTCAACAATATTATTATTGCCGCAATCATACTGTTGTCAAAATTAAATTCAGAAAACAATATTATGGTTGCGACGACAATGCTTTTATTGTAGAGAACATATTATTGTTGTGGTGACCATATAGTAACCATATATTTTCTCTGCGTGAATAGAGCACGCCTAATGTTTCATGGCCAATGTTCCTAAGACCTATATTCAATACATGGAAAAGTATACCATATGTCTACTAATCTATACGATTTAGAATCACAATCTGATTCCATTTAGCGATGTCCATTCGTCCTTACCATCTATCATTGAACTTAAAGTACAGATTGCAAATATGAACCGATTTTGCAGAAACTTTCCACATTGTTCAGGGTTTGGCCAGGGACGAAATTGTTCCATATCGCTCCATGTTTTGGAATAATGCAAAGTTTTTGTTTTAATTCGAAAATTGCATCCGATTATGACCAAATTCCGCTTACGCATCGAGTGACCAATAACCAAACCTAGTATTTATACGATCCACCAAAGAGTGGATGTATTTTTAGAAGTCCCAGATTACATTTAATTATGACCAAATTTCGCGTAGAACGTTTCGAGCTACCCAGAATCCACCCATGTATTTATACGCTTGACCAAAGTGTGGATGGTATTCTAAATTTATCATTCCGTTTGCATCGCCACGAAATATTAATCGGAGACGTTATAAAGTATATATAATATGGATCGTTGTTAAGTTCTTAGACTAGCTTGTCCGATATCCCATCTGTCTGTTGAAATCGCACGAATTAACTTAGGATCCTGAAATTTTGTATGCTGATGGCTTCTTGTCATACGCTGTTTGGGATTGTAAAGAGTTGAATTTGGCCAAAAAGGAAAAAAGTTTCCTTGAAGGAACTAAAGTAACCTTGGAGAAAAAATTTATTGTGCTTATTCTGCTGTTTGGGATTGTAAAGGGGTGAAATTTACCTTATGGGAAAAGTGTTTCCCTTGAAGGAATTAAAGGCACCTCGGAGAAAATATACCTTTTTTGGTTCAAATAGGTACTGTTACTTGGGATGCACTTAGCGCCTTAAAAGGGCATATCAGTTAAATATGCATCTATACCAAAGGTCCCTCCGATTTGAGGTACTGTACACTCCCAAAACTATATAAGTAGATATTAACAATCTCTAATTAAGCATGGTAAGGCTGGATTATGTCGGTCTTTCTTTTAATATAGTCCCCATCAAAAAGTCCCTCTCTATTTTAGTCAACTATGCCAAACTTAATTGTAAATGACATATAACCAAATTTAACAAGGATAGCCTCCGCTCTTAGGTCCTGGCGCTCTTGATGTCACATTTTTAATCCGATCTTTCTTAAAATCAGCGCACTGCTTTATTATTAACCTCTAATCAATCTTGGTGAAATTGGACTATAGTTCCATGTTTTCATATAGCCCACACAAAGGTGCCTTCCGATCTTGCTTAATTTTAGCATGCATTGTATACGATCCATAACTAACCATGGTAAAATTGCTCCGTATCGGTCTATGTTGTCATACATCCACTTTGAAACATTTTCCATCCGTTGTAGAAGTCACATATTAAGTCCAACCTTGCTCAAATTTCCAGGATTCTTGTTAGAAGCAGACTCGTGTAGGGTATAAGATAGTCACCCCGCCTGTCATATTTTAGGGATATTTTCACAAACAATATTTTCTCAACCATATATTTTCAAACTATCCTATATACAAAATAATTTAGCAAAATTTAGTAATAAATCAACTTGTTATATTGCAATTATTTACACGGTGGGCAATTTAAAATTTTACATTTGAATCGGCTGTTCTTAAAAGTACTGATAATTTTTAAAATTGTTGGTTTGATTGGAACATAATATCATTCATATGACTATCACAATTGGCTCCCCAGTACCTCATCCGATCAACACCATTTTTCAGAACATTTTCGATTGTTTCGGGTCGAATCTTTTCAATGGTAACAACACGATTTCATTGTCTTTGGATACTTTGCGTAACATTTATCCTTAAAGGCATCGCACAGGAAATATTCCAAAGGGCTCAAATCAGAGCTCCGAGGCGACCAATTGTCATCACAATATCGGATGTTTATTCGGTTTTCAAAAACAGTAACATATCGATCGTTGCGTTGCCTATGTGATATGTGGCCCCGTCTTATTTAAACCAAATGTCGCCCATGTCATTCTTTTGTTTCTAAAAATTCATTGAGCACGGCGCGGTAACGCTAACCGTTGAGAGTAACCGCGGCTCCTTGCTCATTTTCGAGAAAATGGTCCAATAATGCCGCCAGCAGAAGATCCATTTTAGGGTTTAAGGGTTAAATTCTTTATCTCCTGCCAAACAATCTTGCTCAGCCTATTGGGCGAAGCGAAAACTCATCGGATGGTGTTCCATTATTAAATTACAAAGTTCAACCCTTCCAATAATAACAGAAATTTTAAAAAATTATCAGTACTTTTATTTACAGCCGATTCAAATTTGAAATTTTAAATGACCCACACTATACAAACATTTATTTAAGGACAGATAGATCTAGTCTACGATTACGTTTAAATCTTCTAATTTCTTCACTTTCATTTAATAGAAATATAGCCAAAGCATTCAAGTGATTATTTAGTCTGTCTTAGTAGTTGGTAACTAACCTAACTATTCGTCCTTTAAAAAATGAAAACCAAAAACGTTGTGAATACTGCGGTGATTTACAAAACATGGTGCATTAGAAATTAGTCGGAGAGTCTTGGCTATTCTCCAAAAGCCCATACAGGCTTCAAATTAGTTTTATAAAGCATGACTTTGTTTTCTAGGCTTAATTGTGATTTAGGCCCAATTAAACAATGCATTTTTTTGGTTTTTCTTTTAACTTCCCTTCTTTTTCATCTTAATATCGAGCCATAAGCGCTAACCTATCGTAAGTGAAAAAATGCAAATTTTACAGGAGACGGTTTTTATTATTTATTTCAAACAACTTTATTAAAAATGCAAATGTTTTAATGCAAAAATTTAAGATTTCTACCTACTCATATAACTGTATCAAAAAACAAAAAAAAAAATCTGAACACATTTGCGATTGCTGCAGCAATTTGATGTGTGACTTACGATAAAATTGCTACACAATAAAATTTAAACAATCATTTACGATAAAATGCAAAAGCTTTTTTTTTGATGTTTTACTAACAATTTTGTCATTTTAAAAATACAAAACGATGAGGCTTGTCCTAACGATTATTTTTCAGCAATAAAATTTTTTTTCCAAAAATTTGACTTACGATAGGTTAGCGCTTATGGCTCGATATGTTCTCTCCGTTTAAGGCGCTGATCTCTTCGTAGTCCAAGGTAGATTTTGGAATCATAACGCCATTAAAAGTGATTGGAGGACAGTCTACTTTTCACAATGTAGAAGTTACATTGCTAGATTTGTCAGGGTTGACTTGGATGAAAGGTTCCCAGCATCAAATCACATTTGAAGATCGTCTAGCTGTCTTTGAAGTTTAGATGATGCTTCCGCAGGATATGAACCATTAGCCAAAACAGCAGAGTCATCTGCGTATGTAGCGATTGTGATATCTGTGTTATACGTGGCATGTCGGAAGTGCAGATTGTAAAAATAACCACGCCTATAACGCTTCCTTGTGGTATTTCAGATTCAATATTTCCAATATCAACATCATCACCCTTAGCAGATACATAAAAACTACGCAGTCTTTAAGACGATTTAAGCAATAAAAATATGGAGTTGATAGTGTATTTTGTGCCATACCCTGTCGAAGGTTATCCAGAAAGTTTGATAAACAGTACAATTTCTTCCCTAGAAAATCACTAATATCTTTGATGATCCTTTGACATTGCTCAGGAGAACCATGATTGGGCCTAAAACCAAATTTACTGCCAGGTACAATGCTCATTGCATCTAATAGAGGAAGAGGTCTTTTTTAAAAAGCCTTTTAAAAAATTTTGGGAAAATATGGCTTCTTTGTCGATATGAACTTAGCATATTTTTTGACTTTTTGTTGGTTTTTTCACTGAGATGATTTTTGCGTGCATCCATTGAGGTGGAAAATATGATGATCTACTTTGAGTTAATAGTGAATGTAGGTCCAGCACCAATTCATATTGTAGACGTGTAACTTAAGCCGTGGGTCGTCAACAAATAATGAAAATGTGATGAGTAAATCTCAAAAATGTTAGTTTTTTTCAGAATTACTTTAAGTTCCTTAAAGAGACACTTTTTTCCTCCGGCACGACATCGTCCATTTACCATTTTAAGCTGCGTTACCGCACTAAGTTCCACAGTGTAAATTTAAGTACCGCTTCTGACTCATTTCATATCAAGCAAAAATAAAGGATTTAAAAATGTTAAGCGAAACCGCAAGTTTATTTTTAATTTGCATTTTTTCTATGTTAGCAATTAAAAACTGTTATTAGTTACATTTATAACACGGTCCAACAAATCGAGAGTTTTTTTTTTGGAACAGAGTCGCGACCCTAAAATGCTGAAAGGGCTTGTTGAGTAGATCATTTTTGTAGAACAAACTTATAGTCCAGCTGGTCATCGTTTTGTTTTACAATAAGTCAAAGTTTTCATTTTTTGGTCTGAGGGAGCATAATGTTAGATGAAAAAGTGCAGTAAGATAATGTCTGAGTGAATTCTTATCGTCAGAGTTCTATAGTGAAATTTTATGAGGACTATTTTTGTAGAAAATTTTAACCCCCTAAGTCCTCTCCTTATGGGTTAATTTGATCCTTATATAGAAAAAAACCAAAGTAGTCCTTTAAGCAAGGACATTAAGGATCAAAATATTCTGCAAAATTGTTTGCCGGAAAATTTCAGTAGGGGTCAACAATAAACATTCGATTCCGAGCTAGACTTAATAGGTGCATATTTTGATATAGCCCCCATACAACTATATGGACGCTCTAAAACCCATATTTATTGTCTTAAACCTCCACAAATTGCTTGCCAATAAATTGTTAATTATTAGGATCATATCGGGTTATCCATATTAGGATGATATCGGGTTATCCAAGCCACATTTATTATGCGATTTTGATTAAATTTGGCACAGAGTATTTTTTGCGATGCCTAAAGGCGTGGATGATGTTCCCCCAAATGTCGTGTCCTGACGAGTAATTTGGCTAAATAAGCATAATGGGTTTTATTTACAACTTTGGTGTCTTCTGTGACCCTACTGCAATTTTCCAGCAAACAATTTTGTAGAATATTTTGATCCTTAAATGTCGTTTTTTAAAGGACTTTTTTGTTTTTTTCGAAAAAAGAAACAAATTAACCCATAAGGGGAGGACTTAGAGGGCTAACATCTTCTACAAAAATAATCCCCATAAAATTTCACTATAGAACTCTGACAATAAGAATTCTCTCAGACACTACCTTACTGCAGCTTTGAGTAGATCATCAGCGATGATCTACTCAACATGCCCTTTCAGCATTTTAAGGTCGCGACTCTGTTCCACAAACGCTGTTGGACAGTGTAATTAAATAATTTAACAATTAATTACACGGTGCTTTGCACAAATTTCATTTATGCGTTGTTTCTTATAAAAGATGTTCTTATATCTGTTACTTGCTGTATATACTGGTAGGCAATTGAACATTTTAAATTTGAATCAGCTATAAAAGTACTAATAATTTCTTCAAATTTCTAGTTTTATTGGTAAGTTTGAACTTTGTCATTTAATAACGGAATAAAATATCATTCATAAGACTACCACAACTAGCTCGGCAGTACCTCATCCTAGCAAATCAATTTTTCAGTACTCTTTCGATTGTTGCGGGTCGAATCTCTTCAATGGCAACTACGATTTCATGATTCAACGCTTCAAATGTCTCTGGATGCTTTGCGTAACATTTATCCTTAATGACTCCCCATAGAAATAATCCAAAGGGTTCAAATAACAGCTCCGAGGCGGCTACTTGGCATCACAATTTCGGCTGATTATTCGATTTTCAAAAACAGTGCGTAAAATATCGATGGTTGCGTTGACTGTGTGACATGTTGCCCCGTCTTGTTGAAACAAAATGTCGTCCATGTCATTCTCTTGAATTTTTGGAAATAAAACTTCGTTGAGCATGGCGCGGTAATGCTCACCGTTGATGTTAAAGGCGGTTCCTTGTTCATTTTCGAAAAAAAATGGCTCAATGATGCCGCCAGCCCTGATGTAAGGGAGTGAACAGGAGAGAGGGGGGCAGTGAGGAGTTTTACACTCCATATATTATCCATTATATAAGTATAGTTATTCAGTTTTATTTTGCTATTCGTAATGGTTTATCATTTGGTTCGAATAGTTCGGAACAGTCGGGCTGTTCAACAAATTTTACTTCTGCTAGGTCATCAAAGTATCTACTGCCTAAAAAGGTAAGTCTATATTCTTGAAGATTATCGCATGTAAATGCTTCACTGATTCCTTTTCTTCGGAGTCCTGGCAACTTCTAAAAAAGTCTCTGCACGGGACGCCTAACTCACTGCCCCTATTAGGCAGTGCCCCTTGAGGACTCTTATGTGGGTTGATTTAGATTGTTTCCCTACACACAGACAAAAGATTCATTGTCATAACCAAATGTTATGCCAATCGGACGATTGTAGTTGCGTCTAAGTTTTCTATCAACACAACCGAACGTTAGTTCGTGCGCAGAACGTCTTTCCGTCGAACAGAATTTTTGTAGTCCGAATCGATTGTTAACTGAATTGTTCTCTTTGTGTAGTGTTATGAAAATAATTTAAAAACTTTATGTAAAATTGGACCTTATTGAATCCATGTTATCATATTGTGAAATACGACCATATCAGAATATATCTTCCCAGCCGCTTTTTACTCCACATTTCAGTTTTGATCTTGGCTAAACTTACCTAAGAACTGACATTTAATCTAATCTCGAATTTTGTCAAGAGTTGACTAAACTAGTCGATCTACCAGATAGTGTATTACATGTTCGGCGCTGCTCGACTTCTTTACTTAATCATTTCATAAAGTTTAAACATGGATCAGCTCTGCTTTTGGTGCCGAGAGGTAATCCAGGCCCATTCCGTTCGATATATTTCTAAAATTCCCTGTCATAACGAGACCAGTTTTGTCCCTTGCCCCCTCTAAAGAGATTGACTGACATTTGGTATTCACTATGAAGCCACGATTTTATAAGAAAGACCTTTATTTATGAAAACGAAATAGCTACGATCAGGCCTGATTTAAGGTGTCCTACTCCCTGCGTCTTCGGAAATCGAAACAATGAGTAAAATCAATTTCAAAGAAACCGAAGAAGGCAAATTGTGTCAACAGTGGTGAAATGGTTTTGACGACAGTATTTACCTTTGGACAAATCAATATGCAATATATCTTTAGCAGCAACTGGTAGATTTGATGCTACGAGTAGAAGTCACTTCACTAAAGGGTGTATACATTTTAAGAGCCGATGTTGATTTTGAATAAAACACAAATTATTTAGGAAATTATTGTCATTTTTTTTGATTATGATAATATTGGTATGGTTCAATTATGTATGGAACAAAATATCGGTCAAATGTCCGCCGCGACCTCGGCGACAAACCTCCGACATCCGATGGTCCAAAGTTTCGAAGACGCTGAGGCATAATTGATTCTCTATGCCGTTAATGTGCCGAATTATCTCATCCTTTAGCTCTTGAATTTTTGCTGGCTTATTGACGTACAACTTTTCTTTTAAATAACCCCAAAGAAAGAAGTCCAACGGTGTCAAATCACATGATCTTGGCGGCCAATTAACATCGTCACGACGTGAGATACTCGTAACACAGCCATTGAAAGATAGCACGGCCAGTGAATTTGTCGCGCAAAAAAGTGATTGTGTTGTTAGCTGTGTGGCAAATGGCACCGTCCTGTTGAAACCACATGTCATCCACAACCATATCTTCCAATTTGGGCCATAAAAAGTTCGTTATCACCTCACGATATCGACACCATTCATAGTAACTGCCTGGCCGGCCTCATTTTGGAAAAAATACGGCCCGATGATGCCGCCAGCCCATAAAACGCACCAAACAGTCACTCTTTGTGGGTGCATTGTTTTGTTTGTTGATCGCATTGTTTTGTTTATCGAAAATGTGCCTCATCACTGAAGATGATTTTCTTCGAAAGTTGGTCATAATAAGCCTGAATAACTTTAATGCATTGCTCGCTTGTGTATCTTTTTATGGTTTAAATTGAGTTAGTCTGAAATTGAAAAATATCAAATGAAATGCAGAAAAAAAACCTGACGTTTAGGTGTGGTTCACATTCAACATCGGCCCTAAAAATTTAACCACCCTTTAGAAAATGGTTGCTACGTATATGGTCACGGCAAAAATAATATGCTCTTGCAATAAAAGCATTAATAGTGATTCTTTAATTAATGTTGTTAAAATAAAACAATAGTACTATTGTCAAATTTCGAAATGATAATACCAAAAAAAATCAACAAATAGAGGTAATTTCGAGGGATTTTTATTGTGTTTACTTTGTTCGGTGGAAAACTCTACTACTCTTATACCTAATAATAAAAATGTTTTTCAAAGTATTATCTATCCAGCATGATTTATACACTTTTGCATGCACTCAAACCAATTTTCGAAGCACTTTTCCCCCACCGATTTAGACACCTCCAAAACAAGGTTTTTGAACGCTTCAACAGCATCTTCTGGCGGCGAAAATCGTTGACCACGCTTTATTATATTTTGATGTGCGGGAATAAAAATAAGTCATTGGGTGCCAAGTCAGGGATGTACGGCGGATGACCCATCAATTCGACGTTTTGGCCAGTCAAAAATGCGCTGGTTTGAGCCGATGTGTGAGAGCTCGCATTGTCATGGTGCCCAATGATTCGTCTTCTCTTGTTCGGTTTTCGAATTTCTCCGAAGCAAACAAATTGTGGTGTACAACTTAGAATTGACCGTCCTACGTTGCTTAAGCGGAACAGTCGCCACATGACCAGTTTTGCCGAAGAGACAGGCAACCATTTGCTTCGAAGTGCTTCTTCCACGAACAACTTTCGTTGGATTTGGCTCGTCTTCGAAGACCCACACGGTCGATTGCTGTTTTGTTTCGGGCTCATACGCATAGATCCATGATACGCCACCTGCGATGATCTTATAAACGTCTTTTGAAGCACTGCGATCGTATTTTTTTTAAAATTTTATTGCACCAATCGACACGAGCCTTTTTTGAGCGATTGTCGAATTGTGCGGGATCCAACGATAGAATGTATGCAATATAGAATGTATGCTGGTGGAAGAAATGCCCAAGGATGCCTCTATCTCACGGTATGTCACATGACGATCTTGCATTATCAGTTCACGCACGAGAGAACATTAATCTCTGGCACAACGGCCGTTTTTTGACGACCTTCACGAACTTCGTGCTATAGAATGGTGCTTCATCGCCATTCATCGATGCACTCTTGTCGTGATAATCCACGTCGAATGTTGTGAAAAATGATCCCACGAAAATGTTCACGAGTTTATTCCATATTTTTGCCAAATTTATTTTTTCAAGTCACTGTGATGGCCGTATGTCAAAACGTTCTGAGTATGTTTATGCTAAAAGATGTCAAACTTTCCAATGGAAATGTCAGAAATATATATAGCATAGGTTTAAATGCCATAAATTTGTGATAGGTTCAAATGTATATTTTACTGAAAATACCAACTCTTCTTAAATGCAAAATCGAATCCCATGAAAAACGTCAATAATAATAAAATAAAAAAGTCTCTACCAAAAATTAAAAAAAATTTAATGAAATTAACCACAATTTGCGTCTTCATATTCAGTTTATGGATTTAAAAGAGAGTCAATTAAAGGACAAGACTGGTTTTATGTATTAGCCATGAAAATGAAAATTGCCAATGATGTTAATATTAAAAATTTTGGCGTTAAAGACAACAATTCTGGATTCCAGATGATTGTACAAATTTCTGATGTCATGGATTTTAGTTTGAGCGCAGAAAATAGAAATACTAAGACTAGCTTCCCTTAAAATAAACCTACGGTTTACTGTTGAAAATTGAAAAAAAAAATATTTTTTGATCTTCTGTTAATCTATGAGTCTGAACTAATCTGTATTTCAAAGTATTTTTGTTATATAAATTACTTAAACCCATTTACGTTGTGTTTTCAATTCTAAATCGATCTAAAGTGCATAATTTGTAGTTTTAATCCATATTTTTTTGATTATTTTTTTCCAATTTTTTATGCATTTTTCGATTTTAAAGTTCATATTAAGCCGCTTTTAACTTCATATAATTCCGATGTCTAGTCATGACATAGGAGCATATGTCAGAATTTGGCGCAGCAAATAAAAAAGCATTTAGCTCAATATATAAAGCGTTGTCTTGAAATGATTTACTCACAGACGGTTATTCCTAGAGCCATCATGTTTCTTAAAGTAGTCTTAAAACTACGAAATGTTTGAGAGTTCATTTTTTGTTGTGAGTCTCTCTAATGTACTTGCATTTTTACCATAATAATAACCACAAATGTTGACTTCCTAACAACAACTTAGTTAATGTGACATAAGAGTTATAACAATTTAGCCAACGTATATTTACCATGCGTACAACATCCATGTGTAGAGGCAATCGACCACAAGCACCACAATTATGGAGTATGCACTCCTTTGTGACAGGGGCTAGTATTACCTCCCTCCCGCCCACATAACAAGGTACTTCCATATTCATCGATGTACGCCTGACTGTCTGCAACAAAGCAAAGAAATGAAAATAATTTCAAACACCATCAGAAACCTGTCCTCCGCACAAGAGACATAACTAAAGCAAATGAAATCTGTTGTAAAGAAATCTTTACTTTGAGATGGAAAAGAAAAGATAAACGTTTTTTGTCCGACAGGATTGAGGTCCATGACATTGGCCATTTTCAAAGCCATCCAAATAAAAACACCAAACATGGCCAACAAAGAGTAAAGTAGGGGTAAATACTTAAAAACACGTTAATAATGGTTGTTTCAGAGAGAGAGAGAGAGAGAGAGCTCAGCGTCAACCGACCATGGTGACGCTATGAATTATTGATATGAAGCCAGAGCTCAAGACGAATATTGGCAGTCATTACGGGAATGATGATGACGGGTAGAGTTAACGATGATGTTGACAGTGCGCCGTTTAGTTCAGTACAATAAAGTGAAGTTTTTTTTCCAATTGAAGAGGTTACATTTTACTGGAAAATTAATAATTGTTTTTCACACCAACACTTTCATTTTTCACGCACTTCATCAACCAGAAGAGGAAAGCGTTGAAGATGTAAACAGATTCACTTAAACTTTTATACCACAAAAACTAGGGGGGGGAAATCACTTGTACCGGTGGTTAAACAATTTGAAGGCTCCTTTGTTAGCCAATATCGATATAAAACAGCGTATGAACCCATTTGGGCAGAAACTCAGAGGTAATGTTTCCTAAACACTTCCTCGTCTTTTCAGATCCTGTAACAAGGTTTTTTTTCATTCTTGAGTTTCCTGACACAGTTGATGTTGCCTTCGGGCCTGAAAACCACAGTAGTGCTTTCCCATTTAGATCCTGAAGCAACTGTCTTGCGTGTGAGCGTTTTCTTACTAAACTCTACCTCTCACTTGTTTCTCAACAGGTTCTTTCTAGTAAAAAAAAATTCCATGTAGCTCTTGCTTAGCTCATTGGTTTAAGTTTCACCCTGTAAATCATACGCTCCATACACAGAGAAAACATTATATGGAAGTCGGTTGTAACTACAATAATTCCTTTGCAAAAGAATTTCGGTTGCAATCATCAAATGTTTATAATCGTAATGGATATTCAGTTCGACATACCACAAGATGATAAATATGATCATCGTACTGTACACACAACTAATTGATCGGTCTTACCAATGAATCGCGGAATGAGTATTTAGTTACCACAACTAGTGGTTGTGGCAACCAATAGTTTCGCGAAAAGAAATGTGAGCTACCAATTATTGGTGATGATAACTAAAATGGCATCACAACCAAAAATGGTTTGTTTAATGCTAATTTTATTATTGGTTTGAAAATGCATTATAGTAATAATATAATTGGATTATTACTGACTCTAAGACAATCGATCCTACCAATGTTGTTCAGTAAAAATCTTAGATCGTCATTTCCATCAATGTTTTAGAGTAGTTTAGAGTTTTTAAGCAAACAGTTTTTTGCCTCTGATGAAAATTTTAAATTTTACTGCATGTGGATTTTTAGATTCCAAAAGTCTTTTCTGGAGGTTCGTATATTTCACTGATATTTTAGTTCTCATTACCGAAAAGTAAAGAGCAGCAACTAACATGCGGTTGTACTAATGGAATAGTCAAGGTACATGCAACCTCATTATTCGGTTGGCAAACAAATTCGATTGCGGCCACGAATCTGTTCTCTGTGACTTTGGATCGGCACCTATAAAAGGTGAATACTGGACAGCTGCTGACTTATGGTAAGAGATGTTGCAGCTTGAGTGTAAGAAAAAATGTGTATTTACTTTGTAGTAGAAAGATCCCATTCCCTACCCGATTAATACCCTACACACACAGAAAAAAATTATTTGGAAATCAGTTGGAACTACTTAAATTCCGTTGCAAAAAAAGAAATTCGGTTACAATCACCAAATGTTTATAATCGTGATGGATATTTAGTTCGACATACCACGAGATGATAAATACAATCATCGTATTGTATACGCAACTAATTGCTCGGTCATATCAATGAAACTCATTATATATATTCAGTTGCCATAACATGTGGTTGTGAAAACCAATAGTTTAGCCGACATTTTGTTGTTGTAAAAGAATTTTGGTTGTGATATATAAACTTTCATTATAGACAAAAGCGAAAATAATGCTGTTACTCCTATTACTGCTTTAAGCAAATCGTTTAATCTAATTTATTCAGTAAAAATTTTTTATCACCTTTTATCACCTTTTCCTCGACATGACCCTTACTGTGCTTAAGAGTACTTCAGGTTACTCTAAGTTACTACTGCTTAAAGAAACAGTTTTTTTTTTCATCTACTGAAAATTTAAAAGTTTTTTTATCAAACAACAGCGCATTTGGACTTTTGGACCAAAAAATATTTTCTGAAGATTCGAATTATTCGAATATTTCAATTACAATAACTGAATGTTACAGAGCACCTACTAACATTCGGTTGTACTGACGTCATACTCGAGGTGCATGCAACCTCAATCATTCGGTTGGCAAACAATTCGGTTGTGGCAACGAATCTGTTCTCTGTGTGCATCACACAATGGTACAGGGTATTATGACTTAGTGTTGATGATTGTTTGTACTGCTATTTCTATTCCCACTAGCTCATATGTTATATTGTATGTGGCCAGGTATATTTCTATGTAGTGTACGAGTATGTCTTCTTCGAAAGGTAATATTTAAAAATAAACTAGCTTTTTTATTACCTACTAAAAAAAGTTAAAAAAAGGTGTTGAGAAAAAGCCAAACAAATTAAATATGGGCTTCTCGAAAATATTTTTTTGATATGTAGAAGTGGAATTTCTTTTCCACATGCCAAAAGCTATGAAAAAATTGATGGCAACATATCGATTGCTAAATCGAACCACCCTAATGTATAGACTTAGTAGGGACATAAATACTGTTACAACATTGAACACACCCATTTCAATAGTAGAACTGAACATATCCCGTTAATGTCATATGGGTTTTGAAAGCTAACCTCAATAGCGTTAGTCTGCAACGGGATTTTAAAATTGTTTCAACTTGCAGTGGTCAGATAATGAGAACTGTATCGCTGTAATAGCGCTTTTCAAGTGTGAAGTGAAAAAAACGATATTTTCATAACGCTCGTCTTCGTCTACCGATTCATAAAACTGTTTGAGGAGACTGGAGATGTAAAAGACCGCCATCGGTCGGGCCGCCCACGTTATGTTCGAACACCACATGTCATCAAAGCCGTTAAATCAAGAATTCACAGAAATGCGCTTTTTTATTTATTTATTTTGTACCAAATAATATTTACAATTCAAAAACAAATTATTGCCCCAGCGCCACGTGGACATTTTTGGGGCCAGTTGGCAAAGATTTAGCTAAAAGTAGTTTGTAGCTCGAAAATTAGATATAACATAAAAGTTTGATCGATTTCTAGTATTGAAAAAAGTTTGATTTTGAGAAAATGAAATAGAATGATAACCAATGTTACGCACTGATTTAAACATGTACATTAACAACTGCATTGTATATAGTCCATATATAGGCAAAATTGTTTTAGATACGTCCTTATACAAAGATACCGTCGAATACGTTTGTGGAAGATTGTAAACAATTCTGAGTGCTTTATTTTGTGCTCGTTGTAGATATCTATACTCGAGACTTTTTTTGTAAGAGTATATCATCGGTAAGTAATTAAAATGGCTATGGATTAGCCCATTATATAGCAATAATTTAGTTTTTTTCATCGAATTTATTTTTAAATTTATAGAGTAGTCCGATTCCAGAAGCTATTTTTTTCCTCAAATGTTGCATATGTAAGTTCCATGATAAATTTCCTTGCAAAAGTACTCCTAAGTATCGAACTGAACTGGATTCAACAACAGCTTTTCCACAAATAGAAATATTGAAAGCGTTATTACCAACCGAGTATGGTCGAAATCGCACTAACTTAGTTTTCTCGGCATTCAACAATAGTCCATTTATCCTGGCAAATTCCGTTATAATACGCGCATCCTCTTCTATTTGAGCTTTGAGAATAACTTCATGACAATAGGGATAAAAGAGACTTTTATCATCAGCATACATCATTAATTTACCGTGTAACTTGAGATTTGCAATATCATTTAGATAAATTGTAAACAATAATGGACCTAAAACACTCGCTTGAGGCACTCCATATTGTATATTTCCCATTTCACTTCTACTTTTTTCTATTTCAACATACTGCTTCCTATTTTGAAGATAACTTCTAATAAGTTTATTAGCACTTCCTGCAACCCGGTAATAGTGAAGTTTTTGTAATAAAATATTGTGATCTACTAGATCAAACGCTTTCGAAAAATCGTAAAAGATTCCAGGAACTCCCCCATAACCATTATCCAAACCATCACATATTGTATTTATAACGTTCACTACCGCTTCTTGTGTACCACTTCCTTTCCTAAACCCAAATTGTAATTTAAACATAAGGTTATGCTCATTTAAATACACTTCGAAAACAGAAAATCATGGCCTGTGAGATGAATATCACGCAAAAGTCCATGAGTCGAATCATTAAAAAAGACTTGGGACTTGGGGCTTTCAAACGACGTACCGGACATTTATTGACTGCAGCTTTAAAAAAAATAGGATTAAAAAATGCAAACGTCCTTTGGTGAAGCACGCTGACAACATGCACAGAAAAATTTTGTTCACCGATGACAAAAATTTTACCGTTCAGGAAAAATTTAACGAGCAAAATGATAGAGTGTATGCGCGGTCATCTAAGGAAGCGCCTGAACTGATCCCAAGGGTGGAAAAGGGTCATCACCCAGCTTCAGTCATGGTTTGGTGGGGTGTCTTACGATGGTGTCTCTGATCTGCATTTCTGCGAACAAGGAGTCAAAACATCGGCCAAAGTTTACCAAGAAACCGTTGCTGTTGTGAAGCCTCTTAACAATTCCCTGTTCCAAAACCAGCCATGGACTTTCCAGCAGGATTCTGCGCCGGCCCATAAGGCTAAAACGTCCCAGGCCTGGCTTCGAAACAGTTTGCCAGCGCTCATTTCCTCTGAAGAATGGCCCTCAGGCAGTCCAGATTTGAACCCATTGGACTACAAATTGTGGACGGTTTTAGAGGACAAGGTTTGTTACAAAAGATACCCCAATGCTGTATCTCTTAAGACTGCTTTGGTTCAAGCTGTGGCCAATTTCCCAATGGACGAGGTTCGTGCAGCTATTGACGATTGGCCACTGCAACTTAAGGCGCGTGTAAAGGCAAGAGGCGGTCATTCCGAATAAGTAGTTTTTGGATACAATATACATCAATAAATATATTAAAAAATATTTGGTCCAAAAACATTCAGTACTTTTTTATTTAACAGCATAAAACGTGTGTAACCGTATTTATGTCCCTACTAAGTATATGCAGCATGCTCCAAACTATATTTGTTTGCATGCCAACATATTTTTAACAAATTCTCTTATGCCGTGCTTGGCGGTTTAGTTGAAATTGATTAAAACGCGGAGTGTGTAATTTAGTTATTTTCGAATAGATTCATTCTACCAAAGGGCCTGCAGTCCGAGACCCAAGATATGAACTGTTTATAGCTGAAAGCTTTTAAGCCCGGCCGATGGCAGCAGTTTTTGCTAGAAAAAATATTAGATTGATGTGTGGGTCAGTATCACAGAGAATATGCTATTGTTAACTCCGCAGTGCGTTGTTATAATTTTTAGGACCACCAAAATATTTATGTTTCAGCTCTGAGAGTTTAATTTAAAATTTCACTGTATCCATGGGCATTGTGACAAAGCTTTCGTAAACATTGTGTCACCATTAAAAGTTTTATTACATCAGTGCTACAATGTCCCTAGTGCAGTGCTACAATGTCCTCTCTAGTGCTACAATGTCCTTAGTCATTATCGTGCTCTTACCGCGAAAAAGGCGTAAGCGTCACTCGCTTATTAATGAAATTCGGTCAAAACTTGTACAGGGTGTCCGTCGGAAAGGTATACTACTTTGTTTGTTTATAATTTTTGAAAAAGAAAGGATCTTAAATAAATATTTTATTTAAAGTCGGCAATTATGTATGGAATACAATATCGGTTATATGTCCGTCTCTGTTAGCCTCACAAATGCGAGCACTTTTGAGCACATTTTTAATTACATTCTCACACATTTCTAGCGGTATTTCATTAATTTCATCACGAATATTTTGTTTGAGTTGCTCAAGCGTTTCTGGTATGTTTGCACAAGCCTTGCTTTTCAGATATCTTCAAACAAAGAGAAGTTTGGAGCAGTCAAATCAGGCGACCGTGGATGCCACTCAACATCACCATTTTCTGAAATATCTTGTTGTGGAAAGTGGTCACGCAGTAATTCCATTGTAATCCTGGCTGTATGCGATGAGGCACCGCCTTGTTGATACCACATGTTAATCAAGCCCAAAGCATGCAGTTCTGGCTTTAAAAAGTTTTCAATCATATCACGATATCGCTCCCCATTGAAAAGTTCCATTACGTCGTTTTCATTTTCATAGAAGTAAGGTCCAATAAATCCTCCTGACCAAATTGCACACCTGACTACCACTTCTAATGGGTGTAAAAGTGACTGATGAATAACTTGAGGGTTTTCCATTGCCCAGAAGCGACTAATCTGTTTATTCACATATCCATTCAAATGAAAATGTGCCTCGTCACACATTATGATTTTTTTATGAAAATCGGGGTTGTCATGGGCGAGCTGTAACATCCTATTGGCATATGTAGGACGGCATAAATGGTCTTGTGGAAGAAGCTTTTGTGCAAAACTGTGGCCAAAGTTGTTCTTTGAAGACCAAGCTCCTGAGCACGGCGTCGAATTGAGGCTGAGGGATTGTTTTGAACACTTTCTTAGGTAGCTGTAAGATTTTCAGCCGATGTTGCAGTATGTTGTGGTACATGCTTGGGCCTATCAGCTACAGACCCTCTTTCATCGAAATCATTCACTACACGATAAATAGTGCGTTTTGTTGGCACATTGTTTCCTCCAAAAATTCCACGTAACTTTCTCATCGTCACAGTAATCGATGATTGATTTTGATAAAATGTTTTAACGATTAATAAAACACGTTAGTTTATCGAATATTTTTCCATAATTAATTTGCCACGTCTCTACTTCACGACTGCCAAGTAAGAACTGTCAAGACTAATGTTAACCAAAATGGCGGCAAAAAAAAGTAGTATACCTTCCGAACAAAAACTCATATTGTTGAGGTGACTGCCCCTGGTCAAAGAGTGTTTGTTTCGGGTCAATCCGGTACATAGAACCTGCCGTCGTGGAATCATCGGACATCTGTCCCGCCTGCCATCAGGGACCACACGATGTGCTGCACCTCTTCAATTGCCCGGCCAAGCCCACTCAGCTGATGCCCAGGTCTCTGTAGACGCATCCAGTTCAAAAAGCGCGTTTCCTCCATCTGGATATCGAAGCAGATCCCCCATAGACGAAGAAGACTTCAAAATAAATATATTGTTGTTACAACAACAACAACAGTGTACATTCCAAGCGGACCCCCTTGTACAACACTTTAGCTTAAATATTAAAAATTAAATATTAATTTTAACAAACATATAGCAAATTCAATTGTACTGGAATCCTCCAGATGAATTAGACAAAAACCCTAGAATGGAAACCCTCTTCTGTAAAATTGTCTTTTTAACGCTTACGTCTTTTTCGCGGTTAGGGCTCGTTATGTTTTTAGACCTTGAGACATGCCACATTTTGTTAGCTCCTTCTTGGAGGCAAAGAAACTGACACTCGTAAATTAGATCCATGAAGACTAAAGTAAAAAGGTAAATCTTGGCAGAAATTTGAGGCCAACTCTGGGGAAGTCATTATTGTTTTGGAACTCAAACTAGCAACGCGACATGCTAGACAGTCTTCAAAGTCTGGGTCTAGATTACACGAAACAGAAAAAGTTGATATTCAAATCTCCGCAAGGAAATCGCTAGGTTAATATAAGATTCTTCTTATTACCAATTGGCGTAAATCTTTTATCTAGATTTACGACAAATTAATTGTTACCCGTATGAACTCGGATGCAAATACTTAAATCTGCGTACAAATTTTGACAGCAGCAGAAAAAAACAAAATTAAATATTTGTTTGCTACCCACTGCGTTGAAATGTTATAAAATCAAAAAACAATCTCACAGTAGGAACTTGTGGCCACCCTACCACCCGCCCGGCCAAACAAGTTACAATTTTGCTCTTACTGTTGATGAAGTTGTTGTCGATGTCGTTGCTGGCGAAGGTGATGTTGCACATTTGTTTGGGCTGCTGTTGTTGCAAGCACTTCATTAGATGAGATAGGCTGGCGACTTGTTTTGAAACGAGTCCCAATCCAGATGTGTTTGTTTTTTTACATTCCGTCTTTTCCCTGAAGAGCAATATCGTTGGTGTTGGTGGTAGTTGGATTAAGTCGCTGCCGCTGTGAGAAATTGTTCATCTTACCCAGGCGCTGGTTCAGTATTATGCCCGTGTACACCACAATGGCTTGGCATGAATTAGCCAATGTTTCGAATGCTTAATTTTGTATGGCTATATTTTCTATACATTGTTTTTTTGTGACACAATATTTGGAGGGACTGTGTAGACAAGTTTCCGGGGTCTTTCGTTTACCAGACACTGGGAACCAGGTAATCACTTTGCTACAGAAAAGGAAAAAAAAGGCAAGAAATATCACAAGAGGAATATAAATGTGATGTTCACATTCCAATTATAATTTCCATTTGATTAAGCCTACTGACTTGCATAGAAAACTATTTAAAAATGTTGGAGCATTAATACAACTTGGGGAAGCCAGCTTTGGCTTATCTTTGTTAAGCAAAAACTATCAATACATACCGTGGTGTCGGCGAATTTCTAAATGTACAGGCTCCACAACCCCTTGGAGCACAAAAAATAATTAAAAGGGTAGTCCAACTCAAACGCACCATGTCAATTGTAAATAAAACAAAAAGTTTTCCGAGAATTATCTTAATATTTTTTATTATGGCAGAAGGATCTATGACAATTATGTGTAAAATACAATATCGGTTAAATGTTCGCCACAGCTTCGGTGACATAAATCTCCGATGGTCCATATTTTCAATGACTCTGAGACATAATGGAGGTTCAATGTCGTTAATGTGCTGAATTATATAATCTTTAAGATCTTGAATTGTTCTTGGATTATTGATGCACACTTTTTCTTTTAAATATCCCTAAAGAAAGAAATCAAACGGTGTCAAATCACATGATAATGGCGGCCAACATTGTCAAGACGTAAGAAAACACAGCCATTGAATTTCTCGCGCAAAAGAGCCATTGTTTCGTTGGCTGTGTGGCAAGTGGCACCATCCTGTCCATATCCTCAATTTCTAGCCACAAAAAGTCCGTTATCAACTCGCGATACGGTAACTGCATGTCCAACCTGATGTCGCCACCAGGCCATTACCTGCACCAGTTACTTTTCACCAATTACTAGTGGATTTTCATTAGCCCCAATGCGGCAATTCTGCTTGTTAACGAGAGTGTGCCTCGTCGCTAAGGATGATTTTCTTTGCAAAAGTTATCATTTACTTCTGTCTGTTCAACTAACCATTTCGCGTATTGACGACGCTTAAAATGGTCAGTAGACTTTAGGTCTTGAGTCAAATGAACCTTGTAAGCGTGTACATTCAAATCTTTATTCAAAATTCGCATTAGTGATGTTCGTAAGATGTTTAATTGTTGGGCTCGACGACGAGTCGAGGTTGACGGCTGTTCTGCCACACTATCGCAAACAAAATCTAAATTTTCAGCTCAACAAACCGGGTGAGCATGCACAGATGCTTTCACATTTCCTACAGACACGATTTGATGAATTTGCGCACAACTCTCCCGATTATGGACTCATTTGGTCGAATATACTGACCAACACAAATTACGAGGTGCCCGAAATGCATTTTGTTTTTTTTTTGACGAACGTCCCACGCCACTCACACCCGCCCCTGCCGACCTAGGGGGTCACGTCTCCATGACGTAGGAACAACGTACACATTATGGACCGATCCATAATTGAAGGCAAATTTTCGTAAAAGTCTTCAACAATCTTAACGCGATGCTTAATTGTGTGACTCACAATTAACATCGTGCATGATGGTTGGACCACACTTAATAATTTGGTCTTACTCGTGCTTCCTTTAGTTTCGGCATATCCGGTCTTTGCTTTTCGATGACTTTCTTAGACAATGATTTTTCTTAGCCAAAGTTTTCTTTCAGATCTATTAATTCTAAGTCTTGCCATCATCCTGGTCTCACTATAGAGTTTCAGCTGTTTCATCTACTTTTCCTTGTGCTGCCATGGTTTGGTATGACATTGCGTTGCACAGCTCTATTGTCTGGGAGTTCAAGACAATTTACACTAATTTTTTATTAACTTTTCATTACACTGAATATGAGAGTTCTCTGAGTCCTCTATGACTTCTGGGTTACCTCGGATTAAGAGCTTCTCAAGTTTGTCTAAGCCTTCAAAGAACCTTCGCAGTCGGTGGAAACAGTGTTTTGATCGTTATATAACTTTGCACATCCCTTGATGTTATTGGAAATAAGTCATTTTTCGCATTCCATGATTGACTGAACTCTTTCCATAGAGTTTGCTTTCCGGTCTTCAATAGCTTAAAACTAAATTTTAGGTGATATTGATAAGCAATGCCCCTGATCATTTGGATATAAAATAATTTCCTTGATATTCGGCAAATATTCCTGCAATATAATATACTATTTTAACACGCTAGTCTAAGTTTCTAGCTTACATATGACTTTTGCCGAAATCCGAGTTTCTTCATTGTGGTCTTTAAAATATTCATCATATCTTTGGCCCGTCTGTCGGAAAGTTCAGCCTCCGTGGCAACACCTCCGACAATGAAATGAGGCTGATCGATTTCGCCACTGCAAAGAAAACATGGTAAAAAGTGGCTCCAGATTCAAACATCGCGATGTCCACAAAGCTTCGGATGGGAACAGGAGAAACCAAATGGATCATGTTGTGATTGACGGTCGGCATGCATCCAGCATGTTGGACGTAAGAACGTTCCGAACAGCAAACATCAATTCGGGCCACTACCTTGTACCAGCAAATGTACGAACTGGTCTAAGTGCTGCAAATGTTGTACGTGCCGGAACGGAAGCCTACTCCACGAAGCTATCTTAACTGCTTCTTGCAAAAAAAAACTCTTCTCAAAAGCAGAAATTGGTAACCGAAAGCGGTAAAAAAGGGACCCTATAGTACGATGAGGAGTGTAGGGTCGTGACACAAGCAAAAACTTTGCTTTCCAGGCAGCACATACTTCTATTGCTACTCGAGCAATGTTGATTGATATTTCGAGTTGAGAAGGAAGCAAACTCGTCTATTTCGAGGAAATAAGAGACATATGGAAAGATGCCAATGAGAGGAGATCGAGGAAACGTCACCAGAAATTTTATCAACGAGTCAAACACACGACAAAAGACTTGACTACTGACATAGCTTCGTGTAGAGATGGAAATGCTAATCTAGTAACTGAGGCGTCGAGTGTGCTGAGGATTTGGAAAGAACATTTTCATAACATATGTGACAGCGCATAAAAAAGGGATCTAAGGGTAAAAAAATCAATTTTAATTTTTTTTCTTTTTTTGATGTGAACAACATCTAAGCATCGAATGAGACCGATCCCATGCCCCAAAAGTGTTCCCTCCCAGAGATATGCGCGTTTAATAAAAGTGATGGTACACCAAAGATACACGTATTTTAATCTTTAAAATAGCTCTCCTGAACAAAACTGGTTTTTATCCTTAGGCCCCTTTTTATTTTGCGCGTCACATATACTGATGACAGCCACACGCTACTAATCACACATGGTGGAGTTGAATGTTCACCTCGACCCAGAAAGCGGTCAAAAACCGCATGAACCCGGCTCAAGAAAAACTGAACCGCAGGAGCCAACAGAATTCCGGTGGAGCTGCATAATGCCGCAGGAGACGAGCTGACAGGTCTATGCATCACTTAGTTTGCACTACCTGAAAGGCCGAACGTATGTCCGATGTTTGGAACCTCAGCGTACTAGGCCCAACTTACGAAAAGGCAGGTAAACCCCTTAGCGCCAACTACTGCGGAATAAGTCTTCTATGCATCGCGTATAAAATACTACCAACTATACTGTGGGAAAGATTGAAGCCCAAACTCGCGGACTTGATGTAACCGTATTAGTGCGGCTTCAGAACGCATAAGTCATCAATCGACCAAATCTTTACCCTTCGCCAAATCCTGGAAGAGACCCACGAGCAGCCAATAGATGCTTACCACCACTTCATTGACTAAAAGGCCGCTTTCGACGCTCGATAAGAGATAAATTATTTGGAACCATGTCTGCGTATGGAATAGCATCAAAACTTGTAAGCCTTTGTAAAATGACCCTGAGTGAGACCAAATCCTCAGTTAAAAATGGAAGTAAGCGCTCCGAAACATTCACTACGACAGGAGGTCTCAGATAGGGCGAAAGCTAATAGTAAAACTTCTTTTACATCTTAATTGAGAAATCGCTTAGAAATCGCTTATGGTAAAAAAACGGGCACAATTTACATCACGGGCCACAACCATTTGGCGTATGCAGAAGACGTTGACATTGTCGCAGAACGGATCAAGATGTAGCAGCAGCTTGATTTATAATCTTCTTGGATGGATCTGATGGTAAATGGGGGCAAGCCAAAATGATGAGAGCATTTGCTAGAGATGCGCCGCGACGAAAGAATGACGAGTTTCTTTTGGTCGGCAGTTGCAACGTCGAAGTTGTAGACAATTGCGCTGGCTTGGACAGGTAGGGCGAATGGAAACAAACGCTCCAGCCAGAAAGGCGTTAAAAGATAAATTGCAGCGGAAAGCGCAGACAGGGAAGACCGAGACTCCGGTGGAGAGACCAAGTAGACGGTGATGCGAAAATTCTTGCTATTAGAAACTGGATGAAGCATTCCCAAGACCAAAGTGTTTATCAATTATTTATTGAGCAGGCCCGGACCAACAAACCGTTGCGGAGACAGCCTAAGTAAGTGCGTAAGTAAGTAAATTAATCATTTCAAATCCACACTATCCGAAGCGCTTTCTTTTGTTAGTGAAGGTGGATCATAATGATCCACATTTAAATAAAGCCTCCGATTTAACTGAATCGAAACATCGCCTATACTTATATACTTATAAAACACACAAAAATATATTGGTTTTTTGCAATATGTGACAGCGCATGGAGAAAGGGACCTAAGGGTAAAAAAATCAATTTTCATTTTTTTTTCTTTTTTTGATGTGGACAACATCTGAGCATCGAATGAGACCGATCTCATGCCCCAAAAGTGTTCCCTCACAGAGATATGCACGTTTTATGAAAGTGAAGTCGGCGATTCTAAGCGCAAATAGAAAGGGACCTAATCTTTAAAATGGCTCTCCTAAACAAAACTTTTCATTAACTTTTCACTTTTTGTTTTTTTGATGTGGACAACATCTGAGCATCGAATGAGACCGATCCCATGCCCCAAAAGTGTTCCCTTCCAGAGATATGCGCGTTTTATGAAAGTCAAGTCGACGATTCTAAGCTCAAATAGAAAGGGACCTAATCTTTAAAATGGCTCTCCTGAACAAAACTGGTTTTTAACCTTAGGTCCCTTTCTATTTTGCGCGTCACATATTTTGAATCTAAGTACTTTGTTTATGTAGACCATGTGATTTGTTGGTCCTGTCTGATTTAAGCTATTGTACTCGTTTAAGTCTCACTTATAAAGAAATGTGCTGGTGTCTTGCTTCTTAAAACGAAATAATAAAGTGACAAACTTAGGGAGTTCAGTGACAAATTCATCATCCCTCTAACATCCTCTGCCATCCTGGTCGAAGCCTTTAGTGTACTGTTTAAAGCCCGCTTCATATGACTATAAAATGTTTAAACGATGCTTTTCCATATCTTCTGTTATCGGATTGTCGATGAAATATCTTGGATCCCCGATCGGTTTCCTAAACACATACATTCTATGTGTAGATAAGTAGTTTAGCATCAGATAAGACTAAATCATGCTTCTATTCCTTAAAACATCCCATACTTCAAAGTAAATGCAAATAATAGAACCTCCCTTTTGCTGGCTTTACAGCATTTAGCAAAGTTTGTTTCTTAAGTCTTTCGTTTTGACTGCCGCTATTTGTCAACACAAACAAACACACTTGATTGCATCGTATAACAATTAAGTATTTACCAATATTACTTTATATCGAGAAAACACAATCAGATTGAAATTGTTTAGTTTTTTTAAACAATCATCTTCTTGTCGATATTCAATTTTCAAATCCATTTAACTGCAACGACAGGTTAGAGCGCTTTCTTTCGTTTTTGGGAGTGAACAAAAGCCGTTGGACTAAAAACACCAACGAAACATGTGTGTCCATTCTCGTGCAACGGCAATATCAATTCGACTCGTACCAAAAACAAAATCGATTTGAAACGGCATCGATTTGAGAGCTTGTGATCCGCTTAAGGTTCATTACGAATGTCTTTGTTTGGTGCTCGCAAGCAAGCGCGCCACGAATCGCGCCGGTGTATGAGGCAATTGTTAAATGGGGAAACTCGGTACATGTACTAATGTATGGGTTTAACAACTACAGCAGAAAACAATTACGATCAATACGTACAAAGATCAGGTATTTAAAGTTGTCATCCGGTCGACCGGTCGGTCGGTCGGTTTGGTCGTTTGTACTCCCAGTAAAATGAAAGTGAATGTTGTTGCGTAGTAATTCATATTGCCACGCTACCAATAAACCATACTTGCAATTGTATGGTAAATTACTGTATGTGTTTGTAAACTTAGTTTTTGTGTGCTATATGAGATATCCACCATCCGAGAGAGCATACCATACCAAGCAACTCGATTTTCCTTGATATGGAAGTCGGTATGTGTTTGAATTCGCATAAATCTAAAGGCTTTTGGACGATTCGTGGTTGTGCTTCTGCTGCCGATCATGGATGTTTTTCAAACGTACTTAAATACGAGGAGCGCGCCATTTCAGCGGTTAACTGCTTACTTAGGCTGGTTCCACTACCTCTTATTGGTCCGGGGCTGCTCAATAAATTATATCAAGGGTGGTTAAATTTTAAGGACTGATGCCATATCTTGCCACCATTCTGACCATTGATGACGTTTGGAATGGTCAAGAGGCTTTAGTTCTTGAGTCATTTGCACCTTGTAAGCTTGTAAATGCAAGTCTTTATGCATAATGTTCATCAACGACGAACGTAAGAGGTGCAAATGTTGGGCACGACGACGAGTTGAGGTGGACGGCTCTTCAGCCACACTATAGCGAACAGCAGCAATATTTTCTGCAGTGCAACCTGTACGAGCATGCACTGGTGTTTTCACATATCCCACAGACCCGGTTTTTGCACGATTTTCCGATTGTACGCACATATAGACGATTAAATTGAAAAAATCACGAAGTGCACGATATGCATTTTCATAATAAGCCTGAATAACTTTAACGCGTTGCTCGCTTGTGTATCTTTCCATGGTTCAAATTGAGTTAGTCTGAAAATAAGATATATCAAATGAAATGCAGAAGAAAACTTGACGTTTAGGTGTGGTTCACATTCAACATCGGCCC
Organism: Hydrotaea diabolus; assembly: GCA_963513945.1. Taxonomy (NCBI): domain Eukaryota; kingdom Metazoa; phylum Arthropoda; class Insecta; order Diptera; family Muscidae; genus Hydrotaea; species Hydrotaea diabolus. Next base: position 54,609,764 of record OY740718.1, on the reverse strand, counting down.
TTAAAATTTAACCACCCTATATAAGCACTTGGTCTTGGGCGTGTTTCCTCCTGTTTCTAATCCCAAGGATATTCGCCATAACCTCTAACTGGTCTTTCCACCAGAGTCTTGGTCTACCCTGTCTGCGCTTTCCTTGGTAATTATCGTCAAACGCCTTTCTGAGTGAAGCGTTGGTTTCCATTCGACCAACATGTCCTAGCCAGTGCAAACTTTGTATTTTAATGCGCTTAACTACATTCATATCTGGGCTCATCTCATACAGCTCTCGGTTCGTCCTACGCATATACTCCCTGCCCACACAGCTGAGCCTTAGATTTTACGAAGGATTTTTCTCTCTGAGACTGCCAATACCCTTTCATCCGCTTTTAAAAGCACCTCTGTTTTGGCGCCATAAAAAAGCAAAGGTAGTATCAGTGTATTAAAAAGTTCAGCATTCGTTTTTTGACAGGGGACTCTCTTCTTAAGCTGTGCCCAAACTAGCATCTATTTGCCAACACGAACCTTCGTTTTATTTCAGTGCTGACATCGTTCTTTTGGTTTATGGCGGATTCGAGGTAAAAATTCCCCTACTACTTCGACGTTGCAACTATTGGCCGAAACAATTTCGCCTTTCTTTCGTTGTCGCGCATCTCTAGCAGTTGCCAGCATCTTGCCCTTGTTTACCATCAGACCCATCTTAGACGACTCTAATTCAATCTTTAAAAAAGCTCCAGTTACATCCCGCTCTGTTTGGCCGACAATTTTAATTTCGCGAGCCATAGCTAACCGAAGGAGTTTGATTTTTAGGGACATAATTCGCGAGAAGGATGTAGTCCTTGGTGTTTATTGTGGCCTTTTTATTAAATTTTTCGTTTTCTAGGATTTTATCCATTACGATTTTAAAGAAGTTACACGATAAGCTGTTGTCACCCTGTCTGAGACCTCTTGTCGTAGTGAATGTTTCGGAGAGGTTACTTGTTTTAACTGACGATTAAGTGTCACTCAGTCTGAGACCTCTTGTCGTAGTGAATGGTTCGGAGAGGTCACTTCCTAGTTTATTTGAGCATTTGGTGCCACTCAGTGTCATTCTAAAAGGGCGTAAAAGGTTTAATGGTTTTTCCATACGCAGATATAGTTTTCAATAATTATTGGAAATTATAAATTATCTCTTATCGGATAGTCGAAAGTTGCCTCATAGTCGATTAAGAGGGTCATAAGTATATATTTGCTGCCCCTGTAGTTGACTTATTCGGCCTAAATAGTTGACTTATTCGGCGTAAAGCCGCACTGATACGGTTGGATCACGTCGGCGAGTTTGGGCTTCGATCTTTTGCACAATATAGTTGATAGTATTCTTTACTCGATGCATAGGAGACTTATTCCGCGGCAGTTGCCGCAAACGGCTTTGTCCCCCTTTATGTGAACTGGACAGAGTACGCTGAGTTTCTATTCATCGGTCATGCATTCAGTCTTCCAAAGAGTGCAAATTAGCTGATGCATGCACCTTATCAGCTTGGCTCGTCCGGACTTATGCAGCTCCGCTGGAATATTGTCGGCTCATGTGGCTTTCTTTTTCTAGAACTGGGTTATTGCTTTTGTGACCTCTTCCTGGGTGGGGTGGAAATTCAACTCCATCATCTGTGATTAGTAGCGTGTGGCAAGATCTTTAGCCGCTTATAGGTTGGAATAAGGCGCCTTCCAAATCCTCAGCAGACTCGACGTATTAGTTGCCAGATTTCCATTTCCATCCCTACACGAAGCTTTGCCATTGGTCGAGTTTTTGGCCTGGTGTTAGACCGTTGACACAATTTTTTTTGGCGTCGTTTCTGTTGCCCTATAACTTGTTTGGCGGTGAACTAGGATTGTTGATTAAAGGGGTTTTAAATTTAAATTTAAAATATGTGGACAACAATCTGTTAATAGTCTGTACATTTTTGATTTTGAAAGTGACTTAGGATCACTTTGCTGATAGCTTGTTAAGTCCAGTTTTATACTACTTCTATTAAACGGTGGCTCTGTCGGAATCTTAGTATTCCCCCCATGGCCGCTACATTTATGTTTGTGGCTCGACTTCTTTTATTTATTTATTTATTTATTATGCCCAAGAGATAGGCTAAAGAGGGTGTTAATTGCTTGACAAACTAAGGTTTGTCACCACAGTGACATCACCGGCTTATGTGTTACAGCTCCTCAGTAGAACCTATACGGACCCTTTCAAGTTAGGAGACGATGTACCTAGGAGGTTAGAAATTTGCATAACCTATTTGAATGGTCACTGTCAAATCTACCCGTTTAGCTTAGAAATTATTCATTTTTGTAATCTGAATATCAGAGAGGACTGAGGAGGAATATGACAATTTTTAAACATTTGTAAACCTTTTTAAACATAAAGACGGGCACTTGGGCTGTTCGACGTTCCCATCGTTCTGCTAGTTCCGACATTCTCCTGCTCGTTCCTCTACAGTAATTATCAACTGGATGAAAAAATTTCTCGATGAAAAAATATCACTGCAGCTATGTCTTCAAATTGATTAAAATCTTAATACTAGTATCCAAGATCAAGGGGCTATGTTTGTAAGGATGTCTGACAGTCAAACAAAGAGGGACTGCCAGACATCCTTACAAACACTGCCCCTTGATCTTGGATACTAGTATGAAGATTTTAATCAATTTGAAGACATAGCTGCAGTGATGATCTTTTATCCAGAAAGGGACAACTCCTTCTTTTCCTCATGTACACCGATCAGTCTAATAACCTGCTTAGCCTCACGACTTGAAAAAATGATCTTATCAAAAATGAAATAGTTTCTCACGTTGATACCAGGCCATCAGTTTGAATTGCAGCAAGGTAACAGCCCCATGAAATAAGCAAACCACTTTGCTCAAGCAAAATCTTTTAAACGGTGAGAGTATTGCTGTGCCAATGTTGCTGACACATTTCACAGAATATGCGTGTAGACACCAAATTACAGGTGAACGAATAGTACTGGTCACTGTAGCGTTTTTCAAACAGAAGTCAAGCAATTGTTAAATAGCCCATTTGGCTGGGACGTATTTACCAGCTAGGCTAGTTAGACAAACTGATCCTAATTTTATTTTTATCATTTCCTTTAAAAGGCCAAATCGTCTTAACTGCTAGTGCTTCAAGCGGACGGTCTAATTTTTAATGCTTCGACGCAACCTTTATTATGTGCAATAATTTTTCGGCAATAGCATCTCGAATGTTAGCCTAGAGCTTGTCCAATGTGGTTGACTCGTTAGTATAGACTAAAATTTTAACGTGGCTCCAGAAGAAATAATTAATAATGGATGAGCGCACATCGTGATGTGACCCAGTTACTAAAATTTTCGTTCACATCTGCGAGTTGCTGCAACCAGTTGCACCTACTAGACTAAGCACGCCATTTTTACTGCGAGAAATATGAAAATCTCCGCCTTCAAATCATTAGCCACACTGTGTACTGCATGGTTTGCAATGTGAAATTCAATTTCGTCAACACCCCAAAATCCTTGGGGTCACATTGGACAGCCTTTTTCGATCCTCTGCAGTTGATACAGCTATCTGTGATAAGCTTGAAAGTACGACAAGGTCCTCAAGTCACAAGCCGGCAGTACATGAGGAGCCGATAAAGAAACCTTGTTGACCTCTTACAAAGCGATAGGTCGGTCTGTATCGAACTACGCAGCACCGGTGTAGTCTACGAACATGAGTACGACGTAGTGGAAGAAATTCAGACTTGCCAGAATGCCGCCCTCAAAACATCAACAGGGTGTCTCCTTACGTCTTCTGAGGGCCATCTACATGAGGAGGCTAAGGCCCTTACCGTGCGCAGACACAATTTTGTGTTGTCTTAACAGTATCTGCTTGGATGTATTCGCAGTTGTAATCCCAACCACCATCTTATGGACGTCATTCATTATCTAGAGAAGGAGGTCCAGCGGTACAGGAGAGAGCCTTTAGATCATCGAAACTATCAGGCAGGTCTGAACGGCATTCACGCTGATAAAGTCGCATGCAGTCTGAATATAGTGCTAGGGGAACATCCCCTGAAGATTTCACCTAAGGAGAAGGTGCTACTTCGGCAGCCGCGCGTGTTTCTGGCTCAGCTGAGATCTGGATTGTGCAGACGCCTCAATTCGTGTTGGAATTAATGCTAACGTTCCGGACGTTTGGCCCGCCAGGGCCCACATGACGTGCTGCACCTTTTTAATTGTCTGACCAAGCCCACTCAGTTGACCACCTGGGCTCGGTGGACGCATCCAGTTCAAATGGCTCGTTTCCTGTACCTGGATATTGAAGCAGATCTCTTGTAGACAAACAGGACTTGAAAACAAAATATATTGTTGCTACAAGAACAACAGCCTACTCGAATATATCAATGTTGTTGAACACTGACCATATAAAGCCGTTTTAACCCGTTAAATCCGGCTTAATATACGAGTACACCATGGGCCGCGTCCTTCACATCTGTACAAACGACATAGACATTTTCAGGAGAATAGAACGAGATTTAGCTGAAGCTTATCCAAAAGTCAATTAGAGTAGCCTGAAATGGTTAGTAAATGAGGCAACGAGAAAGTTCTTGCTAGAAAGACGAGATCGTTTCCGCCGGCAGTTGCAATGTCGAGATATTAGATGTGTACTTATATATACCTCATTAACCACAGGGACCAATGTCAGCACAAAATGATGGTTGGTGTTGGCGAACATGTGATTGGTATATTCGTCCTTTTAGAGACGGCTCTGTTCTTAAGCTGCCCTACGGGAAATGCAGAGTCAAATGACCTGAATGTACGAGGGTTGCTATTTATTTTTCGGGTCGGGCAATAAAAACACAATAATTTATCTTTAGAAATGGCTTTTATTGTTTTTCAAAATATTCTCCTTTAAGATCAATACACTTTTGCATGCGCACAAACCAATTTTCGAAGCACTTTATCCACTCCGATTGAGACACCCCCAAAACATGATTTTCGAACGCTTCAACAGCTGAAAAACGTTGGCAAGCCTTTTTTCTTGATGCTAGGGAATAAGCAGAAGTCATTGGGTGCCAAGCCAGGGCTGTACGGTGGATGGCCCATCAATTCCAAATCTTGAGTGGTCAAATAGCTCATCGTTTCAGCTGATGTGTGAGAGCTTGCATTGTCGTGATGCAAAATCATCCGTCTTCTCTTATTATCTTTCCTCATTTCTTCGAACATTGCTGGCTAACAGACGGTTGTATACCACTCAGAATTGGCCGTCCTACGTTCGACTAAAGGCACTGCGGCAACATGGCCGGTAATACCAAAAAAACCCAATCATTTGCTTTGATGAACTTCTTCCACGAACAACTTTTGTTGGATTTGGGTCGTCTTGAAAGACCCATACGGTCGATTGCTGTTTTGTTTCAGGTTCATATGCATAGACCAATGATTCGTCACCTGTGACAATGTTATACACTGCTTTGAGCTACCGCAGTTAAACTTTTTCAACAACTTTTGCACAAAACCATACGAGCCTTTTTTTTGAGCATTCGTCAAATTATGTGGGATCCAACGAGAACAAATTTTTTTCACGGCCAAATGAACATGCAATATCTTATGGATGCTTATCATACTAATGTCCAAGGATGCCTCAATCGCACGGCATGTCACATGTCGGTCTTGCTTAATCAGTTCACGCACAGCATCGATAGTTTCTGGCAAAGCGACCGAAGTTGTACGTCCTTTACGAAATTCATCCTGGAGCGAACGGCGTCCTAGACTGAACTGTTGGTACCAGCGATTAACAGTGGTTTTTGATGGTGCTTCATCGTCAAAAGTCGAAACAAGTTAAATCAACTCTTGTCTCGATAACCCACGCCGAAAATCGTAAAAAATCATCGCACGAAAATGTTTACGGGCTAATTTAATTTTTTGACTGAGATGAATTTTTCAAGACACTGTAAACAAAACAATTGGCCCTCAAATGACAAAACGTTCTGAGTGAAGTTATGCTAAAAAAATGTCAAAGTTTCCAATGAAACTTTCCAGTTTGCATCTGGGAACTAGTACTGTCAGGACCCCAATTATAAATAGCAACCCTCGTACCAAACGGATGACAGGCAAAAACATACCCTATTACACAACTGATTTGGTATGGACAGAATGGTCTCAATTACTTGAAATATTCAAAGTCGTCAAATTTGCAGTATACCTTTGAACATAAAACTGCACACCGATATTCATACAATATCCGAGGAACTTACAAATCAGCTGTTTTTTTAAACAAATTGCGATAATTCCGGGGATTTTTTGTGCGTATCTGTGCGCGAGAATTCGAGTTGGAATGGGTTTTGAGATGTGTACAAGTGTGAGGTATTCCATAATGGGTACTATAATACTCGTAACACGTACCTGTCCTTTCTGATCGGTCCCGTGATAAGTTACGGGCAGAGGTTAATTGACTCCCTGCAATGACAAAGTCATGTAAAAGTTACCGGTTCTTTTCGTATAGTTGGATCGATACCCTGTCTAGAAGGGACCTATCTAATAACTGGTCTGTACCGGTCCAATTTCCCGTAGGGTGGTTAAAATATGTAAAGAGCTTAAGAGAGCCCTCTCTCGAAGGTGGAAGATAACACTCAAACTTGAGCTACCTATGCAAAAAGCGGGTGTAGTAGTTTTGTGAGCTATCAAGCGGAAAATCCTTTATAAAATTAACAAGCTCATCTGCGTAGGCAAGAAGTTCATGCGATGTACACCCCTGAGCTGTACGAGTATGTAATGTTTCCCGACATAAATGTAATAAAAAAATGATATATTTTTCACAAATTGAAAATCGCATACAACTTTATAACCCGATGCTTTATATTAACCATTCCTTCCATACGACCTTCGTATGCATGTACTGGCACATAATAATCTGTACACACACATAATTTACTTGTGGGATAGTTTAGATGTACACATAATTTCTTGCATTCGGTTGTTTGTCATATCGTGTACGGGTATTGTCTTGCGAGTGTTGTTTGCCATTTGCTGGCTGGCGGTGGCTGGTGGTCTTTTGTATTTGTTTTGCGACAGACATTGCTGCCGTTCGTTTCCTTGCCTAAGATTGTCTACGTGAAGTTCGGTGTTGTTGATATTGCTGCTGACTACTATTATGGCTGCAGCAACATTTGGTGGCAGTGGTGTCAGTGGCATTAGGCACCCAAACGATGGCAGTCACTTCAATACCGTCATAACGTTAAAACTAACAAACTTTGGCTCCCCGACAAAAATCGCCAAAACATATTGACAACAACAAAAAACGCCAGTTTACATCGTAACATAATCAATACCAAAATTTATAACTTCCGGTTTGGCCGATACGATCGTTATTGATTCGATGTCTCCCTGGCATCCGTGATGTGAAGTGAAACGAGTGTTTCCGAAACCGAAAGGAAATAACGCAGGAAAAAAAACTTGAAAAATATAGATTGTGTTTATTTATTTGTGTTAGATTTGCAATAATATTTGTAAAACCTGAGTACCGGAAAAGACGCCCTTATGTTGGGTCAAAAGAAGTGTTCACGCAAGAATTACTTTACATTGCGTTTGGCGCAATTTCATTTTTTTCATTTGCGTCGTAAGTGTTTTAAATAATTCATTCCACCCTAATAAAAACGAACAAATTGCAAAATGAAGTTTAAAAAATAAAATTGAATTAATAGATGTATACATAGAACAGAGATTAACCGGCTCAAGACCTCTTGTATCTATATTTAAATAGAAGTTAAAAAAAAAATGGCAAAGTGACATTGATTTTCGTGGCTGCAAACTGCTTTTATTGCGATTTCAGGTCCGTGACAACCCACTTCAGAAAGCTTCGCAGCAATTGTTGAAAGAAAAACCGAACTCTTTAAGACCAGGTTTATAGATTTATTTAATAAATCCCTTTATAATAAAGTGATTAAGACAAAACCAAGTGGTTTTAAAAATACAAATAACTTTAAAGGAGCATATTTTATCCCTACTGGATACTGTGAATAATTTTTAAAACAAAAAATCTACATCTAAACTCTCAAAACTTGACTATATCTTTATTTGCACCGAGGATACTAACATTAGCAAATGTAAAATAAATGTATTTTTTTCAGGACCTACTCAGGATAAAAACGAAAGTTGTTTTGATCTAAAACAGTTACTCGTGATCTAAAAAGAATTTTCAGTATGAACGACTTAAGTTGTTAAACTATTCAAGACTTGGAATCGTTATTAAAACAAGTAAACTCTTCGTCAGTTCTTCCAGACCGAACCTTATGTACTTATACGCTTCACCGTCCCTACGCTACTACAGTGCAAAAAATGGTCCATATTATCGCACGTTTTAACCATTCTGGCCGTCTTGGGGTCTCATCAGCCAAAACATCCAGCACCTGTGCTCTTATTTTGAGATATTAAGTGCGTCCCAACAAACAGTAGCCATTTTAACTTTTATTCATCCACAAAATATTATGATTTGTTAAGCAAATACTTAAAAAGTGTTCCTTTTACTGAGAAACCTTTAGTCCCTTAAAAAAATCTTTTTTCCCCTGGGCCGATGTCGCCCGTTTACTAATCCAAAAAGTCATAATCTCATAAGTACGAGTATTCATAAGCCATAGTCATCAAAAAAAAAAACAATTAAGAAAAGTTAACCTCGAGTGTGGCCTACTATTAGATACCCTACTCCACACTGCTACTCAGAGAATAATGCACCTCTGTCTAGAGCTTGATCAAATTCAGACTCAATATGTCAATTACTTGTAGCTCATAATGTACCATACACAATTTATGCGTAATGGAATACAATTTGTAGCTTCTAAAGCTGCAGGTCCTAAAATCAGGAGAGACCTTTGTGTGGGGGCTATTCAAAAACATGGGCTGATATGGCTCCATCTTGCAGGTCATGTTGGTAGCTATGTCTGGCAAGCTTATACGCACTTTCATTACACTGCGCGCCGGATTTCGAGATGCTTTACCATATCGTTAAGAGATGATTGGCAGTTTTGGGGGGTTCCTGTAATCAAAGATACAGATTGGTTAGATTCGTTTCCTACACGCTGTGGCGCCACTATTGGTCGAAGAGAGTGGAGAGTCTGCGTGGCTTATAGTGGCTTACGGGAGATTTGTGCTCGTCTGCCTTTTAGTTGCCATCATACATTTGACACGTGGGAAGAGGTCATTTTGTGTTAAAGCGTATTTTTAAATGCGCACTCGATCATTGCAGTGCAGCGTGCTTTTCGTTTACGACTCGCTGTTCCCTCACGCGGACGCTCACCAGACTTAGCTCCATGCGATTTTTTTCCTTTGGGTGTTCCTGAAGTCGAAGGTGGTTATAAACCTTCCCAACACCTTAGAAGACCTAACTAACAATATTGAGGCTGTTTGTTAGAGTTCATGAAAACTTTAGAAAACGTATGCAGTAATGTGTGGATAGCGACATTTCTGGATTAATTTTTTTTAGAAAAAGGGCATAAACTCAAAAATTTCCAACTGTTTATTTCATGTAAGAAAACGGTGTATCCAACTACTGCAAATATGTTCCATGCTAACTAAAGTGTTGGTAAGGGCTTACTCTGCAAAGGCAACATTGAACGGCTTCGCATATTGAAATAGTTACAGACTGCGCAGACTTACTTAAGCCAAATTCACACCTCGGCTGCTCACGTACGATAAATAGTTCCTTAAAAACTAGGAAATATATATTGTATCGCACGCACTCTGCAACGTAGAACTGAATGCTGAATCAAAATTTCACCAACATCACACCTTGAACTGCAGGCAACAATAAGTCCGTCGTCGAGAGAAAGCAAAAAGGTAGATTGCGCAGCTTTTCCGGCTTGTTTGACTGGTACGATCTGTTATGGTTATCGTATCTGTTATGGTTATCAGCTGGTTAGTGCAATTCGGAACCAGCCCTACCTTCCAACAAAGTTTAAGAGTGATTTGAGAGGCACACCTGATAGATCGGTCAGGTCATCGAAGAATCGACTGCCCAGGCAGGCAACTCTTATTTTTTGAAGACACGTGCATTCGCATAGCACATTTCTTCTACAGTAGTCTCTACACGGAATACACATGCGCTTTGCCAAAGTGCCTAGTATGCAGTGTCCTATGAGTAATACGTGTCCTAGTGTACACTTATCCATAGGCTTGATAGGATGTATGCTCAGTTCTTAAATCTCTCCTGCGACTGTTTTTTATGGCGAAAAACTCTGTCTGAATGAGCATGCATTTGTCTGGTAGTCATCCAGATATTCTCATTTTGAGGGATTCTCAGTGAACCCCTACACCCGTGCCTGACTACATTTCTGAACTATCCGTGAAGAAAGAGATTTGGTCCTCTAATATTATTACATCGTTTAATTAATTTTACCATTTTTGTAAACAAACTGCGGCCTTTCGAATGGTGTATACACTTTTAAAATAACACTGAAAAAATCTGTGTACTTTTTCCTGTAAACTAATTTTTCAAAATTTTTTGTAGTTTTTTTAAACTTTGGATGCGTTCCGTTGAAAAACGCGCATGGAAGAGTTATGTTGTACTATCTGATAAATTTCTTGGTTATCACAGAAGCGACAACTATGACGCGATTGTTGATGAGTTTCTGAGTGCGTATGGTGAAATGGGCTGCAATATGTCAATTAAAATTCATTTCCTCACATCTAGACTTCTTCCCAGAAAACCTGGGCCAGTTCAGTGATGAACAAGGCGAACACTTTCATCAAGAAATAATTACAATGAAAAAACGTTTTAAAGGAAAAGATAAAATAAAATGATTTCCGAATATTGCTGGTCACTTAAACGGGATACTGATGATGTTGAATTAAAAAGAAAACAGTCAAACAAACATTTCTAAGTAGTATTGCCAATAATTGTATGTTTTCATCAGTTTCCAACGGATTTTTAAAAACGACACCGAATTGTATTAGTAAGAACACTCTCTTTATTATTCAGTTCAAAATTTGTTGTGTTCCTTTTAAAAAATTCTGTGTAAAAACGCATCCAAAGTTAAAAAAATACAAAAAATTTTAAAAAAATGAGTTTACAGGAAAATACACAGATTTTTTTCAGTGTGGTTTTAAAAGTGTATACACCATTCGCAGTTTCTTCTTTCCAAATCAGCCGAAAAACTTAAAATCGGTTGATATTCAACCAAGTTACTGGCATATAAGTAGGTAAGATCCGAAAACCGGGTTTTTACCCGTAACTCCAGATTTTGGAGGTGTTTGGGAAATTTCAAAGCCGGTTTCTTGTTGTACTCAGCACGATCTACAAAAAAAATAATATCACTTCTCAGGTATTTTGACTTCATTCCTTTTTGTTACACTGTGTTATTGACAGTCCTAAAAGTTTAAGACGATATAGTTATGCCCTTCCACTCGTCCGTGTATCTGCTGAAAGCTCGATAGCGGTCGAACGAATGAAACTAGGATCGTAAAATTTTGCAAAATGATGGCTGAGGGTCATAAGCTTGGATATATGTTTGAAATTGTAAATGGGCGAAATCGACCCACAGGAAAAAAGTTCCCTTTTAAGGTACTAAAGACCCTATAGAAATTCAAAATAAAGAAATTTATATACCGACAATTTTTTCTTTTCCTTGCGCTGTTCATTTATATCCAGGCATAATTCGTCGCCCTTATGCTATTTTGATTCAGACGCCATTTTTAACATTTTTGAAAATGTGGGTCTCTCCCCTTAAAATATGGAAAAAATACATTTTTCTTTAGCTGTTGTAGATACAGGGTGTACATTTGAACCATCTCTAATAAAACAGTACTAATAATTTTTTTTTTAAATTTCTGGTTTTATTGGAAAAGTTAAACTTTTTCATTTATTAATGGAACACAATATCATTCATAGAATACCACAGCTGGCTTGGCAGTACCTCATCCGATCAGCACAGATTTTTAATACATTTTCGATTGTTTCCGGACGAATCTTTTCAATGGCAACTTTGATTTCATGTTTCAGAGCTTCAATTGTCTCTAGATGTTTTGCGTAACATTTATTCTTAACGGCTCCCTACAGATAGTAATCCAAAGGGCTTAAATCACAGCTCCGAGGCAGCCAATTGTCATCACAATTTTGGCGGTTTATCCGATTTTCAAAAATAGTGCGTAAAATATCGATGGTTGCGTTGGCTGTTTGACATGTGGACCCGTCTTGTTGAAACCAAATTTCGTCCATGTCATTCTGTTAAAATTTTTGGAAACATAAATTTCTTGAGCATGGAGCGGTAATGCTCAACGTTGGCGGTAACGGCGTTTCCTTGCTCATTTTAAAAGAAAAATGGCCCGATGATGCAGCCAGCACAAAATCCACCCCAAACAGTGACTTGTTGGTTCTTTGAATCCCATATGCGACAATTTTGCTTATTGACATAATCACGGAGATAAAAATGAGCTTCACCTGAAAACACGATTTTTCGGTAAAAAAAACTTACATCCACTCATGATGAAATTTGGCACATGTTCGTTTTTTGAACCAAGGGCGGATGTTATTAAAATTGAAAAACATCGGTTCAGATTAAGATATAGCTCCCACATATATGTTCAATCGATTTTACCAAAAACAATGAAATTTTCTCACAAATACTAATTTGATAAGTTTTAAAATCTTGATAAATTGGGTCCAAAATCATATTTTCAACTGGCTTTTCTGAACATTCCAAAGTGCATTTTTTACTAGTTTTTTTTATTGTTTTTGTATCATGTTTAGGTCGACGTTTTAACTTTTTTACATATATTTTTTTATTATTGTCAATAATAAAAACCATTTGTGCATCTGTGGTTTTTAACGTAAGCCAATGCGAAACGGAATTGGTGGAAGTGATATTGCGCTATGAAGATTGATCTACGCACAGTTTGAAGATTATACGCAAAGGATAATTCTCATTAATTCAAATGAGACTCCCTTATAAGTCTTTTGATTTTTAGACGAAGTAATCGTTGCCAAAGACTGCTGAAGAAAAACCTTGACGGTTTTAAAAACAGCTGTTCAGTCTGCCTGGCAATTATAACCAATACATTCCACCAATTTAATGGTTGATTCTGAAAAAGAAACAAAAACAGATCTCGAACCTGAATAAAAAATGTTCAAGACAGTTAACAAAATAATAACAATAATTTTTAACAATAATAAAAAAAGATATGTGAAAACATGTTTTTGTTTTGTTTACATTTATTAGGTCTTTTATCATTTTTATGATTCATATTTATGAGTACTTTTTTAGCTCTGCTTTAAAAGTTTTTTAAGGGTAAAAAAATCAATTTTAATTTTTTTTCTTTTTTTGATGTGGACAACATCTGTGCATCGAATGAGACCGATCCCATGCCCCAAAAGTGTTCCCTCCCAGAGATATGCGCGTTTTATGAAAGTGAAGTCGACGATTCTAAGCGCAAATAGAAGGGACCTAATCTTTGAAATGGCTCTCCTGAACAAAACTTTTCATCAACTTTTCACTTTTTTTTGATGTGTACAACATCTGAGCATCGAATGAGACCGATCCCATGCCCCAAAAGTGTACCCTCCCAGAGATATGCGCGTTTTATGAAAGTGAAGGCGACAATTCTAAGCGCAAATAGAAAGGGACCTAATCTATAAAATGGCTCTCCTGAACAAAACTGGTTTTTACCTTAGGTCCTTTTTATTTTGCGCGTCACATATGCATTTTATAATTTACTTTAAGATGGCCAAAAGACTAATAAAAACAAGTCTGAATGAAATGAGTGAAATGAAAATGTTGGCCAGTCTTTTTGAAATATGAAAAAATTTAATACATTTTTCTCCAGCTATTGAAACTACATATAATGCTCCATATCGTGTGCGAACAATGATAGGCAAGATTTAAAATGAGGTTTTAATTGTAAATTTTTTTTAAAAAAAACTATTTTTAAACCTAAACATGTTTGTGAAATCGGATGACAACTTGATTGAAATGAAGATCCGAACTACGTGGCATTGCCCGTACACAATATGGACATAATTTTATTCCACTGGCGAACATGGGCTGTTGAAATAACCTCAAATGCTGTTTCATGCCCTTTTAAGATATGAAACTCCCTAGAGAGCAAAAAATAGACATTTTTATTTTAAAAAAAAAACTGAATAAAACGCCACACCGCCACAGTAAATTGTTCTGCTTATGTGATCCATATCCATGGACATTTTCATCCACAAAACAAAACAAAAACAGCAAAAACAAATCAAAAGGTTGGATATGGATCACAAATTATTATCCTAGCTACTTCTTTATAATGGCTTAAAGTTTTTTATAAAAAAAAAACTGGAGACAACACCAGGTTCAGGAAATTATATTGGTCCGGAAAAAGGGACTTCTAACGTAATCTGCGTTCTTCTCCAATACCGGAAAGAAGCGTTTGGATCAAAGTATTATGAAAGCAACGAATTAACATTTACCTTACCTATTTGTAAACTAGTGTAAAACAATTTGGCCAAATATTTAACAAAATATTTTGAATATGCAATTTAAAAAACTAATTATTTGAAAGTTGTCGTTGTTTTTATAACAATTCATATAAGTGGTTTAAAAAACAATCCAGTCTTGCAACAAAGTGAAAAATCCATACATCACTCCAGTTCGCACCATTTCGATGTGTACCGAAAACGAAGTATGGCCTCTTTCTTTTCGGCCTCTAACAACAATTGATTATGTGAACTTTTCGCCAGAAAACACATGTAACGAACTGAAATACCGGTATTATGGTTATATGCCATGCAAACGATTCGGACGGAGTCAGGCCAAACGTAAAGAAACTAAAAACCAAAACATTTTCGAAGCCGCGGCGGGCATGTGTGAAAAGTTGCTCCACAGCGAATACCGATTATTTTGAAAACAAAACTACAAAAAAAAGTGGCCGCAGTTGCAACAGTTGTTGCACTCTCGTATGCTGCAGCATAACTTTCACAATGTCATCGTAGCGTGTGTGTAATGCCGCAAATAACATGGACCGTCCAACCGAATGGCAACGTCTTGTTAGCAAATTCTGGTTTAAAGACTTTTAGCCGTTTTTTCTACATACTTTTTTGCCTTGCATTTATTGTCATTCGGTTGTCTTATGATAAATACCAATTCGATATTTGTAATTTAATTAATTGACTTGGTTTCAACTGGTGCAGACTGGCATTGAATAAAATGTAAATGTCTTGAAGTATTTATTTTAATTCAATTGATTTAATTAAATTCATGCACAACTCTTGTTGGCCGTTGCGTCTGCGCAAGATCAAGATATGTTACAAGAAAATGTCCACTTTACATACGGCGAGTTGAATGATTTGAACTTGATTGTGAACTTGAATGTTTTACACTTACAAATTTATAGTGAAATCGTTTGTTTACACCGGTTTAACAATTGAAGTTTATAAGTATCGGGTGATCAATCTAGAGGTAATTTTTTTCAAAATAAAAAAAATACAAAATTGAAATCAAGTGTGGAATCTTTATTGTTCATTCGAAAGGACATTTTATGCCATTTATTTTTGAATATAATTTCCTTCAAATGTTGGCCGCAACTACGCCTCAGGGTGTCCATTCTGAGGGTCCGATTTTGGATGACTCATTCGATCATTTCGACCGGTATGGCTTTAATAATGCGCGTATTGTTGGCTTCCGAAACCTGAATCGTAGCTGGTTTGTCAGCGTAGACTTTGGACTTTACGTAACCCCAAAGAAAATTTTCTAAAGGTGTGATATCACTCGATCTAGTCGGCCAACTCACCGATGCAAAACATGAAATTAGCTGCTCTTCGAATGACCTCTCAATAGATCCATTGTTTGAGCAACTGTAATTTTGTTTTTTCATGCTTTGTTTCAGTTAAAAAATTTCAAATATTCAAACAAAAAGTTAATAAGAAATCCTGAGATAAAAAAGTTCACATATTAACTAAAATATTCGTACGTTTTTTATCGAAAATATTTCCGATTTCCGGCGATGAAAAATTCAAATATTGTTTAGCTCGTTTGTTTTATTTCGGTCTGTTGCTTTTACACATTGAACAGGGATTAAACCGGCTCAAGACCTCTTGCTTCTATATTTAAAAAGAAGACAAGTTTTTAACAAAACAACCCTCTTCAGAAAGCCTTGCTGCAAAAATTCAAATATTTACAAAATATATAAAAAATAAAAAATATTTTCAATATGAGGTGATGTAAAATGGAAATATTTATAAAGAATGTTGTAACCCGTTTATTGAAATTCTGTATAAGGCGATGAACAAATTCACATATTTACAAAAAAAGGTGGTACTATTTTTTTTAAAAAAGCAGCCGGAAAGAGTTTATTTTACAAGCAGGGCTCACTTATGTTTCGGTGAGCGCCAATTTACTATCATAGGACCCCAAGCAACGAATGTGCCGTTTAGCTGTTTTACACTAAAGGGCAACCAGTTTTGCATTTAACGAGCACTGCCGGAGGTAGAGTTTTCTACCGAACACACTAAAAATCCCTTGCACTGCATATATATTTAAACACATACACCTACACACACGATACAGTGCATTAATTTTATATATTTTGTTGTTGTTTCCATTCATTAAACGTCTTTGTAATATCCGATAAATAGTTAGCTTTTTTACGAAACTTTTAATTGAGTTATGCCAATTTTATGGTTGAAATTAAAGGGTTAATTATTTTTCTGTGTGGCTTTCGTGGACTTAAGAAGAAAAATTTTGGGTCTACAGACAAAATATGCCTCCCGATGGTGAATTAGGCAAGATCCAAACCTTTATTATAGCAACAGGCTGGCTTAAGGATAAAAAGCCAGTGGTCAGTTAGCTCAAGACCAATTAATGTGACAAGTATACTGTATCACAGTGGGGCCTTAGAGGACTATGCTCGTCTTTTGTGAACTTCAGAAGGAAACTCTTGGGTCTACAGAAACTTGCAGACAAAACCTGTCTCTCCGATGGTGATTTTGGAAAGATACACACGTATTATTTTAGCAAGCTGGCTAAAGGGAAAAAAGCCAGTGGCCAGTTAGCTTAGGACGAATTATTCGCGACAAGTATACGGTATCACAATGGTACCTAGTCATGGGCCTAAGATGGCAATGCTTCTGAAGGCTGCTTATTAAATCTAATCTGACTTATGTACTTCCCCAGCAAGCCTTCAACCACATTAAGACCTGAACTCCCCGGATGACCTCTACCTAATTCCAATATTTCGGAAAGCCGGAGCTCTTCTGTGTCTACGCACCATATGCCTCAGCCAGCGTAATCATTGAAGTTTGAGGCGTCCGACTTTATCGATGTCGACATTTTTGTACAGCCGTTACTATTCACACTTTGTAAGGGGACGAATCTCCTTAAAAGGTTTATAAGGGTTTATTAATTTATGTTGAGACCGAATAGGTCAGTTTCAACTCTCGGTATTCGTCTTCGGTATAAATTAATAAAAGCCTAAAAAACCGGTGTTGTCTTTATCTCCATGAACCTTCAGGTCTTTCTCAACTAACTAACGAACAGTATTCGTCTTCGGTATAAATTAATAAAACCCTAAAAACCTTCGATAGGGGAATCGTTCCCTTACAACTTGAATTTTTAATTGAACAGATTAAAGATCTTGCTCAAAGTGTGCGATATGCGACTTTTCACCAAACCCTCGCATATTGCACTCTTTTCCAAATATGTTTCTACTAGTGAGACATGACTAGATGCCATAAATTATCCTCTTTTCGGAACAGAGCAGACAACAAACTACATACATATTTAAGCGCATCAAATTGAGTTTCAAGAAAAATCAGCAACCAAACGGTCTGTTGCACATTTCAAGCGCATGCCCAGCCACCAGCACAGTTAACTTGGAAGAGAAAAATTAATAAAAAAAAAAAACCAAAAACCTAACTAGAAGAAGCTGATGGAAAATAAGATATTCATCAGATAAAGTTTGGTTAAGTAAAGTAAATAGATACAGTTGGAATTGTTGTTTTTCTTTCGTTTCTAATTAATTTTCAAGCATAAAAAATGTAACAAAACCCTCGGTATGTACCGCGTATACGTCGTACACTTAAAAATCTAAGAAACCATAACCGAAAGAAAATCGGCAACAGCACCGCAAACGCCATTGAACGTAACTCGACTTAGGTTTGAGATACAATTTAACACGGGAGTATTAGGGGGGTAGTAAGTCAAGTTGGGTTAATGAGAAATATGGATTATATCTATGATTCTGTAGAGTTCTATCCATACTGATAAAAGTAAATTTGTTTTTTTTTTCATTCAAATTAAACAAAAATGATTACCAACTCACATTGTCTTTGTGTACAGAAAGGCAACAGGTTTCAAAAGCCTGAAAAGGCGATCCCTTTGTGGGTCTATCCGAAAGATAAAGTGATACACTGTTGGGTTATATAAGTCTCATGATAGATTATGAACTCTCTCCCAAATATCCCTTTTAATAACTTTCACATCAAGTTGGCAACGTGAGACTTTTTGTTAGATATTGGCCTTGCTTCTCTTGTCAACGATGGACGAGAACTTAAAATTTAGTACCCCGAAGTTACCGAGTGGCTGATTAATATTGTTACATTAAACTCAAAATTTTTTTTCAGTGTATTGGATACATTTCTCTTTTATTCATGTTAGAGCTCATTCAATTTTATTAAATAAAGCTTAATTAGTTTTAAAAATAATGGAATTTAAATGCCCCCTGCTTGTTGTTGCATGTGCGCCTCTTACCAAAAAGTTCTCCATTGCTACTTGGAGAGTTGAGACTGGAATTGCCGCAATTGTTTCTAGAATGGATTCCTTTAGTTCAAATTTGTTGGTTTTGCTTTGGAGACTTACTGTTTGCAATAACCCCACAAGATTAAATCAGGTGCAGTAAGGTCAGACGACCTGGGGACCAACGTAATGTGGATTTTCTGGATATCGGCTTATTGGAAATTTTCTTCGCATTTCTGTCATAACAGGACGGGCTGTGTGCGAAGTTGCACCATATTGCTGAAAGCACACAGAGTTGAAAGAAATTCTCATTCGGCGTAATTCTGGATAGAAAAACTCTCTCAACATGCTCAAGTAACTGTAATGATGTGACGGGTTTCTTCGAAGAAGTAGGGCCCGACAATGCGGCGTAATGAAACTGCACACCACATTGTGACACAAAGTACGATAGGTGCAATTCCATCTCATGGAGTATCTGTGGGTTAGAAGCACTCCATATTCGACAATTTTGTTTTTTTTGGGCCTCGTCAGCCATGAAAAGACAGTTCAACATGTTACCGCCCTCTTTTACAATTTGAAGCATCTTATGGCAAAATTCCAAGCGAATCGGGAAGTCTGCTGAGTTAAGATTGTTGGTCATTTGAATTTTAATTGGGAATAAGACCAAATCGTTGTGCATAATTGACGGAACCGACTGTATGTTTATACCCATTTGAGCAGATAAGCTTCTTGTCGAAACTCTTGGATTGTTTTGTATGGCAGCAGCGATTGTTTACTCCATTCGAAGTGAAGGGCTACGATGTTAAAGTCTTCTGTTGACTGCCGCATATTCGGCAAAATTGCTAACAAGTCTCATTATGGTCCACCTGCTCGAAGGATTGCCGCCCAAAGTGCGCCTATACTCTCTTAGAACCGAAACTACGGACTCCTGTGCGTGAAAGCGGCGGACAATTCAAATTTTTTTTTCAGTATCCCAGTTAATCATTTTTGTTAAATCTAAAAGTCAGTTTGCAAAATAAGAAAATCAACCAGATGTATTGAATAGAAAAAAAAGGTTTTACATTTTTTTTTTTGTAGCGGTTTTTATCAGTCACCCTGTATGTACAAAGACTGTACTTAGTAGGGACATAAATACTGTTACACACGTTTATGCTGTAAAATAAAAAGTACTGAATGTTTTTGGACCAAATATTTTTTAATACATTTATTGATGTCTATTGTATCCAAAAAGAATCTAATTATTCTAATGTCCGCCTTTTGCTTTTACACACTCCTTAAGTCGCACTGGCCAATCGTCAATAGCTGCACGAACCTCGTCCATTGGAAAATTGCCCACAGCTCGAACCAAAGCAGTCTTAAGACATCCAATGTTGGGGTATCTTTTGTGACAAACCTTGTCCTCTAAAACCGTCCACAATTTGCATGGCCTGAGGGCCATTCTTCAGAGGAAATGAACGCTGGCAAATTGTTGCGAAGCCAGGCCTGGTACGTTTTAACCTTATGGGCCGTAGCAGAATCCTGCTGGAAAGCCCATGGCTGGGTTTGAAACGGAATTGTTAAGAGGCTTCACACACAGCTTCCAAAACGGTTTCTTGGTAAACTTTGGCCAATGTTTTGACTCCATGTTTGCAGAAATCTAGGTCAGTGACCCCATCGTAAGAGACACCATGACTGAAGCTGGCTGATGACCCTTTTCCGCCCTAGAGATCAGCTCAGATGCTTCCTTAGATGACCGTGCATACACTCTATCATTTTGCTTGTTCAAATTTTTTCTGAACCGTAAAAATTTTTTCATCGGTGAACAAAATTTTTCTGTGCAAGTTATCAGCGTGCTTCACCAAAAGACGTTCGCATTTTTCAATCCTATTTTTTTTTTAAAGCTGCAGTAAATAAATGTCCGGTACGTCGTTTGAAAGACCCAAGTCCCAAGTCTTTTTTAATGATTCGACTCATGTACTTTTACGTGATATTCATCTTACGGGCCATGATTTTCTGTTTTCAGAGCGGATTTCTGTGAATTCTTGATTTAACGGCTTTGATGACATGCGGTGTTCGAACAAAGCGTGGGCGGCCCGACCGGTGGCGGTCTTTTACATCTCCACGAACATGCGGCTAATCCCTAGTGGCCGGAGCGTTTTGAAAATATCGTTTTTTCATTTCACACTTGAAAAGCGCTATTACAGCGTTACGGTTCTCATTATCTGACCACTCCATGATGAAAGTTGAAACCATTTTAAAATCCCGTTACAGACTAACGCTATTGAGGTTAACTTTCAAAACCCATATGACATTAACGGGGTATGTTCAGTTCTACTATTGAAATGGGTGTGTTCAATGTTGTAACAGAATTTATGTCCCTACTAAGTATACAAAAGTGGTCTAAAAATCACATTTTTATTGTTATTTTGTTCTTTTTTTGTTTGAACCGAAACTACGGACTCCAGTGCGTGACAGCGGCGGATAATCCAAATTCTTGTTTCAGTATCCCAGCTAATCATTTTTGTTAAATCTAAAGTCAATCTGCAAAATAAAAAACAATTACCAGATACGTTAAATAAAAAAACAATATTAAATTTTTTTGGTAGCGGCTTTCATCAGCCACCCTGTATATGCAAAGACTGTATACGAAAGTGGCCCAAAAATCATATTTTTCTTTTTTCTTTTTGTAAACAATTTTTTTAAACTGTTACAAATACTTGTTATGAATAAACCCTTTATACTACGTAGCCAATTTAAGAAAGATTTAAGTCTGCATTGTCAGTATTGAATATATTCCAAGGGAGAAAATAGTTGTACTAATCTATCATTTATGGGCAAAGTTTCTTAAATCTAAATACATATGTGACGCGCCAAATAGAAAGGGACCTAAGGGTAAAATGTTCAGGAGAGCCATTTTAAAGATTTAAATACGTGTATCTTTGGTGTAGAATCGTCGAATTCACTTTCACAAAACGCGCATATCTCTGGGAGGGATCACTTTTGGGGCATGGGGTCGGTCTCATTCGATGCTCAGATGTTGTTCACATCAAAAAAAATGAGAATTGATTTTTTTACCCCTAGGTCCCTTTCTCTATGCGCTGTCACATATATGTTTTTTGTTGAAAAAGATATTTGTTATTTTACGATTATATCTCCAAGACCCTCTACGTCTTTCTCAACCAACGGTGACCTCCAAAGTTGTAGATAATTGTTAGACATCACATGAAATTGCACTCGAGTTAAGAGTTTTTCATCGCCTCAGCTAAGGTATGGGCAGCGATTCAGTAGCTAAGGCGATGAAACAGTATTTAAGAAGTTAAGTGAGTGAAATATGTCTATACTTAAATCCTCGAATTAGTGCCACAAGGATAACCAGCAGTACAGATCCATTTCATGGCAGTGAAACAAGTGCAAAATTTTATCACCTATGCAAAGCTATTAACAGACATGTACACGTAGCACATTGTGCCGGAATTATAGCTCTTGGCCGAAGTGTTGCTGCATCAGGTCATTCGGTACATACTGTTGGAAAAATTAGGTTCCATTCCTGACCATTCCGCCACTTTGTAGATAATGCTATGGCAAATGAAATAAACAAGTAGCGGAAAACAAAATGCATGCGAAATTCTTGTATTAGAAATAAAGATAAATGAGTTCCAATCTACGATCAAATAGTAACGTTTATGTGGGTGGTACCAAAAGGGGCTTGTCTAGTCTATATTATAATCGATTTGTTAATTTCTAATATTCAGCAGAAACGTATAAAATATTATTTAAATTACAATGCCAATACCAAAAGTGGACAGAGTGGTGCATTTGCACCGAAGGTCCCAGAATGGGGCAAGTTATCCACCCTTCGTATGCGCATATAAAGCCCTTATAAAAATATAATGGAGTTCAAAATTTCTTGCAGGAAGAAACAAGTTATGTGGGTTCTAATCTTCACTGAAGCTGGGTCATGGGCGTGGCTAGAAATTCATTTATTTGGCGCCAATTTAGCCTTATAACACTGTTCATGAGCTTTGATTTTGGGTGAGATCGAATGATAAGCATTAAATATATTCATGAATACCAAAAGTGGGCGGAATGCTGCATTTACACTGCAGGTCCCAGAATGGGGCAAGTTATTCACCCTTCGTATGCGCATATAAAGCCCTTTTAAAAATATAATGGAGTTAAAAATTTCATGCAGGGGGAGACAAGTTATGTGGATTCTAATCTTCACTGAAGCTGGGTCATGGGCGTGGGTCGGAATTCATGTATTTGGCGCCAATTTAGCCTTATAATTCTGTTCATGAGTTTTAATTTTAGGTTAGATCGAATGATAAGCATTAAATATATTCATGAATACGAAAAGTGGGCGGAATGGTGGGTACCAAAATGGGACATTTTAAAACCTTTTTCATTCGCCCCTACAAAGCCGCAATTAAAATATTACGGTATAAACAACTTAAACGAATTCCATGCACTGGGTTCGAGTCTGCACTGCAAAGGTCTCCTTTGTGTGGGCGGTATAGGGGCGTGGCTAGGAATCCAATTATGCGTCACCAAGCTAAACTTATAACTCTGTTCTTAAGTACTGATTTTGGGTTATATCGTACGAACAGCATTAACAATATAACAAGAATATCAATAGTGGGCGAAATGGTGAATTGTTTTAGGAGGTTCCAAAATGGGTCGTGTCCACCACTTTTTCAATATGCGAGTACAAAGACGTTTTTGAAATTTTACGGTGTTAATAATTGAAATGAATTCTTTGCACTGGGTGACAACTTATGTGAGTATATTTTAACTCTGTTCTTAAGTACTGATTTCGGGTTAAATCGTATGACAAGCATTAATGGCATTTAAATAATATCAAAACAGAGCGTAATGATATATTTGTGTGTGAGGCTAAACCTCAAGTTAAGCCTTCTTAAATAAGGTTTACAGATGACCCTAGGAATTGGCTACATTATCAATATGCAGGCTACGTATCTTTTTCTACAGAAAATCAATTTATTTTTAAAATGTAATATATTTTTTGCACTCCACTTACCAAACGACCCTCGTACAGGTACATACTCACTCATGTGCGCTTGTATATATAATTAAGAAATAGTTTTTCAAGTATCTGTGGCGTTTTGGTGTATCTTATAAATAAATTTGTTGTTGTTCAATTGCAGCCAACAAGAAAGCTAAGCTACTTAACGGAGGCTCGAGCGTGCAACAGCCGACGGCAGCCAATGGTGAAATTAACCACAGCAGCAACATCGGTGGCAACAACAACAGCAGCAGCAATGGCTATCAACTTCTTCAGAACGGTAACGGCGGTAATTATGGCAAAAATTCATCTCATTATCAGCATTTACCACACAACGGCTCTGGCAGTGGCACGGGCGGCAACATTAACGGCGGCCCAGCAAACTATTCCCTGCAACAGCAACACCATCACTATCAGCAGCTGCAACAGGCCCAACATCCCCACATTTATGGGTCATCGGCCGAGGATCATTACGAATTGACACAGGCGCAATACGGTCACCACCAGAACGGCTCAGCGGCGGGTGGCGTCGGTTCGCCGCGACCGAATGGTCCGAATTTAGTCAACAAACAGTTGGTCTTGCCATTTGTGCCACCCAGTTTTCCCAATAACTCACAAGACGGCATCACGCATCTGATAAAGCCATCGGAGTACTTGAAGAGTATCAGCGATAAGCGATCATGCCCATCATCAGCCAGGTGAGTGAAAATGTTCGTGGTGTTTTTGTTTTCTGTTTCTGTCGATTGAAATCTGAAATCTAGACGGCCGCACCTTCTAGTGTGAACAGTGAGGCAGAAGGTGTGCGTGGGGGGCCATGATTACTCATTGGTGTTAATCCTAATCCAAATTGTGTGATTTTTTTATTGGCTAGTGATCATTAATTGTTTGAAAACTGTTTTGCGGCTGCTTAATGCGTGCTTGGCGAGGGGAAAATTCAATTAAACCAAAAATCATCGGTAATTGCCACTAATCTTGCCACAAGTCTTGCGTGGCGCTTTTTCGTTGCCGAAAATTGTTCCAAAAGGTGTGTCTGTCCGTGCAACACCATACTATGTATGTCTGTGTGTGTACAGACTACAGCATCATCCCTGGTGTATATGGACTGTGGCAAGTTGCGGTGTTTCATGCTGTGTTGCAAGTTCGCAAATTTAGTTTTTATTCAAACTTCGTCGCGATGATACTGCACACACGTCGCACCTGGCATAGGTATGGCAGACAAAGTAAAACCAGTAAAAACTAGTGTTGGAATTAATAAAAATAATAATGAAAAAAAAAGAAAATGTGGCTAAAAAGTGTCTCGCTGTGTATTGGAGTTCAAATCTATTTCATGCTAAGGGGAAAATTCACATTCGATTGGCAATAGTTTCGGGATGAGCGGTATTGCACAGTTGTGCTAACAGTTATTGCAATAACTCAAGAACTCTAGTCCGATTTCAGGAGTTTAGCATAACTCATTTTAAAGTAAAATCTTCAAAATATTTTGAACCTTGCCTTAAGAAATGGAAACATCAGTAGGTCCCGGTCAGTGAGTTTAAGAATTATATCGTGCACAGCTCACTTATTGGAGAGAAGTTTCCCTTCGTTCCTTATGGAATGTTGAGTAACTTATATAAAAATAATCTTTACGAAATGATTTGTAAGGACCTTTTAATGCTCGGGACTACTTATAAAAACTCGATCCACAAGGTCTTGTTATCACTTGTCCCATCTGTATCGCTTCAAATCTCATTAGAATAACTGGGAACTTTTCTCGAAACATTAAGCTGTGCACTGTATAATTTCATAGTCGCTGATCAGGACCTACTGACTAAAGCTGGCTCCAAACTGGTAATGGAATAAAAAAAAGATTTTCGGTGGCGTTGAGATTAATCTTACTTTTGTAGGTTGGCTTTACAACCTCTGGCAAAATAAATAGTTGAAATCGGTCGAAAGCACAAAAAGTCCGTTGCAAAAAAAGAATTTCTGTGGCAAACACCAATTGTTTATTATCGTAGAGGATATTTGGTTCGATATACCACAAATATGATCATCGTATTTATCGGCCTTACCAACAAAACGCAGAAAATGCATTTAGTTACTATAACTGGTAGTTGTGGCCACCAATAGTTCGGCAAACATTTTGTTGTTCTAACTATTAATTGGTGATGATAAATCTGTGTCATCATAACCAAAAACGAGTTTTTTATTGATCATTTTTTTTTTGTTTTGAAAAGTCGTTATTAAAAAAATTAATTTGCTTGTTACTCACTAAATAATTAATTTTTTCCCAGTAAAATTCTTCCATCTTAAGTTCCACTTTTGCCTTAGACATGACCTTCCCTACGTTTTGGAGTACTTCAAGTGTGTAAGCAAACAGTTTTTTGTATTTGGAGAAAATTTTATATTATTTCGTTGAACAAGTGCGATAGATGAATTTTTATGATTTTAAAATTCTTTTCCCGAGGTTCGTATACCTCGTATGTTCCACCGATGCTTCTGTTCTACTGACTAAAAATTACAGAGCACCAACTAACATTCGGGTGTCATGATGGTATAATCAAGTTGTTTCATGCACCTCAATCATTTGGTTGGCAAAAAAATCGGTTATGGCAACGAATCTGTTCAGTGGCTTGCTTAATAAATGATTTCTAAGCTCTTCGGTTTTAGTCGCGTTTCCTCCAGTTTCTAAGACTAAGGGTTCTCACACGCTCCTTTACTTGGTGCCTCCACACTGGAGTCTTTGTCTACGCTGCGAGAGCGTTTCTTCAACATAATGAGTGAGCCAAGCTAGCGCCATCGCTGTATTTTGATTGCTTTTAAGTCGTGTTACAACTCATACAAGTTTACGTTCATTTGACGCATTTACTTTCCGTCTACGAAGGCGTAATTTTCGAAGTAAAGGGTGGCCCGACAAAAACACACGATGTTACTAGTAAATAAAACAAAAAGCCTTCAAAGAATTATCTTAATATTTTTTATTATGATAGAAGGATTTATAACAATTATGTATGAAACAAAATATTGGCCAAATGCTCGCCACGGCTTCAGTGGCATACCTCTATGCGGTGGTCCTTATTTTCAATGACTCTAAGAAATAATGGAGGTTCAACGTCGTTAATGCCTAATTATTTCATTTTTTAACTTTTGAGTTGTTCTTGGCTGATTGATGTGCAATTTTTCTTTTAAATATTCCCAACGGTATCAAATCACATGATCGGGGCGGCCAATTAACATCTCCACGGCGTGAGATAACACGATCATTGAATTTCTCGCACAAAAGAGGCATTGTTACATTCGCTAAATGGCAAGTGGCACCATCCTGTTGAAACCACATTTCGTCCAGGTCCACATCCCCAATTTCAGGCCACAAGAAGTCCGTTATCATCTTGCGATAGCGAAAACCGTTCACAGTTACTGCTTGGCCGATCTCATTTTCGAAGAAGTGCGGCTCGCTGAAAAAACGATGGCAGAACGAATTAGGCGAGCATATACAGGTGTTTTCACATATCTTACAGGTGTACATCTTAGGCGTACAATTCTCCCGATTGTGGACACATTTGGTCGGTTATGCTGATAAAAAAATCACGAACTGTACGAAATGCAATTCGATTTTACAAAAGTAAAAGGTTGAATTTGTCAAACACTGCAACAAAGAAATGTCAAATTAAGTTTGGCCACAAGCTTGACATTAGGGTGTGACTCATAGTTAACATCGTGCATTATGGTTGGACCACGCTTTATTTTTCTCTCGAATACTCCTATTACTACAAGGTGGAGCGCGGTATTTTGCTTATTTGGGAATGAAAAAAAAAATTGTGAACCTTAGAAAAATTTATTTTATATTTTAATTATGTTAAACAGTAAGGGAATTTTTAAATTACGCGATTTTAAAAAGTGTAACTGTCAAATGTCGACTTTCGCTATCCACTCACTGTTGCAGACGTTTTCTGAAGTTTTCATGAACTCTAACAAGCATGTTTTTCTATTTTCTCTGCGGATTTTCTTGCGCTCTCAAGTTTTGCTCCTGGCTCTCTTTACTCGTATGTGTTGCCATATTTTTATGTTGTTTGTAAACAAAAAACGTATGGGCTAATAGTTTTGTGCATGTTTGCAGTAAGAAGAAGAAATCATAAATTTTAAAAGTATTTGCGGGAAAGCAAAATTAATAAAGAATTGACCAAAATAAGAAAATTTTAATAAAATAAAAACTATTTGATTGTTCATGCAATTTACAGTTGAACATTTCAACATAATTCTGGTTTAGTTTGCAAATAAATTTATTGTATTTTTTTCAAAATCACTCAAGGCCAAATAACAAATAAAAACAGCTGAGAAATGGCAATAAAAACCGTTGCCGCACCCGTTGTCATTTAATTTACATTTTCTTGCCGCACCGGTTTCCGTTGCCGCAGCCGCAATGTTCTGTTTCTACTCTGACTTTCTCTCTATCCTCTTTTATGTCGTAATGTAACTCTGTTTTTTTTAAGTAGTGACATAAAAGAAAAAATTTAGGCATCACCTGTCAAAAGTTGTACGACACCGTTCTTCATGATTCTTAAAATTTATCGAGTCGGAATCCAAATATTCTCATTCTCGAGTATAAGAAAATCATGGGACAGAGTTTAATGATAAACTTCTTTACAGTTTAAAATACATTATCATATTGTTATTTCTTCCAGGTCTACGGATTCAGAAGACTATATGCATATACAGGTGTCCAACCAGCATCCCATAAGTTTTGAGCCACCAAAACCGCCACCTCCGCCGCCATTGCCCATGACACCGTTGCCTCAGCACAACACTATCAACAGCAACGATCGCCACAATACATCAAAGTCGATAAGCTCACATTCACAGAATTCACACCATCAGGATACGACAACGCGCAAACAACACCAGCCTCTTTCTGCGATATCCATTCAAGATTTGAACAGTGTGCAGGTAAGTTACAACACCAGCCAACCTATCTATGCCTTGGTTCCCTATATATACTTGTGTGTGATCTTTCCTTTAAGCTCCGCCGCACCGATACGCAAAAAGTACCGAAACCCTATCAAATGCCAGCCAGAAGTCTCAGCATGCAGTGCCTCTCCTCCACCACGGACACTTATTTGAAAACTGATCTGATTGCCGAATTGAAAATCTCTAAAGACATTCCGGGCATCAAGAAAATGAAAGTGGAAAAACAAATGGCCAATCGTTTCGACTCCGAACACTATTCGGAAATAACGAAACAGTTCACCGCCAACAATTATGTCGATCAAGTGAGTATGAAGATAAAGGCTAGCCCCCCACCACCTGACGGACTCTTCATAAATTGTCAAAGATTTATTTACAGATACCGGATAAAGATCTAGCCGGAAATCTCATACCCGATTGGAAGCGGCAAATGATGGCCAAGAAGGCGGCAGAAAAGGCCAAAAAGGAATTCGAAGAGCGTATGGCGAAAGAAGCCGAAAGTCGCCGTCTATCGCAAATACCGCAGTGGAAGAGAGATTTGCTGGCACGTCGCGAGGAAACGGAAAATAAACTCAAGTAAGTGTTACCATAAATTTTGGGTGTTTCCAAGCAAGTAGTCGTAATTCCTTTAGAAATCCAGGTGACTGTAATAAGCTATTTATATTAAGATGACATTGTTACCAGACCTGCCACAATGACCAAGTTAGCCATAGTTGATCTGACGCCTATGTCGTTTGACATTATATGCAGTAGAGTTTGGTGGTTGCCATGCATTTAGTTCTAAAAATACTGGTCCATCTTTGAAACATCTTCAAAGGCTTCTAGTATCTGTATTAGTCCAGCAATAAAGCCTGTTTCTGGATGTCGAGAGAACTCATTAGTTCGCTTAGTAAGCGAGGACTCTCTGACTTGGGTTTCACTAACTTAATTTTACACGAACGATGACTCGAAAGACAAGTCGAAAGAAAACTAGACGAAAGCATTAACGTCAGTTGTAACGTCTTGATTCAAAATTCGATAACTCTAGTTTAAACACTGCGAATGGAAATTTTAAATTTAAACACTGGGAATTTGATAAGTGCAGACGTTCAAAAACGTTCGATTTAGTGAAACCCAAATTTATTCGAGTTCGAGTGTCATTCGTTCGCTCATGTTTACTTTCGATATCGAGAAACAGGCTTTTAGTTTCAGCTTTGGAAACGATTTTTGTCGACAGGTCCCGCCCAGTACCCCTCCGTAAGCCAAATAAACCATTTTTCTCCGTTCTATTGTACTATGATCCAAATAATCCTCAGAAATTACGAAATTAATTTGTAACTCACTGATAATGTGAAGGTCTATACGAGCTTACTTGTACTTCCTAGAATAGAATATCAGGTTCATTCTCAAATAGAATACCAGGTTTATTTAGTCCTCAATAGGTTTCTAATGATGGAACCAAATGCCATTTAAATCGGTTATTAGAGTACTACTTTCAGTGTGGCTTCATTTAGTTCTCAATGGCTTTCTAATGATGGAACCAAATGGTTTTATCCACATTTGGTAAAATGAAATTGGATATATTTTTTGAGTTTTTTGGTTTTATTGTTATTATTTTTGAAAGAGTGAATTGCTCCACAAACTAATAAGATCAGGTTTGATGTTGTTTTGTTATGAGGACAAGAAATTTAGTTGATCGATAAAGTAATGCGTTGACGATGATAACACCGATGATGCCGCTGCACAGTGGTCCAGGATCTATTTCCATCGGCCAAAGTCTATATTTTTTTTAGTTAAGGGCTCAAGTATTATTTTGAGCTAACATTTAAAATCGGGCTATTGGGTATATTTTAGAAATTAGTCTGAAATTGACTACTTGTCCCGAAATCCTCAACCAACAGTCACTTTCCACAGAAGCTGACAGATTGCAGTGTGCCTGCAGTTGCGTTATGACGCAGTCAACGACCTAATGTCATTGCCACTTAAAGTTTATGAATAGCTCCAGAGCAAAATGGATTTCCTACGGCTTAACAAAAGATTAAACAACCACTACCTTCTGGCCAGTTCGAGCAAAATCCAAGGAAACTATGGAGCGGGTAGTTATTACCATTCCGGAAATATGATTTGTCAAGCCAAACTTTAGAACTCCGGCCTGAATTTCCCGCGCTTTAAAAGCGAACTTACGGCGTCGTCTATGGTCGTTTAGCTTGAATTCTTGCGTTAACGTAATCTTTGGGGTCCAACTAAAACGCAGGATGTTAATTGTAAATAAAACAAAAAGTTTTAAGAGAATTATCTTAATATTTTATTGATGTTAGAAGGTTCTATGACAATTATGTGTATTCTTGACAAATGCTCGACACGGCTTCGGTGGCAAACATCTATGCGATGTCCGTATTTCAATGACTCTGAGACATAATGGAGAATCAATGACGTTAATGTGCCGAATTACATTTTAAATTCACGTTATGTTAAGCCAGCTTCTTAGGCATCAGCTTCCACAAGCCATCTCCACGTTTTTGCCAGTCTCCCTCTATTGCGAATACCCTGCGACTTCCACTTGAGTGCTATGCGCAAACTTTCCATGCTTTTTTTAAATATTTTTAAACAATTGACAATGCTTGCTGAAATGGCAAACCTTTTTGGAGTGGGCATTGTATAATTTCATATTCACAGACCGTACCACCTGGCTAAAGCTGTCTCCGATCTGTAAATGGAAAATATAAAGATCGTTTTGTTTAGCTAAAAGATTAATCTTACTTTGGCTGGCATCACAGCTTAAGAAATGATTTATTAGCACTTCGTGCTTTCCCAATACTAGGGAATTCTAGCATCTTTCACTTGGCCCCCACTTGGCTGGCATCACAAACCCCTTTTGGTCTAGGTCAGCTCAATAAATGATTTATAAGCACTTGGGTCTTTGGTGTGTTTCCTTCAGTTCCCAGTACTAGGGAATTCTCGCTTCCTTCACTTGGCATTCATCTGGCCTCTGTACTACAGTCTTCCTTCAGTTCCTAATACTTTGAAATTCTCTTTTCCTTCACTTGGCCCCCACTTGGCTGGCTGCACAAACTCCTGTTTTTTGGAACAGCAATACATGATTTTTAAGCACTTCGGTCTTTGGTGTGTTATCTCCAGTTCCCAATACTAGGGAATTCTAGCATCTTTCACTTGGCCCCCACTTGGCTGGCATCACACACTCCTGTTGGTCTAGGTCAGCTCAGTAAATTATTTATAAACACGTGGGTCTTTGGCGTGCTTTC
The DNA here is from genome assembly GCA_963513945.1 of Hydrotaea diabolus. Taxonomy (NCBI): domain Eukaryota; kingdom Metazoa; phylum Arthropoda; class Insecta; order Diptera; family Muscidae; genus Hydrotaea; species Hydrotaea diabolus. The sequence continues at coordinate 54,577,929 of OY740718.1, read as the reverse complement.
TCCAGTTCCCAATAGGGAATTCTCGCATCCTTCACTTGGCCTTCATCTTACCTCTGCACCGGAGTCTAGGTCTCTCCTGTCAGTGCTTTCCGCCGTAGTCATCATCCAACGCCTTGCTGGCGGGAGCCTTTTTTCCTTCTACGACAAGTCTTGATAAGCTTTACTACACTCATGGCGGGATCAGCTTACTTACTCCTCCAATGCAGCTGGAGCTGTACTTTAAACAAAATATTTTCCACTCGATAATTCTCAATACATCGACATGGATGGACGCATTAATCTACCACGATTGCTCTGGTTTAAACATTTTGTGCAAAAGAATTTTAATGCTCCAGCACTGAAAATTTTCAACGGCGAGTTAGTGGTGGACGCACGCAGGCATCAGAGACCAAGTTCAGCAGGGCATTACGAATCTATAACCCGCTGGATGTCACGATCAGAAGATCGAAGCGCTTGGAATTCGAATATATAAGTAATATGGCATTAGGGGTCTATAACCCACTGGACATATCTAGCAGATCGCTTGTGAAATTCAAATATAATAGCAGCTATACCCCTTTTAAGGTTAAGAACAGCCCTTGAAGTAAGTGAGAAATTACTAATACAACTTCACTCAAGTACGGGTAGTATGCGTTGTAAACTACAATCTTCGTCCTTGGAGAGAGGGCTCTGTTCTTAAAATGTTTCCTAACCCAAAATAGCATATATTTGCCAACACGATCATTCAATTTATTTTAGTGCCGATATCGTAGAGATAAGTCTCCTACTACTAAGGTCGACAGCATTTTCGGGGTGGCTCTCTTTATCTAAACCCCCAGTAAAAAATAGGATCATCCAAAGATTAATCGTGGATCACTCCTTTGCTAGCAGTTGATTACTCCACTAATCTCCGAGCCTCATGTATTTTGTACTCCTTTTTAACACTGCATGTCCGCAAAAGCGAGTACTTCGTTTGAGCTCCTTTTGGAAAACAAAAGGAGTATACCTATTGATCTCGGAAAGGAGGACAAGGGGTGTAATGCATGATGAAACTTCAGTTAAACAACAGTTATGTCGAACAAAAAAACACGTGTAAAAATAAGAAGGCATTGATCAGGGACATAGCAGTGATCCATTTGGAGTATTAAGCGAGGCAGCAACATTGTTTTTTCTAACTTCGAAGAATTTAGTAGCAAAACAAAACAAAAACGTTTCGTTTGCTTGCTCATTACTACAAATGGATGAAGAAGTCATTACCCCTTTATTGCTGGATTATGTATTAATCCATAACATGGATATATATTATATTTATTACTGGGCCCAAACATAGCAAATTGGCCACTTGTTTCTTCGTACTTTTGACAAATCCTCATCGTTTTCAACCACTTGGAACGTTTGTCTAATAGTCGTCATTGTAACGTGGTCCTTGGTTCTTGGTCATCATTATCATTATCTAAACCTTTCCCTTTACAGTAAACACACACCCCCGTAGAAGCCAAACATTTTGTTAAACTTAAACACAGCCATTCATCTTGACACTTTTCAGCACTGCCTCTGACGAAAATCTATTCCCCACACTACATGTATTAAGAAGGTGAGAGTGACGCCAAGGCAATAGTACAATTTTATAATTTGCAAACAACAGCAACAACTGTCTCTCTCTTTCTCACTGTCTCTCTTTCTCTAAATAATACCTGAACACACATTTTTTTAATTCCTACTCCCTCGACTCCTACTTCTTAAGGTGTTGATAAACTTTTTATACTTCTCTTTCCTCTTGGTCCTATCCAGAGCTGCTATCTACACACCCAAGGTTGAGGAGAACAATCGTGTTGCCGATACGTGGCGCCTTAAGAATCGAGCCATGTCCATAGACAACATATCCATGGTGTCCTGCGCCACAGATATTGTCTCGAGTCATGTCAATAAGGAAAATGCCAATGGTAATGGCTATGGCTATGCTCAAAATGGTTCGTCCAATGGTTATACGGAGACTAAAGCTATGAACGGCGATAGTTTGTCTCAGCAAACCATTAACGGCGAGTCTCAGCAACAGCAGCAATATCAGCAGCAGCAACAACAACAACAGCAACAATTACAGCAGCAACAACAGCAGCCTCAGGATGAAGAAGACCATGAGAATATTATACCATGGCGTGCTCAATTGAGAAAAACCAATAGCAGACTGAGTTTAATTTAAGGGCAGCATATCGTTCTCTTTAAGAGCGGCAATTTAAGCAAAGAGAAGAAAAGTGTTGGTAATCATTTAACTCATTTCATTTAAAGATGTTATTTTTACACGTACATTAAATTCTCTTTAAACATTTTATAATGCATTTTATTTTTGCTAATTATTATAATTTTTTTTTGTTTTTTTATCTCACTTACATTAATTATTCATAATTGTTTAACACACACATACACAAGAACACATGTAATTTATTTCGTAGTAAATTGAAACTGAAATAAGTAATTTTATTATTTTTTTATATACTCGTACAATAGGTATTGAAAATATTTTGTATAAATTTATGTTTTTCTATTTGTTTGGTTATTTTTTATTTTAAGGCAACGACTGTATGATTTCGTTGTTAGCAACCGCCCTATGTGTGGGAGATTTCCCTTTTTTTTGGTGCAATACTTATTTCATCTAGTTTTGTAAATCGTATTGAAAATGCATAATTGCATTTTAATATTTGTTTCTTTTTTCTACTAACTCAAAGTATTTCCTTTTTTGCTCAATAAACAGGGTGCTGTTTTGTTTTTACTCGTACATCTATTTAGGGAAAAGCGAAAAATATTCATAAAATATTTTTACATTTTTTTTGTATTTGAAAAATTCTAATAATTTTTTTATATATTCGAACTGGAGGCGACGAAGTTGATTTTACTATATAGTAATTTTGTTATTTGTTATATTTTTAATTTATATATGTACTATATCATGTATTAATAAAAATTTTATAAAAAATACGACAAGTTTTATTAAAGATTTTATTAGATCCTTTGTTAAAAAACTGGGAATAAAAAATCCAAACTATTTAAAACTCCACTTGGTCTGCGACAACATCCCATTTAGGAACAAGGAGAAACCTCTCCAATCAGATGACTGACTGTGCACGATATAATTCTTTTTCGTCTATGCATATGCACTCATCCCTACATACACACAGAAAATAGTGTGGTTGGGGTGACAATATTCGAAGAGGATCATACTATGGTTGTGGCACAAAAATGTGATGATCCTCACACCAATAGTATGATTCACACATAACCATACTATGATCCCCACAACCATAGTATGATTCACACTCAACCATACTATGATTCCCACATCGATATTTTGATCCGCACAACCATAGTATGTTTCACATACAACCATAGTAGGATCCTCACAACCATAGCATGATTCACATGCAACCATGAATTTTTTTTTTAAATACATCAAATTCAAAATTAGAGGAGTGATTTATTTAAAAGTAGCAAAAATAAGTTTAAAAAACGCAATCGTTTTTATTAAAAATATTTCAGTTAAACAAAGCAAAAGCAGGTTATTTGAAATTTTTTTATTTCCATATAAAAAATACTATTATTGCATTAGATCCGTAACAATATCATTTTTCTAAAAAGCATATTCAAATGAAAAAAAAAAATAACAATCATACAGTCTGATTGCGGTAATCATATTTTTGTTATCAAAAACCAATACTTTTGTAGCGGGAATCATATTTATATTGTAGCTACAACCATATTTTCATTTTTAAATTTGGCACCAATACTGTTGTTACATTTTAACAATATTAATATTGCGGCAATCATACTTTTGTCAAACTTAAATTCAATAAACAGTACTATGGTTGCGACAAACATACTTTTACTGTGGAGAACATACTTATATTATTATTGCCGTGATCATATAGTAACCATATTTTTTCTCTGCGTGTAGGAACTGACTGGCACCTACTGTATCCGAACGACTAATGCATTTTAATGAGACGTTTTTAAACAGCTTAGAGAAAATCTCTAACGAGGGCTGCTGCGAATATTTATCATCAAAGATGGTTTTATTGTTTTCAAAGTATTCTCCAGCATGAGTTATACACTTTTGATGCGCTCAAACCAATTGTCGAAGCACTTTTTCCACTCCGATTGAGACACCTCCAAAACATGGTTTTTGAACGCTTCAACAGCATCTTCTAGCGACGAAAATCGTTGACCACACATTTTTTCTGCCACATGACCAGTTTTGCCGAAGAAACAGGCGACCATTTGCTTCGAAGTGCTTCGTCCACGAACAACTTTCGTTGGATTTGGCTCGTCTTTGAACACCCACACGGTCGATTGCTGTTTTGTTTCGGGCTCATACGCATGGATCCATGATTCGTCACCGTATTTTTTCAAAATTTCTTTGCACCAATCGACACGAGCCTTTTTTGAGCGATTGTCAAATTGTGCGGGTTCCACGAGAACAAACCTTTTTTACGGCCAGGTGTTCATGCAATACTCGTATCGAATGTATGCTGGTGGAAGAAATGCCCAAGGATGCCTCCAGCTCACAGTATGTCACATGACGATTTTGCATTATCAGTTCGCGCACGGCATCAATGTTCTCTGGCCCTTTTTGGGCGCCTTTCACGACCTTCGTCTTTGAGCGAGCGTCGGCCACGATTGAATTTATTAAACCAGTTTTTCACAGTGCTATAGGATCTTGCCTCATCGCCATATGTGACGCGCAAAATAGAAAGGGACTTAAGGCTAAAAACCAGTTTTGTTCAGGAGAGCCATTTTAAAGATTAGGTCCCTTTCTATTTGCGCTTAGAATCGTCGACAAAAAGTTAGCTAGCCAAAGCAGGACTTGTTTTCATTTTGGCGCACCCTTTATAACCCGTGATTTCTATAAAAAAAACGTTCTTAAAATTCATCATAGTTTATTATATCTTTTCAAAGCCATTACTAATCAAATCATTCTTCGATTAGCTGGTCAATTTAGAGCACTCCTTGATATTCGAGGGGAACTGGGTAAAGGTATTTTCCAAAGTGTTAACGGCATCCATGACACACTGGCTGGAATCCGCTGGGACCTTCTTGATTTGTTTGATCAATTTGACAGCGTATTTGATTTGTTTCTTTAAAGTATTGACCTTACGCACCATTTTCACAAAGCAGTTGTGGGCCGTCTTGGCATCTTTGACAGCGCCGAATGTCTGAACGGAGTCGTCGTCGTTGACGGTATTGCCACAAATACTCTCATTGATACCCAAAATCTCTTCGGTGGTCTTTATGATGTCATTGCGACATTGATGAGGTTTTGAACCTTCTTGGAGACTTCACCACCACAAGCTTGAATGCCATTGACAAAGTTTTGGGCAGCAGTTTGAATTTGCAAGACTTCTTTGATGGTGCAATTCAAGCCCTTCAATGTTATCAAAGCCCTCTTGATGACAAAGTACATGCCAGTGGGCTCGATGTCCATATACTCTTGGTCCAAATCCTGGGCAATATTTTTCAAATCTTCAACTTCAGCACTGTCGGTCATGAACTTATCGGTGGCATTGGCCTAATTGGATTACAAAAAAGGTTGGAAATTAAGGTAAGCTCGAAATGTTATCAACTAAAAAAATGTTATATAAAATAATTGGCAATTAAATAGATTTATTAGGTCCTCTTTGCTACTGACTTTACTTTCGTTGACCGGTTCTTCGGAATAGTAATTGTCCCTCAGCTGTGTCCGCCCGTTTAGAATTTTGGTCCATCTGTCTTATCTTTCTAAATGAATTTTATCTGTGTTTTCTTCCTTCGGTTCCTGCTAGCGTCCGTCAGCTCTCGTCTGGCTGTCCTTCCGTCAGCCTCCTTCTCTTCTATAGGATCCTTTGCTTTTTTTCTTAAAGGCTTTGTCTATCTTTCGTTAGAGTATTTAATCTGTCCAACCTTCCTCCTGTTCATGCTAGCGTCCGTCGGATCTTTAGTCTGTTGTTATGTTGATCTATTATTGCGTCCGTTTGTCTATCTGTCCGTTCGTTTGTCCGACTGTCCCTCACTATATTGCATCGTCTGGCTATCCTTCCGCCCTCAGTCTTTTATTGGATCCTTTGCTGTTTTTTTCTTTAAGCCTTTGCCTATCTTTCGTTAGAGTATTTAATCTGTCCTTCCTTCGTTCTGTTCATGCTAGCTTCCGTCAGCTCTTTTGTCTGTGGTTATATCTATCTTGTATTGCGTTGTCCATCTGTCCGACTGTTGCTCACTATGTTCCATCGTCTGTCCGTCCTTCAGTTAGCTTCTCAGTCTTCTATTGGATTCTTTGCTGTTTTTTATTGCCTAGTATGTGGGTCCCTTAGTCTTTATTAGTATTCGTAAATTGTATCTGCCCAAACTTCCGTCCGTCAGCTCCTTGGTCTATTACTCCGTCTGATCTATGTTTCGGGCGGCTACCAATTAAACCTACTTCGTCTGTCCACGCTGGTTATCCAGCGATCTATGCTAGTCCTTCAGTCCAACCTATCGTTCGTTTCTCCATCTGCTTGTCACACCTTTCATGTTGGCCTTACTCACCAGGAAGGGGCCAGGAGTTTGTATTGGTTCTCTCATTTAAATGTGTAGGCCTATTAAAAGAATGCTTTAAGGAATAAAAATTGCGTTAAAGGGTTCAACGACGGGTAAGAACATCTTACAATTTATCAGCCGCAGGCATTATGCCCCCTAAATTCCGGCGACTTTTGCAAGTAAGAGAATAATCTCTAGCCTTGTAAAAACTTCTCTATAAAATTCTTTAGCCGTTCGACGCCGGCATTAAACAGATGGTACCTATCAGCGATTATATTTTTCCCATGATTCTTAATTGGATGTTGTGGGAATTGCGAAAGGAAGTAAGAAATGAATAAGCGATTGAATACAATGCCTTCTGTGAAAAGCGATATGGAAAGAAGGCCTTCCGTAATGACTTATTATGGAAGGCATCAGCAAATGTCTATTGGATGTAAAATGACGGTCTTCGATGAGCAGAACTTGCTAGAATCTATGACGTCATGTTAGCAGGTGTACGCAAATTAAAGCGACCGAAGCTCAGGAGGAAAGACCAAGTCTAAGGAGTCTAGAAGAAATTTAGTGTAACACTCTAGTATGCGGGGCCTAGTATGCGGAGCCTCCGCATACTAGCTAAAGGCAGGTGAATTTCTTGTCTTAACGCTACTGCTTGAAGATTTTTTTCTTCTTTTCATATTTTCAGTACTTACGGAAATGGCCACAATGCAGAAGGCTGCGATCAAAGCAAATACGGTGAATTTCATACTGTCTGCAGATTCTTGGAACAAAAATTATTGACTGGCGAATTTTGATAAACTGTCTCTTTTATACTCTACTTTCGGTGACAGTCGTAAGGTTATCTATCACCTATACTCGTACATACACTGTCTTAGACTCATTGGGGAGCTAGTTTTATTAATCAACCAACTATTAATCAATTCGATTGGATTTTCGCATATCTGTATTGTAAACTAAAGCATTGTATATAAACAATCTATTTCCAGCAGTTGTACATTGATAAATATTTAATGAAAGATATCAAATATCTTTTCTGCCTTTTTTAAAATTGAATTTTACTTATAAACAAAAAGAACTCTTTCAAATGTTGATAAACTTCGGGTGCATCCAAACAGTCAGACGATAAATTCGTCCATTACCTCAACGTTGTTCTAGAAACACAAAAGGCAACCGGCGAGAGCAACATGTGGCAGCAGTAGTGCTTTTTTGTTCACAAAACACGAGGCAATACCGCTACGCTCGAAACAATGAATGCTGTCAACAGTCTGATGTTCTCTAAATTTCCAAGCAGCGATAAACTCGTCCATTGCCTTAACGTCGTATTAGGCAAACACGGGGCAACCGTCGAGAGCAACGTGTGGCAGCAAATTTTTTTTTGTTCACAAAACACGTGGAAGTACCTCTACACATGAAACAACATTTGCCTCAACGTGGCTGTCAACAGTCTGATGTTATCTAAACGTTCAAGCATCGATAAATACGTCCACTACCTCAATGTTGTGTTAGGCACATACGTGGCAACCGTCGAGAGCAACGTGTGGTAGCAATATTTTTTTTTTGTTCACAAAACACGTGGCAATACCGCTACACATGAAGCTACGTTTGCTTCAACATGGCTGTACTCGTATTGCTGCAACGGCCAAAAATCGGCCAGTCACACACAGAGAGTTCAGATTCGTTGCCACAACTGATTTTTTTACGAAGCGAATGTTGGTGGTTTCACGTTTTATCCGTGAAATACATTGTTACGAACACAAACGAATGTTGTTTGAGTATACGGCAATTTTCAATAAAGAAAACTCACAATATCCGTTAAAGAGACAACTTGTTGGAAACCGTAACTAATAATAATGATTACTGGAACTGAATTTGTACATGTATTGGTGGTTTTAAAAGATTGTTGGTTAGAAGTTCTCTTTTTTGCGCTTGGTGGCTTATAGACAGACGTTGGAGGGTATATAATGTTCGGAAAGGCCGAATATTACATCGTATTTATTTTGTTTAACATTTTTATTTTCATAAAGAAATAATTTTTTTAAAAAACGAATGTTATTACCTCATACAATGCTAAGAAAATGGTGTCACAAGTAAGGTTCATGTATTTAATTCCTTAAAAAAATTAAGCTCGACCACCCATTTAGTATACTTATGTATAACGATTGACCCAGCATAACAATTTTATTTGCAAGAAAACTACAGCTCGCAATTTGTTATCAAATATTATTTCGGAATACTCAATTAAATTGCTACGATCGATAACTAACATATTTTCCAAGTTTTTTATTTCGTTTTTTATAAAATAAATAACATCCGGAGATATAATCGCATCTAATGTAAACGGGCATTAAGTTAGTTTCAATACAATTTGTAATATATATCCGGCCAAAATTCAAAAACTTCTTATTTTAGAAAATTTTAAATCCAATTTGGAAAAAGATTAATCTGCTTTAATACTTAATTCTAATCTTTGTTTTGTTGGGATTACTTAAGGTGTTTTCGTTGTAAACAAAGATTTTGTAGTGACAAGAACCGATAAGATATTTATGGAATTATATTCCGAACCAATAATACGAGTATGTTACAACAGTGAACTAATCGGGGTTATGTTACTACTATGAACTTAACTGTTGTCGTCACCAATTATTAGTACCAAAGTAACATTTACTTTATTGTTTGATTGTCATAACCATGAGTTGTTACAACCAATAGTTTTGCTCAACTTAAATGGTAAAACCGATTTATTGGATGTGCGTACCATGGTATTATCGTAGCTACCATATTTTGCTATATCATAAGTAAACCATGAGTTGTGATAACCAAAATCGTTACTGAATTTAATTTGTATAACCGATTTATTGGTTGTGCATACCGTGGTATTATCGTCGCTATTATTATTAAATATGTTAAACATGTTACCATTAAAACCATGAAATGTTGGTTGCAAAAGAAAGTATGTTTTCCAACCTCATTTTGCATCGATTTCGAACTGATTTTTTCTCACTGAAGTTCCATCACGTTTTTACGTAAGCATAGATTTTTAAAATATTCCTGAATTTGCCTGGATCCAATGACCGTAGGGACTCATAAATGTCATCTGTAAAGAGGGCTTAAAGGCGACATTTTCGTAGTTCGAACTTATTTACAACTAACTTTTTCCTGTGTAGGTACTCAATCTCCTGTTTAAATAGATCTGGAAAGGGTCGTCTTAGTCGACTTTTTAAAAAAATGTATCCCTTTCGACTAAAGTTTAAATTTTCCTCGATTATTTCCGGGAAACTTAAAATCCTTCTTTGTTGAGTTATAAGGTAATCGATTTTTATTTTGGGTAAGATTTTGATTTGCTTTTGTTATGGCATCAGAGAAAAATTATCCTTAAATGATCTATTTGTAGTAATGCCATTAATAAAAATTTCGTCCAATACCGCAACATGCAGCGTTTTGAAAGAAACTGTTCTCATTGTGGTTAAATATTGTTGGATCTGTTTGTTTTATTTCGGTCTGTTGCTTTTACACATTGAACAGGTATTAACCGGCCCAAGACCCCTTGCTTCTATATATAAATAGAAGAACATTTTTTTTAACAAAATGGCAAAGTGACATTGATTTTCGTGGCTGCACACTGCTTTTATCATGATTTCGGGTCATTGACAACCGTCTTCAAAAAGCTTTGCTGCAATTGCTGGAAGTAAAGCCGAACTCTATAAGGCCAGGCTCTCCCCAAACGAATGAGAACTACTGTTGTAAACTTTTTTTCAAGTTTTCTTCACACAATTGCCCACGAAATTGTGTAAAGTATAAAGTCGCTTGTCTCTTCTTTCTGCGATTCGTTTTTTTAAAGCTTCTTAAATTGTTTCACCCAAAGGTGTGTGAATGTGAGAAATAATCGGCTAATAAATTCACATTCCGTCGGTATAGCGCTTCCGCAGCTAATTTAATTAGTTTTAAAATTGTTGATAAATCCGTTAGTATGAGTATGTCTATATTAACTTCAATCTAAATCTTAATTAGTTTTAAATTAGATTTAAATCAAGAATGAACTTTTTCTTTATAGAATTTTTTAAACGTTGAAACTTTCCCAACATTGTCACTATCGAATTCCACCTGGTACGAAGGCTGCTATATATATTTCTGGCCTAATAATGAAAATGCGAATATTTATGATCAAAAATGGTGTTATTGTTTTTCAAAGTATTCTCCAGCATGATTTATACACTTTTGCATGCGCTCTAACCAATTGTCGAAGAACTTTTTCCACTCCGATTGAGACACCTCCATAACATGGTTTTAGAACGCTTCAACAGCATCTTCTGGCGACGAAAATCGTTGACCACGCATTTTTTTCTTGATGTGCGGTTATAAAAAGAGGTCATTGGGTGCCAAGTCAGGGCTGTACGGCAGATGACCCATCAATTCGAAGTTTTAACCTGTCAAAACGCAGCTGGTTTGAGCCGATGTGTGAGAGCTCGCATTGTCATGGTGCACAATGATTCGTCTTCTCTTGTTTGTTTTTCGAATTTCTCCGAAGACTTCAGGCAAACAAATTGTGGTGTACCACTCAGAATTGACCTCCTTCGTTGATCAAGCGGAACAGTCGCCACATGACCAGTTTTGCCGAAAAAACAGCAGACCATTTGCTTCGAAGTGCTTCTTTCACGAACAACTTTCGTTGGATTCGGCTCGTCCTCGAAGACCCACACGTCGATTGTTGTTTTGTTTCGTGTTCATACGCATAGATCCATGATTCGTCACCTGTGACGATCTTATAAACGCCTTTTGAAGCACCGCGATCGTATTTTTTCAAAGTTTCTTTGCACCAATCGACACAAGCCTTTTATTGAGCGATTGTCAAATTGTGCCGGATCCAACGAGAACAAACCTTATTTACGCCCACGTGTTCATGCAATATTGAATGTATGCTGGTGGAAGAAATGCCCAAGGATGCCTCTATCTCACGGTATGTCACATGACGATCTTGCATTATCAGCTCACGTACGGCATCAATGTTCTCTGGCCGGTTTTTGGATGTCCTTCACGACCTTCGTCTTTGAGCGAGCGTCGCCCACGATTGAGTTCATTAAACCAGTTTTTCACAGTGGCTATAGGATGGTGCTTCATCGCCATACAAAGATTTAAGTTCATCGATGCACTCTTGTCGTGATAATCCACGTCGAAAGTTGTGAAAAATTATCGCAAGAAATTGTTATCGAGTTAATTCCATTTTTTTGCGAAATTGATTTTTTCAAGACACTGTAAACAACACAAATGATGGTCGTACTTCAAAAAGTTCTGAGTATGGAATGTCAGATGGCGCTAGGCAACACTTATTGTTGCCTAGGCCAGAAATATATATAGCAACCCTCAACAATATCTAATTCGAGATTTATTTCTTTATTGTGTTCTGAACCAACATATTTTTGAAAAATGCAATTTTTGAATTATGCTTCTTTAAATGCTTGGCAGCCGAAATCCGACGAAATTGAAATCCTTTGTTTTTTGAGTATGCGAATGCCGTGTTAGATTTGGACCGAATTTAATAAATTAAAAATAATGCATAGTAAAAAAACTTCATTAATAAAGAGTATTTTTTTAGACGTGTGGTTTTCAATCTGGCCACAATTTATTCGGAGTTGTGTTTGCAAATCGTAATGTAATCGTGGCCCAAAACGAGATGGCCACCGATCCTGATTTTTACAAGTAAGTTTTGTTCAGCGATGAGGCTCACTTTTGGTTGAATGGTTACGTTAATAAACAAAATTGTTGCATTTGGAGTAATGAAAATCCATAAGCCATTGTTGAGACTCTGTTAAATCCTCAAAAAGTCACTGTTTGGTGTGCTCTACGGGCAGAGGAAATCATTGGTCCATATTTCTTAAAAAATGAAGCCGGCAATAATGTTACAGTCAATGGGGAACGCTATAGAGTCATGATTAATGACTTTTTCGTGCCTGAATTGGAGAATGTTGATGTGGTCGGCCTTTGGTTCCAACAAGACGGCGCTATATGCCATACAGCACACAAAACAATCAATTTTTTTAATGAAACTTTCAATAAATTGATTGTTTCTCACGTCGTGGGCCTGTGGTGCGGCCTCCAAGATCGTGCGATTTAACTCCGCTGGACTATTTTAAGTGGGGTTTTGTAAGGGTTATGATAAGTCCGCCACGATTGACGCCTTGGAAGAGAATATTTGCAGCAAAAAGTTAGGAATCTCGGAATCTCAAAAACTTATCTTAATAATAAAGCTAAACTCTAAGCCATAACATTAAATTATATACGTTTTGTTTTTCTTGAAAACCACACGTCTGAAAAAACACCCTTAAGGTTAGTCAGTTTTAGATAAATATATTTTTTCAATACAACTTGCCAGCTGCTTTGGATTTAATGAACCACAATTGCCCACCTTTATTAGAAATCCCCATTGATTAAATGGGCCTTCTATTAATTAGTAGAAAAGACCTAAGTCCCCCGACTATCAGAATATCTTAACCAATACACTGGTTAAATTTCTTGACAGCCACAAGCGATCCTATCAAGATTCTGATTACACCCATGCCCATAATGGAATGAACTCTTCAGATAAGACAAATAATAAAGAAAAACAAAGCTTCGATAGTCTCCAGAAACAAATCACAATCTTTTCGACAGCTGCAAAACACTTCGCTAATCGAAAAACAAAACTCGATTCGTTATTTTTCTATAAAATTCGCTTATATTTTTTTTATGGACTTAGTTTCGATTTAAACTTTGCACGAAATGAAAGTAACAATTTTCGCTTTGGTAGCCGCCTTGTGCTTGGCCGGTGTCAGTGTGAGTTTCCGAATTTTCAAAGTCCCTCCAATCGAGAAACTATAAAAATGACATTTCCTTCCAATTTAGTCTAATGCCGTTGGCTACGAGGAAACACCAGATGTTGGCATGGATTACGTACCAAAAACCGTGGCCGAAGACATTGTGGACATTGAAAACTTTACCATTTTCAGCAAATTCTATTGGGTGGCCAAGTCTGCCTTGAGAACACTAAAGGGCGTTAACTGCACCATTAAGGAAGTGATGGCCATCAAGAAGGCCGGTCTAGATTTTATTGCGAACATTCACTCTTGCGGTGCTGATGCCGTTGCAGCTTTCCAGAATGTCATTACCTCGGTTCAAGCGGTCATAGCCACATGTGACAAAATTATCAACCTCAACGAAAAGGTCTGCAATAACTCCGAGTCCACCGATGGCAAAACCTCCACACCTTTCAAGTGTTCCTTCAAATTGTTGCGTCAACTTACTACGCTATACAAGCAAATTAACAAAACTATTAGTGGCATCAAGAAGGTACCTGCTGTGCCCGCGGAAGCCGCTGCCTGCACCACTAGTGCTGTGAACGAGTTGACATCTGCCTTCACCTCATTTCCGGACAATGTAAAGACTTGCTCTAAATTGACTAGCAAGTAAAGTTTTGAAAATATGTTGAAACCAACAAAATAAAAGTATTTGCCTTAAAACAGAGTTGAGTCCACAAGGATTGGGTTTCTCAATATCTAGACCGGGAGATTTAGTGGCATTCGCAAAAGTCATTTATGCTTGGCAGAATTACCATGCACAGTGTTCAGCTTATCGATGATAGCTTTGTAATCATCGATAAGCCGATCGTAGCTAATCGTAATCGTTGCAAAAGATGTGCACAAAGTCTTTTCTTTTTTTTAGAGCCAACTTCATTTATACTATAGTGTCTAAGAACCGGACTTTCACTATCCGCAACCTGTGACCCGTCCGGTGGCCTTCAGCTGGAATCTTGCGAAATTCCCCCAATAATTCCGCAACCCGAAACCACACAAACTTACCTCATGATTTTAGGTCCGATGGTCCTAATCTTCCTCATGGTACATACTGAGCGACCACTCTTGACCATAGCCGTCCTAGTATTTCCATGCAAAGATTCTTCCCTGGCAGGACACTCCATTCTGCATTCGATCTTGCTTAAATTATGGCATTATTGCTGTTCTGGCGAAGTTAACAGAGTATCCTTATTCTCAGTATACAGGTTAAACTGGACCATGCCACCCCAAAAGCCTCATTTTATATAGCCCTCACACAGTTGTAACTCTAAGTTTTAGGTTCTGCATTTCTAGAAGTCACAAATTGAATCCAACTAAACTCAAAGTTCGCATGGTAATTCAAAGACTTTTTTTTTCAAAAAATTATTTATTTTTCAACATAATCTTCTTTCAGCTCCATACAATCAGTCCAACGTTTCTCCAATTTATGTATGCCTTTCAAAAAATAGGAATTTTAGAGGTCCTGAAAATAGGATTTATCGAGGTCCATATAATAGGCATTTGTTTGATCAATAAATTCATCGTTGGAGCTGAATCTCTTTCCCCGACCCATTTCTTGAGGTTTGGAAATAGGAAATAGTCACTGAGGGCTAAATCCGGAGATGGCGGATGAGTACCAATTTGTAACCCAATTCATGCAATTTTTCCATTGAGACTGCACACGTGTGCACCCGAGCATTATCTTGATGAAAAATATCTTTTTTCTTGGCCATATGGGTTCGATTTTTTTAATCCTCGGTTAATCGGTCCAATAGGTTGGCATAATATTCGTCATTTATTGCCTTCCCCATTTGAAGGTTAACGATGCGGATTATCCCGCGTGCAGTCCAAAAAACTGTTGCCATCACTTTATTGGCCGACAAAGTCACCTTGGCTTTCTCCGGAGCCGGCTCACCCGCAGAAACCCATTGTGTAGACTGCTGCTTGGTCTCCGGAGTGTTGTAATAGATCTATGTTTCATACACAGTAACAAAACGCCGCTAAAACTCAATCGAATTGCGGTAAAATAACCCCAAACAATCCTTTGAAGTTGTCCCACGATTACGTTTATGGTCAATTGAGAGCAAACGCGGCACGCATCTAGCAGACAGTTTTCTTAAACCAAACTCATCATGTAAAATCGAAACCACTCTACCCTATAAATTGCTATGGCATCAACAATCTCACGCACTTTTACTCATCGATCGGCCAACACCATATCGTGGATTTTTTCGACAATTTCGGGTGTACATCATGTAAAATCGAAACCACTCTGCCCTATGAATTGCTATGGCATCAACAATCTCACGCACTTTTACTCATCGATCGGCCAATCGTGGATTTTTTCGACAATTTCGGGTGTACGAGTATTTACCTCAATTGGCCGTCAAGAACATTCAGCGTCATTTGTACTTGTGCGACCAGAACGAAAGTCAGTAAACCACTTTTTTGCCAGTGGAATCGACGGGACTCTGCACCCCTATAGTGTTTATCAAGCTTTTCTTGGTTTGATTGACGGTCTTTTCCGCAAAAAATAATGTTTAATGAGCACTAGAAATTCACTTATTTCCATTTTTAACAAAATCCACGATTTTGCATGTTTTGAACAGCTGTTAAACATAAACTAAATGACAGAACTCTCTCAATAGTTGACAGTAGTTTATTAGCAGATGGTACTTGATGGGAGCAGTGTTGCATTTCATATAACTACGAGGAAAGTTGGAAAAGTCACAGAATTGTGGATATGCACTCTACGTCGCATTCCAATCATGGTTAAGGTGGTCCACATTGCTTTATGTTTCCTATAGTCTTCATGTAAAGGCACACACCCAATTTGAGGTACTGCGGTTTTTTTAGAAAACCGCCGTTTTCGGTTTTATTAAAACCGTGTTTTGAAAAAAGCGACTGTCGTGTTTTATTTTAAGGAAAAAACGGCATTAACCTACAATGGAAATTATTTTTCCTTGAAGCGTTGGAATCAATTAATGCTAAAAGAGGTTTGTTAAAAAAAAACTAGTAAGAGACGGTTATGAAAAAAAATAATTCCCCTTGGAATTTGTGAGAAAATTCCATTGTTTTTAGTACCCACATGTCCATACTTAAATGGGACGCATTTTCGGTCCAGGGTCTGTCAACCAAATTTGGTCAAATATTTTTAAATTGTATCTTTTGGTTTTGATATACGCAAGCAGTTTATGTGTCTCCAGATCATTTGTTAAGAAACTTAAGCAAAAAAAGTGGACTTTTGTCCAAGATAGGTTGTTTGTCGATAGTTATATAAAGAGTGGGCCCATTAAAATTTTAAGTTTAATCGGCTGTAAAAAGAAGTACTGATAATTTTTTTAAATCTACTGGTTTTATTTAAAAGTATTGAACTTTGTCATTTTATAATTGAATACATGACTGCCACAACTAAGTCAGCAGTACCGCATCCGATCAATCCAATTTTTTAATACATTTTCGATTTTTTCGGGTCGAATCTCTTCAATGGCAACTTTTATTTCATGTTTTAAATCTTCAATTGTCTCTGGGTGATTGGCGCAACACTTATCCATAATGGCTTCACACAGAAAATAATCCAAAGAGCTCAGATCACAGCTCCCGAGGCGGCCAATCGACATCACAATTTCGGCTGATTATTCGATTTTCAAAAATAAAAACCAAATGTCGTCATGTCATTCTAGTGAATTTTTAGAAACAAAAATTGGTTGAGCATGGCTCGGTAACGCTCGCCGTTGCCGGTAACGGCGGCTCCTTGCACATTTTCGAAGAAAAATGGCCCAATGATGCCGTCAGTCCAAAATCCTCACCAAACAGTGACTCGTGGATGCATCGGCATCTCAATAGTGACGTGTGGATTCTCTGAACCACATATGCATCAAATTTTATTATTGACATAGCCACCAAGATGAAAATGAGCTTTAACCGAAAACACGATTTTTCGGTAAAATTCTTCATCTCCTGCCAAACAATCTTCAGCCCATTGGTCGAGGCGAAAGCGCATCGGATGGTGTCCCATTATTAAATGATGGTCCACCCTAATAACAAAAATTGTCTACAGTTTTCTGTTATTATAGTTTTGTACAAGGGTGTGAAGTAACGCGCAAGCGATCCGCTGTTTTCGACCAAAATTTTGTTCGGCCCATTTCTGGCTCAACGGAAAAGTCAATAAACAAAATCGCCACATTTGGAATGAAGAGCAACAAGAAAAGGTTCAAGAGGTGTCATTATACCGAGAGAAAACCTCGTAATAGTGCGGTTTATAAGCTGGTGGAATCATCGGTGCATATTTTTTCAAAAATGATGATGGACGGAACGTTACCGTGAATGGTGCTCGCTATCGCGCCATGATATCGATCTTTATGCTACCTGAAATTGAAGACCGTAATCTTGACGACACTTGGTTTCAACAGAACGATGCCACTTGCCATACAGCTTTATTTTTTTTTTGTTCTGAAAAAATACTTTTAGATAGATCACCCTAAATATTTCATACAATTATCTAAAAAAAAGAAAATCCTTCATTAAAACAATGTACAACACGAAAAAAATTGCGGGGTTCTGACAATGGATTCTGAAAGAGAAGACCAAAAAAAAAAGATGTACATGAGTCGGCGTTTTGATAGATCACATCGAAATTTCATTTTAGAGGCGGTTTAAGTTTCCCAGCTCTGGCCTGTTCTTGCAGCTATAAAAAACTTTTTTACATCTGAGGTGTAGGGTATGTTGTAGATAATGGCATGGCAAATATTTTTGTAGAACAATTAACCCTCTAACTCCCTCTCATAACGGCATTTTTGGCTTTGTTTCGAAAAACGGGAAAGGGCGGGGATTAACTGTTCTACAAAAATGTTGGCCATAAAATGTTGCTACGAGGACGGTTCGGAAAGTTCTTAGCCTATCAATGAAAGAGAATAGTTAGTTTTTCAAAAATATTTTTATTTTTCAATATAATCTCCTGAAACTTCAATACACTTAGTCCAACGCTTATCTAGCAATTCTATCCCTTGATTAAAATAGTTTTCCTCAAGGTCTTCAAAAGAGTGGTTTACAACTGTAATTGCATCTTCATTTGAGGTAAAACGCTTGCCAGCAAGGAATTTTTTTAGATTTGGGAACAGTTAAAAGTCACTGGGAGCTAAATCAGGAGAATAAGGTGGGTGGTCAAGCAACTCGTACTTTAATTCGTTGATTTTAGCCATTGTTAAAACACTCTTGTGCGCTGGTGCGTTGTCTTTAATGAAAAATTATTTTTTTGTGTTGTAAGCCAGGACGTTTTTCTCGAATTTGTACATTTAATTGGTCTAAAAGGTTGCAATAGTACTCTGAATTTATTGTTTTACCCTTTTGCAGATAGTCAATCAATAAAATACCTTTGAAGTCCCAAAAAACCGTTGCCATAACCTTACCAGCCGATTGAATTGTTTTTGCCTTCTTTGGGGCACTTCCTCCAGCTTCAGTCCATTGTTTGGATTGTTCTTTTGTCTCTGGAGTATAGTGGTGGATCCATGTCTCATCAATAGTTATGAAACGACGCTTAAAATCCATTTTATTTCGCTGAAAACGGTCCAAACAAGCTTGAGAAATGTTCATTCTTATGCGTTTTTGGTCGACTGTTAACAATGCGGCACCCATCTTGCAGAAAGCTTTTTCATCTGCAGTTCTTCATGCAAAATTAAATGGACCCGATCATTTAAGATGCCCATGATATTAGCTATTTCACGCACTTTTATTCGTCGATCATTTAATACCATATCATGCACTTTGGCTACAATTGCTGTTGTTGTTGCTGTTTTTGGACGTCCACTACGTGGTTCATCGTCAATGCTTGTACGACCACGTTTAAATTCAGCAACCCAATTTTTTACTGTTGCATATGAAGGAGCACTTTCACCTAACACATTCACCATATCATTATGAATTTCTTGTCCCGATAAACCTTTTTTATGTAAATATTTAATGACACCACGCATTTCTAATTTTTTCATTGTAAAAAATCGCGGATGCGTCTTTTGTGAACATCTGTGTTCATAGCAGAGATGGAAGTTTCCAAAACACTTAACTTTTTTCTGTTCATACCGCGCTTTTTGTGCTATGCTAAGAACCGCCCTCGTATACGAGTATATGCCAGAACACACCAAAATCCAAAACTTAAGCAAAAAACCAATCAAATTGAGGATTGTACATTAAGGGTTAAAAGTTCACTTAGCAGCAAAGTTTTGAAATCATTAAAAATTATTAAAGAAATTCTGATTTAGCGGTCGCTACTTTAAGAGCGTTTACTCCAATTTTCAGCCGTAATAATCGTGCCACCTGACAGGATGAGCGATGAAGCTTATTTCTGGCTGAGTGGTTTCGTCAATAAACAAAATATGCGTTATTGGACAGCAACAAACCCAAATGTGCTTCAAGAGACACAATTGCATCCGCAAAAAATTACTGTGTGGTTTTCATGCCGGAGGTGTGATTGGGCCGTATTTTGTCGTCGATGAAAACAATCGTGACCGTCAATGGAGAACGCTCTCGTGCCATATTAAAAAATTAATTTTGGCCAGAATTGGATGAGCTTGACATCGTCGATATGTGGTTTCAACAAGATGGTGCCACACAGCACGCGTTACAATCGATTTACTGAAAGGCAAATTCGGTGAACATGTTATCTCGAGAAATGGTCCGGTCGAATGGCCACCTCGTTCATGCGATTTAACGCAATTGGATTTCTTTTGATGTGGCCACATCAAGTCATTGGTCTATGCCAACTAGTTCAAGAAGTGGATTTGTGTTGACATGTAAACCCCCTAAATTTTCGAACTCTTGCTGCATGGTGTTCGTGTATATTTAAGCTAAAGGAGATGACATTGGCAAAAACATTTGATATAACGTCTTTAATGTTTTTCCATGCAATCAGTTCGTTTGGGGAGAGAATAAGATCAAATTCAGCATTTTGCATGAGTTTGCGTATATTACTCCATAAGGAGATCAAAAGGAGTGTTCGTTTCGTTTTTCGACCATACCTCTGTCAAATGTTTCAATACTTTTGTCCGAGTACTGCGTAGGATATCAAACTCCCCCAGACAATGAGGCCTCTTCAACGGCCCTTCTTGAAAAGATAAGATTGAAAATTACGTCGAATTGCGATTGCAATAGACATGAAGTAATATGTATTAGGGAATACTTAAAAATGCGCAAATGATTACAATAATGTAAATAATAGATAGTGGATGACGCGATAACCATGCATTTTTGTAACCGAGTGTATTTTTTGTAAAACATATAAAAGTCTATTGAATCCCTAGAGAAATGAGTTAGTACCTTTTTGAAAACGAGGTCGATTGGTTACGATACGACAATGAAGCTCTCCGTTTTAATCCCACTTTTGGCCGTTTGTCTATTGACTTTCGCCGTAAGTAACTCGTATATATCACTTTCTCGTCGTAGTAATATATTCTTTCTTTCGATCTTGTCTGCTTAGGCCAATGTCAACTCCAAATCCATTGAAGTGGATTCTGTTGAAATCGGTAGTGGTTCGAAATTTGTTGACGAAATCGAACTGACAGAATCCAGTGTCGTTCCTGAATCCACTGAAGAGCCCGCTTCAACTGAAGGTTCTGGTTCCACCGAAGCCCCGGAGTCATCGGAAGCCCCAGAATCAACCGAAGCTCCAGAAACAACCGAAGCTTCAGAATCAACTGAAGCTCAAGAATCAACCGAAGCACCAGAGTCAACCGAAGCCCCGGAATCAACTGAAAGTCCCCAATCTGTAGTTATTCCTGATTCTCAGGTCAGGAGTCTAGATGTTGATGAGCCCATTGTGCTTGACATTGATGAAGTTAACAAGTTTATCAAGGATTTGATGGAAACGGTTGGACAAATTATGGTTTCTGTGGTAAGAACTTCTTTAAGTCTAAATATAATTAAATAAACATGAGTCCCTTCTTGCAGGTCGACTCTGTCAATGAA
This sequence comes from Hydrotaea diabolus, assembly GCA_963513945.1. Lineage (NCBI taxonomy): Eukaryota > Metazoa > Arthropoda > Insecta > Diptera > Muscidae > Hydrotaea > Hydrotaea diabolus. The sequence goes on along the minus strand of OY740718.1, from coordinate 54,556,651 downwards.
GGCAAACCTCTCGATATCCTTCCTCACTCTGCCAATGAAGGAAAGCCACTCCACTCCCACAAACAATTGCAACCATCTGAATCAAAAGATATCGGACATATTGAACGAACTTTTAAAACACTATCGTGGATGTTGAAATCCATTCTCAAGACCTTGCGCGGCATTAACTGCACCATCAAGGCAGTAGTCAATGTCAAGGAGAGCACCGAGCAAATGTTGATCAACTTTCAGGTATGCGGCGCGGAAAGTACAAAGCAAATTCAGGCCGTTGTAGACTCTGCCCAAGAAATCATTAGCATTGCCAATGACATCATCAGCATTAACGACAACGTCTGCGAAAATCCGGATTATTTGTCGGACGATGTTGATGACTCCGTCAAGGCTTCATCCAAGTGTGCCAAAGAATTGCGCTACAAGGTTATCAGATTGAACAATCAGATTAGTACCACCAGCAAGCTGATCAAGAAAGTTCCCCAAGACGCTGGTGAATGTGTGACTACCAGTTTCTCGGACTACCGAGACTCTATTGTGGGTTTCCCGAAATTTGTTAAATCCTGTGCGAAATTGTGAATAAACTTTTCGATAATTTCAATAAATAAATAACCCTACTGCAATAATATTAAATCGTTGTACAAACTGTATTCCTAAACATGCCATTTCGGATCAAACGGGGAGAATTCCTGAATCCGCTGTATGCCCACCTTTGTTGATGCGATTCCAGACAATTATGCAGCTAGTTGAAAATTTAAATATTTTAACATTAAACAGGGATTAACCGGCTCTAGACCTCTGGCCTCTAAATTTTTATAGAAGACGAGTATTTTAGGAAATGACAAACGTGGCTGGCCACTGCTTTTATCGCGATTTGGGGTCTGTGACAATTGATTTTAATGCAATCTCAGACCACTTCATTTCTAAATCGGAGAATGTTTTCTATCCTAAGGCAAAAGTGCAAAATCAGTATGCCTTTTTCCGCTGCGAACATTCGTGCTCTTTCCGCGATAGACCCAGTTGGGCCGAACGTCTTCTTGTTGATGTTTCTGGACTGTCCGTGTGGACCGCACGTGGTCTTCCGGTACATGGAAGGTATCTTACTGTACCATGTCGTCGAAAATGTCTAACCAAGATGTTGGTTCTGAAGGTCCAGTACGCACATTAAAAAAAACAACCGTTAGCACGCTGCGTCAAAACAATTGACTTGATTTTTCAAATAAAATTCGACAATTGCTGATCGCTGTTCTGTTGTGTAGTGTTCCATTTCAAATTCCCCAAGTTTGCATCACAAAATTCTGAAATTAAAATACAAAATATACGAGGGCTGTTATATATACTGGCCTACTAATGAAAATGCGAATATTAATCATCAAAAATGGTTTTATTATTTTTCAAAGAATTCTCTAGCATGATTTATACACTTTTGCATGCGCTCAAACCAATTTCCATGCACTCAATTGGGACACCTCCAAAACATGGTTTTTGAACGCTTCAACAGCATTTTCTGGCGACGAAAATCGTTGACCAAGCATTTTTTCTTGATGTGCGGGAATAAAAAGAAGTCAATGGGTGCCGAGTCAGGGCTGTACGGCGGATGGCCCATCAATTCGACGTTTTGGCTGGTCAAAAATGTCCTGATTAAGGCCTATGTGTGAGAGCTCGCATTGTCATGCTTCGAAGTGCTTCTTCTACGAACAACTTTCGTTGGATTTTGCTTGTCTTCGAAGACCCACACGTCGATTGCTGTATTGTTTTGGGCTCATACGAATAGAACCATGATTCGTCACCTGCGACGATCTTATAAACGTCTTTTGAAGCACCGCGGTCGTATTTTTTCAAAATTTCTTTGCACCAATCGACACGAGCCTTTTTTTGAGCTATTGTCAAATTGTGCTGGATCCAACGAGAACAAACCTTTTTTACGCCCAGGTTTTCATGCAATATCGAATGTATGCTGGTGTAAGAAATTCCCAAGGATGTCTCTATTGCATTATCGGTTCACGCACGACATCAATGTTCTCTGGCACAACGGCCGTTTTTGGACGACCTTCGTCATTAAACCAGTTTTTCACAGTGCTATACGAATATGCTTCATCACCATTCAAAGATTTAAGTTCATCGATGCACTCTTGTTCCACGTCGAAAGTTGTGAAAAATGATCGCACGAAAATGTTCACGAGTTAATTCCATTTTTTTGCCAAATTGATTTTTTCAAGTCACTGGTAACAACACAAATGATGGTCGTACGTCAAAACGTTCTGAGTTCGTTTATGCTAAAAAAATGTTAAACTTCCCAATGGAAATGCCAGATGGCGCCAGTGTTGCCTAGGCCAGAAATATATAAAGCTAGCCTCGTAGCACGCTGCGTCAAAACATTTGACTTGATTTTTTAAATAAAGTTCGACAATTGCTGATCGCTGTATTGTTGTGTTCCTCAAGTTTGCTTCACAAAATTCTGAAATAAAAATACAAAATATAAATAAATTTAGTTTTGTGCCACCCTGTATATGAGGAGCTACGATGATATTTCGCGAAACTTGTTTTCGATTTGACGTCCTTTAGTATAGACTCAGATTTTTGTATACCTTTAGTGATAATGTTTGCAGCACCTATTTAAGTTTAACGGTCGATTCAGCATCACAACCTGATACCATTGATCGGTATATGTCCGACGTCTGTCCAGCTATCGCTGCAATCAAAGCACACACCGCAATCATGAATCGATTGTAATAAATCCTGGTACAGTCTTTAATTCCTATTTTAATTGTTTCACGTTTCGGTACTTGTTTTGATATCATACATAAGATTTTTCCGATTTCAAACCTCGAAAGACCACACATTACATCTGATTTCGACTAAATTTAGCACAGATAATTACAAGCGACCAACCAGCTCACATATCCGTCCATGGTATTTAGTAGCTCCAATATAATGATCCTTCCTGATCTCAGAACCTACAGCTCTAAAGGATACATTGACATTAGATTTCGACGCAATTGAGCTTATCGGTCTATAATTTCGAATTGCTCCCACACAAAGGTCCCTACCGATTTGAGGTCCTACAATTCTAGAATCCTCAAATAACTTATATATAAAAGTGAACCACCTTGGTGTGATGGTAGTAAACCCAGGTTCAACTCCGACTAAGAACATCAAACAATTGTTCAGTGGCGGGGGCTCCACCTCTTAAATGCCAACGACTGTATTGGTAAAGGACTTATCGCTAAGCCATATAAAAAGATCTCTATAAAATGTATTAGTCGGAGCCGGCGTAAAACGGTAGGTCCCGGTCGGTGATTATAAAAATTATCACGGCACGCCTAATTTTAGACCTTTTTGCTCGTACTTTTTAGTCGTCGACTCTTGCGCAACCCCATCTGGCCACAGTTGTTTGTTTACTATACAGTTTATATTTATTTGAAATCAATATTCTTTGTTATTCAAAAATACCGTCATTGGGCCCAAACTTGAAGAATGCACTAAGTTTCAACGGAATCGGTTCATAATTGCGACCTGTACTTTGATTACAACGAAAGATGGACAGGCGGAGGGACATCGGTCAATAGAATCAGTTATTGATTTTGTGTCGATTGGTATACTTAACATAGCTTCTATCTGAATTCCTTAAAGGTGTTGCAAAAATCAGACTAAGTCAAGTACCACAGTGTGTGTAGGCTATAAAAAGTGTGCAACGTTTCATCGAACTCGGTTTATATCAGTATTACTTATATATTCGACCTACACATTGATTATAGGAGACTTTAAAAGTAGGGTCCTTGAGCCAATATAGTCGAGCTTCTTAGAAAAGGTTATAAGTCTCTTGTTACATACTTGTACCATAGATTGTTTAGTCAATGTTAAATATAATTTGTAACTGCTAAAGCGGCAGTATCTCAAATCGGGCGGAATCCTTTGTAAGGGGACTATTCTAAAAACAAACTATGTCCAATTTTAACTAGGATGCGGTGTTTGTTATCATAATGACGTATGCTTCATTTAGCCATGGTAGGTGGAAAATGAGTTCCGGTATGGTCTAATTTCAGCTGAGTTGATTACTAATCGCTCTCTAAAATTCCTGCACCACCAGACGGCGTTGAAATTGTGTCGTACGCTGATGATTGCACGATTCTGGCGTCAGGATCTAAAGTGGATGCGAGAAAATAAAATATTACCTCACTGACTTAGCACGTTTTTTCACTGCAAGGAATATGAAAATATCCGCCTCCAAATCATCAGCCAAACTGTTTTCTGCATGGACCGCAGAGGTGCGTTTGTCACTCAATGTGAAAGTCGATGACGTCAACATCCGACTACCAACTACCCCAAAATCCTTTGCAGTCACATTCACACTGTCGCATATGGGGTTCAGAGAACCCACACGAGACTATTGAGAAGCCAATGCATCCACAACGAGTCACTGTTTGTTGTGGATTTTGGGCTGACGGCAATTATTGTGCCATTTTTCTTCGAAACGAGCAAGGAGCCATGCTCAATGATTTTGACATGATTTGGACGACAAGTCGGGGCACATGTCACACATCCAACGCAATCATCGATATTTTACGCACTGTTTTTGAAAATCGAAGTATTAGCCGAAATTTTGATGTCAATTGTCCACCTAGGAGCAGTGATTTGAGCCCTTTGTATTATTTTCTATGGGGAGCCATTAGGGATAACTGTTACGCAAAGCATAAGACAATTGAAACGTTGAAATATGAATGCGAAGAGATTCGACCCGAAACAATCGAAAAAGAACTGAAAAATTGGATTGATCGGATGAGGTACTGCCAAGCCAGTTGTGGTAGTCATTTACTTGATATAGTGTTCCATTATTAAATGACAAAGATCAACCTTTACAATCAAATCAGCCGATTCAAATTTAAAATTTTAAATCGCCCTCCCTATATAATGTTCTGCAAGGGTAACACATTTCGTTGCATCAACATATATTTGGTTCTATGAAATGCAAACAAATTGTTGTAATGTTGCGATATAAACTGCCGCTGAAAAATATCCGGGGTTAAATCGGGATAGTTGTGTGATAGTTGCGCACCCTATCCATTATACAGGGACCGACATGCCACTCACTCTCATATTTTCGCGTGTTTAGTATCTTCACCTGGAAAAAGATATTATAAGTAGAATGCTCTGCAAGGATAACACATTTAGTTGCATCAACATTTATTTGGTTCTATGAAATGCAAACAAATTGTTGTAATGTTGCGCGATAAACTGCCTCTGAAAAATATCCGAGGTTAAATCGGGATAGTTGTGTGATAGTCGCGCACCTTTTCATTACACAATGGCCTACCATACATGGCGCTCACTCTCATATTTTCGAGTGTTAAGTATCTTTACCTGGACAAAGATATTATATCGTAGGATAATTTTCTGTATGTTCTCAACATTATGCGCCTGTTATCCCACTGTGTATGAAAAACATCTGTTCTAAGAAAAGAACCAGAATGCATTTCAATCACATGGTTTCCAGAAAATGCTATACCACAAATGGCAACACGAATTTGTCATCATTGCCCTATCTATGTAAAGTAAAGTCCGTTTTAAAAAAATAAAAATTATCAAATCACTTGAGGCGTATACAAAGCAGTATGACAAACGGCGAGCTCCGCTGTGCCACTTGAAACTGTTTGCCTCACTCAATGGTTAGCAAACACAAATTTCGAGTGGGCTGTATTCAGTCACTCTTTACTCCGTCGGCCGTCTTATCTGCCCGTGACGCTTTTAACCGAACATCACATTGTCAATTCTGCTTATATTGATTATGTATAACCCCTGCAATGATCGTACTGTCCGCAGTAGTTACTATCTATCGATTCCTCCAGCTGGAATCTACTATTAACTTAATCGTTAGATATGACCCAGCCACTGTTATTGCTGAAGTTCGATGCTCCTAACTATGCGCATGCTAGGAGATAGAAAATTTGACGTCTATGCAAAAGTTCCAGCAATGTTTTATTACACCCTGTTTAATTTGTACCATAAGGTCAGTAGGGGGGGGGGGGGGGGTTATCCTTGAGAAATTACCCTTGTCGCACATTTATTGTTTTTCGATTCAATTTTATTAGTTCCATAATATTTACATTTTACATGTGTTTTATTAATGACTTAAGAGTTTAAGAGTTACCGTTACGGAAGATAATAGCCGTGTTCTTTTCAGGTAACTAGCTTAGTTACCTAGCAACCTGGCGAACATTTTGAATCAGATGGCAGCATAAGCCCAAAAAAAAAAATTGTGTACGAGTACAAACAAAAAAGGCTAAGAAAATTGTGAAAACCCAACTTTGTTACTTCGTATAGTTTCTTGTTTGGAAACATTTTATTGACAAATTTAATTTCGTTCAGCACAGCATTAAACATGAACTCCAGACACGGACAAGTAAGAGCCAAAAATATTTTATATGTAAAGCATGGTACTAAGATCGTGAAAACCTTAGATATGTAGTATATTAATTTTAAATTTTTTTAGAAACTTCGTTTCTGTATTTTTGTATTGTTTGGAATCCAGTTTTCTATTTAAGGATCTTGAAAAATTGAACATTTAAACTATTGAGTTATTTATTTGTCATTAATTCATACTTGGAGAAAAATTCAGTCTGCTCAAGCATTGTTGTGAGATAAAGTTAAAGCATTGTTGTGAGCTAAAGTCGTATGCCACAAACTCAGCAATTTTAATTAAAACAGGGGAAAACTCCATTTACTTTGGGCAGGATGGACCTTATATTCCCTTAACCGTCCGTACAATACTAAAGCGCAAAATAATGGTCCGTTTTGACCCATGTGTCGGTTCTTAATATAAGAAATACTTCAAAATTTCTCTATATTTGGATTCGTAGCAATATGTTGAGTGCCCATATGTCCATATTGACGTATGTTTTGGACCCGTCATCCAAATTTCCAAATTGCAGAAATAAAATTATATTTGGCCTTTGTATCGGACTATGTCAAAATAAAGCCTATACATTTTAAATTAAAGATTGAGATTGAGTGAGGATTATTTTTTGTTTTATACCTATGTGGACTTGTAGGTATAACAAAATCCGTTTTTGAGCTACCAAAACCATTTGTATCTGGACTATGCCAAAATAAAGCCTATAAAGTTTAAATTAAATGTTTGTCCATCAAACCATCAATGACTGAAATCGCACCTATATAAAAACGTGGACCGTTATCTGAGCTGGTAGCCGCTGATTATGAACTGTGCCTAATTTCAATAAGATTTAATGTAAAATGTGCGGTCTAGAGCAAAAGTCGATTAAACTTATACGAGTATGAGTGGAATATATATTTTAATCTGATTTGCTTCAATTTCAATTACGTCCTGTGGTAAATTCTGTCAAACAATTTTAGTGGTACTTAGCTGAAACGAAAAGGTGGATAAATGTACAACTTTTACAGGAATGTTTATCACTAGCAGGGTAGACTTTTATCACCACCTGCAACGAAAATTAATCGTCTAATAAAAGTTTGGTGAACGAATATTTGACATTAAAAAAAATTAACAAAAGTTGTGAAGTCATTTTCATGTGAAGGAATTTCAAATAAATGTGAATCAAATAACTTATTTGAAAATGAATAACGGTTACTTCTACAGTAGGCTCTACACTAGAATTTTTCCGCGAAATCCTAGTATACACCTAAAAAGAAATTTTTCGCTTAGGAGTTTTGAATTTATCTCTACATGAAAGAATTGTAGTGTAGAGGAGGCAGCCGTTATTCAGTTTCAAAAAAATGATTTTAATCATATTCATTTAATTACTTTTAAAAACGACTTCAGAACATTTGTTAATTTATTTTTTTGTAAATATCAAAAATTCCTTGACCAAACAATTATCATAACATTAATTTTCTTTTGCAGATGGTGAAAAAGTCTACACTGCTCTTGTTAGCATTTATCTCTACACGAAAGAATTGTAGTGTAGAGCAGTGTAGAGGAAGCAGCCGTTATTCAGTTTCAATAAAAAATGATTTTAATGAATTTTAATGATATTCATTTAAATACCCTCAAAAACGACTTCAGAACATTTGTTAATTTATTTTTTTGTAAATTTCAAAAATTCCTTGGCCAAACAATTTTCAGAACATTAATTTTCGTTTGCAGATGGTGAAAAAGTTTACACTGCTCTTATTATCATCCCTGTAACTGTTGTAAATTCCGCCACCTTTTCGTTTGGCTGAGTACCACCAAACGAAAATAGCTAAACGGAATTTACGAATTGTAATCTTCGTTTGCTTTGCTTTATGTTTTTCTTATGGGAGCGAGAATTTCGTTTTAGGTGAATATTAGGCTTAAAAATAAATGTAAAGCTCTTACATTTTTCGTACATTTCGCCCTTGGTGGGGAGCAAGTTTCGCTGTTGTTTTGCTAAGACGCCAGTTAATTTTGACGCCGCCACCTCCAACGATTATGTTAAACAGGTTCTTTCTTACGAATGGGCTAACAAAAATACGAAAATACAACTCTGTAAAGTAACGAGTAACCAGAAAAAAACGAACTTTAAGCGACAACTATACATGATTTATGCATTTGCTATTTCTTTCTATAAAATATACACTGAAGATGCCAGATATCGCAAATATTTAAGGACAAATTAAATCGAATTTAAAGCAACTGACTGTTCACAGACCATTAAAAATTATTACAAAATAAAGTTGGCAATTTATTGTATATAACCAGTCGGAATTTTTAATCATAGCAGAAGAGATTGTACGAAAATATTGCATTTTATTCTTTGCAACTCGGCGAACATCTGGCAACGCGCAGCGAAACTCAAAGAAAAGAGAAGACTATTCATCGAATGCGAGTAGAAAGGAAGAAACATTCATTCTTTTATTGGTCGCAGTATTGAGCGGACGCGTTCGGTACTCAACGGCAAGAATTATAGTGTGATTTTATTTGGTGTGTAATTAACAAAACAAAAAGAACAACAAACCTCTTCGTTTTCTTCTTCAAAGCGTTGGTAAGTTTGAATAAAATTTTCTCAATAGAAAATTAGATTCAAATCAGAATAAATGGCGAAAATTGTGAAATGAAAAGTCGCCTATCCAATAAAAATTTGTTTCATCGTTGAAGTTAATACATGTGAAATTTGTGCATCGAGAAAAATACTTTTGCTACCATTTCTTCACAGACTACTAAGAAAAAAAATCAAAATGGCGTCTCCCCATTGCAGAAAATACTGGAAAAAAATTCCTTTTTCACAATTGTGCGCAATAAAATAATTAAGTGCCAAAAAAAAAATTAAATTTCATATGTATTATTGTTTAGTTAAGTTTAACAATGTGGATAGGGATGATGTTGGAAACAATGGGACTAGTATTAGACTTTAAGAACATTTCCTTTTTATTTTTCTTTCCAAGTGTCTCCAATAATGTGATGTTTGTATCTTCTATTTTTTTCCTATTGTCGGTGGCTAGTCTGTTTCTCATACCTTCGCAAAACCATCGTTCGTTTCACTTCGTGATTTTGTGTGTGCGCGCGCTTGCATAGTGAATGTTTTTGGCGGCTTTATGAACCATGCATGTGTGTATGTATACGTACTTTAATTGATTTTTCCTTTTGTGTTTGTTATTCGTTATCTACACCATGTATTAACTCATTTGCGCGCGTGAATCTTTTTTTTTTCTATTTGATGTCTTCAGTTGTCCAATAGAACAGAGTTGCATTTTTGTCTAATAAGAAAGGTAGCCGCCTGTGAAAGCTGAGATTTAAAGTTAAATTACGTAGATGTTTATTTTTAAATCATGCCGTTTTAATATTTTATTTTATGGTGTCATGTTAGCTAAGTTTTTTTTAAGATAAATATGAAGCAGATAAGAAGCCAAGTGAATAAAAGTCTTCTCTGAAGCTTCTAAGCCTCTCGATAACTTGCACAATTGGACTAACTTCTTTAATTTTGGCTTATGGCCTTTTCGATAAAGCCCCCATTTTAAAGTAATCTAGTACGAAATAATTTAATTTTATAAAGTGATTTAAAAGAAAAAAAACAAAATTAATAACTAAAGGTATGCGTAAATTAAAGCGCAAACATGTTTCTAAGCTGCATTTTTGGTTTCATTTTAATATGTATTAAATAGCTAGTGGGTTAGCCTCTACGTTTCCGTATTTCTTTTAGTCTTCGGCATAGATTGTGTTAACTTCGTTATCTAAGATATTTGATACAGGGTGGAGCAAAACTGCCGTTGTGGTTAATTATTATTTTTTGTTATATATTATATAGTTAAGTTTAAGGACTCTCGCACTGACACCAAATTTTCACCATCAATAGAACTTCTGACTCTAAGCAGTTAAGTAAAATAAAAAAAATCGGCTGTCTTTCATAGTTTTCGAGTATGGGCCTCGAAAGTTCATACGTATAATTCAAAGATTGAGCCATAACTGTGAAATTTGTCTTTAATTTTTAAGCAATATGGGTATCGTTGGAAAGCTTATTACATCACAATTAGTTATACATATACGAGGGCGGTTCGGAAAGTTCTCAGCCTATCAATGAAAGAGAATACATAGTTAGTTTTTCAAAAATATTTTTATTTTTCAATATAATCTCCTGAAACTTCAATACACTTAGTCCAACGCTTCTCTAGCAATTCTATCCCTTGATTAAAATAGTTTTCCTCAAGGTCTTCAAAATAGTGGTTTACAACTGTAATTGCATCTTCATTTGAGGTAAAACGCTTGCCAGCAAGGAATTTTTTTAGATTTGGGAACAGGTAAAAGTCACTGGGAGCTAAATCAGGAGAATAAGGTGGGTGGTCAAGCAACTCGTACTTTAATTCGTTGATTTTAGCCATTGTTAAAACACTCTTGTGCGCTGGTGCGTTGTCTTGATGAAAAATTATTTTTTTGTGTTGTATGCCAGGGCGTTTTTCTCGAATTTGTAAATTTAATTGATCTAAAAGGTTGCAATAGTACTCTGAATTTATTGTTTTACCCTTTTGCAGATAGTCAATCAATAAAATACCTTTGAAGTCTCAAAAAACCGTTGCCATAACCCATAACTGGTTCAACGAAAATGTTTACGAGTTAATTCCATTTTTTGCCAAATTAATTTTTTGAAGTCACTATAAGTATAAACAACACAAATGATGGTCGTAGGTCTAAACGTTCTGAGTACGTTTATGCTAAAAATGTTAAACTTTCCAATAGAAATGTCAGATGGCGCACAGTGCTTAACCTTAAATGCGCTTCAACGTGCCATTGGTATTGAATATATATATTTAAAATAATGGTTGCCCGTTTAATCTTTGAGCCGACTCAGCTATAAATTATGTCCCAAAATCCCCGATATTGCTGTCCTTTTTTCAATACAGCCCACTTCTAGCCGTTTATTCGTACTTAGATTTACCAATATGTGGCACATCCCATCGCTTCTCTGGCTGTCTGTCTTCCTTCTCCATGTACATTATGGCCTGAAAACTCAATACACTCAGATTACAAAAAAGGAAACACATTGAAAGATTTGCTGTGATTTACTATTTCTCGACTAAAACACAACTTCCGCCGGAGTTTGTCAATGTAATTTGATACCACCCGCATGGTTCTCTGCATCCTGGATCATGTCCTTATTAGAGACGTTTGCAATTCTACGAGTATTAATAAAAGCATCCCTCCCCATCAGCACGTGCTTTTTTTGTGCATTCTTTCCAGCAGCGAGTGATGAACCCTCAAGAAAACAGGTTTTTTGGCTCAAAACAAACAAAGTATGACTGATTGTTGTATGTCAAATACAGCTATACTTAACTTTAGTTTAGTTCTGAAAGTGCACGTATTTATCGAAGGAATATTACCGGAATACTGTTGCATCAACAATACCATCAAATTCGCTGTTCTACTTGATGGAACATTGCCATTTTGTTAGCTTTCGTTGATTTCCTTCTCCGCCCGTGTGAGCGAAGAAAGTTCCTTTGCCGAAAACATTAAACGTTTTTGTTTTTAAATCGATATAGAGAATATCCTTTATACGTTCTTTCGAATATGTAACAAGTTAAAGAATGTAGGTCTTGACTCTGATTTACGGTCAAATACCGACTGTCCATGCAACATTTACATTCAGCTTCGTAGAATTTTTTACCTGCTTTTAAATGGCCAACACATGTATACTCAAAGAAGGACAAATTCGGCAGGGCATAATTATCTTAGTATTTGTGATTATGTCAGTTGCAATTTTGGCTAGACACCAGCAGCGAGCCAGTCACATGTTTAGTTTGAGACGATATCTAGATTTGCATTGTAGTTTTTTTTTTATTATTGAGGTATAGAACTTTGAAATGGAATAACTAACACAAAGATAAATTTTCTTAAAATGATTTTATTAAATTGATAAATTTACTTTATTTGAAAGATAATCTTATGACGTTATAATTTAAATATCACTTCTGGCATATGACCGCCACGGTTGGCTTGGACGTTTTCTAATTTGAAGGTCCTATTTTCGATGATTTGTTTCCAACATTTGTGGCCGCATATCGGCAATATCGCGGCAAATGTTGTCCTCCAATTGGTCAATCGTTTCGGGCTTATCGGTGTAGACCAGTGACTACATATTCCCACAAATTAAACCAGCGGCGTTAAATCGCACTATCTTGGAAACGTGAAACTATGCTTACGATAATCGGCATCAACGGTAATCTTGTTTTGGGCCCATTCACCGAATCTAAGCCTTGCTAGGTTATCGCACGCAAACCAAGATCTTTCCGCAAACACTTCCACAAAGTGGATAGACAATTCCTGTTCAGAAGCGCAGACTGAGTATACGTGGTGCGAAAAACCTCTCAATAGTTATCGAATTGATTATTCTGACGGATGATTATATTGACCGTAAAATGGACGCAGGGTGGGCCAAAAGATAGGTCGTTTGTTTATTAATTTTTTTTTCAGATTATATAATGTACAAATGGAAATTTTTTACACTGTATTTTTCACAATATTGGAAATATTTTCACTTAAATGGCCCCTTCGCAATGATGGGCCCATTTTAGAGCATTTTTCATAACATCTTTCAAAATTTGTGGCTGTAGCGTTTGAATTTCTGCAACAATGTTGGCCTTGAGTTGAAGAATTGTCTCGGGCTTGTTCACATATACTCGATCCTTTAAATAGCCCCAGAGAAAATGGACGGGTGCTGACAAATCTGGCGATCGCAGTCGCCAAATAATTTCGAATTATTCGCTCTACAAAAATTTTACTTAAAAGTACAGTGTGGGCAGTGGCTCCGTCCTGCTGAAACCACATCTCAGGTCTGTTTTCAAGAGTAGGACGTAAAATATATTCTTTTATAAACCGATACCGCTCTCCATTTAGGGTTACAGCATTTCCATATTCATTCTCGAAGAAGTAAAGCCCACAGATATTTGCAGATGTGGTCCCACACCATACTGTTCACCTAATGGGAAACAATTAGCGTTGATGAATGGCTCTTGGATTTTTAGAACCCCAAAATATACGATTCTGCTTATTACCAACCCATTCAAATGAAAATGAGCTGCATCACTCATCCGTTTGTGTTAAAATAATTTATAGCTGTTTTAAATAATAAAATTGTATTATTCTGGGTCATTGTTCAGTTGTTTATGTCTCCATTATTTATTCTCCAAGTGTTATTTATATAATCTAAAAATATATAAACTATTTTAAAACCTAATGGTAACTTTTGGCCCACCCTGTACTATTTCGAACAGAACTATAATTTCAAAATAAACTTGCACAATTTGGGAGCGTTGTTCAGTCTATTCATGTTGAAATGCCAAACCAAACATAAATCACGTGACAGCTGACAAAATGGTCGCCATTTAAAAACGTGTTGCCAACTTAAAGAACCTCAATAAAAACTCCCTCTATAAAAAAGTTGAATATGACTGCAGATTTTCTTTTGTACAAAGTTTCTTTTTTTAAATTTTTTTTTTTTTATTGGTTTATTCGAAAGAGAAAACTTTGCCATTATTTATGGAATACTGCTTCAATCATGCGGCTTACTTGGCTGGCTTTATAAAGTGCCTCCTGTTAACCTAATTTCTCTTGGTGACTGGTTTCTGGATATACATATCTCACGAATGGTTTGCGAAATAATCGCCTTAAGGGCCTGAATCGGTAATAGATAGTTCGTATAACATCGTTCCCCGAGACGGCTGATAACCACAAATTACCGACTGTGGCATTGTGCGCCAACCTGCGGAAACCAATTTTTCAATCTCCAACAGCAAATGGTTTATTAGAATTTCTGTAGCGCTTTCAGTTAACCGAAATGGCGTTTTCAAAGAAAAGTGGGGCAGCAATCTCACCGTAAAAAACTGATCCGTCATTGGCAGCTTTTCTTGTTCCATTAGCCGCCGAGTTTGCCGTAGCGCTTCGTAAAAAAATATTTTTTCATTTTTGTCTGTACAAAATTTGCACCAGGCTAAAGCTTAAAACGCAAAGTTCAGATCAATAGCCGTACGGCGACAGAAACAGTTTGTGTTGTCCACTAGCATGACAGCCTCATGAAAAACTTGCGTACAGCTGGCGCCGTGGTTTGCCACATTTCGAAAAAAACTTCTTTTTTACTAAACGCACTGATTTGGGCTTCGGATTATTGAAGGAAATAATTTATATATTTAAAACAACGTAAAGCCTTTTATTTCGTTTCACCGAGATATGATATTGTCTTTCTGTCAATGTCAAAATAACATGGTTCGAAAAAAAACTAGATGAACCCAGTAAATAAAACATCAAAATTTGTCAAAAACGTGTTTCTACCAGATGCTTTAACTTCGCTGACATACTTTTCCTATCCTCTATGGCAAACAACAACAAAAACCTGATCTTATTACTTGTGGGTAATTCACTCTTTCTAAATATAACAGCAAATCATGTTTTTTTAGACATTGGCATTTTATGTATAAAATTCACTATCCTTTCAATGTCCACAAAGACTACTCGGGCCACACTTGATCTCGTTTTAAAACTTCCCATGACTTTTTGGATTACTTCGAGTTGTTGAATATCATTTATAGGTTTTGAAAATGTGTCAGAATAATTGGCATAGCTCCGGAGAAACAAATGTCGTAGACACAAAGAAGTACATTACGTAAAATCGCATGATCCCAAAAGCCACTATACCTTGTGCAATTCGGTCCTTGTTCGAACGGCATTGTCCAAGGGCGAACCATCACCCGACGAGTTGAGGTTTTGAGGACTGCTTCAAGTTTTGTTCCACAGCAGCGATATTTTTGGCCGCACAACCTGTATAAGGACACATCTTGTACCGGCCTAGTTTTATGGAATTTCTGCGGATTGTCGAATGAGATCGCCTGTTGTGTTGACATGAAATATCAACCAATTTCATAAAACGTTTAGAACGTTGTTCAACGCAAGTTCTATTGGAAATTCGCTTAGGAGGTCGCTAATGCGATAACTTCACACCATTGAACAAGAATATAAAAATGATTTTGTTTACAGGAAACTATAGACAATTTACGTTAAACCCCATTTGTTCAAAATTACATTTTTTGGGAAGAAAGTCGTACAAGAATAAGCTTTTGCAAGTTTGAGGCTCGGTTATTACTCACTTTATAGGGTGGTCCAACTAAAACGCACGATGTTAACTAAATAAAACAAAATTTGTACAGAGAATTATCCTTAATTTTGTTATTATGATAGAAGGATTTATGACAGTCATGGTTGAAAACAAAAATTTTGGCCAATCGCTCGCCACGGCTTCAGTTGCATACCTCAAGTGGCACATCCTATTGGAACCACATATCGTCCACAACCATGACCTCAATTTCGTGCCACAAGAAGTTCGATCAACTCGCGATAGCAAATACCATTCACGGTAACTGCTTGGCCGACCTAATTTTTCAAGAAGAAGTACGGCCCGATGACGCCGCCAGCCCATAAACAGCACCAAACTGTCACTTTTTGTGGATGTATCGGCTTTTCAATAAACAGTCGTGGATCCTCATTGTCCAAATGCAGAAAATCCGCTTGTTAACGAATCCACAGTGTAGACATTTGGTCGATTATGCTGACCAAACAAATTAAAAGTGCATTAAAAGCCCATTTTCGTTAAAGGCTGTCATAACCAGCTCGCTGCTCAATTGTGTACCTTTCCATTGTTTAATATGTCAAAAACTGAAACAAAAAAATTTTAAATTAAGTTGGGCAAAAAAAACTAGACGTTAAGGTGTGACACACAATGGTTGGACCACCCTTTAAGTTACAACGAAATCAACATTTTTAATCAAAGGAGCTGCATCAGAAATAGTTTTGAGTTACTTCGTCGACTAGCACTAGAGCGGAACTGGTTAAATGATAATGCAATGCTGTCGTGGCAATTCTCATCGCCTAAGATAAACGAATATAAAACGAGACTGTTGTTTAAACGTAAAACAATATTCCTTTTCTTGGACTGAGACTAGGTCAAGCTTACGTTGAGCTTTATGCTGATTTTGTTTGGAACTGACCGGGTATACTACAGAATACATAACAGAAACATCTCGATGAGTGGAGTTATTCGTAAACTTCAATGTCAGTGTTACGGCCGACAACAGCAATTCCTTGTCTTTCCCCGCCAGTGTTGAATACCACCTTTTTGGTACTTCCAATATCTAACAAAACAATGTTGTGCTTGTTATTTTTGAAAGAGTGAATTATTCCGGAAGCTCATTAGATCAGGCTTGTTGCTAGGTTTTCCTTGAATGTGCTCCGCCTTAAGTACTTTTAGAGATAAAGAAATTTATTGTTAAGATTTAAAAAATATGTCAATGATTCATTTAAGGGATGAAATGCTCGCCATGATTCTATACGCACATTCCTAAAAAACACAGCCTTCAGCCATTTCATATTGCTATTATCAATTTAGGACATGTTCTTCGTGAAACGTGTAATTATACATGTCAGAAGTTCCTTGTGAGCATTCCTGATTGCCTAATCGCTTTGCCAACAAAAGAGCATAATTACTAAGCCAATCACTCGGGGGGTACAGTTTGACCGCGATGTATATGTATGTATGTAGTCTGTCGCCAGGTAAATTCATTTAATTGTCAAAAATCACCAAACAAAAAGTCTGCCCTGCCGCCGCAACAGGCATCTCTAATATGCGCGAAATATTTCCGCATAACAGTTTCGCCGAAAAAAATCCACTCTTCATTGTTGTCACGGCATTGTTTGTGTGGCGGTGGCTGTATCATCTGATGGAATACCATATTTACTAGTCCAGTTATTATAATCTGTATTAGTTGGCTTTTGTTGTTGTCATTTTATAACCGGGGTTGATTTGTTCCTAACAGCGTGCCGTTGATTTCACGCTGTGTTAAGAAAATCTTGCACTGCAGTCCAATCAAATTTCTACAATCACAGTAAAGGAAGTTTCTGTTTTTTGCTTAGCCGTAGAAAGTAGAATGGGGGCCGACTGCGGCGAGGTCTTGTACCTACAATGTGTGCGTCGGTCGTCTACAAAAGAAATAAAAATCAACAATAAATATTCCTGGAAGTCTTGCAACAAACACTAAATACGTATGAGTGTATTGTGTGTGTACATTTAAGTACTTTCTCATTTAATGGCAGTTGCAGTTTTATTTTTATGTGACGTGCCTTCTGTGCCGCTTGAGCGAGAAAATTTAGCATTCGATATTGGAACTTTTTCTGTATATAAAAACTAAAATTGTATTATCCTCTGGTGGTCGATGACCTTGCTTTTAATTTAGGGGATGAACCTTAAAAAATATATCGTAGTTGATTAAAGGTTTTGATAGTATAATTTGTTGATTTTTTTACTAATACTTTATTTGGTATTATTTGATCTGCTCTAAAGGAGCAGTAAAGTAATGTAAAATATAATTGTGAATCCTGACCAGTGTTGCCTTTTTGAGCTTTTCCTACAAAATTTAGTAGGTTTTTCTTTTATGTGGTAGGGTGGTAGGCTAAGTCGTATTTTGGTAGATTTTAAATTAAATTTGTAAGGTAATGAACGTATGCCGAGAATTATTGGGATGCCATGTGTAATAGGTACCCTTATGGAATCATAATAAGGGCTAACACAACCGAAACTGATAAGTCCGATGTAGTACGAGGGCTTCTACTTAGTAGGGACATAAATACTGCTACACACGTTTTATGCTGTTAAATAAAAAGTACTGAATGTTTTTGGACCAAATATTTTTTAATATATTTATTTATGTATATTGTATCCAAAAAGAATCTACTTATTCGAAATGTCCGCCTTTTGTCTTTACACACGCCTTAAGTCGCACTGGCCAATCGTCCTCGTCCATTGGAAAATTGACCACAGCTCGAACCAAAGCAGTCTTAAGAGATCCAATGTTGGGGTATCTTTTGTGGCAAACCTTGTCCTCTAAAACCGTCCACAATTTGTAATCCAATGGGTTCAAATCTGGACTGCCTGAGGGTCATTCTTCAGAGGAAATGAACGCTGGCAAATTGTTTCGAAGCCAGGCCTGGGACATTTTAGCCTTATAGGCCAGAGCAGAATCCTGCTGGAAAGTCCATGGCTGGTTTTGGAACAGGGAATTGTTAAGAGGCTTCACAACAGCTTCCAAAACGGTTTCTTGGTAAACTTTGGCCGATTTTTGACTCCTTTTTTTTCACCAAAAGACTTTTGCATTTTTCAATCCTATTTTTTTTTAAAGCTGCAGTCAATAAATGTCCGGTGCTTCGTTTGAAAGCCCCAAGGCATTTTTAATGATTCGACTCATGGACTTTTGCGTGATATTCATCTCACGGGCCATGATTTTCTGTTTTCGGAGCGGATTTCTGTGAATTCTTGATTTAACGGCTTTTAAGACATGCGGTGTTCGAACAGAGCATGGGCGGCCCGACCGGTGGCGGCCTTTTACATCTCCAGTCTCCTCAAACAGTTTTATGCATCGGTAGATGAACATGCGGCTAATCCCTAGTTGCCGGAGCGTTTTGAAAATATCGTTTTTTTTTAATTTCACACTTGAAATGCGCTATTACAGCGATACGGACGGTTCTCATTATCTGACCACTCCATGATGAAAGTTATAACAATTTTAAAATCCCGTTACAGACTAACGCTATTGAGGTTAGCTTTCAAAACCCATATGACATTAACGGGGTATGTTCAGTTCTACTATTGAAATGGGTGTGCTCAATGTTGTAACAGTATTTATGTCCCTACTAAATATACCAGCATCTTTAAATGAACAAAGTAATGCTAATTTATTTACTTATTTAAAAAAGACTTGGGGCTTCCAAACGACTTACCGGATATTTATTGACTGCAGCTTTAAAAAAATAGGATTTAAAAATGCAAACGTCTTTTGGTGAAGCACGCTGATTGATAACTTGCACAGAAAAATTTTGTACACCAATGAAAAAAATTTTACCGTTCAGGAAAAATTTAACAAGCAAAATGATAATGTATGCGCGGCATCTGAACGGATCTCAAGGTTGGAAAAGGGTCATCACCCAGCTTATGTCATGGTTTGGTGGGGTGTCTTACGATGGGGTCACTGACCTGCATTTCTGCAAAAAGGATTCAAAACATCGGCCAAAGTTTACAAAGAAACCGTTTTGGGAGCTGTTGTGAAGCCTCTTAACAATTCCCTGTTCCAAAACCAGCCATGGACTTTAGCCTTATGGCCGGCCCATAAGGCTAAAACGTCCCAGGCCTGGCTTCGAAACAATTTCCTCTGAATGAATATGGCCCTCAGGCAGTCCAGATTTGAACCCATTGGATTACAAATTGTGGACGGTTTTAGAGGACAAGGTTTGTAACAAAAGATACCCCAACATTGAATCTCTTAAGACTGCTTTGGTTCGAGCTGTGGCCAATTTTCCAATGAACGAGGTTCGTGCAGCTATTGACGATTGGCCAGTGCGACTTAGGCGTGTGTAAAGGCAAAAGGCGGACATTTCGAATAAGTAGATTCTTTTTGGATACAATATACATCAATAAATATGTTAAAAGATATTTGGTCCAAAAACATTAAGTACTTTTTATGTTACAGCATAAAACGTGTGTAACAGTATTTATGTCCCTACTAAGTAATACCTTCAATAATCTGTCCATATTCCCAAATTGAAGTACGCATTTGTTATGTTCATTTCGTCCACTACAACGCCTCACTTAATCGTTTCCCGCCAAAATGTCATTTAATGTTTTAGCGCGACTTATGTCATGTGCCAAAGAGATCTGGCAGAAATGCTTTTGTTGTTGCCACAAGATGTTTTTCTCAAAACTCAAAACATCTGGAAACACAAGGAAACCTTTTTTTTCAATTTACAATGCCCAGCTTACACCTTGGGACGAGTTGTTGTTAATGGATAATCGCTTAGGTAGGTAGGGAAATTGAATCAACAAACATAGTTTGTTGTTGTGCAATCGTGAAAAGAAAGTACAGCTGCAGCCCAAAACAAAAACCGGAACCATGACGAGATGGTGCCTAAAAGTAGTACTCTCTCTTTCTAACCTGTTGGCTATTGGCACCACAAATTGGTCCCCATAGACATTAAACGAAAATTGGTATAAATCCAAGTGACGTCTGAAAATGTTGAACACGACATCAGTTAGCTACAAGCATTCTAAGCGATCGTAACACATCGAGAACGTTACAAGAATTGTACAAAAAATATTTTTTTTATTTACTTTTGTGTTTTATAGATTTTTAAATAAAGTAAGCCCTGATTGTTACTTGAGAGAAAAATAAAATTAACATTTTTACTTGTTTTGTGAATCTTTGCAGTTAAACTAATTTGAGATGGCTCGTACCAAGCAGACAGCTCGTAAATCAACTGGTGGTAAAGCTCCCCGTAAGCAGCTGGCCACAAAGGCTGCCCGTAAATCGGCACCCTCTACCGGTGGCGTAAAGAAGCCCCATCGTTATCGTCCCGGTACCGTGGCCTTGCGTGAAATTCGTCGTTATCAGAAATCGACTGAATTGCTCATCCGCAAGTTGCCATTCCAGCGTTTAGTTCGTGAAATCGCCCAGGATTTCAAGACCGATTTGCGTTTCCAGTCGGCCGCCATTGGTGCCTTACAGGTTTGTACTTTTCCCTCATAATGATACATGTCATTAAAACATATTTTATGTCTAACTACAAAGGTTGAAGGAAATTGGTAGCGGTTTCGTTTAGAATCCAAATAAATTTATTTTGATTGAGTTTGAATACTATTTCTGTTTAAAAAGGACAGAAGGTTGGCACATTTTGCTGGAGGAAATGGATATCGGGGTTGGACGACTCTGTCTAAGGGATCATTCTGTTTTTTTGTCTTAAAAAGCGATCTAACTTTTAAATCATGCATCTACATGGAGGTTAAATTGAAACTTGAATCGATCGAGTCTCATCACAAACTTAATTTCCTTCATATCTGGCATTTTTTGGTCAAATCCTACATTGTCTGTTATGTAGTAATAATTTGTGAATACCCCTACCCCCACCCACCCAAGGGTTAGAGTGTTTACCAAAATTGGCATTCCGTTTGTAACGCCTTGAAATTTTGAAAAAATATTGGCCGAGTTCTATTGCCTGCCTATTCGCATAGGAGGTCCCTAAGGCGAAAATTTTACACAAAAATACACCAGCGTGTGAATGTAGTACTAGGGGAGCATCCCCCGGAAATTTCACCTGAGTAGAAGGTACTTCCTCGGCAGACGCGTGTGTTTCTGGCGCAGCTGAGATCTGTATGTTGCAGCCGTCTCAATTCTTACTGGGGGCACGAAGTTATGCTAACGTTCCGAACATCTGTCTCGCCTGCTATCAGGGACCCAATGACGTGTCCGCCCAAGCCCACTCAGCTGACCCCAGGTCTCTGTGGACGCATCCAGTTCAAATTGCGCGTATCCTCCATCTGGATATCGAAGCAGATCCCCCATAGACGAAGAAGACTTCAAAATAAATATATTGTTGTTACAACAACAACAAGAATACAGAAAAGATTTTGTTTACAGAAAACTATAGATCATTTGCGTTAAAACCCGTTTGTTTTAAATAATTGATATTTTTGGGAAGAAAGTTATTCGAGAATAACCTTAGCGAGTTGAAGCTAGCTCAGTTATCAATCGCTTGTAGTATTTTTTGAATATTTTTTTTTCTATAGCTTACAAACTTCCAAATCAAACGGTTTATCATGCATTAAGCCATTCAGTCTTGTATGCAAAGAAATTTCAAAATTGTAAAATTTTGAAGTTATCACCTTAGCGACCACTTACTCGTTTAATAAACGAGCACCAAAAGAACATGCCTATTATTGATTGTAAAATTCTACGCCATGTCCGCGTGTTTAATAAAAGCACGATATCGGTAGAACAAAACAACCTTTTGTCCTAAAATTTGCATAATAATTGCTTATGGTCACACGCTGTTTGAGATTTTAAATGGGCGAATAGGTCCAGGGGAAAAAAGTCAAGGGACAAGGGTGTCTCACAAAAAAATGCACTTATTTGGGTATTTACTAAACAAATTTTAATTTTTGTTGACGAACATTAACTTCAAACGGAACTGTTAGTTGGGACGCACTTCATACCTCTAAAAGGGCTGTTGCTGTGCGTTTCGGTTCAAGTGGCTTAAAACGGGCCATCAATATGGGAATCTTGTTACTTAAATTAGGGAAAATTTTGCTACCAATTCATTTATGGATTTATTTTGAAGTTTTGAGTTAGATTAAAAGGTCCAAAAGAAAGGACCACCAGTAAATATGCGCATACGAACACTCAGATTAATGAAAATTATGCTACGAATCCAAATATGGACTCATATTAAAGACTAGCTAAGGTTGTGGAGTTGGTCTTAAGGAGCCAAAAAAAACTCGCGCTATTCCCGTTGTCGTCATCTTTGAGTCAGAGTCACCTTGTGTCGTCGCCCAACTCACATCAACAACAATTTGGTATTTCGTAAGGACGATGCCTGATTATCGGAAATGTAGATTTTGTTACGAATTCAATTATGGATTATTTTTTGCGTTTAGGGTTGGACTCGAGGGACCCAAAAAAAACTCAGCACTACTCCCATTAGTCGGGACGCAATTAAAACATCAAAAATGGCTGTTGCTGGACGTTTCGGCTTAATACAGGCGAAAAATATGGACATTTGATTCCTTCAATTAGAGGAAGATTTTTCTACTAATTCAATTATGGTCTCATTTTGAAGTTTTGCCTTTGATTAAGAGGCCAACAAACGGCCCTTAGGTTTAAAAGAAAAAATAATGAAAATTATGCTACATAATGAAGACTTAGTTTCGGCTGGATTGATTTATATTGAAGACTGTTAGGCCTTAAGCTCAATCCGGTCCATATAACCGATTGCCCCTTTTCGTCGTCATCCTTTTTTTAAACCAACGACACCTCGTGTCATCGTCGACGTCACATTAGAACCAATTTGGTGTTCCGTAAGGACGATGCGCCGAGAAGCCTGTTTATCGGAAATGTAAGAGAACAGAAACCAAATCTCTAACACTTGCATCGGCTGATTCCTTAGTTGTGGTATTTTATCAAAATCGGCAGGAGTGTTGAAAAAAAGAATTGAACGAGAATGATGTGAAGGTGCATAACAATTCAATAGGTTTGTAGGTGATTTTTGACTTCATAAAACAGCCTTTAAGCATGTATCGCTCCAGGAACAACACCAACTTATTTTAATAGAGCAGTCAATCAGGGCTGTCATCGAAACCATGCCTTTTTTGCTAATTGTCGTTTTTGCAAACAAATGTTGGTTTCATTTGGTGTCATGAGACCAAGTTGGTTTTGTCCATTTCGAATGTAAATAAAACCAATGTTCGAATTAGCTGTTGCTGATTAAACCGATAACATTGGTTTTCATGACACCAAAGCATTTTTCTTATCGTTTTCAAATCCAATAGTGACAAAATTGGTTTCTATGACAGCCCTGAATAAACAATATTTCCGCAAGTAAACAAATTGCCTGCTACATTACCGATCTCACCAGCGTGAGACTGGCATCGTTTGGAAGATACTTTTTGAACTTTTGATGGCTTAGAAAGTACAATTTGTCTTAAGTGAATACAATTTGAAGCGAACGCCGAAGTAAATGAAGGCACAAATCTTGAACATATCTATTTTTTTGCATTTTAGTTCACATAATATGTGACAGCGCACAGAGAAAGGGAACTAAGGGTTAAAAAATCAATTTTCATTTTTTCTTTTCTTTTTTTGATGTGGACAACGTCTAAGCATTGAATGAGACCGATCCCATGCCCCAAAAGTGTTCCCTCCCAGAGATATGCGCGTTTTATGAAAGTGAAAGATACACGTATTTAAATCTTTAAAATGGCTCTCCTGAACAAAACTGGTTTTTACCCTTAGGTCCCTTTCTATTTTGCGTGTCACATATGTTTTTGCTTAAGTATAACATTTCCTTTGTTTCGAGGATGTACAGCAGTTTCCGCAAAGAACAATTTATGGGCATTTTGCGATTGCAATTCCTGGTCACAAAGACATTTCAAGAAGGACAAACAATTTTGCTTTTATATCCAAAGCACATTTTTTGACTGGGAGCGCACATATGTTGCCCTGATTTTTGTTTATAGTTGGGTATATTCTAAAACTAACAGATTCGCAACAGCTACGACATTATGTGTCGCTACTACAACGACAAAAACAGTCGTCTGTACAATGTCGACGTCACAGTACCTTGCAGAATATCAAATATGTGACAGTAGTATTCAATAATTGACGACACTGTCTTCTGGAGTATCAAATTACTATAGGCGACGCCAGACGACAATGGGAATATAGGTCTATTAAGGGGGAGTGTATATCAGCTATTTATGGGGGAGTGTATATCAGCTTCAATAATTGACGACAATGTCTTCTGGAGTATCAAAAAACTATAGGCGACGCCTGACGACAATGGGAATAGGTCTATTAAGGGGGAGTGTATATCAGCTTCGGTCTAGCTGAACTTGACCGCGAATTACTTGTTTGCTGTATGTAAACTAATATCACTTTTCTATCGTCCCATTACAGGAAGCCTCTGAAGCCTATTTGGTCGGTTTGTTTGAAGACACCAACTTGTGCGCTATCCATGCCAAGCGTGTAACCATTATGCCGAAAGACATCCAATTGGCCCGCCGTATCCGTGGTGAACGTGCTTAAGCAGCTATCGTCGCCGCCGGCAATAACAGCAGCATCTTGATAATATCAATGCGCTATAAACTGCAGCAACAGCAACAACCACATATAACAAAATACAACATTTCTTTTATACATTTTAATTATTATCTCTCTTATACTTATCATTTATATTAATAATATAACACTAACTATATGCAAAACATAAATATGCAAGCAAGAGCAAAAAAAAACTTTTTTTTTATTATTATTAAGATTTAGAAGAATTCAGAACAACATCGAATGATTTCTTCTAACTTAGATTTAAACAACAACAAAAATTCAAACCATAAAAACAGCAACAGCATACAAGTTTATTCAAATATAAATAAACGCAAGTAAAGAAAAACAATTATATCTAATAACATCTATATAAATATATATATATTATTAGCAGTAAGAAAACCCACAATAACAAATAACCACTTAAAATATTTTAAGAAATTATTCAACAGATAACATGCATATATATATATGTATTTTAAATGGTAGACAACATAAAAAGAAACACAAATATATATATATATAAATATACGATCATTTGATTGATTTATTATTATACAATATTTACTAGCTATGTAAGATTTGACGATTATAAACAAAAATTGATATATCTGTGTTTATCGATTCGATTCAACAACAACAGACGGATCCAATCTTTAGACCATTGCTTAAATATTCAAATAAATACAAACCACAACAACAACAACACTCATATATTCTTTTGGAATGCATCAAAAGGCAGATGTAACTCTGAACAACACACCCGAGGAACATTAACATCTACCAACAATACCACATCCTGCTAAGACAACCACTCTTGATCGTCTTAAGGAATATTGAGCCGTGGATCTTGAAACACGATTTACTACCGACACAAAGCTACCAACAACAGCAGCAACAACCGGTTGCGGCAGTAAGTCTTCGTTGTCAAGTTTTGAAGGCTTTCTTCGGTGGCGTCTAAAATCAAACGCTGCGAGGAAAGCCAACGCCATCATATAATATTATTCAGAGGGCTTACAAAATAACGTTTAAAACATCTGAAATTTTGACCATTAAACGTTAACAAAAACGAAGATTATATAACAATAAAACAATGTTTAAATGAACAAATCAAAAAAGATAAATAATGATAATTAATACACGAAAAACAAATATATTAGCGAACAATATTTATCGATGTTAGTTTTCGAGAAATGAATTTAGAATAATTCAACTTTCATTTAAGTAGCTGTATTAAAATAAGAAGTTTTACATTGAGCAAAAGGAAAGACATCCACTCTGGCTGGGCCTACACTTCACCTGCTCCTTGCTACTACCAACATCCGGAGAATGCCCCAGAGTTAGGGTTTACATTTTATAATTCAAACCACCATCCATCCCCCACATTGCACCCCTAGCCCTTGTGGCGTGTTGTGTGGTCTCACGCACAGAAATCTCAACATCTCGGATGTTTTAACTTTTCAAATGTAACGCTTGAAGAACGATTTCAACACATTTGTCCACAAATCTAATCTGCAACATAAAAAGCTGATTTAAAAACGGGAATATCATATTAGCAAATTAAAAGCAAGACGTTTTTACACCATTATTTTTTTAATTATTCATACTAACAATTTAATTTTTTTTCTATATATATTATTTACTAACCAACAAACAACATTTATAACCAACAAGAAATGTCAACAATATTTGACAAATATTTTTAAGAAATTTTATTCATTTTTATACTTTTTTTGTCCTTTTTATGTTTATTGTTTTTTAAGAGTAATCACATTTAACATTAATTTTTTTTCTTTCAAATATTACTTATACAAAATAACCAATCAATTTTATTATATTTCAACAACAACAAAAAAGCACAAAAATTCCAAAAAAAAATTAAAAATTATAAAAAAAATAAATGATTAAATTCATAAAAAAAAATCTGGGTTTTCAAAGGAAGATCCAGCCACAAAAAATCCCCTATGTGTTTTTATTTCTTCAAATTGTAAGAAAAGGTTTTGAAAATTCTCCGGGGGTGACTGCAACTGTGCGATTCCTAAAATGCCAGCTAACACCGAGAAACAATTCAGAATGATGTGAGGCTAAATTGCAGATTATGAGGAGGTTGGTAACTGCAATTACCAAAAAATAAGTCGTCGTCTTAGGAGTCGCTAGAGTATTTTGGTCAAAACAATGAATAAAGGCACTCGGGTCCTGAGGACAAAATCAAGGATTTGATTATATAGGGTGATCCATCTAGAGGTGTTTTTTCACAGATTTCGCGTGAATTGTATTAAACCTTATTTTTTATTTGTTTTCAGTACTGTTTGACATTTTATCATGGAAAGACTTACACCGCAACAACGTCTCCTAATTGGTAACTGCATAATGGAGATGAGCGATCGGTAAGAAACTGGCTTCGGCCAATTTTTTTCAGTGATGAGGCCCGTTTCTTTCTCTTTTTGGACCGGTGAAGTCTATGCTGACAAACCAGCTACTATTCAGGTTTTGAAAGCCAACATTACGCGTGTCATTGACGCCATACCGGTCGAAATGCTCAAATAATTCATTCAAAATTGGACTTTCTTTATGGACACCCACGGCGTAATTGCGGCCAACCCTTGAAGGATATTATATTCAAAAAATAAATGGCATAATATTTCCATTCGAACAAGAACAATGATTTGACACTTGATTTAAATTTTTTTATTTTGAAAAAAAAAATACCTCTAGATTGCAAAGTGTATAAATCATGCTGGAGAATACTTTGAAAAAATATTCGCATTTTCATTATTAGGCATAAATATTCGCATTTTCATTTTTAGGCAAGAAATATACATACATATATGGCAGCCCTAGTACAAATAAATCAGCAACTACTCTCCCGCCAAAGGAAGCATTAAGTTTACAAGAGTAATAAAAAAAGGAATTCAAAAGGCAAAGCTCAATTTTTACAAATCATACCGGGAAGCTATATATTAAGAGTGTTCGTTTACTTTTCCAGTAAAAATTTGCAAGTTTCTACTTTTGAGAGCGTAAGGCTAATTTTACTCTATTAAAATTTGCAAGAAAAGTAAACGGACGGCTTCCAGTAAAAATTTGCAATGAAACAGCTGATTTGGTTTACTGATTGCATTTCATTTTATTTTGAATTTTAAATTGTTTGGATTTGTAATAAAAAATGAGCAGAAGAAAACTTTTTTCTTTCTAATTTCAGTGATTAACATATATATTAAATAAAATAAAATTATATTCCAATTTTTACTTACCTATTCTGTTGTGTTAATTTATTTTTACTTTTATTTGTTTACATAAAACAGCTGATTTAAACAACTCTTGCAAATTTTGGTTGGCTAAAATTTCTCCAACCAAAATTTGCACACTTCTTACATGTCAAAATGTTCTCTCTCTGGCTCTCATTTACTAAACTTTTTGTGTAAACGAACACGATCCAGTTACAATTTGCACAAATTTGCAAGTAAACGGACACAATTAATAATTTCAATCGCAGAACTTAACACTTTTTAAAATGGACTTTCTAGAAGCTTTTGAACGCTTTTATTATTCTAAAGCTTCTGCAATCCACAAAGAAACTCTCGCTTCATTTCCCCCGCTGATACAAAATATTCTAATTTTGCTTTGGAATTCAGTTGTGAATCGTTTGTGACGCCGACCAGTTGCACTTACAAAGAAATCAGACGAACAGACTGCAGCCAGGCGTGATGTATGAGAATATGAAAAATAAAACGATACTCGTAACGGGTGCAGGAGCAGGTAAGAGTTCCCAATATTTCAATGCTATGGCACTGTCATAACATTTACAGTTTTTTGAAATACTTCCCTAGTCTATTTTGCAAATGAATGACCTCTGGGCAATGTTTTTTTTTCTCCTTTCACATTATCACTCTTTCTATTTCGCCCTTTGTAAGTGTTTGTTCTGATTTACTAATGTAGGTTGTTTTTCTTGTTTGCTGTGTTGTTCTTCTTTAAGGCATAGGTAACGTTTTATGTAAACAACTGGCGGAGGCCGGAGCAAATGTTATCGCACTGGCACGATCTTCGGAGCAACTGAAGGAATTGAGAACATTTAATGCATCCATCAAAACACTGCAGGTCGACCTCAAAGACTGGCAACAAGTCCGAGAGGCATTAGCAAGTGTTCCGGCACTTGACGGTTTGGTCAACAATGCCGGAATTGCGATAATTCGGCCATTTTCCGAATTAACTGAACAAGATTTTGACGAGTAAGTAGATAAGAATGTTTTGTTAAGTTTTAGAACATTAAGGTGTTATTGAGAAAGTCTAGATACGAGTACATAATTAAGATTTGATAGCAAAAACACTGGGATCTAGAGTCTTTGGAGCTGTTGTTTTTAAGCAATTCATTAATTTGGAAAAGGTGTCAATGCTTTTTTTATGGACATAGGAAATGACCTTTAAATAAGCAAATAATTGTTTTAGAAGTCTGTTATGCAGATAAAATTTATCCTCAATGTGAATATTGTTTGAAAACTGGTTGTTGTTACAACAATATATTTTATTTTGAAGTTCGATATCCAGGAACTGGATGCGTCCACAGAGACCTGCTAGTCAAATGAGTGGGCTTGGCCGAAAATGATGGCTGGCAGGACAGATGTCCGGAACGTTAGCATCAATTCGTGCCCAATAAGAATTGAAGCAGCTGCACCATCCGGATCTCAGCTGAGCCAGAACCACTCGCGCTTGCCGAGATAGTAGCTTCTCCTCAGGTGAAATATCCGGGGGATGCTCCCCTAGCACTACACTCACACTTTAGCTGGATACTGCTGCTGCGACTTTATCAGCGTGGATGTTTTTTAGACCTGCCTGATAGTTTCGATGATCTCCCTTGTATCGCTGGACCCCTCTCTATAGTAAAGGTCGTACCTGATCTGCCTGGGCGGAGGCATCCTGTCCAAGAGATGGAGGTTAGGATGACTTCTGCGAAAATACCCTAGCAGGTATTGCTTAGACAGCAGGAAATTGTGTCTGCGCACTGTAAGGACCTTCGTCTCCTCACGTAGATGGTTCTCAGAAGACATAAGAAGACACCCTGTTGATGTTCTGAGGGCGGCATTCTGGCAAGTCTGAATTTTCTTCCACTGCGTCGTACTCACGTTCGGCGACCATACAGGTGCTGCGTAGTTTGCTACAGACCGACCTATCGCTTTGTAAGAGGTCAACAAGGTTTCTCTGTCCGCTCCCCAAGTACTGCCGGCAAGTGACTTGAGAGCCTTGTTCCTACTTTTGAGTTTATCGCAGATAGCTGTAGTATGTGCAGAAGATCCAAGCATTTTGGGGTAGTTGGTAGTCGGGATGTTGGCGTCATCGACTTTCACATTGAGTGACAACCGCACCTTTGCGGTCCATGTAGTAAACAGTGCGGCTGATGATTTGTAGGCGAATATTTTCAAATTCCTCGCAGTGAAAAAGCGTGCTAAGTCGGTGAGGTAATAGATCATTTTCTCGCAGATGTCATCCACTTTAGGTCCTGACGCCAGAATTTTGCAATCATTAGCGTACGACACAATTTCAATGCCTTCTGGTGGTGCAACAAAAAGTTAATATATCCTCATCCTATGAGGGAGGTTTTAAAAATTATATCGTCTTCAGAATGCCTTAAGTTCGGAGCCAGGGAGCCCTCACGGTCTTGAGCATTATACCGCCTTCTGGTGGTGCATTAGTTTTAGAGAGGTAGACGTTACACAGAGCCGGGGATATCACTCCACCCTGGGGAACTCCTTGTTTAACTCTACGGGTCTTCGACTTCCTGTCTTTAAATTCTACATATGTCTGGAGCCCACTCATATAGTTTAAGCCCCAACGTTTCAAACTGGGCGGAAGGGACGTTTCTGCAATGTCCTTGAACTGAGTGGCATGATTGACTTGTCGAAGGCTTTTGTTAGGTCAAGAGCCACGAGGACCATCCTGTCGTTTGGCTTGTTCTGGTTAAGGCCGCGACTTATACGTGTGGTGATGGCGTGTAAAGCAGCTATTGATAAACAGCAGAAGGAAGGTGTTCGATCAGGTTGGAGAGGAGCAGTGCCTCAAGCGCCTTCAATACTGGAGAAAGCAAGGAGATCTGCCTGTACGATGCTCCTGTACTTGCGTCTTTGTCTGGCTTCAGTAGCGGAACCACTCTGCCCATTTTCCAGGCATCGGGAACTAAGTGAGTGGCTAGCGACAGATTGAGCACTTTGGTCATGTACCCAGCGCCTTTGATGATTTTGCGCTGCGGATGATACAAGCAACTTCGCCAATGGTGAATTGTGGTGGTGCTTCTTCGACTCGGAGAGCCCGGATACGACGCAATACTCTGCTTATCACTCTATGGGTGCTTAATAAAAAGCCGGTTTCAATATTACGCGCACTGCTTCGGGTCTGTCACTTTTCTATCACCAAACGTGACGGCTGTCCGATCATCTTTCCTTCCAGGGTTAGGGAGCGATTTGACCGTTGTCCACAACTTACCAATTCCGGAACTTAAGTTGCACTACTTAAGTGATCTAGCCATTTGTTTCGCTTATTTTTGTTAGTTGTTGAGATCCCTAATTCTAGGGTCAGTAGGGTTGGAGCGACGAATGTCATCACGATCTCTGCGAGTTCCGCAGCCTCTGCTGATAAATATGGTCGTACTTCGGGTATTCGACCAGCAGGAATATGGCGACCGGTTGCTGCGTTGATGATGGCCCGTAACTTTTTCTCGGCTTCCTGAACATCCGACGGAATAGCTAATTTTTAAAAGCTTCTCTGAAGGCTTGCCAATCAGCCTTTTTTGATTAAGATACGTACGGCACTCAGAGGTTATAACTATTTATGCGGAAAATTATGGGATCCGATCCTAGTGAGATGACGGGTTGCCAGGTGACGTAGTTGATCAGGCCAGGCGATGCCATAGTAATGTCTGACGAGCTTTGGCAATCGCCCATAATTCGCGTGGGGCGTCCTCATTCACTGTACAGAACGTAGAGCTATCAATTTGCTATGACCCTCTGGTCGTTGTCTAGGAGAGAATGCCACAGTTCGTGGTAAGCATTAAAGTCACCTAGGACCAAACGGTTATTGCCTTATAGCAGATTGCTAATTTCAGGCAAATAACGAAATCCCTCGACTGTCGGTTCTATGTACCGGATTGACCCGAAACAAACACTCTTCGGCCAGGGGCAGTCACCTCAACAATATGTGGTTTTTGTGGAAAACTGGTAACTTCTGTGCTGTGCTGTTCTGACGATAATTTCTATTGTGTAAGCAGCTCCGTAGCGCTATCTTGTTAGAACCAAATGTCTTCTAGATTACGGGCTTCAATTTCAGGTAGCAAAAAATCCGACGTCATGGCGCGATAGCTAGCGAGCACCATTTAGGGTAACATTCTGGCCATCATCATTTTTGAAAAAATATGGACCAATGATTCCACTAGCCCATAAACCACATCAAGCCGTGGTTTTCTCTGGGTATAATGGCACCTCTTGAGCCATTTGAACGTTGCCGTTGCGTCAGAAATGGGCCTCATCACTGAACAAAATTTTGCTCGAAAACAGCGGATCTTCCCGTTTCTCACCGAGTGCTCATTTCCATAAAACGGTTTCCAACATTTAAGGGAAATTATATTCTAAAAATAAATGGCATAAAATGTCCTTTCGAATTAACAATAATGATTACACACTTGATTTGAATTTTTATATTTTTTTTGTTCTGAAAAAATGCCATTAGATTGATCACCCGATACAATAAAGAAACATGTGTACCTAGAAATTTTACTGAATAATTTTAAGTACACTGCTGTGAAATTGGACTGAGAAGTGCTGTGAATTTGTGTTTAGAAGGAAATAGCTTGTCAACAAAATAACAGTCCAAAACAAATTGCATATTTGGAAGAAGTACATAAACGCCCGTAATCTCCAGACCTAAACCCAATAAAAAGTATTAATAAAAAATCAATGGATTCGTAAACTCAATATGACTTCTAAAGAATCGCTTATGATCATTGTTATCGAACGGCATACAAATGGAAAGTTGTACTAAAAAATTGGTGAAAAGTATGACCCTTCGTCTACAATCCTTTAGCCGTTACACACAAAGTATATATTTACCTTAAAAATAAATTTTTATTTATTTTCATTTGGTGTACGTAAACTTTTTTTTTACGTAATTTTACATTTTGATGTTTTCGTGTGAACGATCATACATTTTAAGTCAGACTTTTAAAAAAAATCGGCTAGTATCTTCCTTAGTAACTAGTATAATAACATAATACAGGGTGGCTGATGAATATTGTTACAGTCAGAAACTCAAATAACTTTTTTCTCAGTGGTATGGAATTCATTTTTTTTTTTCATTCATTCATTTTTCTTTTTAAAGCTCATTCAATTTTATTAAATTAAGCTAAATTAGTTTTCAAAATAATGGAATTTAAATGACACCCCCCCCCCCCCCCCCCCCCTCCTCGTTGATGCATGTGCGGCATCTTTGTTGTTCGTTACTGCTGGGAGAGTTGAGAAAGGAATTGCCGCAATTGTTTCTCGAATGGATTGCTTTTAGTTCGTTCAAATTTTTTGGTTTTGCTTTGTAGACTTCCTGTTTGCAATAACCCCGCCAGAAAAAGTCAGGTTCAGTAAGGTCAGGCGAGCTGGGGGGCTAACGGAATCTGGGGTTTCTGGATATCAGCTTATTGGGAAATTTTCGTCGCAATTCTGTCATAACAGGCGGGGCAATGTGTGAAGTTACACCATATAACTGAAACCACACAGAGTTGAAAAAAATTCTCATTCGGCGTTATTCTGGATAGAAAAACTCTCTCAACATGCTAAAGTAATGGTCTCCAGTAAACGTTTCTGTCACAACAGACCGGGCAATGTGTGGAGTTGCACTATATTACAGAAACCACACAGAGTTGAAAGAAATTCTCATTCGGCGTATTCTGGATAGAAAAACTCTCTCAACATGCTAAAGTAATGGTCCCCAGTAAACGTTTTCTTCGAAGAAGAAGAAGGGCCCGACATGCAGCGTGATGAAACTGCACGCAACACTGTGACACGAAATGGATGCAATTCCATCTCATGGAGTATCTGTGGGTTGGAACCACTCCATATTCGACAATTTTGTTTGTTTATGTTGCCGTTTAAATCGAAATGGGCCTCGTCAATAATTCAAAGACAGTTCAACGTGTTTCCGTCCTATTCCACTGTTTGAAGCATCTTCTGGCCAAGAATTCCAAGCGAATCAAGAAGTCTGCTGCGTTAAGTTTGTTGGCCATTTGAATTTTATATGGGAATAAGTCCAAATCTTTGTGCATAATTGACGGCACTGACTGTCTGTTTATACCCATTTGAGCAGATAAGCTTCTTGTCGAAAATCTTGGATTGTTTTATATGCCAGCAGCTACAGCAGCGATTGTTTCCTCCGTCCGAACTGAAGGTTTCGATGGTAAGGTCTTCTGTTGACAAGTCTTATTATAGTCCATCTGCTCGAAGGATTGCCGCCAAACGTGCGCCTATACACAGCGGCGGACAATCCAAATTCTTGTTTCAGTTTCCCAGTTATCTATTTTTGTTAAACCTAAAAATCAATCTGCAAAAAAAAATTAACCAGATTCATTAAATAGAAAAAAAGTTACTAATGTCATGTACTTATATACTAAATCATAAATGATTTCGGTGCTTGCTTTTTTGTAAATCTTGGGTGTACGTAAAACCTCTATGACAAACAACAACTAAACTGATCCTATCAGCTTGTGGAGTAATTCCTCATTCAAAAGTAGTAAACTTTTTTAGTTCACGGTAGATAAGAATATTTCGTTTAGTTTAGAACATTTTATTGAGGAAAACTAGATCATAGTAAACGATTGGATAGTAAAAGAGTCTTTGGAGCTATCGTTTGTTTGGAAGAAGTGTCAATTCATTTCATGAACAAGGAAAATAATTTGTTGTAGAAGTTTGTTAAGCAGATACAATTAAGAAACTGGTAATTGTTGATATTTTAGGTAGGCTGAATGGGTTTAGGGACTATCTTCTTATTCAAGATTCTTCAATAGTTCAAATAGTTACAAAGTGAGGAAACGGCAACCTGTACGAAACTGTAAGCAGTTTATAAAAGAGTTAATATTTTTGCTAAATATTTTCAATGTAATATAAAGAGTGGTCCAACTTAAACGCACAATGTTAATTGTAAATAAAACACAAAGTTTTCAGAGCTATATGTTAGTATTTTTTATTACGAATAAAGAATCTATGACAATTATGTGTGAAACAATATAAAGGCCAAATGCTCGCCACGGCGTCGGTGTTATACCTCTATCCGATGGTGCATATTTCAACGACTGAGACATAATGTGGGTTCAATGTCGTTAGTGAGCCGAATTATTCTATCCTTTAGCTTTTGAATTGTTCTAGGCTTATTGACGTACAGTTTTTCTTTCAAAAAAGAAGTCCAACTGTGTCAAGTCACATCAACGTGAGATATCACGGTCATTGAACTTCTCGCGCAAAAGAGCCATTGTTTCGTTGGCTGTGTGGTAAGTGGCACCATCCACATATCGTACAGGTCCATATCCTCAATTTCTGGCCACAAGAATCCCGATGTCATTTCGCGATAGCGAACATCATTAACGGCAACTGCTTGGCCGACCTTATTTCCGAAGAAGTAGGACCCGATGACGCCGCCAGCCCATAAGCCGCAGGAGTGTTTACATTTCCTACAGGCCCGGTTTGCTGAAATTAGCGGTGAATTCGCCCGATTGTGGACGCTTTCGGACGATAATGCTGACCAAAAATATCACGAAATGCATTTTGATTTGAACGTCCATTTTCGTAAGAGGCTTAAACAAGCACTGCTCAATTGTGTACCTCTCCATGGTTGAATTTGTCAAACACTGAAAAAAGGTCAAATTACGTTAGGCAAAAAAACTTGATGTTAAACCAGGACTCACAATTTCACATTGTGCACTATGGTTAGAGCACCCTTTTCGTAGTTGTCTCTTAAAATCAAAACCAATAAACAGTATTGGGCGTTTCGTGTTGAGTGGAAGATCGCCCACATGTCGTTCGTCAACAACCAAGACGTTCCAATGAACTAACTAAAGTTATTCAATATGCACATAAGCTGTTGTCGTAGCGCCAACTGTGTGTCGGGGTGACAGCCCTTGGCTGAAGAACTGCTCTTCGGGTCAATCCGGTCCAATGAACCGGCTTTCGTGGGATGGCGTACTCTATGACTTGTCTAACATTAATTCTCAACGACTCACTATAACAAAGTATATCCTTCTTTTCAGCACATTCGATGTAAATATTAGGGCCGTCTTCAATGTCACCCAAACATTGTTGCCGAAACTAAAAGACAACTCCAGCATTGTGATGGTATCCTCTTTGGCCGCTTCCAGATCATTCGACGGTCACTCGGCTTACAGTGCTACAAAGGCCGCCTTAGATTCCTTAACACGTTCTTTGGCCTTGGAATTGGGCCCGCGAAAAATACGCGTGAATTCGGTAAATCCCACCGTTGTATTGACTAAGATGGGTCGTGAAAATTGGAGTGATCCCGCCAAAGCTGATCCGCTGTTGGCTCATATACCTCAGCGTAGGTTCTGTGAAGTTCAGGAAGTCGTTGATGCCATGGTATATTTGTTGAGTGACAAATCTAGCTTTGTCAATGGCCATCATCTGAATTTGGAAGGCGGTTATTCGGTCTCATAGAAGGAATATTAAAAAAAAACTGCATGTGTTTTTTTTATTGTTATGCTATTTTTTATTTTTAATATGCATTCATAATTCATGTATACACAAAATAAAATATTTTATTTGTAAATCTTGGGGATACATACATTTCACGATGTACATTTTTTTCTTTTGTTTCGTGTTTTCTTTACTAGCCTATCAACTATAATTAAAACAAATTAAAAAAGTAAAAGAAAAACGTTACCAATATGTTAAAAGAAAACATTATTACAAAGTTCTGTTTTTTTTTTTAATCTACGCGGGGTGGAGTTTTTAACTTTTCTAAAATCTAATTTCATTTGAATGTTTCTTCTCCGTGGTACATACATATATATACGAGTACATAATTAATTTTATAAAAAGATACATTTTTATGTTTTGAACATGACAATGTATTCGCATGAAATTTGAAATTCGAATGAAACACTTTTTAAAATGCTTTTAAAACACTACGATTGTTGTTAAAACAAAAAAACAAAACGGAGAGAGAAAATGAATTGCAATTTCTTATTTTGCTTGCAGTCGAATATTTACGAGCCCACTTTCATTTGTTGTTGATTTTGGATTTGTTGCTTCTTTTCACGTTCTCGTCGTCGTAGTTTCTTGCGTCTTCGATCGATACTGGCTAAGTCGCTTTTAATGATGTTGTAGGTTTTTCGCAAATCTTGGATTTGTTTCAACAATATTGCAATACATTGATCGGGATTAAGGGAGGGATCTGAAAGATAAGAAAATAACAAAGATTAGATTAAAACGTTGAAAAATAATAATAAAAAGATACAGCCAGTCATTTATAATTGAAAAAAATCGCCATACAAGTAAAGCCAGTTTCAAGTCCGGGTAGGAACATCAGAAAGTTTCAGCGGCAAATTTTCCACCTCCATAATCTACCTCAAAGCTTTGTAAAAACTTTTCTATAAAAATTGTTTCGAGCCGATATAAACTGGTCGGTTATATCGTGCCAGCGTCGGAATCTCTTCATAAAAATATTCCTAATAAAATTACAATTGAAAATAAACATGTAAATTGTTGTTGTTGTAGCGGCACACACAGTGCCGAGGTGACAGCCCTTGGCCGAAGAATTGCTGCTTCGGGTCAATCCGGTGCATAGAACCGACTTTCGCATATTCGGCCGGACTAAAGCTTTTCTACTCTCCACCAATAATTGCGTTCAAGTACGGCATTGACAAAATTAGGAGAAAAGGGTTGTTAGAAGTGGGTCCTCGAATTTAGCCAAATCGTGGAATTAATGTCATATTAAGATTCGTGAGAAAATTTCACTGTTTTAAGTAACCACACGTCTATTGATGAAGGGGCCGACTTTTGGTTCATTGGGCCCGTAGAGTTAACATTTTAAATATGGCTACATACAGAGTAGAGCGCGGTAATTTGCTTATTTGGGAATCAAATAAAACAATTATGAAACTTAGAAAAAATTATTTTATATTTTAATTATATTGACCAGTAAAGGAATTTTTAAATAACATGGTTTTAAATAGTGTATCTATCTAGCAAATGTCGACCTTCGCTATCCACACACTGCTGCATACGTTTTTTGAAGTTTTCATGAACTCTAACAGGAACTCTATCCACATGAACTTTAACAGACATGTCGACTGGTATTCTGCCCATTTCAGCCTCAATATTGTTACGAGTAATTAGGTCTTCCAAGGTGTTGGAAGGGTCAGGTAAGCCCAAAAGAAAAAATAGCATGGGGCTAAGTCTGGTGAGCGTGCCGGCCAGTTCACATCATCCCTCAAAATGATAAGCCGTCTAGGAAACATTTGCCTTAAACAATTCACGGTAACCCTCGCTGTATGTGCAGTGGCACCATCCTATTGAAACCATGTATCCTCTAATTGCATTGCCTCAAGAGCCGACTAAAAAGAGTCTGGAAATGCCAAGAGCAAGTAATTACTTCTGAGCAGAGATTTCGAAGATTGCAGTACTGCTTCTCTAACACTCGATGTTTTATGGCGTTGTAATCCTTCCCTCAGGTCTCCTTCGTACACATGACAAATTTTTGCTGTTCGCAATGAAGTTACCCAATTTACAATTGATTGCTGTCCAGGAACATTGATGCCGTGCGTGAACTTATAATGCAAGATCGTCATGTGACATACCGTGAGATAGAGGCATCCTTGGGCATTTCTTCCACGAAAACGTATGTTCTCGTTGGATCCCTCGCAATTTGACAATCGCTCAAAAAAAGGCTCGTGTTGATTGGTGCAAAGAAATTAAAAAAAAAAAAAGGTTGCGATGCTTCAAATGAAGTTTATAAGATCGTCACAGGTGACGAATCATGGATCTATGCGTATGAGCCCGAAAAAAAGCAATCGACCGTGTGGGTCTTTAAAGACGAGCCAAATCAAACGATCAGCGTTCGTGGAAGAAGCACTTCGAAGCAAATGGTCGTCTGTTTCTTCGGCAAAACTGGTCATGTGCCGACTGCTCCGCTTGAGCAACGTAGGAGGTCAATTCTGAGTGGTACACCACAATTTGTTTGCCTGAAGTCTTCGGAGAAATTCGAAAAACGAACAAGAGAAGGCGAATCATTGTGCACCATAAAAATTCGAGCTCTCACACATCGGCTCAAACCAGCGCCTTTTTGACAGGCAAAAACGTCGAATTGATGGGTCATCCGCCGTACAGCCCTGACTTGGCACCCAATAACTTATTTTTATTCCCGCACATCAAGAAAAAAATGCGTGGTCAACGATTTTCGTCACCATAAGATGCTGTTGAAGCGTTCAAAAACCATGTTTTGGAGGTGTCTCAATCGGAATGGAAAAAGTGCTTCGACAATTGGTTTGAGCACATGCAAAAGTGTATAAATCATGCTGGAGAATACTTTGAAAAACAATAAAACCATTTTTGATGATAAATATTCGTATTTTCATTATTAGACCAGAAAAATATATAGCAGCCTGTATATGAAATTTGTAGCCAAGTTTTCGACATTTTCTGCGCAGATAATGGCTACTTTTTTGAAGGGACATTTTAGAGTTTCGACTATTGTGTTTTCGAAATCAGCAAAAACAAGAATCTAATGGAATATCTTTTACAATCTGAATATCGTAGTAGAGGTATGTGCCAGTCAAATTGTATAAAAACTGTTTTAAGAAGTTGTAGATCACGTTCACTTAACGTTCCATTATGCGGATAACATCTAGAATCAGTGCAACGAGCACTATACAATTTTTTATGTGACCTGGACCTTAAGTCCAAAGCCGGCTCCAAACGTTTGCTTATTAATTATTAAAAATAAGCTGAATTGAAGACTAGTTCCTTTCACGTAAATTTACCGGCATTTACGAGTTGAAAACACCGCCACTAAAACAAGTTAGATGCTTTTCCTGGATTTAAAGCTGAATTTACTTCTGTGATAGTAGTGATAGTCGATAATCAAAATTGGGAAAAATAGCGAATTCGTTTTTTAATACAAAATACCGGGTAGAATTTGCCTTAACTTTTTTTTTTAATTTATTAGTAGAGAAAGAATTTGTCGCATTCTTAGCAGGAAGATATTATCAAAATTGTGTCAAATAAATAAGGGCTATAAGGAAAAACAACCTTTATCGTCCTGCTAGATTCAGTTTAACCATTTTTTATAGCTTTGTGAAAATAAAACCATTAGATCTTGCCAGAAAAAGGCTAAGACATTGATCAGAATTATAAGCAGCCGGAGCATACATTAGGTATATTGCCAGTGTTGTTGTTGTAACAACAATATATTTTTTTTTGTCCTGTTCGCCTATAGGATATCTGCTTCGATATCCAGGTGGAGGAAACGCGCCATATGAACTGGATGCGTCCACAGAGACGCAGAGGGCTTAGCTGAGTGGGCTTGGCCGGACCCTGATGGCAGGCAGGACAGATGTCCGGAACGTTATCATTAATTCGTGCCCAATAAGAATTGAGGCGCCTGCCACATCTAGATCTCAGCAGAGCCAGAATCACGCGCGTCTGCCTTCTCCTCAGGTGATATCTCTGCGGCATGTTCCCCTAGTACTACATTCACACTGTAGCTGGATACTGCTGCTGCGACTTTATCAGCGTGAATGCTGTTCAGACCTGCCTGATAGTTTGGATGATGCAAAGGTTCTATCTTGTACCGCTGGACCTTTTTCTCTCTAGATCATAAAGATCGTAGCTGAACTTCTTGGTCAGAGGCATCCTGTCGAAGAGATGTTGGTTAGGGTGACTTCAGCGAAAACACCCTAGCAGGTATTGCTTAGCAGCAGGTAATTGTGTTTGCGCACAGTAAGGACGTTCGTCTTCTCATTTAGATGGTCCTCAAAAGACATAAGGAGACACATTCTGGCAAGTCTGCATTGTCTTCCACTGTGTCGGTCTCACGTTCGCCAAACATACAGGTGCTGCGTAGTTAGCTACAGACCGACCTATCGCTTTGCAAGAGTTCAACAAGGTTTCATTGTCGGCTCTCCAAGTACTGCCGGCAAGTGACTTGAGGACCTTGTTTCTACTTTTGAGCTCATCGCAAATAGCAGAAGCATGTGCAGAGGATCGAAAAAGGCTTTCCAATATCTCCCCAAGGATTTTGGGGTAGTTGGTAATCGGGCTGTTGACGTCATCGACTTTCACATTAAGTGACAACCGCACCTCTGCTGTCCATGCAGTAAACAGTGTGGCTGATGATTTGGAGGCGGATATTTTCTTATTCCTCGTGCTAAGCCAGTGAGGTAAGAGTTTATTTTCTCGCATATGTCATTCACTTTAGGTACTGACGCCAGAATTGTGCAATTATTAGCGTACGACACAATTTCAACGCCGTCTGGTACTGCAGGAATTTTAGAGAGGTAGAGGTTAAACAGAGCCGGGGATATCCCATCACCCTGGGAAACTCCTTGTTTAACTCTTCGGTGCTTCGACATCCTGTCTCTATGACTGGCGCCCACACATATAGTTTATAACCCAACGTTTTAAACTGTGCGGAAGGGAGGTTTAGAACAGATGACATTGAAGGCTTTTGTAAGGTCAAGAGCCACGAGGACCGTCCTGTTGTTTGGCTTGTTCTGGTTAAGGTCGCGACTTATACGTGTGGTGATGGCGTGAAAAGCAGTTGTTGTACTGTGCTGATTGTGGAACCCATGCTGATGATCAACATAAGGAAAGTGTTCGATTAGACTTAGGGAGGAGCTGTGCTTCAAGCGTCTTTGCTACTGGGGAAAGCAAGGAGATCAGCCTGTACGAATCTCCTTTACTTGTGTCTTTGCCTGGCTTCAGTAGCGGAACCACTCTGCCCATTTACCAGGCATCGGAAACTAAGTGAGTGGCTAGCGACAGATTGAGCACTCCCGGGGTTTCCAATTGCTTTAACGTCAGCATTGAGATTCCGCCCGGACCCAGCGCCTTTGATGACTTTGCGCTGCGGATGACATGGACAACTTCGCCAACGGTGAATTGTGGTGGTGCCTCTTCGACCCGGAGAGCGCGGATACTACGCAATACTCTCCTTATCGCCTTATCACTCTCTGGGTGCTTAATAAAAAGGCGGTTAAAATAAAACACGCGCCGCTTCTGATCTGTCAGAGTTCTATTACCTTTCTTCCACGGTTAAGAGCGATTTTAGCGTTGTCAGGATAATTAAGCTTTGTGACAAGATGTCATTAAGCCACGTTAGACTGCTCACAAGGCCTGCATTAGGTCGTTAAACAAATATTACCCTTGACAATTGCTTAATATATTCAAAAGCGTCTTATTCTAGCTTTAGACCTTTAAGGTCCGCCTTATTATGCATGAAAAGTAGATCGTTAAATATAACTTACCTAATTGCACCAGGAAATTATAAGGACACGGTTTGGAACCCGACGTATTTTGTTGTGACTGCTGATGCTGTTGTTGTAAACTATGTCTGGACGCGTGTGTTGTACTGCGTTGAGAAATGTTATCTGAATTCTCATCACTATCAGAACCGGCTGGAAACAAAAGAACAAAACATTTTAGTTTGAGGAAAACTCACAAATCTAAACTGTTTGGCAATTACCTGTTTTATTTTTGTTGCACGTCAAAGCTCGACGCCGCTTTGTTTGCTGTTGCAGCTGTTGTTGTTGCTGCTGTAGTTGTTGTTGCTCCGCTGTAAGCGAACTGCCACTGCCGCTGTCGCCTTGCTTACGCGTACGTCTACGCTTACGTGGCGATACATCATTTTCAACGTCCACATCCTTTTTGATGTCTTCACTAGATTCGTCTTCCTGGCTACCCGAATCATTGGGTGAACTATTGGCGTGAGTACCACCACCACCACCCGTCGCCGATGCTGCCGTTGTAGCACCCGAACTTTGCGCCTTATTGCTGCCCAAAACCGAAAAGTCCTTATCGCCCGTCGTGGGGGCATCTTGTATTAGGGAAGTCGCGGTACGCTCTTGAGAATCTTCACGTCCTGTTATAACCGATGCCGGGCTCCCAGGTATGGTCTCTTCGCACCTTAATTGATTAATGGAATCATTGTGGGTGTCAGGAATGGTCGAAACTATTTCCATGGGTGCAGTATTAACGGACGACGTAAATTCCTTAGCAGAGAGATTAGATTGAGTCACAACAACGGATGAACTTTGGGGTTTTTGTATATCACCCAAGGGTTTAAGTCCATCGTCTGGCCGCAACTCGGTACGGGGGTCCAAATAGAATCCAGAAGTAGAAGTAGGAGGACCGCTTGATGCCATGGGAGCTGACAAGGGATGAAAACCGCCTTTGGACGATATTGGCATGTTAGCCGGCGTTATTATAGGTTTTATAACCTGTGGTATTGGTCGGATTGTTGTAGAATTTTCAAATGATTTTGATGTGGCTACGAATGCTGTGGGACCGGCGCTTTGAACGGGCGTTATGAGGCTTTGCATTGGACTTGTTGCTGTCGCGGTGGAGGTTGGCATCAGCGGCGTGGGTTTTGATATATTGCCACTCAGTATTGGCTGTAATCCTTGTGACGACTGTTGGGTCACTTGCTTTAGTTGTGGCGTTTGCTTCGGTGTTTGTAAAGCTGCTGCAGCAGCTTGAGCTGCAGCCATAACCGAGGCAACTGCGGTTGAGGCCACCACCACAGATGCCGGAATATCCGGCAAGTCTATGGGTACACCAGTAGAAGCTGTCACTGCTGTGTTCGCCGTTCGTCCAGTTAGATTGGTTTTCTGTGGTGTAGACAGTACATTTGTTTGATTGGCAACGCCACCAGCAGACTCGGGATTTCTTTCGCCGCCACTTTGCAAGACATTTTGTGCTCCTGAGGTGGGCATTACAACCACAGTCTTTTGTATGGATTGTGCGATTGTCGTAGTTGTCGTTTGTGGATTAGTCTGTATAACAGGCTTAGGTGTTGTTTGATATACCACCGCTGTGTTGGAAACGGTCAGTTTGCTTACTAAACCCGTTGTGGCCGAGATACTAACGATATTCGAGGGATTCGATGTAACCGTTGATGTAATTGTAGCCCTTATAGTCGTACTTGGTGTCACAGCCTTAATGGGTATTGGAGCCGGAATGTCATGTTGTGTGGCATAGGCTATTTTCGTTGCACTCATGGATGACTCTAATTTCACCGGCACACTGGCAGCTACTGAAGGCTTACAAGG
This sequence comes from Hydrotaea diabolus, assembly GCA_963513945.1. NCBI lineage: Eukaryota > Metazoa > Arthropoda > Insecta > Diptera > Muscidae > Hydrotaea > Hydrotaea diabolus. The sequence continues at coordinate 54,512,250 of OY740718.1, read as the reverse complement.
CTCAGTTGCCAACAGAACTGGACTGGGCTTTTGTTCCACTGGTGTGGTGGTGGTGGTGGCGGTGACCGATTCATCTGCCACATCTTCTATGACCAAACGTCTTTCTGAGTCCGTACTGTCGTTGCTGTCGTCGGAGAATGTCTCGGGATTTGTTGTGGACAAGGGTGTGGTAGGTGTCACAGGATGACTAGTGACAGGAGTGCGTCTTTGTATGGCGCATTCTAATTTCTGTATGGTCTCCGATAATTGGTTTTTGGTGCCACCCATAGATTCTAAAATACCCATCTTTGGTTCAGGTGATGTTAATGGAGTACGCTTGTTGGCTAAGAAATTAGTCAGAGGACCGCTTAATAAGGGTGTACTTGAACCCGAAGCCATGTCCGTATTAATCTTGAGGGGTTCACTCAAAAGCGAAGAAGTACTTGGGAAATTAATCGGCTGTGGCAAGGATTCTAGGGTCGACTTTATGGTGTTTGATGTGCTTAAACTTGTCGGCAAGTTTGCCACACTTGTGTCTTTTGGCTCCTTCGATTCAGTAGACGACTCCTTTTCCTTCGAATTGGCAACAGCTGCTGCTGCTTCGTGTTTTTTGTTTTCTTCCTCCTCTTTCTTTTGTGAAATGGCCTTTAAGACTTTGTCAGCTATGGATGATGTTGTCGGCTTACTTTCCAATTTGGACACATCCAAATCAAAGACGCCTCCCGTAGCTGACAACAGAACTTTGGCATTTTCAAGCTCAAATTTGTTCTCACGACCGCTAGAGCCTGCTCCGAAAGATAGCTCGAAAACACTGCGCGTTTCTATGAATGGACTTCCAACCTGTGACTTACTAGGTATCGTACTAGGAGGCGTGGTCAGCTTGGGAGATTGCACAGTCTGTAAGACTGATACTGCCGATGTTGCGGGGGGAGTTTGAAGGTTTGCTGTGGTCACGCTGGCACTGGAGACTGAAGTATTAGCAATACTTTTGGTGGGGGTAGATTCATTCGGGACCGCTGCTGGCTGTGGTGTTTGCAAAGCATCGGTTAGAGCTCTGGTGGTTTCTTGTACCGTCTGTGCCAATTCCTCATTTAAGGCATTGATATTCAAGTTGAAACTGGGAGATTTGCGTAGGGCATCGAATACAGACGATGTTTCTGGAGAATGTTTTTGTGGTGTTATCACAGGAACGGCCAAAAGCGACGAAACACTGGAGGCTGGTGTATTAAGAGGAGGTGTTGTCTTTGGCAAAGCCGGGGCATGCATGGTTGATCCACTAATTTTGCTCGTGATGCTACTTTGAGATTTGACCACCGTAGAAACACTTGAGGTTGATGGATGGTGCAATAGTTTCGCATCTTGCACCAAGGGACTTGGAGTTATACTCTTTTCCTCCAATTTTAAATGCTTCGATTTTTCTAAAACGGATTCCTTCATGGGCGAACCACGTTTTTTACGATTCACCAAAGACGCCATAGGATTCTGTGCTAAAGGTGCATGATGCTCCATCTTAGCAGCAGGTTTAATTCGTTGTATCGTATTACTGACCAAGGATGAGGTGGCCGAGGCTGAGGCCGTGGTCACTAATGATGATGTTCCCAAATTTGATGATGTTATAACCGAAGACGTGTTGGCCGTAACCATGGGAGATTTTCGAATTTCAAACTCAAAGGGCTCTGTATCCTTGAATTCGTAAACATCTGGCGACGAGGGTTTATTGACACTACCAATGGACTGCTTTTGTTCCTTTGTGGCTGCACTAGCATACGAAGTGGATGATGTTGAAGTAGTCGAGGGAGATGACAATGACGTGGACGTAGATGACGATGTGCCACTGATATCCAGCTTGCTCATATCCGGTAAAAATCTTGAGCCCGACGAGGATGAAGTAGCCGAGGATGATGACGAAGTAGAAGAGGAGGTGGAAGATGTGGATGAGGGAGAACAGGCAGCAGGCGGCTCCACCTTCAATATCTCTTTGTGTACGGTGGGTTCTATAAACTTCTTAATAGAATGGGCTGTCGCCTGACTTTCACTTATGGATCCCTTTTTCGGCGTTTCCATCTTTTTGCCAAATGATGATTCCAACTTTTTAACAGCGGACAATGGTTTCTCAACAATAACCGAGGCATACTTGTTGGGCGTGCTAGTTGACGCTAAAGATATTGTAGAAGCATTTGTGCCGAAACGAGTGGGTTGTATAAGAGTGGATGTTTTTGTTTCGGAGAGAAGTAAGATGTTAGGTTTTTTATCTTCATCCTTAAGAGGTGTGTTTTCCGTTTTTAAATTGACTTCCAGCTTAACGGGCGTTAATGTCGGCTTGGCTTCCTCCTTTATGGCCGGTTTTGCTTTTAAAATGTCTTGTCTTTTCTCAGAATCTCGTTCCTTAATGATTTTCTCCACCACTCGAGTGTTACCCAAGGTCTGTGTCGGTGTTTTGGTAGACGTCTGTGGTTTATCTAAACATCTTAATTTGTCCGCATTGATAAGCTGTTGGAATTTTTTGCGCATATTCTCCAATTGGGTGGTCTTGTCCGACGACTGTGACTCATCGTCTCCAAATGAGTCTGTTTCCGATGACATTTCGGTAGAAGATCTCTTGCTGGGCTCGTCTTTCGGTTCCGTCTTTAACTCCTCCTTTAGCACAACGGAAGATGCCGTTGAATTCGAAGAGGATTTGGAGTCAAATTCTGGCTTCTCTGTTTTAATTTTACTTAAGGCAGAGTCCTTTGCTGAGTCACTTTTAATTTCGGCCGCGGAATCGTCTAGTTCGTTAGAAGATTTCATTGCCTCAAATCCTTTCAATTCCGAACGGATTTGCGATAAATCATAATCCCGTCCTTTTCTGGGTGTCGACGACTTACTCGTTGATGGCATTTCGTCCTCATCATCATCGTCGTTGTCATCGGTTTCCGACTGACTGTTGGGTGCAGATGTGGACATTTTGGATTTTCCCGGAGATTTCCTTGACTTTAGAGATTCTTTGATATTGCGATTAGGTCGCTTGACCGGTTCATCTGAATCTGTGTCGGAATCTTCTTCGGTGGCCATCGAAACATCGGAAACATTTGCCGAAGTACGTCGAACATTGCCGGGCGTTTGCCTTTGAGGGCGTTTTTTCAAGGCCGATGATGTGGCCGGCGATTTCGTTCGACTTGAATTGGAAGCCACCGACGAGGGAGTTGTCGATCGTGGAGGCATAGAATCACTTCGTCCCCTGCCTCTTTTGCCAGCTACTGTAGGCGTTTTGGCTGCGTTTGCATTTTGACTGGTTGAAGCTGTCGACGAGGATGAACCGCTATTTCCCGTTGGTCCTCCACCAGCAGATGCGGCTGCTAATGAAGCAGCAGACGGAGGCTTGGGAGGATTTTCTTTGTTTTTCTCACTGTTACCAGAGGAACGGCCTTTAAACTTGGAACCCTTGGTAAGATTCTCGGCTATACGTTCTCTAGGCACCCATTCGTCGTAGCGATTATTCCAACCGGTATAGTGGACCAGATACATGGGCGTGCCACGTTGCAAAGTGATTTCAATAACTTTGGCCTCGTACGTTACTTTCTTCTCGTGATAGTACACCTTCAATTTATCGCCTGTTTCCACAACAAAATCGCCGGTATCGATTTTTTCCACCACGATTTCATCTTTTCGACGTTTACTGCGTTTGTCGTCACTTTGTGACGACTGTTTACGTTGAAACTTGTCCTTTTTCGATGAGACATTGGATCCTAAAAAACAAATTAAAAAAAATTGGTTAATGATAGTCGGAACCTCAATTGAACATATCATGAATTCTTCCGGTAGTTTTCCGGGAAGCGGGAATTATTATGTATGAAATATGTCTCCAGGAAGTACAACAATTTGGGTCCATATTCTCTAGCATTTAAGACGCTTTCACATTTAAATTGTGGCTAAATGGTGGATGGCAAGTACTGAGTGGCAACGTAAAGAATCCCACACGGATAGTAAGTCGTAATCAGTAAATAAAATACATACACAATATATGAGCATTTCCAGGGTCGCAACGGGGCACTTGTCAAGATATTTTTACATTTTATTAAATGATTATAAATAATTTCTTTATAAGATGTACATTTATAAGAAGTGCATTTAGTGTGACATCGATGTCACACTAAATGTTAAATTTTAAGAATGAAATTCGATTTCGGTCATATGACGACCACGAGCCCGTGTACATCGATTTAATTTTCAACCACTCTTGCACACTTTTCGACCGGAACGTTGGCAATTTCGCATTGGATGTTGTCTCTGAGCTCGTCTAAAGTTGTTGGGTTGTTGGCATAGACCAATGATTTGATATGGCCCCATAAAAAGAAATCCAATGGCCTTAAATCGCATGAACGAGGTGGCCATTCGATCGGACCATTTCTAGATGCCTTGCAGTAAATCGATTGTAACGCGTGCTGTGTCTAGTGGCACCGTCTTGTTAAAACCACATATCGGCAATATCAAGCTCATCCAATTCTGGCCAAAACAAAGCTTCAAACATAGCACGATATCTGCATGGCGCATATTTTGTTTATCGACTAAACCACTCAGCCAGAAATGACCTTTATCGCTGATCCTGTCATCCTGGAACGATTATTACGGCCGAAAATTGATTAAAGCGCTCTTAAAGTTGCGAAGATCGACTCAGAATTTCGGAAGAAATTTTTAATGATTTCCAAACGTTGCTCGCAAGTGAACTTTACCATGATAACAATTTTGACTTCGAATAACGTTTTGACACTGAAAGATCATTAAAAATGTTTGATGGTGCATTGACACAAAGATACGTAGTTGTAATGTCCCTATTGGAAACCCCTTTATGAGTTCAACCTTTTCAAAAAAACCAGAAATTCGAAAAAATAATCACTACTTTTTGCTTTCCAGTCTATTTAAATTTAAAATGTTAAACCGTCCATCCTGTATAAAAGTCGTGCCAACTAAAAAGCACGATTATTATTTCTTTTTTTGAAAAGTTAATAAGATCAGCTTTGTTGTTGTTTGTCATACGAGAAAGGAATAGTCAGTCAGCGAACGATGTTAATTGTAAAAAAACAAAAGGATAATTATATTTATATTTTGGGTCCTGACAATACTAGTGCTCTCAGATGCAAACTAAAACTTCCATTGGAAACTTTGACTTTGAGGGCGAATTATGTTGTTTACAGTGTGTTGAAAAATTCACCTCAGTCAAAAAATGGAATTATCCCGTGAACATTTTCGTGCGATGTTTTTTTTTACGATTTTCGGCGTGCGTTATGGAGACAAGAGTGTTTAAATCACCTTATTTCGACTTTTGGCAATAAAGCACCATCAAAAACCACTGTTAATCGCTGGTACCAAGAGTTCAGTCTCGGACGCCGTTCGCTCAAGGATGAATTTCGTGAAGGACATCCGCCTTCGGTCACTTTGCTAGAAACCTCGATGCTGTGCGTGAACTGATTAAGCAAGACCGATATGTGACATACCGTGAGATTGAGGCATCCTTGGGCATTAGTATGACAACTATCAATAAGATATTGCATGTTCATTTGGCCGTGAAAAAAAATTGTTCTCGTTTTGAGCATTCGTCAATGCTCAAAAAAAGGCTCGTATGGATTGGTTCAAAGAGATGCTGAAAAATTGTAACTGCGGTATCTCAAAGGCAGTGTATAACATTGTCACAGGAGACGAATTGTGGATCTATGCATATGAACCCGAAACAAAACAGCAATCGAACGTATTGGTCTTTCAAGACGAGCCAAATCCAACAAAAGTTGTTCGTGGAAGAAGTTTATCGAAGCAAATGATTGCGTTTTTTTCGGTATAACCGGCCATGTTGCCACAGTGCCTTTAGTCGAACGTAGGACGGGCAATTTCGAGTAATACACAACCATCGTTTGCCAACAGTATTCGAAGAAATGAGGAAAGATAAAAAGAGAAGACGGATCATTCTGCATCACGACAATGCGAGCTCTCACACATCAGCTGAAACGATGAGCTATTTGACCACTGAAGATGTCGAATTGATGGGCCATCCACCGTACAGCCCTGATTTGGCACCCAATAATTTCTTCTTATTCCCTAGCATATTAACAAAAAGCCTGACTTGATAGACTTCGGTATAATAAGAGGAGTTAGTAAATCTAACTTATCTGCTAGTACCTGTACTGACTTATCGTCAGATCACTCGCCAGTTATATTTCTTCTTCACGGGAAGACAGTACTTGTAGATGACCCACTAAGGCTTACTTCATACACAACTAACTGGTTAAAATACAGGAAGTACATTAGTAGTCATATAGATTCGAATCATCTAATTTCTAACGCGGATGAGATCGATAACAACGTATTCAACTTGAACGTAATCCTGGAACAGGCGGCCATCCTCGCTACACACAGACAAATAAAAGCGACAAATAGTTTGAATACTTACACTAACCGGGAAATAGAGCACCTTGTAAGTGAAAAAAGGAGGTTCCGTCGCGAATGGCAGCGAAATAGGTCACCAGCGGCAGCAATCCCACGACAGCCGGTTCTATGGACCGGATTGACCCGAAGCAGCAAATCTTCGGCCAAGGGCTGTCACCCCGGCACACAGTTGCCGCTACAACAACAACAACCAGCGGCACGACTAAGACTGACTGAAGCTACTAAAAGGTTGCAAAGCGCACTTAGAAAAGAAGACAGTAGGCAGCAGGCTAGTTTCATTGCAAGTTTTACTCCGACTGCTTCAACCAAATTCTCATTATGGAAAACATTAAGAAATACTAGTATGCCCACCGAAACGCAATTTCCAATACGCGACGCAAATGGCAAGTGGGCAATATCAGAAGAGGAAAAGGCCAATGTTTTTGCAAACCATCTGTCACAGGTATTTCGCCCAAATCCTGCAAGTAGCGACATCCTTCCACCTGTTGATAAAATGTCTGCCGTAATTCCATTGTTTACTAACGCGAATGAAGTTCTGAATGTCATTAAAGAAACCGTGAATCCAGGTAAAGCACCTGGATATGATCTTATCACGCCTAAAATGATCTTGGAACTTCCCTATATTGCTGTGAAGTTCCTGGCAAAATTATTTAACTCTATTTTGAGACATGGTTACTTTCCTAAAGTGTGGAAAATTTCTCTGATTCAAATGATTTTAAAGCCAGGAAAGGACAAATCAATACCTTCCTCGTACAGGCCGATCAGTTTGCTTCCCTGCTTATCCAAACTATTTGAAAAAGTTCTTTTATCGAAAATAAAACCGTTTCTCGTGTCAAATAACATAATACCAGACCATCAGTTTGGTTTTCGCGAAGGTCACAGCACTATCGAACAAGTAAACCGTCTGACCCAAGCAATTGAAAAATCATTTGAACGGCGAGAATATTGCTGCGCAGTATTCCTGGATGTTGCTCAAGCATTTGACAAAGTCTGGCACTTTGGCTTGACCTACAAAATTTGCAAATACTTACCGGCAAATACGCATCGAATTCTTGAGGCTTACTTAGAAAACCGCAGATTCAGAGTCAAATGTGGACAACACGTCACCGATGACCGTGAAATACTAGGTGTTCCCCAGGGAAGCGTCATGGGGCCTATCCTTTACATTCTGTTTACCGCAGATATTCCTACCAGCCCAAACGTGCTAACATCCACTTTTGCCGATGATACCGCTATAATGGCCACACATAAAAAGCAGGATATTGCATCTATGAATCTAGGTGTACATCTCAGACGAGTATGGTTCTCTGACTGGAGAATAAAAGTCAATGAGGCTAAATGCACACAGGTAACTTTCACACTGAATTTTAGCACTTGTCCGACATTGAAATTAAACAATATCCCTTTTTCTCAATCTGATCATGTTTCATACCTTGGAATCCACCTGGATCGCCGACTCACCTGGAGAAGTCATATCGAAGCCAAGAGAACTCAACTGAAACTTAAGGTCCATCAACTTCACTGGCTCCTAAACGCGAACTCAAAACTAAGCCTTGAATATAAGGTCCTGCTATACAACAGTGCAATCAAACCTATCTGGTTATATGGTGCCCAGCTTTGGGGCAAAGCAAGCTCGAGCAATCTCGACAAAATCCAAAGAGTCCAATCGAAGACATTGCGGCTTATTACCGGTGCCCCTTGGTATATGAGGAATGAAAATATCCACCGAGACTTGAAAATATCTCTCGTTAAAGAGGCAATTCAAAAAATCAATATAAAGCACAAAGAGAAGCTCGAACGTCATGATAACATACTTGCTAGACAATTATTGTGCAGTCCCAGCTCTTTAAGACTTCGGAGAAACGAACGCCGTGTTTTCTAATCTTCATCCGTAACAGTAATCGCGAACACACGCGCCCGAAAGACTGTGTAGAATCCTTTTCTACGTCACGTGGCTTAAACGCTCTTATACGTGATCTTTAAAACAGTCAATATCAATCGCGGACGAACACTCAAAAAAGACTGTGTAGAATCCTTTATACTACGTCACGTGGCTTAGATGCTCTCATACGTGATCCTTAAAACAGTCAACGCGAAAAACCTACAAAACCCAAATTACGTCGTCCACTCTGCTATTCTAGAGTTATCCGTTATACTTACATAACTAGAGTTCTTCACTCTACATAATATCGCGAACACTTTGTAAATGACTGTAAGGGTCCCCTGGACCTTTATCACGAGGTTTAAGCCAAACCAGGTTTAAAATTCTCAGACATGTGATCCATACCAGTTATATACTATTTTGACCAAATTAATTAAAATTCCTGCCAATTAGCAGAGATCCACATTACAAGAAATCCATACTAGGATTCATTTTTGAATTATACTTAAGATTCGTATACTTATTGTTAGGCTCCATTGGAGCAGATTCAATAATTCAAATAAAGCTTATATAAAAAAAAAAAAATTCCCTAGCATCAAGAAAAAAACTCGTGGTCAACGTTTTTCATCGCCCGAAGCAGCTGTTGGTTGAAGCGTTTAAAAAATCATGTTTTGGAGGTGTCTCAATCGGAGTGGAAAAAGTGCTTCGAAAATTGGTTTGTGGGCATGCAAAAGTGTATTGATCTTAAAGGAGAATATTTTGAAAAACAATAAAAACATTTCCAATGATAAATTATTGTGTTTTTATTGCCGGACCCGACATATAAATAGCAACCCTCGTATTATTACACAATTTTGCGTGAAGCAGAATATCAGCCAAATGCTTGCCACGGCTTCGGTGTCATACCTCTATCCGATGGTCCATAATTTCAATGACTGAGGCATAATGGAGGTTCAATGTCGTTAATGTGCCGAAGTATCACACCCTTCAGCTATTGAATTGTTCTTGGGAGCGACTTAAGATAACACGGCCGTTGAATTGTTCGCGCAAAAGAGCCCTTGTTTCGTTGGCAGTGAGGCAAGTCGAAGATGTGCGACCAGTTGACGTCGCCAGCCCATAAACCGCACCAAATAGTCACTGTTTGCACAAATGCTCAAATTCTGCTTGTTAGCGAATCTACTGTCGACAAATTTTGTCGATTATGCTGACCAAAAAAAAAAAAAACACGAAGTGCACGAAATGCATTTTGATTTGAACGCCCATTTTTCGAAAAAGGCTTCAACAAACTTAAAGCGATGTTCAAATGTGTACCTCTCCATAGTTGAATTTGTTCAACACTGAAACAAAAAAAATGTCTAAGTTGGACAAAAAAACGACCTTATGGTGTGACTCACAATTAGCATCGTGCATTTTGGTCGGACCATCCTTTACAACCATCACATCCATTATTTCGTGTAGATTATAAACAAAGCCACCCATGAAACAATACTACAGGTGTGTTGAAAATCAGCTGATTTTCTACTTTTTTCATTGTGTTCGTAATTGTAAGCAAAGCTGTCAAGTTTTCGTTCACAAATTTAAATAGAACATTTTAATTTGAAATTTCTCTGAACATTTAAACTAGCTACATACTTTGACAACCTCGTAAACATGGTACTTTGTATACATGGTACAACAAACAAGGTATATTCATTAGCCCAACAACAACAAAAATAGTTCGGTAGATTTTCAAAGTCACTTGAAAGAGAATGACAAAAATACATTTTTGTGAATTATCATCGTGAATGTTGGATATAGAATTTTTCCTTTACAAATTTCAACAAACGCCATTGTCAAATTTCAAAATTGACAATTTTAATTACTACGAGGATTTGTTTGTTTAAGTTTGTAAAGAAAAATTCTTTATCCAACATTCACAATTATCATCAAACATTCACAAAAATGTATTTTTGGCATTTTCAAGTGTCTTTGCAAATCTAGCGAACTCTTTTTGTTGTTGTTGGGCTAATGACTATGCCAATTTTTTAGTTGATTCTGAAAAAGAAACAACAAAAAGGTCTCGAACCAGAATAAAAACTGTTCAAGTCATAATAATGATAAAAGACCGAATATATATAAAACACAACAAAAACACATTTTTTTTTGCAAAAACACTGTGTCACGGAATTATTGATATGCCCCCGTATCAATGACTTTTTAACGATTTGATCGGAAGCAATCGATTTTGGGCCGTTTTGGTCGGTTTATGGTAATATTTTAGTCTTAAAAAAATTGTCCAGCGGCAACACCTGCCATGAAGCCACCTGATGCTAACGTTCCGGTCATCTGTTCCGCCTGCCGTCAGGGACTCCATGATGTGCTGCACCTCTTCAATTGACCGGCCAAGCCCATTAAGCTGACCCAAAGGTCTCTGTGGACGCATCCAGTTCCCTGGATATCGAAGCAGATCCCCCCATAGACGAACAAGACTTCAAAATTAATATATTATTGTTACAACAACATGAAGCCACCTTGCGCGTAGATGCCAACGACAAGTGCATATTATTATAAACAAGGTATAGTCACTAGCGCAACAACAAATAAACAGTTCGCTGTACTTTCACCTAAAAAAAAGACAATGTCAAAATCAAAATTTTTGTGGACGTTTCATGATTGTTGTGAATGTTTGATATATAGGGTGATTTATGCCATTTCTTTTTTGAAAATAATTACCATCAAATGTTGGCAACTACTGATTATTATGGAAATGAGCGTTCGGTGAGAAACGGAAAGATCCGCTGTTTTCGACCGAAATTTTGTTCAGTGATGAGGCCCATTTCTAGCTCAACGGCAAACTCAATAAACAAAATTGCCGCATTTTTGCTGAAGAGCTACAAGAAGAGATGCAAGAGGTGCCATTATATCCAGAGAAAACCACGGATTGGTGCGGTTTATGGGCTGGTGGAATCATCGGTCGATATTGTTTCAAAAATGATAATGGCCGGAATGTTACCGTGAATGGCGTTCGCTATCGCGCCATGATAATATAATCATGACGGCACTTGGTTTCAACAGGACGGTGCCACATGTCATACAGCTGCTCAAACAATGGATCTATTGAAAGGTCATTTCGAAAAGGAGCTAATTTCACGTTTTGGACAGGTGAGTTGGCCGCCTAGATCAAACGATATCACATCTTTAGACATTTTTCATTGAGGTTACGTAAAGTCCAAAGTCTATGCTGAGAAACCAGCTGTGATTCAGGTTTTGGAAGCCAACGTTACGCATGCCATTAAAGCCATACCGGTCGAAATGCATGAACGAGTCATCCAAAATTGGACCCTCAGAATGTAAACCCTGACGTAGTTGCGGCCAACATTTGAAGGATATTCAAAAAATAAATGACATTAAATGTCTTTACACATTGCTAATAAAGAATCCACACTTGATTTGAATTTTTATATTTTTTTTGTTCTGAAAAATACCTCTAGATGGATCACCCTATAGAAATTTAGCTATGTATATAAACTCTAAGAAATGCCTTTGTCAAATTTGAGAGTTTAAATTTCTACGAGAAAAAATTGTAAATCAGCTGACTGCATGACTCTACCTTCTTTATTGTAACCATGGACAAGAGGAAGCTTTTTTTGCCTATCTACCACAACAACTGATTTTGAAGTTTTACTTTGCGCTCGTTCTTCATCCACAATCCGCATGTATTTTGTTTTCTCACAACTTATGTTCTTTGCGTCATTTTCATTTTCGATTTCCCTTTCTTCTGCCTTTAGTATTATTTTGGTATTCCTTGTATGTTGACGTTTGTTAAACCGGCTAGGTTTTTAGAAGCAAGACCAATAATAAAAACACAAATATTTGCCATCTTCTAGAGCCACGAAGTTCTAAATATTCCGCAGAAGTGTGTAAACAAGCAGGTATTTTTTTATTATTATCAAAAGAGTGTAAACACGTTGAGTGTTAAAAACGCCAAAACTTATTCTTAGCCAATCACAAGACAAACCGTGAATTATTATCAGCAATTACTAAAGTATACCAACAAATCGTTTTAAACAAAATTTGATGATATGAGGTAGCACCGTAGGTCAAGATGATGTTGTGCTCATATTTTCGAGCAAAAATGTATTTAAATAAAAATAAGCCATGTTTGTATGTACATATGCAAGTACATACGTACATTATTAGTTAAAGAAGAGACCAATTGGTAGTGTGTTAACCGCTATTTATGACATGCAAGACATAAAAATTCATTCGAGTTGATTTTTTAACGACTAGATGGTGTCTTGCCTCTTAATTGAGCATAACGTTTGCCCCACCTCACCAATACTGAAATTCTGAATGTAAACAAAAAAACTAGAATTTGAAATATATAAAAATATTTCAGCCAAACAGTTAAGAAATCGTTCAGAATTAGTTCCGAAATGTCTGAACACAATAACAATAACTGTAAAATATGAAGCAAATAACAACAATTTGAAACGAATAGACTACCTCAGATAAATAGTTCGTTTAGAAAAGTCTAAACATAAAACTAATAAAAATCCCACAGACAAGTCTAACATCGTAATCGTTACGAATGCTGTTCGATTTGTCTGAGGTTTTTTTATTTATTATGTTCCAAAATATCTGAACGAATTCGGCCGGAATTCTGTTAGACTTGTCTGTGGGATTTTTATTAATTTTTTGTTTAGACTTCTCTTAACGAACTCGCAACGAATTCTGAACTATTTACCTGAGTTAGTCTATTCGTTTAAAATTGTTGTTATTCGCTTCATATTTTGCAGTTATTGTTATTGTATTCAGGCATTTCGGAACGAATTCTTAACTGCTTGGCTGAGGTATTTTTTATATATTTCAAATTCTAGTTTTTTTTTGTTTACATCTGAATTTAATAAGACGTAATGCCAGAATTTTGACCGAAGTCGTTCAGAATTCGATCCGAGAAATCGAAATTTCCTTTCGAATTTCGAAGACTACAGTTCAGAAATCGGTTCGAAAATGTACATTGCTAGTGATTGTCGTTTAAGAGTTTTCAGAAATGCTAAGTTTTTTCCGGTTTCAGACTTTATCGATCTTAGACTTTATTTTAAAATGAGTTTATCTTAAATCTCCTGCGACTATACCCCGGAAAGAAATTTAAGTCAATCTTTAGTAACGGCAAAAAGAGAAAAGATTTCTGGTTTAAGAAATGAAAGCTCTTTAGGATGTAATGCTATAAGAAATACCCGAAATCTTATTCCACCTTAAAATGCAATATCAAAAATAGTGTTTTTTTACAACTAATTAAGCCGATACAATATCATTATTTTTAAAGGCACCTTCATTTAATATTAAAGGGTTTTAAGGTATTTAATTTCAAGTTAAATAAGACTTTTTTTATTACATTTCTATAATATACGAGGGTATATCAATAATTCCGTGACTTTTCCAACTTCCCTCGTAGTTATATGAAATGCAACACTGCTCCCATCAAGTTAATAGAATACTGTCAAATTTTGAGAGAGTTCTGTCATTTAGTTTGTGCTTAACAGCTGTTCAAAACATAAAACCTGGTGGATTTCGTTAAAAATGGAAAAAAGTGAATTTCGATTGCTCATTAAACATTATTTTTTGGGGTAATAGTCCGTCAACCAAACCAAGAAAAAGCTTGATAAATACTGTGGGGACATTGGACCATCGATTTCAATGGTAAAAAAGAGGTTTACTGACTTTCGTTGTGGTCGCACAAGTACAAATTTTCATCAAGATAATGCATGGTTGCACATGTGTGCATTCTCAATGGCAAAATTGCATGAATTGGGTTACGAATTTGTACCTCATCCGCCATATCCAAACCTAAAGAAATGGCTCGGTGGAAAGAGATTCAGCACCAACGAAGAAATTATTAATCAAACAAATGATTTTTTTATGGACCTCGAAAAATCCTATATTTTGGAAGGGATAAAAAAATTGGAGAAACGTTGGACCAAGTGTATTAAGCAAAAAGGATATTGTTTTGAAAAAAAAAATTTTGGTTGCCAACAAAACTGTGTTTTATTAGAAGTCATGGAATTATTGATATGTGCTCGTATGCAGTGTGTTCAGTTTGAAAATAATGTAGTTCTTACAATATCAATTGACACAATACTTTACAGCAATTGCTTAAATTATTAGTAATTGCCCTACAAATAACACAGGCACTCTTGAGTTGTTCAAATAAAGGGTGACATGTTTCATGGCCTCTATTGCCAAACATATATTTAAATTAAATATTTGTCATATTAAAATTGATTTTAATTCTTTAATTTCAGATCTTTGTCAAGCCATGAGTTTTTTGTTGAAAGTCTCTAGCACTTTAAAGTCTACATCGTCCTTAGCAAGTCTAAGATGTATTTCGACAGGTTTAAGAGCTCAAAACAATGGGCATTCAGACCAATACGACAGGCACCAGAAACAGCAGCACTATCGTCGCTATGCATCGGGAAATTCGAACGATTCAACAAGAAGCCAAAGTAAAGCTCCACTTTATACACTTTTTACATTGGGTGGCATAACCATGGGTTATTTAGTATTCGATAACATGGAAACGTTGAAAAATAGCTTGCAGTCATCAAAGGACAAAAGTACAAAGACAACTACACCTATGATACAAAAGGATTCCCATGAACTGTGGCATTCGACAGAACGCAAAGATTTGCCCACGTTCAAACTGGAGGAAATTCGAAAACACGATAGTTTGGAAAATGGTGTTTGGGTAACCTATGGCATTGGGGTGTATGACATAACGGCATTCATTCCAAAACATCCCGGCAGTGATAAAATCATGTTGGGCGCCGGAAGTGCCATCGATCCCTTCTGGGCTATTTATCAGCAACATAATACAGAAGAAATCCTAAAAATTCTCGAAAAATATCGCATTGGCAACATTTTGCCGGAAGATGAAGTAGCAACGGACGATCTAGGTTCGCCCTGGGCTCACGAACCTAAACGGCATCCTCTGTTGAAGCCAACTTCGCAGAGACCATTTAACGCCGAACCGCCCATAACTATATTGGCCGATAACTTCTATACGCCCAATGAGTTCTTTTATGTAAGAAATCACTTGCCCGTACCCGTCATCGATGGCAAAACCTACGAATTGGAAGTTGAAATAGAAACGCAAAAAGCAGGAGCAACGGATAAACATAAAGTTTTAAGTTTTGAGGACATTAAGGCTTTGCCAAGGCATAGTGTAACAGCCGCTGTAATGTGTGGAGGCAACAGGCGTTCAGAGATGACGAATGTCAAAAGTGTCAAAGGTAAATTTTTGAACAAAACATGACAATTTCTAAAAAAAAAAATGCCTTGAATTGTTCAAATTTGTTACTTTTCTAGGTCTTTCGTGGGGTGCTGGTGCTGTTGGCAATGCCAAGTGGTCAGGTGCACGTTTACGTGATGTCTTGCTTGCCATGGGCGTACAACCAAATGAACATTTGCAAGTCATTTTTGAAGGAGCCGATTTAGATCCCACCTCAAATCCCTACGGCGCCTCCATTCCTCTCTCCAAAGCTCTGGACGAAAGAGGAGATGTCATCCTGGCCTATGAAATGAACGATAAACCTCTTAATCGTGATCATGGCTATCCGATACGTGTCATTGTACCCGGCACGGTTGGAGCACGCAATGTCAAATGGCTAACACGCATTGCAATAGCAGAACATGAATCGAATTCCCATTGGCAACAGAATGATTACAAAGGTTTCAGTCCCAGCACCGACTGGGATACGGTGGATTTCACAAAGTCGCCGGCCATACAGGCAATGCCCGTCACTTCGGCCATTTGCACTCCGGCTGCGGGAGAAAAGGTAAAAGTTTCCAAAGATGGCTTTGTCGAAGTACGCGGATATGCTTGGTCCGGTGGCGGTCGTCGTATTGTGCGTGTCGATTTAACGGCCGACAAGGGAAAAAGCTGGTATGTTGCCACTTTGGAACAAGAGAACGAACCAGATGGTCGCCACTATGGCTGGTCTCTGTGGACAGCACGAGTTCCCGTTGATGCTAAGCTGAAAGGCGAAGAAGTCGAAATTTGGTCTAAGGCTGTAGATTCGGCCTATAATGTTCAACCGGAATCGTTTGAAAATATTTGGAATTTACGCGGTGTCCTTTCGAATGCTTATCATCGCGTTAAGATATTGTTAAGCTAATAGAAATGTGTAAGGGTTGTAAAAAGCCTAATCCTAAAGATAGCTAAATGCGTTGCATAAAAATAGATAAAATGATTGAAATAAAATAAAATTTTGAATAACTCGCTGATGTAGGTTTGGTTTACAGTGAAAGCAAGAATCGGTTCAACTAGGCCATGGAGGTCCATTGTGTTACCACAGGTTCGGAACCCCTCATAGGAACCAAACCATTAATTGGGACGGACGACGACACTGGCTAGGTGACTAAAGCTCTTAAAGAAACCCGATCCTAGGCAGGACGGTAACGTTGCTTTCTACCTCTTCATAATCTCCACAACTTGTGCAAAAAACAATAAATGCAATGCCAAGGCACATGGCCATAAATGCCAATAAGTCTGTGTCCTGTAAGTTGTATTTATTTGAACATTTCGCCTCTGTCCAATGACAAAGAAACCGTGATCTCTTAGTATCGTATTTGGGCCAAATTTGCCTTGCATGTGTCCAAATAATTCAATCAGTAGTTTCGCTCCCATCCTGACTAGTTAATCGGCTCTATAGTTTCATTGGAAGTCCCTGTACCCCTCCCGGCACCCAAATTAGGAAAATGTCAAACTGTTTAGACATCTCCCGTTGATAGTCCTGGACTGTTCTCGAATTCTGGAAGACGGCCTCCAAGGATTTGATTGCAGTTTGACCAACCGAGTAAAAAACGGCGCCCGTCTTGATAACAACCAGCTCCAGCTTTATAGCGAATTATCTGATTACATTACGAGTGTCTGGTAGTCTTTGAGTCAGGTCAACATTGAGCTCTTTATAATGCATTCCAAAGCCAAATCGCCCGTCGTGTTTGGAAACATCAGTGTAGAAGTGCAGGTACTTCATATGTTTCGGTATCCTGCCAGCCCAATCATCTCTGATTGGTAAACGGGTGGTAAAGTTTCTATGGAACGCATTTACCGCCACTATATATACCGTTTCTTGGCATGCTACGCTGCCGCTATCTTCATATATTCCTAGCCCTTTGCTGTTCAAAGGGAACACATCTCAAACTTAATGCCGCGCTCGTGGCTGCTTTTTTGGCAACTATGTTTATCGGCAGGATATGGAGAAGAATCTGGAATGCCTCGGTGTTTGTTCCGCTACAGCGTTTCTCTGAACCTTTATTCATTTTCCAGTTATAGGGACTTTTTCCGTATCCGTCCACCATAGATCGGACCAAGATCGGACGAACTACAGCAGTGTAGATCCCATGAGATTCTTGGCAAAAGGCCCCATCGCGCTCCTACAGCGTACAGAGCTACGTTCGCTTTCCTTACTCGTTTCAATGCTTTTAACTTGAATGTCAGCATCCTATCCAGATTGACTCCGAGATACGAGTACTAAGCGCTGTCCATGAAATACCAACGTCTTAACGCCTAGACCGCTTCTTCTAGCCCTAAAAATCACGCCCATACATTATGGAATGCGTGTTTTTATTACTCTTCAAGTTCATAGGGATGCGGCTATGATTTCTAACATTCTCACTCTTTGTTTTAATTGTCAGTTGCTTACGTTTATATGGATATATGCGAAATCTCAAAAAATAATTCCTTTTCTGATATACAAAAAACCTTTTAATAATTTGCATGTTTATAATGAAAGACTTTTCGGCCACCTGATAAGGGCATCTAAGCAACGCTATTTTTTGTCAAAACAATAGGGGCATTTAAATGTTTAATTATGTATGATCTCGAAAAGGCATTTTTAATGCTTTGTAGCGCCTTAATCGTAAACTTGTTTAGCCTTTTTTCCGATTTGGTTTTTTACTTGTTTTGATTTGGTTTTTACTTGTTTTGCTTTTAGAAAAATTGGCTAAGGCACCATTTTGCATGAGCTACGACCTTAAGCCCTCGATATATTGCAGGATTGAAAAATAATTATGGAACCATGGATCCATTAGTAAACCTAACGTTTTTCGGATCTGGTATTTCGCATATTTTGATTATAAAATTGTATTCAATGTAACGACTTACCGGATGGTGAGGAATCCCTGGTAGCATGGCCGGATGAATCTTTAGAGCTACCACTATCCTTGTCCTTCTCTTTCTCTTTTTCCCTCTCCTTTTCTCGTTCTCGTTCTTTTTCTTTCTCTCTTTCCTTCTCCCTTTCTTTCTCCTTTTCCCTTTCTCTTTCTCTTTCCTTGTCCTTCTCCTTTTCCCTTTCCTTTTCTTTCTCCTTCTCCCGTTCCCGTTCCCGCTCCTTCTCCTTTTCTTTATAGTCCTCCTTTTCTTTGTTGCTGTTGGTAGCCGCTCTTATTTTCGACAATGGAACATCACCATCATCTTTTGCATTCTTTTCTTCATATTTTTCCACCAGTCCCTTAACCTTTCCACCCGCTCCACTCGCACTAGAAGAGGAGGCTGCCGCGGTCACCGCCGGCATCGTTGTTGATGAAGAGCTCCCCATCGAGGACTTGCGCTTATTTTTATTTATAGTATCTTGACAACTGGATTCACTAGTATTTTCAGATTCTTCGGTGACCGAAATATTGGTGGTAGATATTGATAGAGTGGCCGCTGCAGATGTCGACGCAGCCGCCAATGAGGCACTGGACGTAGACGTGGTTGCCAATTTACTAATTGGCGTGGCTGTGTCTTTATTCGTCTCTTGTGGCTTTGGTGAGGCTACTGAGTTGGCACGCACTAGGCTGCGGCCTTTACTGCGATTGGAGTTGCGCGGTGACATAAGCATAGAGCAGCCCAACTTACGATGAAACTCACCGTAGGGTTGTAAAAACTTCTTAAATGCCTGCTTAACTAAATTCGTAATGCTGACTGTGACTGGTGCAAAGCCCAAACGGAGAGCAATCGATTTCCATTGATTTTGGGAAGTGACACGATTGTAACCGCCTCGTTTTTGGACTGCCCGGAAGAGGCGATATAGATCAACGTCCTTATTTTGTATAGAGGGTACTTTGTTCAAGGGCGTGCCACGATCATCCATATACTTGTAGAGCTGGGCGACAAAACGATCCTTCTCTTCTCGCGGCTCATCATCTGAAGAGTCTGAATCGATTTCGTCTTCATTTTCACTCGATGAATTGCTGAGCCCAAACAGAGCGTCGCGCTCCCAATGCGGTGGGAGAACGTCACTGTCTAGATATTCCAAAGCGGCTTGAACTGCCGGTCCATCTTGTTTGGCGGCTGCTTCTCTGGTAAATTCGGTGGCTTCTTTTTTGGGTACGGTGTAATATCGTCCATCTTTAAATGAGCGCACCAAATACTCATCTTTGACACGTATGCGCACCGTAGCCTGGGCAGTAGGGGCTACCACCAAGCCAGGGAACCACTTTTCTTTGTCCTTTTTCTTCGACTCCGTCTCGACACAGACGACCTTGCCAATGTGTTCTTCCTTTTCATTAACAACCTCCTTGGCATCGCTTTCGTCGTCCTCGTCCGAACTGTCATCGTTCATTTGGCCCCGTCTACGGCCACGTCGTCCGCCTACTACGGGGTTACCAAAATGTTCCGGATGCGTCAGCGGCAACTGGTCCAATGTTTCGCTTTCATTAAAATGACGACCACTTTTCAAACATAGTGCCGTACGCCGTAAAGTGGTTATGTCGCCATCGTCGAAGACCACCGTATATTGGGAGCAGTCCTGAATTTTGGTTACAGTAGCTTCAACGTGATCTTTGCGATCCGGATGTCGTACCTCCACAACAGCTCCCACCCTGAGCTGGCCGGGCGCCGCTTTGATGTCGTCATCAGAAACTACACCAGAGCCCAAGCCTTGCTTATAGGCAACTTTGACTTTGATGTTTCGAACAACTTCGCTGACTTTGGCCTCACAAAAGGCGCCCTTGTATTTGGCACTGACTTCCGTGCCCACTTGTAAATAGGGTGGATCGTCCACTTGCTGTAAAAGAAGAAACAAAGCCAAATTAGATTCCCCACTACACAATATAAGATGTGCCGTTCAAAATAGGTTATGTCAGAAATGAGCATCCTGCCGAGAAAACTCGAAACTCGGACAAAAAATGCAACTACTCCCGGTACACACTCACCTGCATTTTCTGAAGAAAATAACGTTCAAAACTTAAATTATCGCTTACAAACGCCACTTTTGCAACAAATTTTTGAACATTTCCCCAAAAAAGTAAATTTTTTCTTGGTGAAAGTGAAATTCAAAGTTTATTTTCCTTGTAATTGTTTTATTTTTTTCTTCTTTTCCTTTCGTTAGGGTATATTTTTTAGCGCTTATATACATACACACATAACAACGCTGAAATGGATTTCGGATTTCTTTCTATTCTACTTTCAAATCGATAGTACGATTTTCATTGAATTTCCTTTTAAACTTTGCTCAATTGTTTGGTAGATGTGTATTTCGCCCATGAATTATGAAAATTAAGAATTTTGGCGCACGAAATCCCGAAATAAGAAACTTTTCTTTTCACTGCTTTGACATTTGTCTGCGTTGTTGTTTTTTTCTAGTAACAATCTATAGTGCTGTGCGATTCGCGTGATTGTACTCGGTAATTGCTTTTCTCCACTGTTGTGATTACTTTCTACTGCCATATTGCGCAAAGCAAAACTGAAAATCTTCTTTGTGAGGCCAACCTAAATACCGCTCAAAGACAATCATATGTTTTTCAGGAAGGCGAAAACTACGAATTAGATAAAACACTAAAATGCTACATGGAACTTTAACACTTCAAAACCAAATACGCGTTAAGCCTAGTATAATGGAAAAACATGAAGCAAAACAAACGAAATTTACCATTGGTAATTTCTGTTTAGCTGTTTTCGTTTGGTTTATGATTTATGATTATAAGAGCAGTGTAGACTTTTTTACCATCAGCAAATGAAAATTAATGTTCTGACAATTGTTTGGTCAAGGAATTTTTGAAATAAATTAACAAATGTTATGAAGAAGTTATGAAGTTTTTGAGGGTATTTAAATGAATATAAAGAAAATCATTTTTTTGAAAACGAATAACGACTGCATCCTCTACACTACAATTCTTCCGAGTAGAGATAAATGCAAAACCCCTAAGCGAAAAATTCGTTTTAGGTGAATACTAGGCGTTAGCATTAAAAAACGTTTAAGTGCGGGGTGCCATTAGTTATATATTATTAAAACAGGAGCGTTTTTTAAAAAAAATCATATTTAAGATCCTTGTAAAAGTGTTCTTATCACTAAGAACTCGCAATTATGGTTCGGACCTAAAAGATGCGATAGGAGAATTCGAGAATTGTGGCAAACTCAAACTCATGTGCAAAGGAGGGGGTTTTCGCAGGATAAAGGACCAATTAGTCTTGACGGTTGACAATCAGAGGGTGATAACTACAGTTTGACGACGGTAGACTTCTGCAGGTTGCAGAATCAACCGTCAAGACTACTTAGACCTTTAGACATAAAATCATTAAATTGCAATAAAATAATAAACGACAGATATGCAATCAATACATCAAATTAGTCTATATTAAAACACAGGAACCTTTTGGACACTTTTTGGTTCGGGCACACTGAAGTTTTTCCCTTTGCGCTTTGTATTTTTAAAACCATCGAAATAAACGTTCATAACATATAAAAAAAGTATGCCTGCGATTTATTTTGAAAAAAATGACTTCACTACATTTGTTAATTTATTTTTTTTTGTAAATTTCAAAAATTCCTTGACCAAACAATTATCAGAACATTAATTTTCGTTTGCTTATGGAGAAAAAGTCTACACGTACTTTAATTCGTTGATTTTAGCCATTGTTAAAACACTCTTGTGCGCTGGTGCGTTGTCCTGATGAAATTTTTTTTTTTTTGTGTTGTAAGCCAGGACGTTTTTCTCGAATTTGTACATTTAATTGATCTAAAAGGTTGCAATAGTACTCTGAATGTATTGTTTTACCCTTTAGCAGATAGTCAATCAATAAAATACCTTTGAAGTCCCAAAAACCGTTGCCATAACCTTACCAGCCGATTGCATTGTTTTTGCCTTCTTTGGGGCACTTCCTCCAGCTTCAGTCCATTGTTTGGATTGTTCTTTTGTCTCTGGAGTACATTGGTTGATCCATGTCTCATCAACAGTTATGAAACAAAGCTTAAAATCCATTTTATTTCGCTGAAAACGATCCACACAAGCTTGAGAAATGTTCATTCTTATGCGTTTTTGGTCGACTGTTAACAAGTCCGGCACTCATCTTGCAGAAAGCTTTTTCATCTGTAGTTCTTCATGCAAAATTAAATGGACTCGATCATTTGAGATGCCCATGATATTAGCTATTTCACGCACTTTTATTCTTCGATCATTTAATACCATTTCATGCACTTTGGCTACAATTTCTGTTGTTGTTGCTGTTTTTGGACGTCCACTACGTGGTTCATCTTCAATGCTTGTACGACCACGTTTAAATTCAGCAACCCAATTTTTTACTGTTGCATATGAAGGAGCACTTTCACCTAACACATTCAATTATGAATATCTTGTCCCGATAAACCTTTTTTATGTAAATATTTAATGACACCACGCATTTCTAATTTTTCCATTGTAAAAAAATCGCGGATGCGTCTATTGTGAACACCTGTTTCTATATGAAGGAGTTGCCAGATCAAAATTTAACATGTGTTCATAGCAGAGATGGAAGTTTCCAAAACACTTAACTTTTTTCTGTTTATAACGGGCTTTTTGTGCTAGGCTAAGAAGTTTCCGAACCGCCCTCGTAAGTTGCAGACATTTACGGGGCGTAAGACAAAATCACCATATTCCTAACGGAATCACAACAGAAAGTTATATGTTTCCCGTGGCACTGCGACATCCAGAGTAATAAAAAGGCTTATTTATTAGCAAGGAAAGTCACGAACTCTTAGACAAGGAATCTGGAACGGAACGCCTTTGCAAAAGTTGATCTTTAAAAAAGATGACCGTACTTGACCGTATCATGAGATCAGTAGTTATAGTCTAAACAATTTGTAGAGTCACGGCAGTTAATTTCCTGCCAAATATTTGCAATATACCAGTATAAATATTGGTGTATACCAATATTTGCAACATACCAGTACAAATATTGGTGTATACCAATATAACAAGATCCAAGATCTATTTCCACATGTTCAACTTTTAATCAAAGTAGTTGGCTTAATTTAAAATCTAAGTATAACTTTTCATGACAAAAATAAAACAAAATTTTTTTAAATAAAAATTACTACAGGCTACAGGCTATACTCGAAAGAAGATAAAATCATTTTTTTTTTTTAAAAATTCTTAACCATTTCAATCGTGTTTTCTGGTAATAAAAAAATCACCAAAAGTAGTGAAAAAAAACTCCCAGTTAGCATCTCCGGCACTGAACTGTTTAAAACAGAACGAATGTACACACAGCAGCACACAACCAATTTCCTTAATTTTCGCGCGTTGCAAACTTTTGAAACTTTAGTTATTTCAGGATTGCCACAAAACAAGGAACAGAAACACAAAACAAGGATGGTGTGAATGTAGACAACACTTTGCAAATTTTAAACGTTTTTTTTTCTTAATTTTGCGTTTTTATTGTCTAAATGTAGGCAGCACTGTGCCGTGGTGAGTATATTTTTCCAATTTCTTATCCTCTGCTTTGTTTTGATTTTCCTATTCTTATTATCAGCTTTGTTTCGACTTTCTATTCTTTGAGAGGTGTGAGAGCAAGAGCGGTATACTTGACACGACTGTCAACCAAGGTTTATGTATAGATTTATAAACCTTGTATTTATAACCTTGCTGTCAACTGTCAATTGAAGTGGTGGTTCGGTAAAGTGCTGTGCTGGTTTTATATACATTTTTTCTGCTTCCTTCGTACTGCTGCTCCACATCGCCCCAATCGCCAGCAATAAAACATCCGAAAAGTTGTTTTGACAATCCACAATCCAATTATTTGAGAATGGAGCTGAAGATATTGGAATTATTTAGTGGAATAGGCGGCATGCATTTCGCGTTTGAATGTAAGTTCAAAAAAGTGTGGTATAACGGGCGCGTCTAATATTTGGCGTTTCGCCCTTGAAAAGGCACGCACCCTATACCGCAACTCAGCCCAACTAGTCCTCACACAATATTAATTTGTTCCACCTCTTAGACTCCCAGTTGAAGGGACAGGTCATGGCGGCAATGGATATTAATACGGTCGCCAATCTGGTATATGGTCACAATCGCCCAAACACGCCTGTGATGAATAATAATATACAGAAACTCAGTGCAAAAACAATAGAGAAACTCAAAGTTAACACGATACTTATGTCGCCACCTTGTCAGCCGCACACACGAAATGGGAGGAAACGAGACTTGGAGGACAATCGCTCCGATGCCTTAAATCATATCTGTGATTTATTACCTCAGTGTCCCGGGGTACAATATATACTAATGGAAAATGTTAAAGGCTTCGAGGAGTCTATGGCGAGAGATATGTATGTTGCTGCACTTAAAAACTCTGGATATCACTACCGGGAATTTATTTTAACACCCACCCAAATGGGTGTACCAAATACAAGACACCGTTACTACTGCATAGCGAGAAAAACCAAAGATTTTGACTTTGCAGCTGGGAATATATGGACATGTTTGCCTGATGAATTAGAAACTACATTTACAACCACAGACTTGTGTTCGTTAATAGAAAAATCTACGGCGTCTGAAGTACTTCTGGACGAAAAGGTCTTGAAGAAGAGAGTATGGCTTTTAGATATAGTCACCACCAGTGCCAACAATACTATGTGTTTTACCAAAGCTTATACACATTACAGTGAAGGAACGGGTTCCGTTTTCTGCCCCTTAACTTTAGATGAAATGCAAAGAATATTTGCTGAACTAAAGAAGCTTGAGGACACCGAGAATTCCAAATATGGCGAATTGCTGAAAAGTTTGATGCTGCGATATTTTACACCACGCGAAGTGTCGAGATTAATGAGTTTTCCAGAGTCTTTTGATTTCCCTAGGGAAACCACGAACCGGCAGAAATATCGCTTATTGGGAAATAGTATAAACGTACGAGTTGTAGGCGAATTAATAAAACTATTGTGCACATGAAAACGTCTATTGCTTTTGTTCGCTCAAAATCTCTAGTTGTTGCTGTTGTAACAACAATATATTTTTTTTTTGAAGTCTTGTTCGTCTATGGGGGATCTGCTTCGATATCCAGGTGAAGGACACGCGCCATTTGAACTGGATGCGCCCACAGAGACCTGGGGCGCATCCCCAGCTCAATTAGTACGCCACTGAGCTACAATAAGAATTTTTTTTTGGATCAATGTATTTAATTTAATTTTTTTAATGGTATAGAAAATTCAGTTTTAATTTATATAACTTATTGTGTTTGAAGCTGAAAGACTATAAATGAACCACAGGATCATCCACGCATATGCGACACCTGATCAGAAAATTATTCATTGCGTCCTAAAGTGTTGAAGTTGGCATCGCTTCAATTACTGTTTTAATAGACTGCTTCAATTCAGCCAAATTCCTTGGTTTCGTTTTGTACATCTCTTGCTTGACATAACCCTATAAAAAAAAGTCTGGTGCAGTCAGGTCCGGTGACCTTGGGGCCAGTGGAAAGTGGCATTTTAGGATATTAATTTGTTTGGGAATTTTCATTGAAGCTCTGCCATAACCGGTCTAGCGATATATGCAGTTGCTCCATCTTGCTGCACGCAAATGCTGGTGAATCGGCTACTTTTTTGGCGAAGTTTTTGGTGAAAAACAAATTCTTTTGGCAAAATTCCATTCGAATAGGCAAATCCAGAGGGTTTACTTGCTTTTAATTTGGACATTGTAGGGAAACAAAATTAAGTCATTATGAATTGCAATTTGCGCCAATAAGTTTCGAGTTGAAACGCTGGGATTTGCCTGAATTGACGATGCTACAGCTTTATCATTTTTTTTATTTTAATTTTGAATAGATAGAGCAAATTGAATTTTAATCGATTGATTTCATTTCTGATCCGTTTAATCAATATGGATGTGGTAAAGAAAAACGTTTTAGTTATTCCCACCATATTCAACAAAAATTCGATTGCAATCTCAAATCGAGAGCAAAACGATTTCGATCGATTTCCATCACATACCAGAATATAATTCCGAAATTCAGAAGTTAATGGTACTGGCGTATGGTGGGAAGGTTAAAAACAATCATAAAGACTGATTGTAATACGGCACAAAAGGCTATACGTTGCGACACGAAAGTTGTGCAAATGAAAATAAGAATTATGAACACTGTTACTCGGTTTGTATATAATGTTCATAGGCGTGAACATGTATCTGCGTTTGTTAGAAGATTTTTAGGAGTGTCATTTACTGAATATGTTAATCATAGGATTTTATTTCAGTTCTATAAGGTTATTAAAAGTGGTGTGCCTGTTCCACTGTGCAGTTCGTTCTATTTTTCGCACTCTAGTAGGAATACTCAAATCGTTATACCTAGAATTTTTAATTCTATATTTGAAAAGTCTTTTGTTGTTCGGGTAGCCAGGTGCTGGAATCAATTGCCTATTGAACTGCGAGTTTTTTCTCACTCTAATAATGCATTTCGTCTTAAACTCTTTGATTACTTTATATCAGTTACACCTTAATAATTATATTCATAATTTTATTTTTATTTCCATGGATATAAAACATGTTTGCCAACAACTTGACTAAGGTTCGTTTGTACAAATCTGGACTATATTTCTATTTTTGTTGTTGTTCTACTTAATGTAAATATGGCTGGGGAGCCAATCGCGTTAAATTACAATTGTATTTAATTATACATTTTTATTATTAAAATTTATTCTAGTTTTTAAGTTTTTCTATTTGGGAATGTTTTTCTAAGTAATACGGGTTTTTTGGCCCTGTGGGCTTTTGTATTACTATATGAATTAATAAAATAAATAAATAAAATAAAATGTATACCCTACACCACACTGTGGTACTCGGTATTAAGTCTAGTGCTGATATTTGTAACACCTGCAAGTAATTGAGAGCCCATAAAGACTGATTGTAATACGGCACAAAAGGCTATACGTTGCGACACGAAAGTTGTGCAAATGCAAATAAGAATTATGAATGCGGTAGAAAATGTATACCCTACACCACACTGTGGTACTCGGTATTAAGTATAGTGCTGATATTTGTAACACCTGCAAGTAATTGAGAGCCCATAAAGACTGATTGTAATACGGCACAAAAGGCTATACGTTGCGACACGAAAGTTGTGCAAATGCAAATAAGAATTATGAATGCGGTAGAAAATGTATACCCTACACCACACTGTGGTACTCGGTATTAAGACTAGTGCTGATGTTTGTAACACCTGCAAGTACTCGTAATTGAGAGCCTATGTTAACGATACGAATCAATTTATAATCACTATCTAATTCCACAGCTGTCCGTCGGTCCCTATATCGTTGTAAGCAAATTACAGATCGCAAATAAGAGCTGATATCGAACAAACCCTATTGAAATGAGCCCATGTTTGGATATGTTAGCCGCAGACTAAATCCGATTCTGGCCAAATTTCTTAAAGAACGAGCGATCAGTAACTAACTGAGATGAAATTAAACCAATTTGGCCCAAGTAGCCCCCAAAAAAGTCGCTCCTGATTTAAGGTCATGCCGCTCTGATGTCACAAGTTAAATTCGATCGCAACGTTTAGGTCCATGTCATTCTAAAGCTTAAATGCAATAGTCACTACCGATTTCCTGCAAATCCTGCAACTGTAAAAGCCTTATTTTTCTTCCGGTCTTGCTCAATCTTAGTGTAGTGAGTTACTAAAAATCTTTAACCAAAACTGCTGATAATGGGTCATAATTGGCAATGTTTTTAAAAGCGCGAATATGTCGGTGTATTTTTTAATACAGCTCATATACAAAGGTGCTTCTTAAATTAAGATCCAGCTACTTCAGAAGTCTCCATTTACTGCCGATCAAATTTAGTTGTAAAATTGAGCAATATCATTATTCCAAAGCCCAAAGGTCCTTCCCAATTTGAAATCCACACGTACTAAAAACAATGCTGCCTAAAAGTAACCTATTACCAACCCGGTAATGTTAGACCATATCGTTCAAAGTGATCATATGGTATTAATACAATGGACCCTAGAGCGGCCCTGCCGCTCTAAAATCGACACAATCGTTACTATGGACCTAATTTATTTATCGCCCATCTAATTTTGCAATCAAACTGCAGATCCATTTATAATTTGATTTTCTCAAAACTCTAGTTATTATTTTGGGGCAAGGATGAACCCTGTTTGAAATTATCAATTTATTACCCGAAGCCATGGTACAATAAATAAGGTATAGCCATTAGCCCAACAACAACAAAAATAGTTCGCTAGAATGTCAAAGTCATTTGAAAGAGAATGCAAATAATACATTTTTGTGAATGTTTGATGATCCCTCCAAGAAAAATAAACGTAACGCATTTTGCGGAGCGAAAACGAACTACATACGGACCGCCATATCACTAACACTTGCATAGTTTTTCATATAAAAATACGACGAAATTAATTCTGCGTAAAACTCTTCGTAAACGTGCCGTTTTTTACGGTACGAAATGGAAGTGATTTTGCGTAATGGAAACGAACGTATTTAAACCAAAAAGTACCTAAAACAATCCGTTTACGTGCCGTTTTTGCGATACGAAAACGGACTGTTTTTTCTTAATGGTAACGGCATTAACTGTTTTTTCTTATTCGGGCAGCCATGTTGACAGAACACTTTAATTGTTTTAGTTGATGTTTGAAGTGTGATGATCCCAATAAACATTATAAACTTACTATAAATTGATTATAAACTTACATTAGTAAACGTAAGCTTGGAAATTCTTTATGGTAATCATTGTAACATGTTGATTTCCAATTATCGGATAAACAAAAAGGGTCCCTTATTCTACAATTGTATCCATGCTTGGAAAACAATTGGAAATCAATTTGAAAAAACAATATTTAATAAATCATGTGGAATGTTTGTTGTAAATGTGTATATTTGTTTGTTTCAAAATTGGATGTAAATACGATTGTAAATACGGATGTGGCGACGATTGAAATTCAAGCAGGCCAGTATACTTACGAAAGTATTGTAAATGTCTATTTTAGTACATCTTTTACAAATCTATTATAAATACATTACAATAAATTTGTGAATTTTAATTTTCGTAAACTAGTTTGGAAATAGTGTTTGGAAAACAATTGTTAATAAACTAGTTTACGTCAATGTTTATTGGGATCTGATTGTTGTTAAACAAAATCAGCTTTTGTAAGTGTTAATATAATAGGTATTTATAAAACGTTTGTAGTATATTTATATCTACATATCTATATTTTGTAATAGCCAAAGAATTCATAATCATTCAAAATATATGCAACATTAATTCTTCAGTATAAAAAAGCTTATATTATTTCGATAGAGAAAGAAATTCAGTACGGAAACAGAACGTTTTGCAGATACAAAAACGTACCGCTTCAGTGTTACGTAAACGCAACACTCTGGTATTACGAAAACGGACCGCTTTAGTGTTACGTAAAAGTACTACTTTAGCTTAGCCTTGGCGTACTACCAATACATTCAAACTACTACTTTTTTTTCTAATTCTCTTATTCCGAAATTAACGTTTACGGTGCATTTACGTATCGCAAAATCGGTTCGTTTTCGTAGTCTTGTATGAAAAAATGACTTCGCCAACGTTTCGTTTTCGTGCCGGTTTTCTTAGAGGGCGATAATTGTGAATGTTGTCAAATTTAAAAATTGACAATTTAAATTACTACGAGATAAAATTTAAAATCAGCTGTTAGTATAACTCTACCTTCTTTATTGTACCAAACCTGAAGCAGTACAAGCAACAAAGTAAGACCTCGTTAATCCGCACTTCGCTAATCCGAATTAACTACAGTTTATTACTGTTTTTATTTTTTGTAAAGATTAGTTATAATAATTTTTTTTTAGTTTCTTAAAATTGTATACTTTTTTAAAAAAAAATAAACATTTTTTTTAAAAAAAAATAAACTTCTTTTGGTTTTTAAAAATGGGAAATGTTATACCTCGGTTTTAAAAATAGAATTTATTATTATTTTTACTGTGAACTCATTTGAAAACACGTGAAGACGAAAGTATCCAATAATGCGAATTTTCGATGATCCGAATTATGGTCTGCAATCAATTATTTGGATTAACGAGTTCTTACTGTATATAATTTTTGCAAACTTAGCACAGTTCATATAATTCAATGGATGTATAACTACTCTGGCAGTGCTGTTGCCATTAAGGCACGGCCGGCAACATTCGATACTCGTGCGTATAACAACGCTGTCACCTAAAAATACGCCGAGACAAAACTGACGATGTGACCAAAAAAAATATGAAAGAATATCATATACATCTATATAGACGCTCAATTATTTATTACTTATTGCACCTGCATTATTTTTTCTTTTTTGGTGCTGCAACAATTTAATCATTAAATTAAAAAAAAATAATTTAATGTTTTACTAAAAAAAACTTTAATTTTTTAATAATTGTCGGTTGCATTATGTTAAAGAAATTCAAATAAAAAAGCAATTAAAAGAAGTAATAAAATAAAAATCCTTGCATTGAATCCTGCTAAAAATTATTATAAATTTTAAGTTTTATTTTTATTTAAGTAAACGCGACATTTTTCTCTGAAAATTATGTATTAAGGCCCGAGCACACTAAAGTTTTTTTTTTAAATAACGCTTCTGCTTCAAAAATTTAACACGCTGCTTTCTTTTTCTGAGAACCCGCATACCAACGTTTTTAATTGTCAAAGCGTATTTAGTTGTACAGTGTTTAAAATAAAAAAAGCTGCATGCAGCATTTTAGCTTTTTTTCTGCTGCGTATTTTATGCCTTGTCTGGTTGCTTTTCATTTTCAAGTTGACATTTTAATTCAAATTGTAAATATTCAAACAAATGTTTGAAATGTTGAGAAAATTGATTAATATCACAAAAAGAAAATACAAAAATTGTATATGGGAGATTATGGGCCAATTTCGACATCATTTCTGGAATTCGATTTTTTTGCAGAATTTAATATTTAATTCAGGTCTTAATTCTAAGAAAGACTAGTCATTTTTAAAAGGTACACATCAAAATTTTAATTTTTAACGGAATCATGCAACAATTTAAAAATATGACCTCCAGGGTAATGACTCATTGGACAGAGAAATGACGAAGACAATAAAATATATAGTATTTTTTCTTTAAAATCAACAAATTCATTTTCATTGAGTTCTTTTGTAAAAATAATAAAAGAAAAAATCTGTTAATCGCCATTCCCCTGAGAAAAATTTTGGCAGGGAAATGATGAGTTTCTACAATACCCCCTGAAATGTTTATTTAAGTACTTACCCTTACAAAATTGACTTGAGCTGGAAGTTTATACTTGCAATAAACACAAAAAAACACTTGCAAAATTATAAAAAGTATTAATTATATTTTTAAAAAACAACACAGGGGAGTGACCAACTTAAGTGTGAACGTTCGTAACGAGTGACAAAACACGACTTACTTAATTTTAATAAGACGGTTAACGAAAAAACTATTAGATGTATGGTTTGGACTTTAAATTTTAGGGAATTTTAGATTTTACAGGGGAATGATATGTTATTTCAGGGACAGAAAATAAACATCCATAAAAATATAAATTGAATAAAAAATTATGATCGTTAATAGCAACAAAATTAATTGAATATTTTTTTTACTATGGACTGTTTTTATTAAATAAATAATTAATATTTTTGTAAAAAATTATGAAAATTTTAATTGAAAGTAGTGCTAGGGACACCCAGGGTAATGATATTTTAACACTTTGGTAGGAAATTTTTTGAAGAACAAATATTTTTTTTAATAAACAATTTTAAAGACTTTAAAGGTCCTATAAAGATTTATTGTATAGAAAATAATAAAGTATAATATATTTTATTTTTCCCTCTTGAAACAACCAAGGACAACAAAGTGGCCCATAATCTCAGAATCAACCATATTTCTTTTCGCCAGTGTGCCTTAACAATTATAATGGCGCCGGTAATACGAGATTTTCGAAGGCGGCCATTTATCCGTAGGCCTTGTTCTTCACTTTAACACAAAGATGCAAATTTCCGTAATGAAATTGGAATTTCATACTCAAATTTGCATCTTTACGCGAAAAAAATAAAATTAAAACATGTGTTTTCGTCTTATGTTTTGATCACTAAACGTAAACAGAGCATTATTCTCTCAATAAAAAGCCGCCGCTCTCTCTTTTTGACATTACTCTTTCTCTGTTGACGAAAGTGAGAGGACAATTTTGACAGCTGTCAAATATATTTTCGTACGCCCAGGCATTGCAAGAGGAAATTTTGATTTCTCTTGCAATGCCTGGGCGTAAGCCATGGGTTCTCAGACCTTGGAAATATTACGTCAAGGCGTCTGGGCCTCTTTAACTGGTGGCTGGTTCTATGGCCCGCATCAGAGTGTCTTCTGCATGGCTTACGCCCAGGCATTGCAATACGAAATTTTGATTCCCTCTTGCAATGCCTGGGCGTAAGCCATGGGTTCTCAGAGGAAATATTACGTCAAGGCGTCTGGGCCATTTTAACTGGTGGCTGGTTCTATGACCCACATCAAAGTGTCTTCTGCCTAACCGGGAACGGGTTTGTAAGCCATGGGTTCTCAGACCTTGGAAATATTACGTCAAGGCGTCTGGGCCTCTTTAACTGGTGGCTGGTTCTATGACCCGCATCAAAGTGTCTTCTGCATGGCTTACGCCCAGGCATTTTGATTTCCTCTTGCAATGCCTGGACGTAAGCCATGGGTTCTCAGACCTTGGAAATATTACGTCAAGGCGTCTGAGCCTCTTTAACTGGTGGCTGGTTCTATGACCCGCATCAAAGTGTCTTCTGCAACATAGTCCACCTGTACTTGTGGCTCTTCCTACCGTGCACACCGTACTTGTGGCTCTACCTACTGTGCAAACCAAAATAAAATGACTGTGTTTCTTCAGTTTCCTTCCTTGCGCTGCGCCTATTGTTTAACGAACGAACCAACACTTTAATTGACAGTCAAGTGTCAAGTATACCGCACTCGCTCTCACACCTCTCAAAATCTCAAAGAATAGAAAGTCGAAACAAAGCTGAGAATAAGAATAGGAAAATCAAAACAAAGAATAGAAAATCAAAACAAAGCAGAGAAATTGGAAAAATAAACTCACCACACCACTACAGCTGTTCGCTGCCAACAGCTGATTTATATGCAATGTTAAACTGCACAGAGATGTTCCACTCAGCTGATGAAATTCTTTATTCTGAACACTTCCTATTCTTAAGATTTCGTGAAAAAATCGAACGCTTGCAAAATAATTTGTTTCCAGAAAAAAGGTGGAGTTAGAAATTAGAAATCTTGCAATACATCGCAAGAAGTTAACAAATATAGTGTGAAAGTGAATATGTAATGAGATGTGATAGAATGAAACTTGTTTTTTTGTTAAAAAAAATTGTTACACGGTCATTTAATTTGTGGAAAAAATTCTAAATTGTATACACACATACAATTACACATACAAAAAAGTGACGTTATCTGCAAAGTTACCAGATCGCCTACTGCCAGTATATTCCGGCAACTGATGTTGATATCCCCTGTTGTAGGATGCGATTTTGATGTAAAGCCTCAAATTTTTATTGTTATTGTTAGTTTAAGTAGCAATATCTAAACTCGTGTGAATACCCAATATGTAGGAACTGCATATCGTTAGCTAAAATGCAAAAAGGCGTAACTAACAAGAATATAATTTAACAGGAGAAGCAAAAAACGTTGTTAAATGAAAACTATAAACTATAAACATTTTTAACGAATTTTTTTCTACTTTTTTTTGTTAATAAAAGCGTCACTTTTGATCGCTGAAGTGTTAAATTTTGTCAAGACATGTAGTTTAATGGCATTTATAATAATCAATCAAAAAGTCGAATTTGATTTTGTTAGTTACGCCTTTTTGCATTTTAGCTAACGATGTGTATGCTCATTATGGAACTAATTTGTTGGCGTGGTGTAGAAAAACCCCATACATAAACATCATTAGAGGGACGCATAGATTATACCGGTCAATCGCCGATAGTCCTAAGACTGTGAAAAACCGGTCACACGTGGAGGAGTTTTGGCGTAAAAGAACAACATTTTTTTTTTGCTTTTCCAAAAGTTATCGAATCTAGTCTGGCTCTCGGAGTGACACCTTCTCCGGCTTAAAATCGGTTATTGACGCATTTTTTCCATTGAGCTCTGTATTTTTAAACTTCCGTTAATCTGAAACCCAAAAAAATATGTGTTAAAAACTTTCAGAATGTTTAAGATATTGCAGTTTTGGCATGGAAATTCCTTCTCTATATGTTGCTCGAATGTCTTGGACATTTATTTTAGAGCTTTAGAATTTTAAAAATGCGCAACGTAAGAGAAAATATGCACTAGCTTAAATGGAATTGATATTCAATGAACGCGTCTTGTTTCTCCGAATTAATAAACATTGGTGCCAGATACCAAAATTAAGATCATAAATTTGACTCAAAACGGATAAATCCAGCTATTGGAGACACAAAACAGAGTTATGTTGTTTTAATCCTCACATTAATTCTTACACAGGAGCCCGATCACAACCATGTCGCTTAGCGAACGACGAATGAAATTTTCTTGTTACACAAACACAATCGCCTGGCGTCTAAACTTGACGTTTTTTTTTGTGAAAAAACAGTTTGTTTTAATATTTTTTTTCCTATTTAATTTGAACAAAAATGGTATATTTGCCAGAAAATGTCAATAAGTTGCGAAAAACACTAAATGTTAGGAAAACACAAGTGAAACCCACTTTCCAACAATTAACTTTTTTTTTATAAATAAGTGACAACTAAAACTGGATAAACTACAAGAAATTAAAAAATTTTAATTGGCGTCTTGTAGCCAATCGTCGCGAGCATTCGCCTTCCAAATGTGCTCGCCTAAGTAAAATACGTGAGAAAGGGCTTTTCGCCATACGCCATGGTTGTGTTCTGGCTCTAAGGCTGAATTTAAATAATACGCAGCGTAAAAGGTTTGGTTTTATAAAATAAAGTCCATCAAAGCACATGCTTACTAGCCCTCAAAATCCCATTAAGGAACAAACTTCCCTCGGATTAGTAAAATGTGCATGAAGTAATGCTTCCATTGACCGGCACTTACTATATAATATCGGTTTCAAGCGGCTTATGCCACTCAAAGAGAAGTTTTTACGTGGCTAAGAGATTTATATACTACTCGTCGAGTCAACGGGATTTGCGACGTGCAAATACGGCTTAGTCTTAACCCTTCCTGACTGGTAACAACTAGAATTGCCATCTAAACTAGACCTAATGAAATTTAAGATAAAAAGTTTAATTTTAATTAATACCAGTGTAGTCCAATATTCTTAGTAAGAATAGTCGAATAGTGGATAATCTAATATTTTCGCAATGTGGGCCATCTAACACTGGAAGCTATAAAATCGTAAATCCTTAGTCTACTTACTCATAATACTGTGTTTTACAGTAGCCCCACAAGAAATACCACCCTGTATTTTAATTTTTAGGTTATCGTTGAATTATTTACAGATTTACAGAATTGGTTTAACTTTTAAGTCTAAGTACTTAAAAAATATTTGTTGTCGCCTGTTCATACTTCCAGAGTCTGGTATCGAAAGATCAGAGATAAAACAGCTCATAACTTTGCGATTTCAAATATGTCAACACTAGAATGTTCGTATATCTTCCTGATAACATATTCGTCAAATGTCTGTGATGCAAAAGAACCATGGAAGTTGTCAATCTCGAAGGGTGCCTTGCCCCGACCGAAACCCGTCCACATCGGTTGAATTTTTATTAGTAAGAAACTTGTTTTATTAGATTTATCCTGGCGGAGGTCCCGAAGTTCTAATTTTGAATTTATAAACTTTTATCCAAAAACAAGGTTAAACATATTGGTAAGCTAAACCCTATTAAACTGGTTTAGTTAAAGGCTTTTAAATTAACTTTTTTATTTTTTTTTTTGCAAGACAACGTCATACATTAGTCATATATACCCACTGTAAAAATCTAACATCGTCTATTGTTCATAAGAAACTTCATATCCCTCTCAATTTTTAGACGACTATAATATAATCTGCTATATTTCTAACGTTACTGTGTACGAGATTTGCATATGTCAATATTTAAATTAAATAAACCAGATTGCTAAAACATTTTTTGAAAAATTTTCATTGAGTTCATGTCTAATATGTATGAAAAACCCCATCTTATGCACATGAGCTTCGATTGACAACCACGCTCGAACTCGCCGATAATATCTCGACAATTTTTGGCTCTAAGATTTCCCAAAACCAAATCCCGCGGATCGTTACAGAAACATACCTAAACTTTGACTTTAGTAGATCGGGATACATGAACCGCCGACAGATTTTTTTTGATATTATGGGTCATACACATGAGAAAAGGTATATACGAGTATATGCACGATCAACTGTAGAAAGACTTAAGCATTGTCTGCATATGTGGTTTACAAATAACGATTTTGTGGTTCCAGTGTCCAAATCGCTTCCCACATGGGGGTTGATGTAGTCGACCGTCTGGTAACACCATTTACAATAACCAGGTACAAAAACAAATAAGTCTTTGGCTGCTATAGTAACCTCAAACCACTCACAAATTCATTTTTTTGTTACAGAGAACAGCCACAAAGAGAGGGGCTCCAACTCTTTTTTGTCGGTTGTATTCTACTCTGCTCCACCTCTAGTGTTAGTGGGGGGAGGCGTGAAGGTGCCGTGTATATTGTATGTGTGTATGTAATGCATAATGCAGCGAGTTGAGAGTGTTTAAAAATAAACAAAACGCCACCCCGTGTCTCTCTCTCTCTGTATAAATAAATATTTTTGTTTGTTACTTTTGGCATGTGAGGTTAAAGGCATTGATATAAACAAATCAAATCAGTTGCAATCTTTACATTCTACATTTGTTTGCCTATAAATTATATTCGCGTTAAACAACAACAACAAATACAACAAAACTGGCGGCCGATAGACATTTACGTTCCAATTAAAACTGAAAATCGATCTCATTGAGCTTGAATTAAATTACGTAGTATTGGGCACGACCAGCACGATTTAAATACACACGACTAAGTAATACAGAAAATGGTGACACCCCGTCCCGGTGATATGTGATGTAGAGGAAGACCGACCGACCGACCGGCCGACCTTCCTTACCTACAACAGTCAACATCGAATCGACATTTTGTTGCAAAGATGTCGGCAGCTTCGAATAATTCGGATTTATACCTAAGGCCTCTGCCCTTTCTCGACACCAAATGGGTACGGGCCGATCTCATATCGAGTCTACGTAGTCCCGAAGATGCTGCTGTGCTATGGAATAATCTAATACAGGACTGCGAACTGGTATCGTCGCCAGCGACTCCGGTTTTAAATACGGCCGGCAACCTGTC
The DNA here is from genome assembly GCA_963513945.1 of Hydrotaea diabolus. NCBI lineage: Eukaryota > Metazoa > Arthropoda > Insecta > Diptera > Muscidae > Hydrotaea > Hydrotaea diabolus. Next base: position 54,474,379 of record OY740718.1, on the reverse strand, counting down.
GTACTTAGGCGACGATGGAAAGCACTATTGTGGCGTACAGAAGTTACAATGCTCCTGCTGCCCGGCGCATGACTTCTGCGGTCCTTTGTCGGCCTGCAATTGTAGTGCCTGCCACAGTTTGGATTCAGATGCTACCATAAAAAAGATCACTACTCAAGCTCAGGCAGCCGCGGTGGCAGCTCAACGTATTGCCAGTGATGCCATATTCGAATCATGGCTGTGGGGTCAGACACCTAATGGGCCGGCTAAAGTGGAGTGTCAAAAGACGTTGCTCAATGAACTCCATGACATTGCATTGCAGGCGGCCGGAAACTGTCTCTCGTCTATACATTTGCGTGAGCAGCTGCTCATCTATGAGCGGTATTTTGTGGCTTTGGCACGTTGTAAACAGCAGCATGCCCAACAACAACAGGCTATGCAGCAACAGCAGATGCAAACATCGGAAATGCCCACATCTTTAAATCCGAATAATCCCTTTTTGGCTCCAGCCGATAAGAATATAAATAGAATGCCAGAGGAGAGTCAATTTTCAGCCCGTGATCGTTTTGGCAAATATCGCCAACAGTCCTCTCAAGAGCTCAGATCACCGGGGGCACGCGACAGTGAACGGGCAACGATGGGCTTGGCTCGAGTCTGTACCCGGGCCGCGTTGAACTTTTCATTCTTTTTCCTGCGCAGAGCCTGGCGTTCGGGTGAGGATACCGAGATGTGCAGTGAATTGCTGTGTGAAGCCTTGGAATCTCTACAAGATTTGCCGGAAGCTCTGCTATTTGACACATCACAGGTAAGTTGAAATTAAAGTATACATATATCAAATTTTATTTCTATATTACAAAGGCGAGGAAAAAGTATCAGAATTAAATGCAATTTCTTCATTATTTCGCAGCCTAATATTAAGAAATTGCTAAGTGTTAAGGGAAATAAACCTCTTGCTGATTACCCCCATATACACGAAGCTTTGTTAGAAGTAGCCTACAGGAAAAGTAGTTGTATACATAGTTCAAACTTGAGAAAAGGGATAATTGCAATTAAAGGGCTTTACATTTTGCGAAAGGAAGCAAAAACTTTTTTGATACAAAATATACAAGGGCATATTAATAATTCCGTGACATTTCGCATACAGTTTTTTTTAAAAATAAAAATTATTTTTCAACACAATCTCCAACGTTTCTTTAATTTTTGTAGCCCTTCCAAAATGGGACGTCCATAAAATATTTTGGATCATTGGAAAATATGATCAATATTTTCGTCATTGGAGCTGAATCTATTTCCACCGAGGTTTAGGTTTGGAAATAGGAAATAGTTACTGGGGGATGAATCAGGATAATATGGCGGATGAGGTACCAATTCGTAACTTAATTCATGAAATTTTTGCCAATGAGACTGTACACGTTAATGCTGTGCATTATCTTGATGAAAAATATCTTTTTTTCTTGGCCTTATGGAGTTGTTTTTTGAATTAGAAAGTATGGGCTAGGGCCAGGATTTGCGAGATAAGCAGGAAAACCAGGGTAAAACTTCTTAATATTCACTTCTGGACTAGTTATGTATATTTAATAGTCGCGATCAGTTTTGCAGATAAAACTGTCGAGACGAAGAGAAGGACAAAAGTGGATAACGGATATGTTCGTGTCTGGTCTTTGACTCGGTTCTCCCTAATATTCAGAGTATACAAATTAACAATCTCATAATTTTCGAGCAGTACAGGTTGGCTTGGACACCTAAAATTGTCCTGTACTGCTTTATGTTACGAACCTTTCTGGTATTTAGAGCATACAATTAATAAACTCGTTATTTGTGAGCAGTACATATTGTTCTATTCGGAATAGAAAGTATGCAAGACAGCAAACCGGGTATCACAGCGGACCTTAATGGAGGGTGGAACTTTAAAAAAACCAAAAAAGACTAAAAGAGACCTAATGCATAATGTGCCTGTTGGAACCGATTCCAATTAGAAAAACAGGGACTTGCGAAGGCGTATTAAAAATGGTGAAAATTGCGGCTGAAGGTCCTTCGATAAGAAAATAAAAAATGATAGATCCAAGAAATCTTAAAAGGTCATCTAGTAAGATTTCAAGGGACAGCTTTTTGTTCTTGCATTTTTCCCACTTTGCAACAGCTTGCAATTGTATTTTTCGGAGTTCAACTTCTTCAAATGTCAAATACTTAAGTGGTTGTGTGTATAAAAGTATGGTTGCATGTGTATTTGCGAAAGTTTATCAATGGAATAGTATCAACATTCATTTTTCATTGTCTAAGTTCGTTAGCTTCCTTTCCTTCGTAGAATTGGTAATACTTAAAAGGACAAAGGACAATAGATTTCTTGATATTTTACATATTAAAACACGGCATTTTGTATTGAGAGTAAATACTCGAGGAAATCAGTTTATTTCAAATATGGCCAATAAAGTACATTTGGACATGCCTTACATCGTTGGTCAGAACTACATACACTGGCTATCAAAACCCGAGTGCATGTTTGCCATCTTCTTACTTAGGGTGTCAACTAATTTAGACTAATAAACGGATCACTTTGAAAATTTCTGAAAATGTTATTTTTTTATATTAGCAGAACAATTTAGTAAGCAGAAAAATAAACTTAATGAGAATTAACAAATTCGCAGAAAAAATAAGGCAGTAGTATTCATTCAATTTTGAACTTATTTTAAGTAAAGCAATACATGTTTGGTGTCAGTACAAACTCCACAATCCTTTGTTTTCAATAACTTTTTTCATACGTCTAGGTATGCTTTTAACTAAATTTTGTATGATTTCACTCGGAATATTTTGCCACTTGGCGCTCGATTATACTGCGCTAATCGCTTCTTGACCACAGCCCATACATTTTCGATAGGGTTGAGGTCTGGACTTTGTGCCGACCACTGCATTGCCCCCCAAAGTTTTGTTCCAAGATTCAGCGTTGTACAATTTTCGCTGCATGCCCAGGGACTTCGTCTTGCTTGTAAACCATTTTCTCTTCAGGATAGGCGCTTCTGTTCACAAAGTCTGATAAATTTGTTTGGAAAATACAGAGATTGGTTTTTTTGTTTGTTTATTATCCCTTTTATTCTAACCCTAATGCAACCACGTAAAACACTCCTAAACCATTAAGCCACCACCACCATGTTTGACGTTTGTCCCAATGGTGTTTTTGAATGCGTTCATGAGAGGTCTATGCTAAAAATATTCTTTCCCATCACTTGGACACGATAAATTTTTGTTTTGCCTGAACCAATTAACCGTTTCCAATCATTCTTCGTACAATTGTTGTGACTTTTACAAAACTAGAGTATTGCTTTTATGTTTTTACCAGATAGATCTGGCTATTTGTTCCTAACTTCTGACACGTATCCAAGTCTGTAAAGCTTACGTTCTTTTTTTTGTGCTAAAGCAGCATGTTTGGAGCTTTTTTTTCGCAATTAAAATCAAGCAAGGATTTGGGTCATTAAACAGCCTAGGGCAAGTCCAGAATTCGGCACAGAACCAATATTACGTCGTTTTTGGACAGCTTATATGTTGCGTTTACTCACGTTCAGTTCTTGAGCAATAACACGTGACGATTTTCCACTATTAGTCATGGTGACTATATTATTTTCAACATCAATTGCTCTTCTTTCGACAATTATTTAAAAATTTATGGCATTATAATTAAAAATGTTTAACACGTGCACACGGATATGATCGCTAGTGTACATACATGTTGCCCTTAACATCCCTATAAGGAATAAAATGGCGAACTTCTCCCAAATCATAAAATTCATATACCCACTGAACGGGACCTACTAGGTAATGGCGTTTCTAAACGTCACCTTGTACAGTAGAGTAAGGTTATAACGTAGTAGAGGGCATATAAGCTTCGGCATGGCCGAAATTAATGACGTTTTTACTTGTTTCACATTAAAAGTGTACTCGATTAAAGTCAAGAAAAATATATTTTCCAAACATTAAAACAACAAACCTGATCTAATTTGCTTGTAGAGTAATTCAGTCTTTTAAATATAAGAACAACAAATGATCATAAAAAAATTAAAGAAATTACAAAATTGTATTCTTTAAAAAAAAAACAAATCAATATGAACTCATGTGTTTCTATGAAAATGCTTATTTGCCATTATTATTTTGTAACAAAAAATACGTGTTCATCTTTGGTTTAACTTCTTTCTCTTTTGTTTAACTTCTTTCTGTTTTACAAACACATTTATGTTGAATTTTCATTGGTTTTCCAGATATCGGACAATTGTTATTAAACTAGACTAGATGGAGGCAAAACTTCCTAAGTCTCTTCGACTACGAGATATTCACTATTATAATTATCTGCTTCGTGTAGCAATTTTACGATAAATAGAAATTCAGTTGTTATAGTACCTTACGTTATAAACTGTACATAATACCGATTGATTATAAGTCACTATCTGGTTCGATTAAGCGATATATGCCAATCTATTGTTGTATTTAGAGTACACAAATTTTTCTTTTCCAGGGATACCAAAAATATTTTCTCAAATCCCGGATCATTCACCAGATTTTGTTGTGTGACAGTCTTCGTGTAGATCCGATCCATAGAACCGATTGTCGTGGGATTGATTCACCAGATTTATCATTACTACTATCGTCTAATCTTCCAGAGCTAAAATATTTTCTTGTCTGCAAAAAATGATTAGAGGACATTTATTTAGATTTATGACCCTACGTTCAATGCTACGACATGCTTTGCTACAGGGTGGGCCAAAAGTTACCACGGGGTTAAAAACTTTAATAACTTTTTCGTATATTAATTTTGTTTTTTTTTCTTCTCAGATTTTACAATATGAAAAATGGAAAATTTTTTACACTAAGTATGAAAAATAATAATAATAATAATGGGCTCGTGTTAGAGAATTTTCCATAACATCTTTCAAAATTTGTAGCTGAATCGTTCGCATTTCTGCAACAATGTTGGCCTTGTTCATATATACAAGTACTCCTTCAAATAACCCCAACGAAAATAGTCGGATGCTGACAAATTTGACTTAAAAGTGCCGTTGCGTCTCGGACAGTGTGGGCAGTATCTCCGTCTTGTTAAACCCAAATCTCAGGTCTGTTTTCAAGAGCAGGACGTACACAAGTTTCTATCATAAATCGATACCGCTCTCCATTCACGGTTACAGCACTTCCATCTTTATTCCCAAAGAAGTAAGCCCAATGATATTTGCAAATGTGATCCCACACCATACTGTACACCTAATGGGGTGCAATTGTCGTTAATAAATGACTCTTAGATTTTCGGAACCCCAGAACCTACAGTTCTGCTTATTAAAAAAGCCATTCAAATAAAAATGAGCTCCATCACTCATAATCAAATTTTTAATAAAGTTGATTTCATTTCTGGCCAACTGTTGAAATGAAAATGCAAAATTTAGACGTTGCCGATGATCTGCGGGTTTTAATTTTTGCATAACAGTAACTCTTTTTTTAAAATGCGCCGTAGTGAAGTACAAGACGTTCCTAGCTGAGCTGGTGTTTCATTAATACCTTGCTGTACTCGTTTAGTATTTTCCGCAGTGCTAATTGAACCTGGTCTACCGGTTCGAAGCAAATCTCTTACGGTGCCAAGTTGGTGATGAAGATCAGCGGACGAAATTCTGACGTTGAAATGTCAATGAAATTTTCTGTAAAATAATTAATCGCTGCTTTAATAAAAAAAATTCTATTATTCTGGTTCATTGTTCAGTTGTGAATCTCTCCATTATTTATTCTCCACGTGTTATTTATATAATCTGAAAAGAAAAATAAAAAAGTTATTAAATTTTTAAACCTCATAGTAACTTTTGGCTCACCCTGTATTTACTTCCTATCAATGGCTTTGTGTGCTGGGTGGGCTCTTTAACATTTTAAAGGAAAGTTTGAACTTTGTCCCTTAATAATGGAACAGTGCCATGTTGGTGATGACGATCAGCGGACGAAATTCTGACGTTGAAATGTCGATGAAATGCTATTTGCTTTAAAATAATTGATTGCTGATTTAAGTAATAAAATTCTATTATTCTGGTTCATTGTTCAGTTGTGAATCTCTCCATTATTTATTCTCCACGTGTTATTTATATAATCTGAAAAGAAAAATAAAAAATATATAAACGAAAAAGTTATTAAATTTTTAAACCCCATAGTAACTTTTGATCCACCCTGTATTTACTTCCTATCAATGGTTTTGTGTACTGGGTTGGCTCTTTTACATTTTAAAGGAAAGGTTGAACTTTGTCCCTTAATAATGGAACACAATATCATTCAAATGGCTAACACAACTGGCTCGGCGTACCTCATCTGATCAACCCAATTTTTTAGTACATTTTCAATTGTTACAGGTCGAATCTCTTCAATGGCAACTACGATTTTATGTTTCAACGCTTGAATTGTCTTTGGGTGCTTTGCGTAAATTTTTTATCCTTAATGGCTCCCCACAGAAAATAATCCAAAGGACTCAAATCACAGCTCCAGCCAAGCGGCAAATTTACATCACAATTTCGGCTGATTAGACGATTTTCAAAAACAGTGCGTAAAATATCGATAGTTGCGTTGGCTGTGTGACATGTGGGCCTGTCTTGTTGAAACCAAAAGTCGTCCATGTCATTCCTTTTAATTTTTGGAAATAATAATTCCTTGAGCATTGCGCGGTAACGCCTAATGATGCCGCCAGTCTAAAATCCACACCAAACAGTGACTCGTTGTGGATGCATTGGCATCTCAATAGTCACGTGTGAGTTCTCTTAACCTCATATGTAGCAATTTTGCTTATTGACTTAGCCACCGAGATGGAAATGAGGTTTATCTGAAAACAAGATTTTTCGCTATAACTCATCTCCTGTCAAACAATATTCAGCATTGGATGGTGTTCCATTTTTAAATGACAAAGTTCAACATTGCCAGTAAAACCAAAAATTTTAAAAAATTTTCAAGGCTTTTTTACATTTCAATTCAAATTTAATGTTTTAAATGGCCCACCCTATATAAAGGGTGATCCATCTAGAGGTATTTTTCAGACCAAAAAATTTTTCAGATCAAGTGTGGAACCCACGATATTCGTAAAATAAAATGTCGTGATCCTTTTATCTTCAAATATTTTAATATTAAATCCTATCGGGTCTGTTCCGGTTACAACATTCGCGAATTTAATTTTTTAACCTGCAAATCGAAAAGATGCACTTAGGATTCGAAGTGGAGTCGTGATCCTTTTATCTTCAAATATTTTAGTATTAAATCCTATCGGGTCTGTCCCGGTTACAACATTCGCGAATTTAATTTTTTAACCTGCAAATCGAAAAGATATTCCGAAAATCGGTTGGTATCATGCTTCCGATTTCGAAACTAAACATTGGTTTTGCGCAAAGTTAATAGGTATCTTTGCATTCTGGTAATAAAAACATTTATATTTGTTTATTATTATTTTGTATGTATATTTTTGTGGAATCCGGAACAGGGTCCGTACTTTGTGTCTCGATTCGATACTATCTGATCAAAATTGAATTGTTGTAAATATGTATTTTGAATTCGAGTAAGAAATTTCCGTTTATCTGATTTAATTCCCAACTTTGAAAAAAAATGTTTTTTGATTTGAAGTTGACAAAAAAAAATCAGACACGTAGGGTAATATACATTAGTAGTATCTAAAACCCCAATAACTTAGTCATATTCCATTTTAATTTTCCAGGTCTCACCGCTTTGGATAGAAGTTTTAGAACGTTCCATTAAATTCTTACGACAAGTTGCACTCGGTGATCCACTGGGTGGTCGTTGTTTGGCGCCCAAAGAAGATCGCCATACCGCTCTCTGTCTACTGTTAGAACTGGGTGCCCAAAAGGGCAGTTTGGCCGCTTCCCTAGAAGCGGTGGTCTTGCTACTGACACTGTGGGAAAAAGATAAATCAACCGATGATAATCGCGATGTGCCTCAAAATGCGGGTGCTCCCCTGGTACCGATCCTAAAACGTTATGAAGCTATAGGGAATTATGGTTTAACATCAAACTCGCCATCGGATGTCCTGCCATCAAGTGCAACCGAATGTTTTCTTCGTTTTCTTACCCTGCCAGATCAGGAGACATCCAATGTGGATCTCAAACAGGCGGCCGTCGTCATAATATCTCATCTGGATCGTTTGGCTAAACCGCATATGCCCACAGGACATTCCATACAGACCAATTATAATGTCATGCATAAATTTTCGGCTTGCGCCGTGGGAAAGACGTCCTTAATCAATCAGAACTCTCAAGAAAGTGCTACATGCGGAGCGGGTGGCTCGATCGCTACTAATAATAACAATAACAACAATATGACATCGAGTACACCGCAGTTGCACGAGCAACGAATTTATGCTCTGGGCTGGCTATCACTTAATCCTCATCAAAATGGATTTACAGCTGAACCGGCCGTTGGTATGCCTTCGACAGGAGTTCAGGCGACATATACCCAGTATTCGGCACCTGTTTTGAACTTCTACTTTCAAGTACAACAGGTAATGATATCCGAAGAATATGTGCTGTTCCTCACACAAGACGGTAAAATGTACACATGGCGTATTTCGAAGCCGGAGACGGAACCAATGCTTATTGAAGAAATGGCCGAAGTTCATATAATTTCGGTAGCATCTCATTGCGAGGGTAGACATTACTTGGCAGTCGATAGCATGGGTAAGTTGTTGAAAATTGAAAATCTACCAGACAACTTTAATTATTTTTGGATTTCTTACAGGAAATGCCTATTCCTGGGGTAATGGCGTTGGTGGCCGCTTAGGTCACGGTGATACTCTGCCACGTGAGCATCCCACAAAGATTACTTCTCTCGAAAGCACAGTTAAATCGGTTTATGTTGGCTGCTCCTATAGTGCTGCCATCTCATACAACGGCACCTTATACACATGGGGACGTGGAACGTATGGACGTCTAGGCCATGGCAATTCGGATGACAAGCTTTTACCCATGCCAGTGGCGGCCTTGGCCGAGCATAAAATTGTCGATGTAGCTCTTGGTAGCGGAGATGCTCATACTCTAGCTGTTACAGCCACTGGTTTAGTATATGCCTGGGGCGATGGTGATTTTGGCAAACTTGGTAATGGCTCTTGTAATGGCTCCCCCATACCGCAAATCATAGAAGTTTTACCACGAGTGCAAAGAGTGTTTGCGGGAGCCCAATTCTCCGTGGCTCTGACGTGTGAGGGTAAGCTATATTCATGGGGTAAGTCCGGCGGAGGACGCCTGGGCCATAGTCAGTTAGACAAACAAGTACAATGTCTGAGTACACCAAAAATGATAAGTTCATTACAATCGAAGGTTATGATAGATGTAGCCATAGGAGTTTCACACTGTCTGGCTCTAAGCTCCAGTGGCGAAGTCTTTGGCTGGGGCCGTAATGACTATCAGCAAATATGCCCCTCTTCCATATGCAAAGAACCTTTGGTGAAACAACCGATATTGGCTACCCATCCATCGGTATATGCTTTTGGAATTGCCTGCGGAGCTGCTCAAAGCATTATTTGGAGTCAAACTTCTATACAAGGAATACCGGCGCGCATACCATTTGTCATTGACCTTAGTGAACACACCTTTCGCTTACTGGACCAACTATTGGGCATGGTGTGTGGTCAAGATTCCAATAATCGGCAGACACCAAATCAGGAGGCAGAATGCGTGGCGGTGGCTTGTTTAAACCTGTTGAGATTACAATTGCATGCATTGATTGCAAATGGTGTGGCCCCCACGACAGTGGGACTCTCTGAAGGCTGTCGCCTGTTGGTGAGCCTAAAAACTCGAATCTTAAGTTTAGCTGGCGGAGCAAACGTTCTAAAAACTATGCAAGACGCCGCACAATGGGCTTTACAGGTTGGTTGGAGTGTACTCCTACCTACTGCCTCCGAAAGAGCACAAACTTTAACATCGTTGCTGCCCTCAGAACCTGGCATTTCTACTGCTGGTCATAGATTTATGACAGATCTTCTCGTGGGCTCTTTGATGGCGGAGGGAGGTTTGGAAACGGCTTTAAAACAAGCCATACGCCTAGAATGCAATGATTGTGCCGATAACGGGCACAATCTGCCATTATTGCATTTGATCAAACAATTATTACGCAATAACTCAGCATTATCTCAAGCAAAACTAACACAACTACTACTCAATACCGGCATTGTGAAAGCGGAAGACGAAGCCAACCAAGCACTGTTATCTCTGCACTCGCAGGAACATTCTAGCCCGAGTTTAGATTTACTTCATCGATTTCAACGCCTGCTGTTTTCGCACATTCACCAAAGCCCCAAATGTGAGGATCTCACCGGTGCCGAACTCCTACTCAGTAAATATATTCAAAGTGCTATTAGCTTATGTATACATTCCCTACAAAAAGCCCACGAGATTGCCCTGCAGGGCAAGGAGGGTGTGGCTGACATCCTAATGACTGATATTTCCGATACGCTTTTGTACGAACTCTTGATTGGCCTTATTATTTTAAGACGGGATCGTCCGACGTTAATGCCTGCTTTCGACTGGTCTCATCATTTTGTTCCTCTACTGCACGCTTTGGATAATCTAAATCGTCTCATATGTGATAGCGACATACAGGACTCCGATGACTTGGGCTGGCCGGGCATCATATGTCGTGGGAATTTAAAAAATTCCTCAGTATCATCGGTGCAGCCGGAAGAGTTGATGCTGATACGTAAAATTGATTTTGAGAATCACTTGTTGGATGGCGGCAAATGGATTATACTAAATGGTTATGTGTGCGACACCAATGATTATCAGTAAGTTGTGGTCAATTATATAATATTTGCATTAATGTTGAGGTGCTAACCGATAAAAAAAGAAATATTTCTAAGAAGAAGCAGGTTAATCCTGATTCTGGCTTCGAAAATTAAGAAACATTGCAGACTGTTCGCTTCTGTACAGAATATACCGAAGATTTGATTTAAAGTGACTTCTTAAATGTGACCTATAAACTCTCTCTCGTTTGGGATACGATACCCTACACTACTGTTATATGCAGAAGACCAATCGCTTCAGTAGAGAATATACCAAAGATTTGATTTAAAGTGACTTCTTAAATGTGACCTCTAAACTCTATCTCGTTTGGGATATTTCTAACAAAGCACACAAAGCGCGCTTCATTAAACCAAGATCTGATTGACTGTGTGTGTTGCTTCAAAGACGACATGGACTCAAATAGGGAAAGACCTCAGTTTGGGGCCCATACGAAAACAAGGCCCGGCAAGGTCCAATTTTACCAAGTTTATTTATAAATCTCCCAAATTGACTATACCAAATTTGTACATGATCAGAGGTAAAATGTGGCTTATGGTAGTTATGTATAAGTAGCTGGATTTCAAATCGGGAGGTAATTTTACATAGACGCTAAAAAAACATGGGCCGATATAGTCCACTTTTGCTAGAGTTAATTATTAGTTGCGAAATTTTCTCACGATCCGATTTATCTTGTGATTTCTTTAGATTTAATTTGTTGCTTCAAGAGCGGCGAACATTGAATCAGGAAGGGCCATTCTTCGGGGGCTATATAAAAACAAACAACCACAAACGTGGTTATATAACACTAAACACTATGTTTGATTTGAGGAAGATCGAAAATACAATGTGTAGAAGAACCTTTGTATTATATCAAAACATGGATCAATATTGAACAATTTCAACAGAGTTCGTCCAATCGTTAACACTGTGCAAGTTCAATCGAAATCGGTTCATATATTGCGTCCTGTAGACATTGCTCATTAAAATGAGATGGTGTTTCTAAATCGATCGGTATAAAGAACTTGCGGTATATCTGCTTCTGTTTTAGGTGTTTAAAACGTTGGTACCATTTTGTGGTGCAGGGTATAAAGAATCTTTCATTTCAGTCTAAAGAATACCTAGAACAGGTAAACAAAAAAAATACAACTAACAACAAAAAAAACTTCTATTCGAATTTTATTCCAATTTCCCAAAACCATTTGTAAAAATTCAATTCAAAAGCTATCAGAATTATGGTTTATGACATTTTTAAACTTATAGAAATATATTTGGACCAGGAATTCGCAAGAAAAAATAAATACGAAGCAAGGATATGTTTGAAGTCTGAATTAGGCCAGGATAATGCTTACGCCACATATTATTTACTATCTTACATAACCCCTTAACATTCCATTAAATGACAAGGGGAAACTTCCCCCAAATCAGTAAGCTGTGCACGATTTAAATCTTGTAGATAGCGACCTATTTTTACTGCGGTTCCGAACGGCTAATGCATTAAGATAAGTTTAAACATGACTTAGACTTAATCTCTTACTCCTGTCATCGCCGGCATTTACGAGGTGGCAACTCGCAACTAAAAACTGTGTTAGATATTCTGACCCGCAGTTGAACGTGGGCTTACCGGTATGATAGTCGCGACACTAACCATCACACTTCGGCAACCCACACTTTAGTTTCATTAGTTACTTTCCTAAATGTCCTATAAAGGAACAATCTGAAAACTTTTCCCAATTTAGGGAACTGTGGCCGATATAATTCTTATATTCTTTAATGCCTGCTTCGAACGGCGAGTGCATTTTATAGAAAAGTTTACACTCGGTTTAAAGGCTAAAATTTTTCGAATTAGAACACGGGTTATTAGTTGTGTAAAAGTCTTGCACACTGAATGTTTTATTGAATCTGTTTCTTTTAAACAAACAAAGTGTTGACTGCAATGAGATGGTAGAGGGATTTGTATGGCTAATTTTTTTTTGTAGATTTTAGAATATAATTTCTCATCAAATTCTGCACCATTTAAAGACCGTTTTGTTTTCGATATTTAATAGTTTAACATTTATATCGAATGTGCTGACTAGGATCAGTGGAATATGTAAAACCAAAAGGCTGTGTTGGGGATTTTTATTGTGTTGACTTTGTTCGATTGAATACTAACTGCCAGCAGTTCTCGTTAAGTGTATATTGGCCTGCTCTTAAGTGTATATCCGCTGATCATAGTTTCAGCACATTAAAAAAATAAAATCCTCGAAAGGAGAATAGTTCGTCTATTTACTTAAATGATTTTTTGTGACTTCATTGTTAATTATGATCAAAAGTAAATTGCTGACAGTTCTGATATATTTAAAATTAATTTCTTTATCCATACAAAAAATTATCTTTTCCATCTCTATAGGAATGAAAATGCATGCATCAATGACTTCCTTTCTGAAAATATTGGCAAAGATCTTTCGTCTGATTTAAGTAACACCAACTACCGCACTTGTTTGGAATACATCCTCAGTCATCATAAAGTAGGACGCTATGCTCCCAATATCAGCGAAGAAAAGGTAAATATATACAAATTTAATTTCAGGGGAAGCAAATAGTAAGCTGTTATACGAGGGTTGCTATTTATATTTCGGGTCCTGACAATACTAGTGTTCCCAGATGCAAACTGGAGCTTCCATTGAAAACTTTGACATTTTTTTAGCATAGCTTCACTCAGAAAGTTTTGTCATTTGCGGGCGAATTGTTTTGTTTACAGTGTGTTGAAAAATTCATCTCAGCCAAAAAATAGAATTATCCCGTGAACATTTTCGTGCCATGATTTTTTACGAATTTCGGCGTGAGTTATCGAGACAAAAGTGTTTAAATCAACTTGTTTCGGCTTTTAGCGATGAAGCACCATCAAAAACCACTGTTTATCGCTGGTACCAAGAGTTCAGTCTCGGACGCCGTTCGCTCCAGGATGAATTTCGTGACAAACTTCGGTCACTTTGCCAGAAACCATTAATGCTGTGCGTGAACTGATTAAGCAAGACCGACATGTGACATACCGTGAGATTTAGGCATTATCATGACAAGCATCAATAAGATATTGCATGTTTATTTGGCTGCGAAATTTATTCTCGTTGGGTTCCACATAATTTGACGAATGCTCAAAAAAAGTCTCGTATGAATTGGTGCAAAGAAATTTTAAAAAAGTATAACTGCGTCAGCTCAAAGGCAGTTTATAACATTGTCACAGGTGACGAATCATGGATCTATGCATATGAACCCGAAACAAAACAGCAATCGACCGTATGGGCTTAATCGACCGTACGTGCCAAATCCAACAAAAGTTGTTCGTGGAAGACGTACATCGAAGAAAATGATTGCGTTTTTTGCGGTATAACCGGCCATGTTGCCACAGTGCCTTAAGTGGAACGTATTACGGTCAATTCTGAGTGGTATACAACCATCTGTTTGCCAACAGTGTTCGAAGAAATGAGGAAAAATAATAAGATTTTGCATCACGACAATGCGAGCTCTATCACATCAGCTGAAACGATGAGCTATTTGACCACTCAAGATGTCGATTTAATGGGCCATCCACCGTACAGCCCTGATTTGGCACCCAATGACTTCTTCTTATTCCCTAGCATCAAGGAAAAAAATGTGTGTTCAACGTTTTTCATTGCCCGAAGCAGCTGTTGAAGCGTTCAAAAATCATGTTTTGGATGTGGCTCAATGGGAGTAGAAAAAGTGCTTCGAAAATTAGTGTATTGATCTAAAAGGAGAATATTTTGAAAAACAATAAAACCATTTCCAATGATAAATTATTGTGTTTTTATTGTCCGAAATATAAATAGCAACCCTCGTAAAGTTCTCTTGATCGTAAAAACTTCTGAAAGGTTTATTAACGATATATGGATTATTAAAATCCAATTACGTTTTGAAATTTTTTTCTAAAGAAATATTACGGTTTTTTATCAGTACAAATTCATATCATTTTCAAATTATTTTAGCCTCATCTACAACAAAGCAAAGTACTGACACACTTTAATTCGGAGCGTGCATTGGCCTATTTATTAGGACTTGTGGCCAATTCTTTGCAAATTGGACCTCCCCCTCAACCAGCCGAGTTACAGTGCAAAACGATTATAAAGTCCAGCATTCTCAGTGGCGGTCTACAGGTTTTACAGCCTAGCAATCCATTCGACGAAGAGAAGGGAGAGGCACGCAGCAGTGCTAGCACCGCGGGTAGTACACCAACCGAACCTCCAGCTCATACCATGGCCTCCGTTGGAGCAGCAGTATTATCACCGAATAACGTACAGCAGCGTATAGAAATTTTGGTATCTGGTTTATCGGATGGACGTTTGACCGATCCCTTAGTAGTGACTTGGATGACAATTTCCGAACGTTTCTGCAAGGAGAACAATTTGATATGGCATCAAGAGTTCCCACCCGAACATCCTGTACAGGAATTGGAGCGTCTACTAACGGCGGTTTTGATTAGGCACCAAAGTCTGGGAGGTTTGATATTAACCACCATCGAAAGAGATCTGGGCGGCGTTACCACAAATACATCGGGCAAGTTGCCCAAGCAGATTTCCGAAATTATACGTCTGATTTACCAGACCAAATGGTCTGTGGTTCGTATAAGACAGCAATTGAATCGTAGTTACAAGGAAGTTTGTGCCCCCATGTTAGAGCGTTTGCGTTTCCTCTTGTACGAAGTGCGCCCGGCTGTTAGTCTGGAGCAAGAAGGTTTGCGCAAACTGTCAATTCTTCACAAATTACCCAGGTTTAAGCAAATCGTGCGCAAAATCATTGGAGAGATGAGAGCTGCTAAAAAGCAATTAGTATGTGCTAAGCCGGAGGATATACTCAATGTGACCATACAAAGCCAGAATGCAGCGCAGAAAATGTACCAATCACAGGTAGTTTTATTTTGTATTCCCTTTAAGAACTTCAAGTAAAAGCAATTTTTTTCGTTATTAGGAATCGCTACTTGAAGCCAATGCATCTGTTGCAACTGGCGTTGATAAAAACACGACACCATCTGCTGAACCTGCCGCAGTGACACCATCAGCTACTGTGCAAATACCGCCCTCGCTTACAAATCATTCATCACATGAGAATCTTTTAGAAGCCGGAGACAACAACCTTATTCTGTCGGAACGTAAGGCATCGCATGAAGAAATTAAACTTCAAGCTACAGATCTCGATTTCGAGGATAAAAAACCCGAAACTGAGCCCAGACTCAGTAATGATCTCATACGTAAACTTTGCGAAAAATGGTATTTTTCGGGAGACCTAAACACCACAATAATGAATGAAATTGTCGAATTTGTAATGCAAGAAATCTGCGACGTGGAAACGGTTCGCAGAGCCATGTACTGTCAAGTGCAGCGTTATCAGATACGACGTCAGGGTTTGGAAATGTTCCATACCATTTTGCAAGTCAATGGCCTAATGGATGCCGTCAAATACAATATGCTGAGCGGCTATTTGGGCTTGCACTTAAAGGGCAGCAAACATACAACCACAAATATTTTAGATGATCTCGGCTCCATAACTGCATTCCAAAAAGCCACCCTAATGTTGGCCCAAGCCAGAATTTTGGAATGGTCCGTACAAGAACTACAAGTACTGGTTAATCAAGAACAAATACACCTTAAGTCGAAATATAACAATACCTGTAAGGATAACTCCAATTTGGGTACTTACGTCTTTCTGAAGAAATTGCCACGAGCCCGCTTTCTTTTAAGTGTCTTTGGTATACTGGCGAAAGATATCGGCTCGAATGAGCTCAGCTTGCTGATTAACTCTGGCACACTAGGCACTGTCTTGGGTCTATTGAGTCAGACCGGCGGCGATATTCCGGCTGTAAAGAACACCTATGAGTTGTCCACGGTCTACGAAGATACTATATTCAAGCAAAAATCGAATAAGGCCAACTTAACGGGTCCTGAATTGGCGAAACTAATGAAAATCGGCACAAGAATTGTAAGAGGTGCTGATTGGAAATGGGGCGATCAAGATGGAAATCCTCCAGGCGAAGGACGTATCATTAGCGAAGTAGGAGAAGATGGGTAAGCTAAGACTTGAATGACGGAGCAAAGAACATTTCCTCAATCACATTTCTGTCACATTTCATTTAAGGTGGGTTCGAGTTGAGTGGTATACCGGAGCTACAAATTCATATCGTATGGGCAAAGAAGGTCAATATGATTTGCGTTTAGCTGATAGTGCTTTAAATATCGTTTCTCCCGATTCTGAAACGGAAAAAGAAGAAATTTGTTGTGATTCTACGCTCAATGGCGAATCGCATCCTACAAAACTACTGCGATACGCCTGTACCAAACTGCTGCAAATTGTATCTGTTGGCATTGGGTTGCACTCGGAAAAAATGGATAAAAACGCTGTGCGCGGTATCTCATCTATGTTTCGGTCCATTTTGAATCCCGATTCAACATTGGCTAATATTTGCGGTTTGGACAATTGGACAACCCTGGGATTCCTCAAGGCCATAGCCGGTAAGTTGGAAAATTATAATTTACTATTGCTGTTAATTGTTTTAATTTTGAATCATAAAGGAGAAAAAAAATTGTAGATCAAAATTGTAGAGGTCTTAATACAAGATATAATGGATTAAAAAAAGTGTTTTACGATCAAGATCGGATAGATCACCGGTATCAGACATTTTAAAAAGTTAGAATGCATTAAACTTGCAATATTTATTCCGGCTAGTGGACATAAATCACTGTCATTTTCGTGATCAGTTCGCACTGATGAGAATGTGGTTGCCGTAGACAAAAATTTGCGATATAGTCCTGGAACGTCAAATTGCCATCGATCTCAAAAACCCGACATTTCACGCACCAGTCTGAAGCGAATTTTGCACAAAGACCTCACATTTTCGCTTGTCATACTGAATTGAGTAAGCATTTGAAGACTCACGACCACCAGCTTTGTTCTCCCTTCTTAGTTTGGCCTTTTGATCAGACGATGTTGCTCGAGTAATTATCGGTCGAAGCGTATTTTTGTCTCGGCCGCCATGTTAACAAGCATACCAGCCGCATCAGATAATGGAAAACACGCACATGATCGTCGAGTTTGGTGCGGATTTTCGAGTGAAGATATCACTGGCTCATTTTCTTTGAAATGACCTTGGAAGATTTTAAGTTTTAGCTAAATTGCGCATCATGCCACACAGTCCTTGCCACAATCTTTCGTTTGCGCCCTTAGTTTGGTTATCTGTTCTGATGCCGTTAGATTTTTTTGTGGAGCACGTTGAAGAATCGATATCTAAGAAGCCATTTGTGAGATCCACTCAAAATCGGCCAAGGTGTCGCAAAATAAGGTTGTCATGGTTAGCTACTAAAAGGCCAGACGTGGTAGCTAAAATATAGCTACTAAAGCAAGGTTTTTGAACGAGCATGGTTTTTGAACGCATCTTCTGGCGACGTAAATCGTTGACCACGCATTTTGTTCTTGATGTGCGCGAATAAAAAGAAGTCATTGGGTGCCAAGTCAGGGCTGTACGGCGGATGACCCATCAATTCGACGTTTTGGCCGGTCAAAAAGGCGCTGGTTTGAGCCGATGAGTGAGAGCTCGCGTTGTCATGGTGCACAATGATTCGTCTTCTCTTGTTCGTTTTTCGAATTTCTCCGAAGACTTCAGGCAAACAAATTGTGATGTACCACTCAGAATTGACCGTCCTACGTTGCCCAAGCGGAACAGTCGCCCCATGACCAGTTTTGCCGAAGAAACAGGCGACCATTTGCTTCAAAGTGTTTCTTCCACGAACAACTTTCGTTGGATCGATTTCTGCTTTGTTTCGGGCTCATACGCATAGATCCCTGATTCGTCATCTGTGACGATCTTATAAATGTCTTTTGAAGCACCGCGATCGTATTTTTGCACCAATCGGCAAGAGCTTTTTTTGAGCGATTGGCAAATTGTGCGGGATTCAACAAGAACAAACCTTTTTTACGGCCAGGTGTTCATGCAATATCGAATGTATGCTGGTGGACGAAATGTCCAAGGATGCCTCTATCTCACGGTTTGTCACATGAGAATCTTGCATTATAAGTTCACGCACGGCATCAATGTTCTCTGACACAACGGCCGATTTTGGACGACCTTCGTCTTTGAGCGAGCGTCGGCCACGATTGTATTCATTAAACCAGTTTTTCACAGTGCTATAGGATGGTGCTTCATCGCTATACAAAGATTTAAGTTCATCGACGCAGTCTTGTCGTGATAATCCACGTCGAAAGTTGTGAACAATTTTCGCACGAAAATGTTCAGGAGTTAATTCCATTTTTTGTCAAATTGATTTTTTCAAGTCACTGTAAACAACGCAAATGATGGTCGTACGTAAAAACTTTCTGAGTACGTTTGTGCTAAAAAATGTCAAACTTTCCAATGGAAATGTCAGATGGCGCCAGAAATATATAGTACCCTCGTACATAGGGATCGGTTGGTTTCGTATAAAAGTGGATTTTGTTGCAGAACAGTGCAATTAAAGCCTGTACCAATACCTAAGGTTATAATCGAATTTGTAGTACCCAAAATGGCAAACCCATAGACTTCGAATTGAATGCAATATGCCTTTGCCTCAGTATTCAGTGGGTTCTGTCACAGAGCGCAACTTCAATCGCAATTGAAATGTATTTCGTTATGTCCTTCTTCTACCGGAACCCAAAACACCACAAATGCGTATTTAATCAAACTATATATCCTCTACAAAACAAATATATAGTATTATGCGCGGTCAATTTTTCACTGACGACAAGTTGTAAACCTCTTTAAGTTGGTAATCGTAAAAACGAGAAAAAAACAAATTTTTTATCACTTATTATGTTGTGCTTTATTTAAATTTAATAAGGAGTAAAAAATTTCGTTCTAAATATCGGAGTTCCATTTCGAAATATGCGAAAAGATATTAAATGGAAACACACGTCCTAATGATTAATGGGGATTCTAAAATTTCTTTTGAACTTGATAAAGACGTCTCAACACAAAACTCACTTTTCCACATATCTTTCGTTTCAATTCCAGGTGAGTCAACCACTTTATCTAAATATTTAACATCACCCATTTGGATTGATTTCTACATAAATTTGCTGGAGCAATCAACTACACGGGAACAGGATGTTTTTCGAAAAATACATTGTCTACGCCTGTTACAAATTGTGCTGCTCCATTGGAGCGACGAGAGGGATTTAGTCAAAATGACTGCATTGGTTAGACAAATATTTTCGACCCTAGGAAAAATTACTCTCTACTGTCCCAATGATTCATCGCTTCTTCAAACGACATCGGAGAATAAAACGAGGATTCTATTGACCTCATCCCATTCGGGTACAGTTGCTGAAGAGATTATAACACTGCTGAGAAAATTGCATACATTACCCGTCTGGAATACGGCCATCAACTCGTTTCTCTCGCAGAAATTGTGTGTGGCCGCCGAGTTATTCGGAGAAGATGGCTTGGATTTGCAGCATTTGGAGAATGAATACATTTTTGTTATGGGTGTCTTAACGACCATCGGAGGATGTGATATTAGGCCGCGCGTGGGTTTGCAAGTATGCCATGAAGGTACCACGGCTACCATATGTGGTTTCACCACTAAAGGCAAGTGTTTGTTAAGCACTGACAATCAGTCGTTGAACGGCGAATGCCGAAAGATTTCACTGAGTGCTGCCTTGGAGAGTGCAGACTATTCCGTTTTTAGCCTGTCCAGACTGCCCATGAACGAAATGCTATTGAATTCATGGTCCGTACTCTTGTATGGGCCGGGAGAACGCAAGGAATCGGTTCCGAATGTCATAGATATAAGTCTGCTTCGCTCCCAGCAGATACAGTTGTCCGTGCTAAACTCAAATTGTGTTCTCTATCGACATCAGACGTCATTGCGTAAGATTTTAAAGCAGAGATCACCTGGTATGTGTTCCTATTCATCGGAGGAAAGTATTTCGGACGAAGAACAAACTACAAAAGCGGCGGCGGCCAATAATGACCAGCAAGATGGAGCTGCCGACAACAATAATGCCGATCTAAATAGTGGCTCGTTTATGGGGCCAAGTGAAACTGAATTGCTGATTCAAAGTATATTAATAAGAGCTACGCAACCGTCGCCCATTAAAGCTTGTTACACTTATAGTGAATTAGCTAGCGCGGCCTTGAATTGTTCGCAGGTTTTGGCATCTCATGTCCATTCGGAACTCAATGATAATGCCTCCTCTTCGTCGCGCAACGGCGGCACATTACCCTCTATGCAGCCGACAATGATTCATGGCACGCCAATATACAATATGGGCGTGTTCGATGAAGCTACGGGCACCAGTAGTCCAAACACAAATATAGAACTAAAAGATACCGATACCTCCGTCAACACATCTACTTCTTTGATATCGCAAATTATGGAAATGGGCTTTAGTAAAAAGTCCGTGGAGCTGGCTGTAAAACAACTTACGGTCTATCCAATGATGCCCACACCCGAACAAATCGTACAGTGGATTTTAGAACATCCCGACATATGTAACAATACTATCGATCCTACGGACTACAATGATCCCGCTGAGTTGATAGGCCATTCATCGTCAGACACATCACTGCCACCACAGAAAATGTCTCTTCAGGATCCAGAGTGTGATTCCGACAATGAAAGCGTCGATTCCAGTTCCGACACTGTTGAGGGATCTTCGGTGCAAGATCAGCAGTTCAAATATGAGACTCGTAAAGATTTCCAAACGGCCGACCAATACGCCATGTACGTGAGAGGTCTTGTGTGCCCCGGCATGATTGTACGCTGTTGTCGTGACTTCGAAGAAATAAAACAGGGCGATATTGGCACTGTGCTTAAAGTGGATACGGAAGGTTTGCACGACCTAAATGTCCAGGTTGATTGGCAACTACATGGCAATACTTATTGGGTGTGCTTTGTACACATCGAACTGCTGGAAAAACCAGTTGATAAACTGTCCTCGTCGTCCGTGGCCAGTCTGGAGAGGGTACCCTCGCAAATTGTCATCGGTTCCCAAGTACGCATGAGAGCGGCTCCTCGCTATAAATGGGGCAATATTATGCGTGGTAGTGTTGGCACTGTTACCTCCGTGAACGGCAAAAACGTCTGTGTTGATTTTCCTCAACATCCTGGCTGGAAGGGATCCATAAATGACATCGAATCTGTCGGTACATCAGCACAAGGTTGCACCCTCCTGGGATTGAATAGTCTGTCGGCACCCGCAGCTACCGACCTAATTGAGGATTGGTCTAAATGTATACGATCATTGAGTGTTTCATCAAATGAGTCGACGGCTAAACATCTATTGGATCGTAGCCCCAATTGCTGGCAAAGTTCGTCGAGTACTCAAGGCAAACATTGGATTCGTTTGGAAATGCACGAAAATGTCTTGGTGCACAGCCTATCTATAGCGGTCAGTCCCAGCGACCATTCGCATATGCCCTCTCTGGTGGTCACTAGAGTAGGTGACAGTATTGGCGATTTGAAGGAATACTCGTGGATTTCAATAAAAATTACAGACACCACAGTGGTTTTGATGACGGATTTCAGGCAGTATTATCCCTGGATCGAGATAGTAATCAAACAATGTCGTAATAATGGCATACAATGCAAAGTGCATGGCTTGAACATCATTGGAAGGCGAAAACAAACTGATCTAGATTTAATGCTGATGAATGCCTCCTTTCTGGCTTGTGAGTACGACGGCCTTTCCGACTCGAATCAAAATCTATCGCTGTCATCTTATGCCGATCCCAAATCATCGTTAACTGATCCTCCCTGTACCGTTATGGTCTGGGGCCTGAACGACAAGGAACAGTTGGGTGGCTTGAAAGGATCTAAAGTAAAAGTGCCCACATTTTCTCAAACTATTAGCCGCTTACGTCCTATTCACATAGCGGGCGGTTCTAAATCGTTGTTTATTGTATCTCAAGATGGCAAGGTTTACGCTTGCGGCGAAGGCACAAACGGTCGATTGGGACTAGGCACGAGTGCCAATGTCTCCGTTCCGCGTCAGGTCCCTGTGTTGCATCAGTATGTTGTGAAGAAAGTTGCTGTTCATTCTGGAGGCAAACATGCTTTAGCTCTCACATTAGATGGCAAAATTTTCTCCTGGGGCGAAGGGGAAGATGGCAAACTAGGCCATGGCAATCGTTTGACAATGGATAAGCCGAAAATGATTGAATCTTTACGTTCTAAAAAAATACGAGACATTGCTTGTGGATCATCTCACAGTGCTGCCATAACATCGGCTGGAGAATTATACACCTGGGGTTTGGGAGAATATGGCCGCCTGGGGCATGGTGACAATGCTACGCAGTTGAAGCCTAAGCTAGTAGCCGGCCTGAGCGGCAAGCGTGTAATACAAGTTGCCTGCGGTAGCCGTGATGCTCAAACTTTAGCATTGACTGAGGATGGTGCGGTCTATTCATGGGGTGATGGCGATTTCGGCAAGCTTGGAAGGGGAGGCTCTGAAGGTTCATCTGTTCCGCACGAAATTGAACGTTTGACTGGCATTGGCGTGATACAAATAGAATGTGGCGCGCAATTTAGTTTGGCCCTGACACGCACTGGTGAGGTTTGGACTTGGGGTAAAGGTGATTACTATCGCTTGGGCCATGGAAGTGATCAGCATGTTCGTAAACCTCAACCCATTCAAGGGTTGCGTGGACGCAAGGTAATACATGTCGCTGTCGGAGCATTACATTGTCTGGCGGTTACCGATACCGGTCAAGTTTTCGCCTGGGGTGACAACGATCATGGGCAACAGGGCTCGGGTAATACGGTGGTAAACAAGAAACCAGCCCTAGTTATTGGCTTAGATTCTGTTTTTGTAAATCGTGTTGCATGCGGCAGTTCCCACTCCATAGCTTGGGGCTTACCACAGTCTCCCTCGGAAGATGAGAAGAAAGGACCTGTGCCCTTTGCAACCACCAAAGATCCCTTGGGTGGAACAAGTTTGGGAATTTATGATGCTGAACCGGTGACTACCACGTCGTCCTCTATCAGTACTACATGTAAAACTACAATCAAAGCTAGCCTCAGTGAAACCCTATTATCCTTAGAAACGAATGGAGCTAGACAGACGGCTCTGAACTATGTCCTAAATGCTATGAGCATCTTACAGGCTCGACAGCTTATAGTGGCCGCCTTGACTAGTCATAGTAAAGTCAATTTAAATGAGAGACTGACAAATGAAATTGAATCAGAATGTGCTACAATGAGAGACACCCTAAACAATCCCAACAGTCAACAGCAAATCGTGAACAATGCGAATGAAATTATAGCCCAGGGTGGCGGAGAAGCATTAGCTGATGCCTCGGATCCGGCAGTACATGAACCTTCTCCCGAAGCAGATATACAACCAGCTCCTGCCGGGCCTCTAAGTGCTTTCCAAAGTCTCACTGGTTCTATGTCGCTTTCGGCCTCGTTGTCTAGCACAGCGCCTCACAAACATTCAAAAATGTCAGCTTCGGCTATGTCGGTAATGGCTGCAACAATGAACAATCAGGAGGAAATGATTAATGAAACCTCTTTAACGGGATTGGATGATTTTACGTCTCTCTTAGGAGAATCAGAAGCCAAAAGTTTGGTTGAACTTCTGAAGCTTAGTGTGGCCGGACGTACAGGACCTTCAAGCACTTCCCAAACTATTGCGGAAACGTTGATAGCGCTAGGTTCTAATAGTCCCACGGTTGGAGCAATGCTTTTAGAGACTTGTATTACAGAATTGGAAGACCTATGCACATCTCGCTATAGTTTGGGTAAAGTTCCTAAGCCGGTTATGCAAGAAAGCAGTCACCCTTATGTGGACAATGTTACCACCACCGGTCACGTTAAAATTCCCGGAGCGGAAGCCTTACGTTTAGAATTCGATTCGAATTGCTCTACAGAAAAACGCAACGACCCTTTGGTTATCATGGACGGTTCCGGTCGTGTTATTGCCATGCGATCCGGCCGAGAATTTGCCCATTGGGCATCAGAGATACGCATCCCTGGCGATGAAATGAAATGGAAATTCACCTCGGACAGTTCTGTGAACGGTTGGGGCTGGCGGTTTTGGCTTCATGCTATAATGCCCGCCACATCTATGAATGAAAGAGGATCAGATCGAGCTGTGCTCTCTCAACCATCGATGCCTTTAGTGATGGCCTTGTTAGATGAGCGTTTGGGTCCGAACAATGCCAGCGTCCTATTGCGTTTAACGGCTGCTTTGGCAGCTTGTGCTCAATTGAATTCTTTGACAACCACCCAACGTATTTGGTCTCTGAAACGTCTACATGCTGTTCTTCTGACGAAATATGCCCCAAAGCCGTTAGATGCTTCCCTAAATCCAATCTTAATGCCTCTGATCCCAGAGCTATTACGCCAATATGAATACGAAGAGCCACAAGTGAGAGGAGGCATACATCTTATGCATTCGGATTATTTTAAAACTTTAGCTGCCTTAGCTTGTGATATGCAATTGGATTCAGTTCTTCCCCCGGCCGATGTCCACAAATGGGCTTGGTTCAAACGTTACTGTATTGCGGTCCGTGTTGCTCAATCCTTGATTAAAAGGAATGATTTGCCCAAAGCCTTTTGCATGGAAGTTCGTAAAAAATTCGCCGAAATGATGCCCCAACCGCAACAGGTTCATACACCACAACCCGGAGGATCGTCCATGATGAATTCCACAACATCTATAGCTTCGTCTACAAGTACTGCGAGCAATCCATCGCCTCAGCCTTGCATGCAAGGATGCTCTTCGTCGGCCATGGTTAATACGTTGACACCGAGCACTAGCAGTTTAATTCAGTATATCGATACGGTCATGACACTGTCCTTGCATGAGAATCTGGGAGCCTGTGGTGGTGCGACAGGTAGTTCATCTATATCGGGCATTGCGGATAACATACAATTTATGCATGAAGATCATGTTCTCTTCAAGGCGGAGCATGACAGTCAATTATTGCAATGGCTAAATAGGCGTCCAGACGACTGGGCTTTGTCGTGGGGCGGAGCGAGTACAATTTATGGTTGGGGCCACAATCATCGCGGTCAATTAGGCGGACTGGAAGGAAGTCGCATAAAATCGCCAACACCCTGTGAAGCTCTAAGTTTGCTAAGACCTGTCCAGCTGGCCGGAGGAGAACAAACATTATTCGCAGTTACACCGGATGGAAAACTGTTTGCTACAGGCTATGGTTGTGGCGGTCGTCTTGGGGTAGGAGGCACGGATTCTTGGGCTGTCCCGACTCTAGTGGCATCATTACAGCATGTATTTGTCAAAAAAGTGGCAGTAAATTCTGGCGGAAAACATTGTCTAGCTTTAACAACCGATGGCGAGGTCTACTCTTGGGGCGAAGGTGAAGATGGCAAACTTGGTCATGGCAATCGCATGGGTTACGATCGTCCCAAACTAATTGATGATCTTACCGGCATTGGTATTGTGGACATAGCATGTGGCAGTGCCCACTCTGCAGCTATAACATCGTCAGGCCACGTTTTGACCTGGGGTAAAGGTCGGTACGGCCGTTTGGGCCACGGTGATTCCGAAGATCAACTAAGACCAAAACTAGTAGAAGCTTTATTAGGCTATAGAGCGATTGATATTGCTTGTGGTTCTGGTGATGCTCAAACCCTGTGTATAACAGATGACGACAATGTTTGGAGCTGGGGTGATGGTGATTATGGAAAATTAGGACGTGGTGGTTCCGATGGCTGCAAAGTTCCTGTAAAAATAGAAAGTCTCTCGGGTCTTGGCGTCATAAAAGTTGAATGTGGCTCCCAGTTCTCAGTGGCTCTTACCAAATCGGGTGCAGTGTACACTTGGGGTAAAGGCGATTTCCACCGTTTGGGTCATGGCACTGTAGATCATGTAAGACGTCCAAAAAAAGTGGCCGCTCTACAGGGAAAGAAAGTGGTGTCCATTGCAACGGGTTCGTTGCATTGCGTGGCCTGTACAGATAATGGCGAAGTCTATACATGGGGTGACAACGACGAAGGTCAGTTGGGCGACGGCACCGTGAGTGCCATACAAAGGCCCCGCCTTGTTCATGCATTAGTAGGCAAACATATTGTTAAGGTAACATGTGGTTCAGCTCACACTCTGGCTCTTTCAACCTCACAACTGTCGGAGCGAGTGCGACCACCACCAAATCCACCGCTCGAATACGATTTGGTGAGAGATCTGCCACCTGAAGCTTTACATGCCCGCCTAGTGCTACTACATCACTTTTCAGAGCTACTGTGTCCATGTTTGGCCATGTTGCCCATAGCCGGTAAGTTTTAATTTTGCTATGACTTGTAGTGAAGCATGCTTTTCGGATGTAATATTTTCTGTTTGTTTAACTTTAGGCGACCTCAGTCTGGGAGCTTTGAAAGATGTCCTGGTGTATACTATAAAGGAGGCTGCGTTCCGAAAAGTCATTCAGACCACAATGGTTCGTGATAAACAGCATGGACCCGTCATTGAATTAAATCGCATACAGGTTAAACGATCACGCAATAAATCCGTCAACGGCTTGGCAGGCGTAGATGGTATGAAAAGTGTTTTTGGTCAGATGGTCCAGAAGCTACCGCTACTGACCCAGGAGGCTTTGTCGTTGCCACATCGTGTATGGAAGGTGAAATTCGTTGGGGAATCGGTTGACGATTGTGGTGGCGGTTATAGTGAATCCATTGCGGAAATGTGTGATGAATTGCAAAATGGCAGCGTACCTCTTTTGATTGGCACACCCAATGGTCGGGGTGAGGCTGGAGCCAATCGTGATTGTTTTCTGTTAGATCCTACGCTTACTTCTGTTCTACAGATGAATATGTTCCGATTTTTGGGTGTGTTAATGGGTATCGCCGTAAGGACTGGCTCGCCATTAAGTTTAAAGTAAGTTGTAGGATTATAATTTGAAGACACAGCATCAACATTTTGTTACATTTTAGTCTTGCCGAACCTGTTTGGCGTCAACTAGCCGGTGAACAGTTGCGACCATCGGATCTCACTGAAGTGGATCGTGATTATGTAGCCGGCTTGTTGTGCGTACGTAATATGGACGATGACCCGAAAGTGTTCAGTACACTAGAACTGCCCTTCTCTACATCATCTGCCAAAGGTCATGAAGTGCCACTGTCCACACGCTATACACGCATAACACCACAAAATCGCCATGAATATGTACGATTGGCTTTAAATTTCCGCTTGCATGAATTCGATGAACAAGTCAAGGCCGTTCGTGATGGCATGTCCAAAGTAATACCCGTCCCCTTATTATCATTATTTTCGGCCGCTGAACTACAAGCGATGGTCTGCGGCTCACCCGATATACCCTTGGGCCTCCTCAAATCAGTTGCCACATATAAAGGCTTTGATCCCAACTCCGCTTTGGTACAATGGTTTTGGGAGGTTATGGAAGAGTTTACAAACCAGGTGAGTGAGATGGCTGCTATGACATTTTTGTGTTTTATTAATTCTATGTATGTGTGTTTCTAGGAACGTTCGCTGTTCTTACGTTTCGTATGGGGCCGTACGCGCTTGCCACGAACAATAGCCGACTTCAGAGGTCGTGATTTTGTTTTACAAGTTTTGGAGAAAAATCCGCCCGATCACTTTTTACCGGAAAGTTATACCTGCTTCTTTTTATTAAAAATGCCAAGATATTCTTGTAAAGTAAGTTGCCCATAAAGCCTAGCATCTCCTTGGCGAAAAACTTATCTAATCGTGTTTATACATTTTTAATTTTAGGCCGTTTTAATGGAAAAACTCAAATACGCCATACACTTTTGTAAAAGCATCGACACAGATGAATATGCCCGTGTTGCTATGGGCGATCCCACCGAAGCAACCGGCAGCGAAGATAATAGTGATTTAGAATCCGTAGCAAGTCACGAAGCATAAAAAGACACAAACAAATCAAAATTAAACAAAATCAATCTAAAGAGCATTGAACAAACACAAACCAAATATTACCTACATAAACATACCTTCAAAGAAGAGTTTTGAACAGAAACCAACAAGAAGTGGTTCATATATGTTTGGTAACTCAGCTGAACGATAAAGTAACAAAACAGAACACACTGTAAATGCAAAAAATTAAATTGGTAAGTGCAATTTTAAAATTAATACTCGTATGTCTTTACTTTAATTAAATTAAACATTACGAGGGCGAATCAACAAATCTCTCTCTTAGTTAATTTGTGTTGAGCACTACGCCCGCTAACTATTATCTTTTAATACACACTGTCATATTTTTCAAAAAAGTGTATTTCGAATCTTTACAAATAATTTTTGTTGCAAAAATCCATCCTCATATATCCTATATCTAAGGAAATGCTTGATCAGTGTTGGGTGATCAATCTAGGGGGATTTTTCAAAATAAACAACATACAAATCAAGTGTAAAATCATTATTGTTCATTCAAAAGGACAATTTAGGCCTTTTATTTGTTGAATATAACTTCTTTTAAATGTTGGCCACAACTACGCCTAAGGGTGTCCATTCTGAGGGTCCAATTTTGGATGACTCGTTCGAGAGCATTTCGTAGCTGGTTTGTCAGCATAGATTTTGGACTCTACGTAGTTCCAAAGAAAAAAAATCTAAGGGTGTGATATTACACGATCTAGGCCCAACCAACTCACCGGTCCAAAACGTGAAATGAGCTGCTCGTTGAAATGACCTCTCAATAGATCAATTGTTTGAGCAGTATGACAAGTGGCACCGTCCTTCCTGTTGAAACCAAATGTCGTCAAGATTTTGGGCTTCAATTTTAGTTAGCAAAAATTCTGATATCATGGCGTGGAGGCCAGCACCATTCACGGTTACGTTCTGGCCATCATCATTTTTGAAGAAAATATGGACGATGATTCCACCAGCCCATAAACCGCACCAAACCGTAATTTTCTCGCTGTAAGTCTTTCCACGATGATAGCAAACAATACTGAAAAGAAAAAAATAAAGTTTAACACAACTCACGCGTAGTCTGTGAAAAAAACCCTATTGAAAAAAATACCTCTAGATTGATCACCCCTTACAAATTTAAAAAAATATGGGCCGATGACTCCACCAGCCCATAAACCGCACCGAACCGTAGTTTTTCTTAATGAAAACAATACTGAAAAGTTTAACACAACTCACACTTAATCTGTGAAAAAAACCCTATTGAAAAAAATACCTCTAGATTGGTCACCCGTTAGTAGAAAGACCCTTGCGAAATCCGTGTTAGTATGGATGGTGTATAGGGGCAACATTATGTGAAACAAAATTCTTTGCAATTTTTTAATTTATTTATTTATCTAGTATCTAACAAAGTAAATTTGCAAAAATACTCAAAATTGTCTAGAGGCGCTGGGTAACAAGGACCATATGCGCCCGCCGCTGATTGAGATAGTAAAGTGTTTTAAAAAATTAATTATCGGTTAAATTAAAAATTGATTCAGTATTGTGGATATGCATAGAGACTGTTCTAAGTGTAGCAGTCAAAACATCTCGAATGCCATGTCTTCTTAAGCATTCAATAATATTTGCCATGTGGTTACATTCAAAATCCAGTAAAGCATCAGGTGGTTCGTCCAGTTGGGAGTGGGCACATTCTGTTAGAATATGTGCGATTGATAAGGTGATGTGGCAATAAGAACATTGAGTAGGGGCTGATTCTGTGAAATAGTGTTGTGTATTAAAAATTGCTTTCCCAACCCTAAGCCGGGCCAGAAGAACGCATTGCTCTCAAGAAAAGTTTATGTTGTATTTGGGCCTTTGGAGATTCGGATTGATGTGCCTGAGAAATATTTTCGAGCGTTTCCAGGTAGATTAGTTTGTTTGTAGCTGTATTCTTCTACATTCCCAACAAACCAGTCCCTAAGCGTAATATAACTAAATTGGAGAATACACTTACTACTAACAAATTTCTAGAACTTTTCTTAAACATACATCATTTGAACCCATAGATTTCGTAACAAAGAAAAATAAACACAAAGTCGTCAACTATACGCTGCTTGCTTCACACAAGAAACAAAAAAACCCAAAGTCGCTGCGACGTATATGATGTGCCGTAATTTGTACACGTGCATTTTGTTTTCTTTGTTAAAGTTCTCAGTTGTTTTGTTCATGTTGAATTGTAAAGTTGGAGTAACAAAAAAGTGAAAATTAAAGAGAAGTAAAAAAGTGAATAAATTAAAGAGAAGTAAAAAAGTGAAGAAATAAAGTTTGTAAAAGTAAAATAAAATATATAGAACTATAAAAAAATGTCTTACAAAGCTGACATTTCCAAGCCTGTTTAAAGCTTATATTTCTAAGCTTGTTCAAAGCTTACATTTGTAAGCTTGTTCAAAGCTTACATTTCTAAGCTTATTGTATATTATAGACTAGCAAGCTTATAACAGGGTTCAATTTTGTTTATTATATAATTGTTACCAAGCGTATTACTATAGTTTTCACTAACGTTTTCTAAGCTTAAGGCTTATGATAGTAAGTTTGTTACAAGTTATTTCTAAATGGTTTTGGTTTGTTGGGTTGCTTTCCTATCACCCTTGGCAAACAAGGTGACTCCGTGATGATATGGAAATTTCTGGCTTCTTTGGCTGATAGATCCACATATTCGTTCCCTTGGGTGCCAATGCGTAGTGGAATCCAGATTAGCATGGCCTGGTCGCTGTGGTTGTTCGGGGAGATCATGTCAAGAAGAAGTTCATCCTGGGCTCGTTGAGAGGCTTTAATGGCACTAAGACTGTCTGATAGGGTTAGGTGTTTTTTTCTCAGTTCAGCAGCGTACTTTAGTGCAAACTTTATAGCAGCTACTTCTGCTACAAAAATACCAGCATAATCTGGCAGTCGACTTTGGTGAATGATGTTAAAAGATGTATGTGATTGCTCAATCACACCATATGTGGTTCTGCCTCCTCGGAAGGAGCCGTCAGTGTAGAGAATGATGCCTGGTGAGAAAGCTTGTATTTTCTCATGTAAAAATGGTTTGATGAAGTCGATGTTAGTACTTCGTCCCAATGCCGTACTGATATCTACCGTGGTGGAATGTGATTTGGTGGATCGTTTGATTGGCTTATTGGGTATATGGATATTCCATTATTTGTCTAATTGATGAGTGAGGACACCTGCCCGACACAGTCAGGTGTTTCCAAAATAGGTCATGCAATCCATCATAATATGACGCGCAAAATAGAAAGGGACCTAAGGGTAAAAACCAGTTTTGTTCGGGAGAGCCATTTTAAAGATTTAAATACGTGTATCTTTGGTGTACCATCACTTTCATAAAACGCGCATATCTCTGGGAGGGAACACTTTTGGGCATGGGATCGGTTTCATTCGAATCTCAGATGTTGTCCACATCAAAAAAAGAAAAAAAGTGAAAATTGATTTTTTTACCCTTAGGTTATTCATGTAATTTTTTTAAATAACTTAGGAATTGCGCTTGATTTAGTAATCCCTCTATAATCCGATACATCCAAC
Organism: Hydrotaea diabolus; assembly: GCA_963513945.1. Lineage (NCBI taxonomy): Eukaryota > Metazoa > Arthropoda > Insecta > Diptera > Muscidae > Hydrotaea > Hydrotaea diabolus. Next base: position 54,442,187 of record OY740718.1, on the reverse strand, counting down.
AGACTTATGAAGTGGAAACAAGTAAGAACTTTTCCATAAACCAGGAAAGTACCTCAATTTCAATGACGAATTAAATAATAAAGACAGGGGTAGTTAGAAACTTGGGACTGCCTTTCAATAATAAATTTAGAAATAACATCTGGTCCAAAAGCTTTAGTGGGTTTAAGACGATGCAAATTGAATTCAATAAGTGAAAAATTTAATGTAGAAGGAACTGTTTGGTTTACTGAAGAAATTCTGTAAGGGTAGGGAATTGCAGGGTTAAGCGAACGTAAATAGTATGTACTTTCGAATTAAATCTTATTCTTGGCGGCTTAGAAGATGTTCGACGTTTTAAATAAACAAATCTATAAAATGATTTAGGGCCCTTTTTAAGCAAAATCTAAAAGAATCGCCAGAAGGACGTTTAGATGGTGAACGGTGAGTTAATGCTCCTTTGAATAAAAAAATCTCTGATTAAAAATTAATTTGTTTTTACGAGGGTTAATATTTATATTTCGGGTCCTGACAATACTAGTCTTCCCAGATGCAAACTGGAACTTCCATTGGAAACTTTGACACTTTTTAACACAATTTCACTCAGAACGTTTTGTCATTTGAGGGCGAATTGTGTGTTGAAAAATTCATCTCAGTCAAAAAATGGAGTTATCCCGTGAACATTTTCGTGCGATGATTTTTTACGACTTTCGGCGTGGATTATCGAGACAAGAGTGTTTTAATCAACTTGTTTCGACTTTTGACGATGACCATAAAAAACCACAGTTAATCGCTGGTACCAAAAGTTTAGTCTCTGACGCCGTTCGCTCCATGATGAATTTCGTGAAGGACGTCCAACTACGGTCACTTTGCCAGAAACCATCGATGCTGTGGGTGAACTGATTAACCAAGCCCGACAGATTGAGGCATCCTTGGCCATTAGTATGACGAACATCAATAAGATATTGCATGTTCATTTGGCCGTGAAAAAGTTTGTTCTCGTTGGATCCCACATAATTTGACGAATGCTCAAAAAAAGGCTCGTACGAGGGCGGTTCGGAAACTTCTTAGCCTAGCACAAAAAGCGCGGTATAAACAGAAAAAAGTTAAGTGTTTTGGAAACTTCCATCTCTGCTATGAACACATGTTAAATTTTGTTTCGATCTGGCAACTCCTTCACATAGAAACAGGTGTTCACAAAAGACGCATCCGCGATTTTTTTTCAATGGAAAAATTAGAAATGCGTGGTGTCATTAAATATTTACATAAAAAAGGTTTATCGGGACAAGAAATTCATAATGAATTTCTTGTCCCGATAGGTGAAAGTGCTCCTTCATATGCAACATAAAAATTGTGTTGCTGAATTTAAACGTGGTCGTACAAGCATTGAAGATGAACCACGTAGTGGACGTCCAAAAACAGCAACAACAACAGAAATTGTAGCCAAAGTGCATGATATGGTATTAAATGATCGACGAATAAAAGGGCGTGAAATAGCTAATATCATGGGCATTAGGGTGGAGTGAAATTCAAAAAAAAGAAGTTAACCTCGGAAAGAGATGTAGTCTAGGGTCCTAATGAGGGGAAAAATAAAGAAAAAAATTTTAAAAAATTTTTAGGGTTCGCGCCACTCCCTCGAAATTTGGAAATTATCGCTATTTTGGCGTTGATTTTAGAAAAATCCTAAAAAGTTTTATGTCAATAAATGTTTGCAATGAAATAAGGGCATGAAAAAATTTAAAAAAATTTTTCTCATTGTTCAAAAATTTCAAAAAGTAAAATAAGTCAAATCGTCCCTTCTTCAGAAAATTGACTGAACAATGAAATCGCCACCAAAGCTACAAATATTAGTCGATTATCCTCATATTTGCCTCAAATACTTTTGTTTGGGCACTGAACAAGCTCAAACTTTTAAATTTCGAATAAGTTAAGTCGTTAATTTTTAGGATTTTTCTAAAATCAACGCCAAAATAGCGATAATTTCCAAATTTCTAGGGAGTGGCGCGACCCCTAAAAATTTTTTTAAATTTTTTTCTTTATTTTTCCCCTCGTTAGGACCCCAGGCTATACATCTCTTTCCGAGGTTAACTTTTTCAAATTATAAAAAAAGCATGTTTTCACTCCACCCTAATGGGCATCTCAAATGATCGAGTCCATTTAATTTTGCATGAAGAACTACAGATGAAAAAGCTTTCTGCAAGATGAGTGCCGGACTTGTTAACAGTCGACCAAAAACGCATAAGAATGAACATTTCTCAAGCTTGTTTGGATCGTTTTCAGCGAAATAAAATGGATTTTAAGCGTCATTTCATAACTTTTGATGAGACATGGATCCACCACTATACTCCAGAGAGAAAAGAACAATCCAAACAATGGACTGAAGCTCGAGGAAGTGCCCCAAAGAAGGCAAAAACAATTCAATCGGCTGGTAAGGTTATGGCAACGGTTTTTTTGGGACTTCAAAGGTATTATATTGATTGACTATCTGCAAAAGGGTAAAATAATAAAGTCAGAGTACTATTGCAACCTTTTAGATCAATTTAATGTACAAATTCGAGAAAAACGTCCTGGCTTACAACACAAAAAAATAATTTTTCATCAAGACAACGCACTAGCGCACAAGAGTGTTTTAACAATGGCCAAAATCAACGAATTAAAGTACGAGTTGCTTGACCACCCACCTTATTCTCCTGATTTAGCTCCCAGTGACTTTTACCTGTTCCCAAATCTAAAAAAATTCCTTGCTGGCAAGCGTTTTACCTCAAATGAAGATGTAATTACAGTTGTAAACCACTATTTTGAAGACCTTGAGGAAAACTATTTTAATCAAGGGATAGAATTGCTAGATAAGCGTTGGACTAAGTGTATTGAAGTTTCAGGAGATTATATTGAAAATTAAAAATATTTTGAAAAACTAACTATTCTCTTTCATTGATAGGCTAAGAACTTACCGAACCGCCCTCGTATGGATTGGTGCAAAGAGATGTTGAAAAAGTATAACTGCGGTAGCTCAAAGGCAGTGTATAACATTGTCACAGGTAACAAATCATGGATCAATGCACATGAACCTGAAACAAAACAGCAATCATCCGTATGGGTCTTTCAAGACGAGTCAAATCTAACAAAAGTTGATCGTGGAAGAAGTACATCGGTATAACCGGCCATGTTGCCACAGTGCCTTTAGTTGAACGTAGGACGATAAATTCTGAGTGGTATACAACCATCTGTTTGCAAACAGTGTTCGAAGAAATGAGGAAAGAAATAAGAGAAGACGGATCATTTTGCATCACGACAATGCGAACTCTCACACATCAGCTGAACCGAAGAGCTATTTGATGTCGAATTGATGATCTATCCACCGTGCAGCCCTGATTTGGCATGCAATGATTTCTTCTTATTTCCTAGCATCAAGAAAAAAAGCGTGGTCAACGTTTTTTTATCGCCCGAAGCAGCTGTTGAAGAGTTCAAAAATCATGTTTTGGAGGTGTCTCAATCAGAGTGGAAAAAGTGCTTCGAAAATTGGGGTGTGCGCATGCAAAAGTGAAATGATCTTAAAGGAGAAAGATTTGAAAAACAAAAAAAACATTTTTGATGATAAATATTCGCATTTTCATTATTAGGCCAGAAATATATATAGCAGCCCTCGTAATAGCGGATTTAGAACAGCCTTTGAATAATAATTCGGAACACCATCTGGTCCAGAAGCTTTAGTGGGTTAGAGACGATGCAAATTGAATTTAATAAGTGAAAAATTTAAAATAGGAGAAACTACTTAGTAGGGACATAAATACAGTTACACATGTTTTATGCTGTAAAATAAAAAGTACTGAATGTTTTTGGACCAAATATTTTTTAATATATTTATTGATGTATATTTTTTCTAGAATTTGAATTTTTATCGGGCTTTAAAAGCACACGTTATAAACAATTGTATTTTCCATCAATGTGTGAATTATTAGTAAACGATTATTGGTTATATATTATTAATATGTAATTTTTGCTTTTGTTTTCATTTCAGCACCATATTTGCTTTGATCTGGCAAGTGAATAATACCCAAATACATAAAATGTTTTAGTAAACACACCACTCCTCTTCTCACCGTTCTTATTTAAAATTGAAAAATTAATCAATAGAAATAATAACATCAAACAGAAACAAACGACAACAGCAACAATAAAAAGGTTTGCTTTTAGCTTTAGAAGATAACTTCCTGTTGTTTAATGATTATTATTATGATTTTAATACCTAGTATTCTTTATTATATACGTCATTTTTTTATTAATAATACTATTTATTTTTCCACTTTAGTATTACTTACAAAATCTATCCGCATACATCCTACATATTGTCTTTCCATAACGAATCTGAATGAAGTTCCCTTTGTATCGATTGGAATAGAAACGAAAATCAATTCATTGTTGATAGTGAAAACAAATCAAATATTTTATCTCATAATTGAATTTATATTATTCGTCTCATTTAATTTGTATTAGATGTTTTTCTATACTTACACCTTAAATACTAAATGATAATCTAAATTAATCAATATTTTAGTATAGTTTAGAGTTTAGTTTGTGTGTGTGTTTTCATTCGATATACATAATTAGTTATAACGTAACTAATTGATATACTTACAAACATACATGCGAGTATATATATTTAATTATGTTATTTTCCATTTAAATTTTTAGTTTGTAATTTGTTTAGTTTTGTTTTTGAAATAAACGATGATAAATCATTCTTTTTTTAATTGACATGTTGCCTATAAAATAATTATAGACTACAGAGGTTCTTTGGAACATTTTTATTACACATTTAAAACTTCTTTCGAGACAACATATTTTGATCATATAAAAAAACTATAGATTTTTGTATGGTCAGTTATAAAGTATTAGATTTTAGGAACGGTGGCAGATTTTTAGAAAACTGTCATGGTATGATTATTACCATATCAACACAAGCATCCACTCTAGTATGTTTTCAGTGAACTTCTAGTTGCCGAACACAAGAGTGTTATATCTAAAGAATTCAACTGTTCCTTTATAAAATTTCTTCATTCCTCGATTGTTTTTGACTTGAATTTTGTTTACTAAATTTATCATTTCTATATCACAGTTGTGACGTTTGGCTAGTAGGGTTCCAAAAAGTCGCTTTTACCTCTGCCTATCGTTTATTTATAAACTCTGTGTGATAATCGTTGCATTGATCGCTGAGGATGGAAGGGTGGCACCTTCCGAAACAGCTGTCCGATCTGCCAGCAACTAAAACCAATATCATCTATAGTAATTCAAATGTAGATCAAAATCTCAGTTTTAATTTACCTTTCATAAAATGCTTTGAGGGACATGTGACAAATGTAGAATTGGATAGAGAAAACCCCATAGACTTTGGTTTTCGGCAACGACATATAAATGCTATCATTCGAAATAGTTTATTTAAAACGCCCATAGAATGATCATTAAGCAAGTTTTTTAAAACTTTATTTTAGTCGAAGTACTGCAACGGCTGTGCCCGCTAGAATACTCGTATTGTAGGCAATACAAAAATGTTCAGTAGAAATTTGAAGAAATTCAGACCGATTATTTAAACACATTTTCAAAAATATTTTTTTTTAATATAGGGTGATCCATCTAGGGTATTTTTTTTTAAATAAAAAAAATACTAAACTTCAAATCAAGAGTCGAATCTTTAATGTTCATACGAAAGGACATTTTATGCCATTAATTTTTTGAACATAATTTCCTTCAAATGTTGGCAACTGTAATATGTATATAATCCGCTGTTTTTGACTAAAATTGTGTTCAGTGATGAGGCCCATTTCTGGCGCCACGGCACCGTCAATAAACAAAACTGCCGCATTTGGGCTGAAGAGGAGCCAGAAGAGGTTTAAGAGGTGCCATTATATCCAGAGAAAACCACGGTTTTCTCAGAATGTGCAACATTTGAAGGTAAATAAATTCAAAAAATAAATGGCATAAAATTTCCTTCTAATGAATAAAAAAGATTCTACACTTGATTTGAATTTTAGTATTTTTTATTTTGAAAAAAATACCCCTATATAACGTCGGCTTAATATGCAAAGCTGCTAACGCCCTTTCAGCACATTCTACAGGAGAGAGAGAACAAACTTCTTTCTTATATTTTATATTTGCAGCTTGAGAGGAAAACCACAAATATACAGGGTGTCCGCCGGTAAAAGTTTACTACTTTGTTTTGCCGCCATTTTGGAAAAAGTTAGTTTTGACAGTTCATATTTGGCAGTCGTGAAGTAGAGACGTGGCAAATTTATTTTGGAAAAATATTCGATAAACCCACGTGTTTTAATCGTTAAAACATTTTGTCAAAATCAATCATCGATTACTGCGAGGATGAGAAAGTTACGTGAAAGTTTTGGGAGAAACAACGTACCAACAAAACGCACTATTCGTCGTGTAGTGAATGATTTTGAAGAAAGAGGGTCTGTAGCTGATAGGCCCAAGTATGGACCACAACGTACTGCTAGATTGGCTAAAAAAAAAATCTGCTGCCCAAAAAAGTGTTCAAAACAATCCATCAACCTCAATTTGACGCCGTGTTCAGGAGCTTGGTCTTCAGAGAACAACTTTGGCCACCATTTGTCACAAGGATTTGCATTTGTTTCGATTTAAGATTAAGTTGACACAAGAGCTTCTTCCACAAGAACATTTGCCAATAGGATGTTACAGCTCTTCCATGACATCCCCGATTTTCATGAAAAAAACAAATTGAGTGACTAAGCAGGCACATTTTCATTTGAATGGATGTTAAAATAAACAGAATAGTCAGTTCTGGGTAACGGAAAACCCTCAAATTATTCATCAGTCACCTTTGCATCCATGAAAAGTGAGTCTGGTGTGCAATTTGGTCAGGAAGTATCATTGGACCTTAGTTCTTTGAAAGCGAAAACGGCGTAACCGTTACTGTCAATGGGGAGCTTTATCGTGATATGATTGAAAACTTTTTAACGCCAGAACTGCATTCTTTGGGCTTGATTAACATGTGGTATCAACAAGACGGTGTCACATTGCTTACAGCCAGGATTACAATGGAATTACTGCGAGACCTCTTTCCACAACAAGATATTTCATGAAATGGTGATGTTGATTGGCCTCCACGGTCGCCTGATTTGACTGCTCTGGACTTCTTTTTGTGGGGATATCTGAAAAGCACGGTTTATGCAAACAAACCAGAAACGCTTGAGCAACTCAAACGAAATATTCGTGATGAAATTAATGAAATACCGCGTGAAATGTGTGAGAATGTTATGAAATATGTGCTCAAAAGGGCTCGCATTTGGTAGGCTAAAAGAGGCGGACATTTATCTGTATAATTTATCAATATAAGATCCATTCTCTTTTATTTAAACTATAAAAATTATAAACAAAGTTGTTGTTGTTATAGTAGCGGCATATAGTGCCGGGTGACAGCCCTTGGCCAAAGAATTCCTTCTTCGGGTCGACACGGTACATAGAAGCGGCTGTCATGGGATCGAACAAACAAAGTAGTATACCTTCCCGACGGACAGCCTGTATTTGGTTTATTTAAAAATGTTCTGGAATTAGCAGTTTTTCTAACAAAAAATTTTCTATAAGCGGATGTAGCAGTTTTCCTTATTAAACCATGTTACACACTTCAAGACTGAAATAGAAGAAAGCTACAAAGAAGAAAGGCTATATCAAAATCTTAATTTACCTAATAAGAGGATTTGCTGGTTTGCAGATTTAGCCGACGATAATTTGATGTATAAATTTCTTGTCAAGGGAAAAAGGAAGTGACATTTTGAGCCAAATTCGTGCGGGTTTCCCATCTTGAGAACATCTGCGACTTAATAATTAATCTCTAAAGATGTTTACAGCCGATTTTATATTAAATTTTTTTGCTAAGTCGGGTATTTCTTGAACCGAGTTAAATCGAAACATGGGTAAAACTGTCAATTGGTCTTTTCCGCGATTCTTGCGTAATAGTGATTTAAACGTCCTTTCAAAACGCGACTGGTCATATTCTCTTGTTTGCAAAATTTCCAGATTTCGTGTAAATATCGATTAGAATTTATATGGAGACTCGTACAAGTAAAATCCGATGGAACTGGGCATGTGCTCTTTTCGCAAATATAGGAAAGAAGTTCAAATTAAAAGTATTTCGATTTGAAGTCTTGTACTGAAAATACAATAGCTTTCGTTTGTTTTTGCAGCGCTAGTAAATTATTTTTCATTAGTTAGCGCTTTCGTTAATTAAATTTAATATTATCTATTTAAAATTTGATATACTTATTAATTCAATTATTTATTAGTTAGTTTATATTACTTCTGTTAGTTAGTTTATATTACTTCTGTTCATCATTTACAAATAGTATTAGTTGGGGCTATACGATTGGAAAATTTAAAGAAAGAAGAAATGAAAAATTCATAAATGGTCTTGAAAATCTTTTGGTAATAAGATTTGTAAAGTGACTTAAAGATGAAATATTGTGCTTTTATGTTAAGAGCGAATAATCGAAAAGTACTCTAATGAATTAGGTGTTGTTGTAATCAAAGGAAACTAAGTTTTGCGGAGGCGTTTGCTTCAAGCGACTCCTTAATTCGATTTGTGTATGCCTTAAAAGCAGAGGATAAGACATTTCTTTACGTTACTTTATAAAAACTGCCCCCTGTGACGAAGTTTTAAAAATTATCTGATTGGCTTTTATGATGTATCGTTTCAACTTTGGAAATTTACAATCACATTCAAACGATTTTGAATACGTCTACAGAAAATAAAGGCTTGAGCGTACTGAAGATTTTTTCTTACGCTGCATATTTTTCAACTTCCAGTAGTCTAACAATCTTTAAAATGGGTGTATAAAACGTAAACAATAGATGGAAGGGCTTTTATTATGTTGACACTCAAAAAGTATTAACTTCTCGGAAATTTTTAACAAATATTTTAGTGAGTTGTAGACAACCGGAAGCTAAGAAAAATTCAACGTAAGGAAAAGAGCTTCAATGTGTTCAGACCTTGAACCTACACCACTTTTAAATTTCCCATTTATTCTACAGTCAAAATTTTCTAATACTTCCTTTTTGTATCTAGGCGGTTCCGGACCTTAATTTAACTTCTTTGTTTTCGGGCCCTAATGTATTCTTGTTCGGAGCGACCTGTTATTTAGTCTCAAGGATCCAAGTGTTAAGGCATTTAATTTAAAGAAGACTTGAAACAAATTCCATATTCGGGTAAGAAAATTTAACAATTTTTCAGCAACGGGTTTCCAATGCCGGCGGCTTTACGAGGCAAGAGATTTATCTCTAAGCCATGTTAAAACCACTCTATATAAATCATTAGCCATTCGGAACTGATTTGACAGAAGTTTTATCTTTGTTTTGTAATAGGGTTATTATAAAGATAAGGGTTTGCCATTATGATTTAAAAATGATTTCGGGCAAGTGGCCGCCGCAGCTGGCTCGAATAAATTCCAGCCGAGAAGCCCAGTTTTCGACCACTTTTGCAGCATTTAGGACCGTATGTCAGCAATAACGCGCCGAATATTCTCTTCCAAGGCGTCAATCGTGTCGGTCTTATTGGCGTAGACAAGCGACTTCACACAACCCCATAAAAATAGTTCAGTGGTGTTAAATCGCACGATCTTGCAGGCCACGCCACAGGCCCACGAGGCGAGATAATGCGCTCACCAAAAGTTTCCTTTAATAAATTGATTGTTTCGTTGGCTGACGGCGCTACATTTTTGTTGAAACCAAAGGTCGTCCACATCAACGTCCTCCAATTCGACACGAAAAAGTCATTAATCATGAATCTAAAGCGTTTCCCATCGAGGTTTCATTTTTGAAAAAAAATGTGGACAAATGATTTCCTCTGTCCATAGAGCACAACAAACAGTGGCCGTTTGAGGATGTAACGGCTTCTCAACAATGACTTGTGGACAATTTTGACAATTTGGTTATTAACGTACCAATTCCACCAAAGTGAGCATCGCTGAACAAAATTCTCTTGCAAAAATCAGGATCGGTGGTCATCTTGTTTTGGACCGTTGTTCGGAAGTAAATCTATTCATTATGAAATGGCAAACCAAACTGAGCATAAATCAAGTGACAGCTGTCAAAAAGACAAACTCCGAAAATGTGTGGCCAAATTGAAAACCAAACGTCTAAAAAACACCCTTTAGTAAGTAAGCGCGAAATGTTGGTAAATTTAAACAAATTCAGCTTCGAGATGTTTTTACCTCGTAAGAACCGGCGACTTTACGAGTCAGAGGTTAATCTCTAAGCCATTTAGGTACTTCTATATAAAATTCAGTAGTCATTTGGAGTCGGTATTAAACAATAGGTCCCGGCCAGTGAGTAAAATTTTAGAGACGTTCCTTAATTGTTCCCTAATGGAATCTTGAGAGAATTTTGGGATTCTTTTAATTAAAATAAGTACATATATAGAGGCCCTTACCGCGAAAAAGACGTAAGCACCACTCGCTCTTAATATTTACAAAGATATAGCAAATTTAATTGTATCGAAATCCTCCACATGAATTAGTCAAAAAAACGCTCTCCTGTAAAATTTTCCTTTTTGGCGCTAACGCCTTTTTCGTGGTTTGGGCTCGCTATATACGGAATTCATTTTTTTGTATGTTTGGAACCCCCAATGTATATGTTTTTAAATTTAAGGCATATTTGGATCCGTGACAAAATACAATTTTTGGTTTCAATACCAAACTGACTCCGCTATTGGGTCTACGGCCCTGCGCTTGAATTTAATAAAGTCTACAAAATAAGTGTAGATCTATATCCATGGTTGAAAGTGGCATAGGCCCGAAGGTCAACGCCATTAATTTCGGCAAATTGTTAAACTAATGTCATGCTTTTGTTTACGGCAAAATATTATTGTTCTTGAGTTCTCCTTTATCCATTGGGCCCCAGGACTTATTATTGGTCCCAATTAAGGCAATGCCTTAAAATAATTGCATATTAGGGTTTTGAGGAAAATTTTAGGTTGGAAATGTCCAACAAGAACATGTTGTACACTAGTTTTTTAGTCCCTTAACGAATCTGGTAATATAGAGAAAACTTGCTTGCTCTTTTCGTCTGGACTGTAGCGCGCCCTCAACTGACAGACCGTTTTGTAATAAAACCGCGATTAAAAATATGTATACTTTCGAGGATCCCAGAAAGGTAAAGGGTGAGTCCATTGGCCAAAGCAAAAACGCATCAAATGGTGTTGCATTATAAAATGATAAAGCTCAACCTATCCAATAATTTGAAAAAATGATCAGATTCAAATTTAAAAATTGAAATGGCTTACTCCTGATTTTGAGATTTTACAAGAAGAACAGTGGCCATACGGTCCACAACCAGAAAAATGTTTTGATTATGGGGACGTATTTAGAGCTAGGGTCCTTGTGGTCAAACCGCAGTTTGAGTCAGATCTTAAAAATAAATGCATAAATTAACTTTGCCATTATAACAGGCTAACATTTCATAGGACCGTAGGGGCCGTTTTTTTTTTGTCGCAAGAGTATATTGGTCCTGCATTTGTAAATTTGAAAAATTTTAACTAAAACTAAACACTGTATTGAAGGAAGTTCCCCATTGAGCGGTAGTTGACAAAATTCTCAAAAAAAACTTCTTTCAGAGGTTTCTTTTGTTACTGAAAGGAAACTTTTTTCACTCTTGGACGATTTTGAACATTTACAATTCTAAACAGTTTGTGACTTTAAACCGTCATCGTCCAACGTTTTAGTTAATTTAGTCTAACATCTGGCACTTCACAGACAGAAGGTCGAAAATTGCTGGTCGAATTTTACGACGATTAAAAATATATTTTCTTGTTTTTTTTTTTGTAGCGGCAACTATGTGCTGGGTTCTGTGTCTTAAAGGATTTCAAAATATTTCTTAATAATGTATGCTATTTCCTTTTTCGCTTGTCCGATAAGATTTTTTAAAACATGTTTTGTGTCTAAAAGTATTTTAAGATATTTGCTAATAATGTTTACTGTTGCCTAATTCGCTTGTTCCCAAGCTAAAACTTTCTAATTACATCAAGCCTTTAGGTTATTTTTTTCGTAAAGAAATCCAATCGTATAGACCTAGTCACCACTATTGATCTTACGTCTCAGTAGTCGTCTTCTATGAATAGGACAAACAATAAATACTGAAATCCCAAGGAATAACCTACTACTTCTAAAAAATATACAAATACCTACAAAATATACATATAAAGTTAGAGTTGAACAATTTAAATTGCATACATAAATATGTAAAAGCTATAGTATTGAAAAATTCATGTAATAACCTTAAAAATAATGTTACTGTGTTAAACTTAATTTAAAATTTAATAATATTAACAAAAACATAGTTATATATATAAATAATGGAACACTTTGCAAACAAATCGAAAAAGAACATAACAACATGTAGAAATAAAGAGAATATGAGTTAATTAAAAAAAGCAAAAACAAAACAAAAAATACCTATATAAATATTAGAAAAAAAATAAAAGTAGTTTTGAGTTTTTATTCAATGTCTTTTTATATATATATAGTAAGAGAACATTACACGGCAGGACCTTTAGAAAAAAGCGATAATAAATACAAGTCTTTTGGTCTTGTATAACTTTTTGAGCAAAATATTTGTGTTTATTGAAAACTTATGTTTTTCTTTAATCATTTTAATTTGGGCTCATTTCTCCAATATTATTAGATATCCAAACACACTTAAAACTTGCATCAAGAAAAAAATGCGTGGTCAACGTTTTTCATCGCCCAAAGCAGCTGTTGAAGCGTTCAAAAATCATGTTTTAGAGGTGTCTCAATCGGAGTGGAAAAAGTGCTTCGAAAATTAGTTTGTGCGCATGCAAAAGTGTACGAGGGCAACCGCAAAAGTAACTGGCCTAACATAAAAAGAATCGTTTTTTGAATTATTATTATTTATTTTTCAACATAATCTCCTTCCAACTCAATACACTTCATCAAACGTTTTTCAAGTTTTTTAATTCCAGCCGAAAAATAAGATTTTTCAAGACCTTCAAAATATGCCTCAGTTTCAGCAATAACCTCGCTATCGGACGAACATTTTTTGCCACCGAGAATTTTTTTTTAAATTTGGAAACAAGAAATAATCAGAAGGAGCTAAATCAGGACTATATGGTGGAAGCGGAGCAATGGCCAGTTTTTGTTGAGTTAAAAATGCAGTGTGCGAAGGAGCATTATTTTGGTGAAAAAAAACTTTTTTTTTCTAAATGCGGTCGTTTTATCTTAATTTCTTCACTCAACCGATCCAATAATGCACAATAATATTCACTATTTATAGTTTTTCCTTTCTCAAGATAATCAATAAATATTATACCCCTTGCATCCCAAAATACTGTGGCCATTACTTTTCCTGCTGACTTAACAGTTTTCGCCTTCTTGAGACCACTTTTACCAGCTTCTATCCATTGTTTTGACTGTTCTTTGCATTCTGGGATGTAGTGATGGATCCATGTTTCATCAACAGTTATGAATCGGCGAAAGAACTCTGTTGGATTACGCTGATAAATCGATAAAAGCTCCTCGGAATCGGTCCAACGGACGATTTTTTGGGGCAAAGTCAACAAACGCGGCACATATTACTTATAATTTTTTTGGTAAAAGACCGAAATTCCGCTATTTCACGATATTTTAATTTTCATTATTTGCACAGCTTACACAGAGAAAACAAAATTCGTTACACGGCGCGTGTAGAAACGGCAATCCTAAGCGATTCGTATCGTCGGTCTTTTACCAAAAAAATTATAAGTCCGCCATTTGTTGTCAGATTTTGCTGTTAGCATCGTGTTTTATATTTTATATGAATTTTTATATGGTTTTTTTCTGCCACATTTTTACTAAAAAAACGCCGTTTTTTAACCTTTTTAAGCCGCCAACATCAAAACTACTTACCCGATTTGAAAATTTTCTGAGAATGAGTTGTAGACGGTTCAATTTTCTTTAATTTGAGTAGTAGTAGGATCAAACAGGTCAAAGAAGACGAAAGATATGCTCAAAATTGTAAGTGTACCTCCAAAAATTTAAAAAAAAAGTTCAAAAATGTGTATCTAGAAAACCAATCGACAGAAAAATTTTTAAAACTCATTTTCGTGTTTAGTAGGTCAAAATCAATGAGAAAAATTATGCTAGAACCAAATAACAAAACGACTGTTGGCTAGTGTAATCATTATAAAAGAGTGCTTTTAAAAACAAAAAAAAAAGTTGCTAGTAAAACAGAAAATGTGCGAGGCCAGTTAGTTTTTCGGTCGCCCTCGTATTGATCTTAAAGGAAAATATGAAGAACAATAAAACCATTTCCAATAATGAATTATTGTGTTTTATTGCCGGACCCGAAATAAAAATAGCAACCCTCGTAATAGGTCTATCACACTTTCTTCACAAAAAATCCTAATACTTTTTTTTATAGAAATTTTTGCAAAATAATACCCTGTTTCACAGAATGGTGTAGGTTATATAAATGTTTATGATGTCAGCTATAACACGAATTAATCTTTAAAATCATTAATATCATTCTGAAAGATCATAACGTTATATAGCTGACACCATAAACATTTTTACAAGCTGTGCGTTTTAGAGATTTTATGAACATTACCATATGAAAAAGTTGGCCGCAAGATGAGTGCCGCGTTTGGCAGCAAATTATCAAAAAAAAAATATTGTGCGGACAGCAATGTTGGACCATGTTCAGATGAATAAGTAATCAGAAGTAATCTCCAAACAAGTCGGGTTTGGAGATGTCAAACCTTATCGTCCCTAGAAAAATTAGTCCGTTTTTTGGGACCTTTCGGACCATGCGTTCGTCCCTAAACTCAGTCAAAACTTTAAAATTTCTTTATATTTGGATTCGCAGCAAAATCTGCTTTTGAGTAACTATATGTACTTATTGACTGTTAATCGCTCGTTTTGGACAAGGGGGGTGTTTTTTGGCCCACATGAGCCATAGTCAAGCAACTATGCCCTATCTTGAGGAATTTAGTGCGTCCCTAACAGTAGCCATTTTAACCATTGTACGGCGACAACAAATTGTGATTTGTTAGGCATATATCCAAAAAAGTGTACTTTTTACCTAGGTATCTTTAGTCCCATAAAGGGAAACTTTTTCCCCTAGGACCGATTTCGCCCATTTTCAATCCCAAACAGCTTATGACCATAGGTCATCATGATAAAGAGTTTTAGGATCCTGGGTTGATTCGTTTGACCGCTATTGTGCTTTTAACAGACACACGGACGGGCATGGCAAAAGTAGAATGAACAAATGTTTCAAACGAGATATTTATTGAGAATGAATAAATTTAATTTATACATTTCCCTGTATAACACAAATTTCCAATGTAAAATGATGTAAAATGATGTAAAATGATTAACATAAACGATTCAAAGTGTTTTTGAAACAAGTAGATTACATATTTATTCAGATCGTCTTAGAATTTTTCGACAATCAAAAATACATCTACTCTATAGGGTCTTTGATCAATGTTTAATGGTGTTGCGAATGGAATGACAAATTTAGTAAACCATCCACTCTTAGGTTGAAGGTATACAAATTGTAATGCCTGCGCATAGCTATTACTTATATAAAGTACTATTCTAAAGGTCTAAATTTTATATTAAACTTGCTTTATATATTCTAAACAGATCTGGCCATTAGCTTAGAACTTTAATATTTATTATGCTTTTTATTAAAGATCTCTCCTCATCATCATTCCTATCTCCCTTTAGTAAGTGTTTCCAAGTAAGTGTAGTTCCATAGTGTCGAAGTATTGCCGCTAACCCTTTGAACAAATAACTCGCTTGAAACTCTTGTAAATTTTCTAATTAAATAAAAAATTAAAAATAATTCTTATTTACTTTCAGTTAATATCTCAGTCTGGTCATGTAAAAGTCTGGGATCTTGACCCCTCCTCACAAGCTTATTTTTACCTACGGAATTATGAATTGGATCTTATTTTGGAAAACTTTACATTGGAAATGATGATGCTTTATCTCAAAGACTGACATCATACAACACAACATACAATTTACTTTGTATCTACTCTATCTAAACCTTAATACTTTACTCTATTCGTAAATAATCCTGTATTTTCTTATACATACATATGTACTACCTAATAACATAAATTATGTGGTTAAATTAAATATAAAACGTCAATATCAGCTAAATTCGACAGAGATATTAATTTTTAGAGGCCGTTTTTGGCTGGTTACCACCAGATCATCTAGCACATGGCCTTCCAACCATAGCTCTCTAGGGGACGTAGCGAACTTTCAGGGGAACCGTGAGAACTTTTAGAAATCCATCTAAAACACAACAAATGTGGAGCACATATTGTTGAGTTGACTGCCCCTGGCCCTGGAAGGGTGTTTGCTTCGGGTCAATCCGGTACATAGAACCGGCAGTCGCGGGATTGTAGATGGATGGACCGCAGAGGTGCGGTTGTCACTTAATGTGAAAGTCGATGACGTCAAATCTCCCCAAAATCCTTGGGCTCACATTGGACAGCCTTTTTCGATCCTCTGTACATGCTACAGCTATCTGCGATAAGTTCAAAAGCAGGAACAAGGTCCTCAAGTCACTTGCCGGCAGTACTTGGGGAGCCGACAAAGAAACCTTGTTGATCACTTTCAAAGCGATATATCGGTCTGTAGAAAACTACGCAGCAACTGTATGGTCGGCGAACGTGAGTACGACGCAGTCGAAGAAAATTGTGACTTCCCAAGATGCCGCCCTCAGAACATCAACAGAGTGTCTTTTGAGTACCATCTACATGAGGAGCCAAAGGTCCTAACCGCGCGCTGACACAATACCTGCTAGGGTGTTTTCGCAGTAGTCATCCTAACCACCATTTCTTGGACAGGATGCCTGCGCCCAGGAAGATCAGGTACGATCTTCATTATCTAGATAGAGAGATACATCGGTACAAGAGAGAACCTTTAGATCATCAAAACTATCAGGCTGGTCTGAACCCCATTCACGCTGATGAAGTCGCAGCAGCAGTATCTAGCTACAGTGTGAATGTAGAGCTAGGGAAGCATCATAGGGAGATTTCATCTGAGGAGAAGGTACTACATCGGGAGACGCGCGTGGTTCTGGCGCAGCCGCCTCAATTCTTATTGGGCAGGAATTAATGCTAACGTTCCGGACATCTGTCCCGCCTGCCATCAGGGACCAGATGCCCGGCCAAGCTTACTCAGTTGACCCCCAGGTCTCTGTGGACGCATCCAGTTCAAATGGCGCGTTTCCTCCACCTGGATATCGAAGCAGATCCTCTATAGACGAACAGGACTTCAAAATAAAATATATTGTTGTTACAACAACAACAAATGTGGAGCAAACCCAGGAAGTCGGTTTTCATCGCTCTATACCGAGGACCACTATATCCCCAAAAAAGGGTTAATTACTAAATTAGGCTTTTCCACAACCTCTTGTTGGCGTGCTCAATAAATGATTTATAAGGACTTTGGTCTTGGGCGTGCTTCCTCTAGTTTTTAATCTCAAGGATCTTCCACCATCCTCTACTTGCTCTCTCTACCGCAGTATCGGTCTTCCCTGTCTGCGTTTTCCTGGTAATTATCGTTTAACGCCTTTCTGGCTGGAGCGTTTATTTCCATTCGATCAACATGCCCAAGCCAGCACAATCCTTGTATTTTGGAGATACAACTTATACTCCCTGCCCACGCAGTTGGGGCCGTAGATTTTACGAAGGATTTTTCTCTCATTGACTAAAACACTTTCATCCGCTTTTGAAAGCACCCATGTTTCGGTAGTATCCCAGTTGCGAACCCACGACAGACGTTTCTATGCACCTGATCGACCCGAAGGAGGAATTCTTCGGACAACGACTATGACCCCGGCACTATGTGCCGCTATAACAACTACCTCGAGTAAATATGAACATGTAACCCAAATTAGATCAAATTTTACAACGAACGTAAATATCGATTTATTTTTAAGCCGATCAACCCGAATCTACATTTGTGGGTCATGGGGCGCACCAAAAGAGTGGCCTCACGGTGCGACGGATTAAAGGGATAATAACGACTAAAGTCTCATGTGATACCACGGAAACTAGCAGAAAACTCCTAGCCCATCCAGTTGAATTATTGTGATCTCCTTCAAGAGCTATTGAGTTGACTTATGTTAATATTAGACAGTAAGGCTAGATCCTATAGATGTGGGAACCTAATGTAAATTTCCTGATGGATCGCCAGAGCAGGGCACGTTCAGAGAAGGTGTTGGATGGATTCCTTTTACTCACTACCACAGTAGTCATCTGCAGTAGTCGTTAGTAGCAACTTTTAGATTGACTGCATGCCTAAGTCTCACTGCACCCCTTTAAATCAGACAGTGTCCCGTCAAGACAAGCGTCCAGTTAGGACCAATTCTGTCTGTAAAGAGCGCCAGAAAGTTTCCAAACGCAGATATTATTAGCTTCCCTAGAGGCTACCTCTCTCTCGCAAAATAAGTTTAAGGGTGGCAAGGGCATGGTTTCAGATTCAAGCTCCCCCCGGTTCTGTAAGGTTATACCAAGTCTTGCTAGCTCTGCTAATCTGCTCTGCAATTCTCTGGTATGTCGTGGCCCGGCACCCAAATAATGTGATTATTAAACAGCTATGCTATCTCGTTACTGGATTTGCATCAGTTGAGGACAGATGTTGAGATCTGAAGATGGAATCTAGAGGCTTAATGGCAGCTTGACTAAAGTGGGTATATTAATATTTAGCAATTCCCTACGTCCTAATGGGTATGATCTCCGCTTGTTAAGCACTACGGTGATCAGTTAGCCTTTGAGATATCTCTAGCCTTAGGTCTTTGGAAAAGGATTGATCAGCATAGAGTCGTCGAGTCTTCTTAATTTTCACAGATGAAAACATACAGTCCACCTGGCAGGGTAAAAATACATTTTAGATTGTCCAATTGCAGTCAGAGTGTATGAAACAAAAACTGGAAGTAGTAAAGTAACTTCAAGGTCTGACTGGACTCTGTACCGCGGGTGATAAGAAGCATCGTCGATGCCTACGAGCATCGTCTAAACCCTGAGAGTTTGTAAGTTACTGAGTGCTGTTCCTCTACATTATTGCTAAGAAGAATCACATCGCCCATCTTGTTTAATTTATGGTCTTTGGATAAAGTTAAAATTCAAAATTAATTCTTTCATATTTATTTTCAGCAGCCTCAAAAAATTTTGAAACAAATAAAAAATTATTTTCTCAATTATCGCTTCCCATTAAGTGCAACAAACATAGGAAGATTTGTATAATATCGACATAAAGATTGAGGGCAGCAAACACATATTCCTCCGGACTAATGGCGTAGGCATGATTACCACCCACCATCAGTTGTGTGTCGTAAATCAAAAATAGCGAATATAAAATCACACCCAACGAACAGTAGATCATCATCAGGACATGAGTGTAGAAAAATATCATCAGTATTCCAAAGATCAAACCGACAATCAAGGAAACCAATAGAAAACCTCCCAACAGAGTGAAGTCACACTTGGTCTGCATGGCATACAGGGAGAGCACAACGCAGATGACCGCTGTCAAGGCCACCGACAACAAAATTGCTTTCGGATCGTATCTTGACGCTGTGACGGCCAAGAGGAAAGATTGCGCCAAAGTGAAAACTCCAAGACAGATGAAATTCAGGGGAGATTTGCGACGAACGCTGGTGCAGCACACCAACATTATCATGGTAACGAAGACAACAACAATTGCCACCAGAAACAGCAGTGGATGTTCCTCAACATAATCGTAGAATACATCGGAGGACACTAGGGCACACACGCAAGCAAGAGTGACCAGCAGTTGAGCGGCTAGAATTAGGTAGACCTTTTTTATGAACTTTCTTCTGATTGAGACTTCCTCGAATTCAATAAATCTAGGAGTTCCATTCTCTATGTCAGCCGGGGCTAGGTGGGAAATATGGAGGTATATCAATTAGAAAAAGGGTCTTCGCATACCGGAAATGTCCTACAACTTACACATGCCCAAGCCTCTGGCGCTCATTGCTATTCCGCTTTCTTATTTGAAACAATAAAGACAAATTCTGAAAAACTATTTCAATTGATTTTATACTTTGACACTAGGGTTGGCATGTGAAACGTCTTTCAATATGTGATTTCTGTTTGTCCATTTTGTTGTTGTTGTTGTAGCGGTAACTGTGTGCCGCGGTGAAAGCCCTTGGCCGAAGAATTGCTCTTCGGGTCAATTCGGTCCATAGAACAGGTTGCAGCACCTCCCGGTATGCCTGCGCCGAATAATACTGATCCGAGTCGAGATCGAACAAAATCCCGGACCTGGATCTGCTCGGTTTGTCAGAACTGTATGCACCACCGTGAAACGTCTGTAAGGTGTAATCGTTGCATGAAGTGGGTGCACTTCAGTAACTGTTTAGGTCTGAACCACATCAGGGAGCCTCTTTCTGTATCAACGAAGTCCGCCGTGGGTCCCTGAATTTGGTGTCATCGTCGCCGTCATCATCTAACTTTAAGGCCCCCTGCAAGCAGCATCATTAAATGCAGCACCTTTTACCACAGATTACTGTTGCTACTTTTAACATGAAATGTGTTGAGACGCGATTCAGAGGCATTCTCGCCATAGCATCAATCAGGAAGCACATTCGACTCAATAATTTGTCACAAATGTACAAGAACCTTATGTGCAGTCAGTGTAACCTAAAGGTTATTCGGAAAGGATGACATTTGTGCTAAAAAAAGGAGGCCATAAAGGGCATTTATAGAGAGCCTTTAGAACCTTCGGAGCACACATTTTAATCCTAATAATGGAAGTAATCGCAAAAAAATACAAATTTAAAAATGATCAATTTTATATAAATTTTTTTTTTAAAAAAAAATAAGTTTTCGCGGCCGATGGGCGAATTAAACATGTAAAAACTTCAATAATAATACTGGTGTTTTAGGTTAGGTGTCGATAACTTAAATTCTATAGTGTCAATTTTGATCATTAATTTTTTTTAGAAAATGTTCTACTATTCTTAAAAAAGTTTGAAAACAGTGCAACAGCTTCTCTTCTGTGGTTTTTTGAAGTTCGTATCAAAAATAACGTAACCCCATTTGGATTTTGCTATGTGATGTTTAGCTGCTGTTCGAATTTTACGGATTCAAATGGATTTCCCCGAATAACAGGTAATTTTTCTCACAGCAATATCACTTTAAGCAATCGCTCTTTTTCCTGTCTTCGGCACAAGACATGAAAAAAAGGTGTAAAACCAGACGAAAAGAAATAGAGTGTAAGATAAGCTAACCCATCAAGTGCTTCAAATTGCTAAAATGTCAATTTTGTTTAATATTATTCTACCAGTTTGCACAATTTTTTGTCCATAGCTGCCAAACTGCAGGAAATTCCGTCAAGTAATCAAAATAATTGTTTCATTTCTTATTTGCTACTTTTTGACGCAATTTTGTAACCTACATTTAGAACAAATTCGAAATAAACGGATCTAGCAATGCAGTGGACTTATCTCACAATTTAATTTCTCTGCTTTAGGTCAAATATTTGGTTTTTTTGGAAATATTTTTTGAATCACTTGTAGCTTGTTTTGCGAGACTTTGCGCAATCCTTCCACACTTGACACCCATAGATAAGGATCAGTCTTATAAACATTTTGTAAAGGTTTTTCCAAAAGGATCATAACAATTTCGTATCTAATGTCAACGCACCCTCAAACATTTTTAATGATATTTCAGTGTCAAAACGTTAGCCGTCATCATGGTAAAGTTCACTTACGAGCAACGTTTGGAAATCATTAAAAAATACTACCGAAATTCAGAGTCGGTGTTTAAAGTTTTACAAAAATCCAGAATTTTGTCGATAAATCATCGTCAGTGATGAAGCTCATTTCTGGCTGAGTGGTTTTGTCAATAAACAAAATATGCGTTATTGGACAGCAACACACGCACATGTGCTTTAAGAGTCACAATAGCATCCTCAAAAATTGCTGCGTGGTGTGGTTTTCATGCCGGAGGTGTGATTGAACCGTATTTTTTCGTCGATGGAAACAATTGTCATGTTACCGTCAATGGAGAGCGCTATCGTGCCATGTTAGAAAATGCCAGAATTGTATGAGCTTGACATCGCCGATAAGTGGTTTCAACATGACGGTGCCACTAGCCACAAAGCACGTGTTACAATCGATTTACTGAAAGGCAAATTCGGCGAACGTGTTATCTCGAGAAATGGTCCAGTCGAATGACCCCCTCGTTCATGCGATTTAACTCTATTGGATTTTATGTTATGGGGCCACATCAAGTCATTGGTCTATGCCAACAAGCCAACAACTTTAGACAAGCTCAGAGACAACATCCAACGCGAAATTGACAACGTTCCAGTCGAATTGTGTGAAATTGTGGTGGAAAATTTTGTCCAAAGAATATATCGCTGTACTCGGGCTCTTGCTGGTCATATGACCGAAATCAAACTTCATTCTTAAAATGTAACAATTTCACTACACTTAGAGTAAATTTGAACTCTATATTTTAAATATTCTGTAAAATTGTTGTCCTTAATGGAAAACCCTGCATTGCTAACCTCTACTTAAGAAAGGGGTATATACTAAAATTGTCATTTCGTTTCTAACACCTCAAAATATTGAGGTATAAGTACGAGGGCGACCGCAAAACTAACTGGCCTGGCACTTTTTCTGTTTTACTAGCAACTTTTTTTTTGTTTTTTAAAAGCACTCTTTTATAAGCCATCTGTCAAAATTTCCGAAATATTTAATGAATATTTTCTTTGTTACAGGTGATTGAAGTAAACAAGTTTTATAATTTTTGAAAAATGGAAAATAAAGAGTTTCGTGCGGTAATTAAACACTTTTATATGAAAGGTTATACGCCACAATTAATCAAAGATGAATTGGATTCTGTTCATTGTGATAAGGCACCATCATACTCCACCGTGAAATCCTGGGTTCAACAATTTAAAATGGGTCGTTCAAGTACGGAAGATGAACAACGCTCTGGAAGACCGAAAACTGCTACTACTATTGAAAACATCAGAAAATATTTAATGAAGTGACTAAAGATAGACGAATAAAGCTCAGAGAACTTGCTGATATTGTTAAAATACACGAAAAACATGTTTGGAGTATTTTACATGATAAACTCCACATGAAAAAGCTATCCGCGAAAAAGGTGCCGCGTTTGTTGACTTTGCCCCAAAAAATCGTCCGTTGGACCAATTCGGAGGAGCTTTTAGCGATTTATCAGCGTAATCCAATAGAGTTCTTGCGCCGATGCATAGCTGTTGATGTAACATGGACCCATCACTACATCCCAGAATGCAAAGAACAGTCAAAACAATGGATAGAGCAGGAAAAGTAATAGCCACAGTATTTTGGGATGCAAGGGGTATAATATTTATTGATTATCTTGAGAAAGGAAGAACTATAAATAGTGAATATTATTGTGCATTATTGGATCGGTTGAGTGAAGAAATCAAGATAAAACGACCGCATTTAGAAAAAAAGTTCTTTTTCATCAAGATAATGCTTCTTCACACACTGCATTTTTAACTCAACAAAAACTGGCCGAACTACGATTTGAAATTGCTCCGCATCCATCATAAAGTCCAGATTTAGCTCCTTCTGATTATTTCTTGTTTCCAAATTTAAAAAAATTTCTCGGTGGCCAAAAATTGTTGTCCAATAGCGAGGTTATTGCTGAAACTGAGGCATATTTTGAAGGTCTTAAAAAATCTTATTTTTCGGATGGAATTAAAAAACTTGAAAAACGTTTGATGAAGTGTATTGAGTTGGAAGGAGATTATGTTGAAAAATAAATATGTAACAATAATTCCAAAAAAAAACGGTTCTTTTTATGTTAGGCCAGTTACTTTTGCGGTCGCCCTCGTATATATATGATTAAGTATATATATTACGCTCAAGCCATCTCCGTCTTGCATTGAAAGTACGATATTCGATAAATAAAAAATTATGGAACACAGAAATTGTACGCAAGAAATTAAGTTGAGCAGTGGTCATTTTATAAATTCTAAAAGTGTGTTGAACAAATAATCAAAAATGTCGGTTCTTTAAAGAGATAGATACAAAAACAGACATCTCTTGGGTTACTGCAATAGTTCGATTGCCCGGTACACTAGAATATTATCCTTTTTTATAAAAAAAAAAAACAATATTTAGACTGTAAATGCAATTTTATTGATATGGGACTAACACAACTGAAATAGAGACTTTTTTCCAAAATGTTAAACATTCGATAATTGCAATAGAAAGTCTTCTCGCCTAAAGGAATTTTAATGTTTTGGATTGATTTCCAAACGATTTTTTTCTCTGTGTAATAATGTGAATTTTACTAGACTAGCCGTTGATTAGTCGTCGACATTTCAGTCCCGAGAAGGAATGATAGTGAGAGTAGTTATTGGAAGACGCATACTTACACATGTATCTCCTACAAATATTTACATACCCTTCACAAGTTCAAATCTTTTAATAGCACATCCAAGTCGATTATCAGCAATTCTCTGTAAAAATTTCGTATCAGTTCTGCATGGGTGGTGTTTTCATTTTCCGTTGTTAGTCTGACGTTGTCCAAGATTAGTTTCTTTCTGTCGACGAAACTATGCAAGTGTACGGAACAAAATGACACGGATCATATTTGTACTCTCAATGTAATCCTAACAATGGCTACATTCTTTTTGTTTTTTAATTTTTAATGACAATTGAAATTTTAGTTTTGTGTCTTGGGGTCTTAACATTTGCGCCCTTGGGTCTGGTGTTTATGAAAACCGATCATGCGAATTATCTCACAAATCGGGTAGTAAGTTTTTTCCAGCTGAATTTAAATTTGGTGTTTCCACGGCTGCATATCAGATTGAGGGTGGCTGGAATGCAGACGGCCGGGGGCCTTCCATATGGGATACATTTACCCATGAACATCCCGAAATGATAGATGATCACTCGACGGCTGATGTGGGACCCGATTCGTATCATCTGTTTGACAAAGACTTGGAAGCTTTAAAGGAGTTGAAGGTAAGATATTGAAAAATGTTTAAAAACATTTATTTATTTTCCAAAACGTTGTGTAGGTCAACTTCTATCGCTTATCCATATCATGGTCTCGTATTCTTCCTGATGGCGCCATAACGTCAAGAAATCAAAAAGGCATCGATTACTACAATATTGTCATAGATAAACTTTTGGCAAATGGCATTGAGCCCATGGTAACCATGTACCATTACGATTTGCCGGAAACTCTCAACCTTTATGGTGGCTTTACCAATGAAATTCTAATCAAATTCTTTCGAGATTATGCCAACCTTTTGTTTGAGACCTACGGAGATCGTGTCAAAACTTGGATTACATTTAATGAACCAGCTGATTATTGTATGCCCGGTTATGGTGCGGGTAATTATCCGCCCATGGGTAAAGAATCGGGCAGGGCAGATTACCTTTGCATGGATACAACACTGAAGGCTCACGCTGAGGTGTATCGTCTGTATAAATCGGACTACTTCGAGAAGCAAAGGGGTAAAGTCGGCATCACGCTAAGTTCACGTTTTTATTTTTCCAAAACGAATAATGCAACGTTGGTGGATCGAGCTTTGCAGTACGCGGTAAGTTCAAGTTTTTGAAAAGTTATGTCAAATTCAAAACGATAGAAAGCGAAACTAAAATGTTTTTTTTTGAACCTTTTGTGATTTTTATTACATTTAAAATTGAAAGCTCATTCAAAATCAATCTTTATACCGTTAACCATAGGAGTGCATACTGAATTTGTCCTTCCGGATATTCGGACACCCTATAAATCTATATGTTCTAGATTCTCATTTCGTGCGCCTATTAAAAATGCAACAGTAATAAAACAAACTGAGCAGAAAACTGACTTAAGCTGAAAGGGAATGTAAAAAAGGCAAAGTAGGCCCAAAGGAAAAAATGTTTTTCTTAAAGTAACAAAAAGGTATACTTTTTGAGTATTTGCTCAAAACATCTCCATTTTTTGTTGACCAGCAATGCAAGGGGTTTGGACCTTTCAAAACGACCTATATGGTCATCACGAAACATTTGGTGAACTAAAGCTACCAAATTTCGTTATAATTCAAAATAATGAACTTAGCTGAAAACAAACATAAGCTGATAGGGAATGTAAATAGGCAAAGAAGACCTAGAGGGAAAATGTTTTTCTTCAAGGAAATAAAAGTACCTCTCGTGTACCTTACATGTTTAAAGTATTTACTCAACATATCTTTATTTTTTGTAGACCAGGAATGAATGCGGTTAAGACCTTTTAAAATGACCCATATGGCCATCACGAAACATATGGGGACTTAAAGCTATTCAATTTCGTTACAGTACAAAATAATTCGGATGCATAAACTCATGACCCAAAAAGAGGCTACCCAAATATAAAATATGAATGTTTGTATACTCAAATTAAAATCGATTGCATCAACAACCAAAATAAACATTCAACTGTACGATTTGATAGAAAATTGGAAATCTGACACAAGAATACGGACCCAGAAAACGAACTTTATGGTCAAAACAAGCGACCAGTAGTAAATATGAACATATGGGTTCGCAATACGACCGGGCCGTAGTTTTAATGCCGTCTAGCAAGGAAGCACAAACATGTCGACATTTATGCCATTTTAGGGTTGCGTATTAAATGCCATACAATTTTATTTTAATTTGTTTACAGAATCTTTAATATTTTCCTGATCATTTTTTCATACTTGTAAAATATGATGATGATTTCATAAAGTATTATCTTTTAATCTTTAATGTGCAATTAAACATTTTATTTATTTAAATAAAATTGGCTGTAAAAAAATGTACTTATAATAAGTTCAACCTTTCTAATTTAACCAGAAATTTAAATAAAAAGTACTTTTTTTACATCGGATTCAAATTTTAAATGGCCCCATATAAGATCGTCGTTGATAGTAGTTATAGATAAGCGAAAAATCCTTTTGTTTCAATATTGTTATCTAGGCTTTGCTCTTCGCAGACAGACATGTTTAGTTCGTTCTAAGTTTTTAAACTAATCAAAAGTATATATAAGTACATAATTTAAAGGGCTCACTCAGACCAATATTTAATTTCGTGGCGTTTCAAACGGAATGACAAGTCTCTATACCCTGCATCCCATTGGGCATGATATTAAAACTTTTTTTAAATTCAACGTCTTCTAACGCTTACATATTATATTTCTTACCATTTACAGCTGGGTTGGCTAGCATACCCAATTTTCGGAGGAACCGGAAATTACCCCCAAGTGATGTTGGACGACATTGATGACAACAGTCGCCAAGAGGGAAGATCGTACTCTCGCTTAATTAGTCTATCCGAAAATGAAAGACACATTATAAAGAATTCGGCGGATTTTCTCGGTCTTAACTACTACACGTCACGTTATGTGGAAGAAGCTGATCCGCCAAGGGGTAAAAAGCCCTCTTGGGAATATGATTCACGTTTAAAGTATGATCTAGATCCCAAATGGAAGAAGGCGAAATCCTCCTGGTTATATTGTGTACCCGAGGGTCTCGAGGGTTTACTGAAGTAAGAAGGAAAATATTACTTTTACGCAAATTTTATATATTCCGTCCTTATTTGATGTTGTTTAGCTGGATTCGTTCAAGTTACAATAACATTGAGGTTGTGATAACCGAAAACGGTTGGTCAGACGATGGTCAATTAGATGATACCGATCGCATAGATTATCTCAAGGTATGTACACGGCGCTAATGTACAAGGAGGAGTTTTTCAGCAAAGTATACAGACAAATTATAGACAGCGTTCAGACTAACGCGATTTCGCTGCGACAGTAGTGTCGTTTTACAGGCTCTTGTGTTCCTTATTATGCGAGTGAAAAAGACGGTGTGAATGCGTCGCGAAAATCTTATTGGTCTAAACGCTGCTTAATCATTATACGACAAATCGTGTAGCGTGAATCAAGTAATTTTCACTCTTAATTGATACTCACTGCACCAAAACCTTCTGCTCCACTTTCAGGCTCATTTGCAAGCTGTTCTAAACGCTATTAATAATGGCTGCAATGTAACACGCTATACGCACTGGAGTTTAATCGATAACTTTGAATGGCAGCGGGGTTACACGTAAGTTATTTTCTTTACTGTAAAAGATATTGGTACGTACTATGAGATGGTATGATCTGTGTAGTCAATGGTTTTAAATTATAATATCAACATTTTTTTTGTTGGGACGCGGTAGTGTTTTCTCGTTTAGCGCACTTGCAAACCGGGTAGGAACATTTTCAATTTTTTTGTCGGAGTTCGCTATCCCACATTTGGGTTTCCGTGGTTTAATCAGTTTTTATAGCCTTCACTAAAAAGTGAATGGTATACTATATTTGTCATTTCGTTTGCAACACCACGAAGTATTTACCGGAGACTTTATAAAGTATTAACTACATTATTGGTCGTCGTAAAATTCCAAGGCGATCTAGACATAAAAAAATTACTGATAATTTTTTCAAATTTCAGGTTTGTCGGAAAGTTTGAACTTTGTTATTCAATAATGGAAAACCATCCGATACGTTTTCAATTCGCACATTGGGCTGTAGATTGTTTGGCACGAGATGAAGAATTTTACCGAAAAATCGTGTTTTCATATGAAGCCCATATTCATGTCACTGGATATGTTAATAAGAAAAATTGCCGCATATGGGGTTTAGAGAATCCACACGTGACTATTGAGAAGCCAATGCATCCACAACGACTCACTGTGTGTTGTGGATTTTGGGCCATTTTTCTCTGAAAACGAGTAGGGAGCCTCCGTTACCGTCAACAGCGAACGTTACCGCGCCATGCTCAACGAATTTTTGTTTCAAAAATTCAAGAGAATGACATGGACGACATGTGGTTTTAACAAGGCCAACGCAACCATCGATGTTTTACGCACTGTTTTTGAAAATCGAATAATCAGCCGAAATTGTGATGTCAATTGGCAGCCTCGGAGCTGTGATTTGAGCCCTTTGAATTATTTTCTGTTGGGGAGCCTTTAGGGTTAAATGTAACGCAAAGCATTCAGAGACAATTGAAGCGTTGAAACATAAAATCGAAGTTGCCATTGAAGAGATTCGACCCGAAACAATCGATAATGTACTGAAAAATTGGGTTCATCGGATAAGGTACTGCCGAGCCAGTTGTGGTATTCACTTAAATGATATTGTGTTCTTTTTTGTTTCTTTCAAAAAAAAAAGAAACAAATTTAAAAAAATGATCAGTACTTTTTTAAAGCCAATTCAAATTTAAAATGTTAAATGGCCCATGAAAACAAAGACCGAATTTCGAGGCTTAATTATACATCCTTAATAATGCTGTATGCTATAGTTGAAAATGATTAGAAAATAAATGTGTTCTGTGGAGTAGCAGGATCCTTAAGCGTGAAGCACGTTTGTTTGGTGCTATACGGAAACATGGGACGATATGGTACAATTTCATAGGAGGTTGGGCGATATTTGGCTAAAATCGTATAAAATATAAGCGTGGAATCTGAAATCGTTAAAGACCTTCGCATGAACCAATATCAACAGGGTTTGTCCTTGGCCAAAAACCTGAAAAATGTCAAAACTCCTGGAAATTGGTTAATATTTGCGACCTGTACTTTTCTTACAATGATACGAGTAAATGGACAGAAGGGTGGACGAATATCGCTTAATAGATACGATTGTGATTTCAAATCAATCGGTATAATAAACATGGGGTCTGCTTCCTTTCTTTAAAGGATTACAGACATCCTATAACGCAGAGTGTTGTAGGGTATATGAGGGATGCTATTTATATTTCGGGTCCTGACAGTACTAGTGTTCCCAGATGCAAACTGGAACTTCCATTGGAAACTTTGACATTTTTTAGCATACCTTCACTCAGAACGTTTTGTCATTTGAGGGCGAATTGTTTTGCTTACAGCGTGTTGAAAAAATTCATCTCAGTCAAAAATGGAATTATCCCGTGAACATTTTCGTGTGATGATTTTTTAAAATTTTCGGCGAGGGTTATCGAGAAAAGAGCGTTTAAATCAACATGTTTCGAGTTTTGGCGATGAAGCACCATCAAAAACCACTGTTAATCTACGGTACCAAGAGTTCAGACGCCGTTCGCTCCAGGATGAATTTCGTGAAAGACGTCCAACTTCGGTCACTTTGCCAAAAACCTTCGATGCTGTGCGTGAAATGATTAAGCAAGACCGACATCTAACATACCGTGAGATTGAGGCATCCTATGACAAGCATCAATAAGATATTGCATGTTCATTTGGCCGTGAAAAAAATTTGGTCTCGTTAGATCCCACATAATTTGACGAATGCTCAAAGAATATGTTGAAAAAGTATAACTGCGGTAGCTCAAAAGCAGTGTCTATCATTGTCACAGGTGACGAATCATGGTTCTATGCATATGAGCCCGAAACAAAACAGCAATCGACCGTATGGGTCTTTCAAGATGAGCCAAATCCAACAAAAGTTGTCCGTATAAAAAGTACATCGAAGCAAGTGTTTGCGTTTTTTCGGTATAACCGGCTATGTTGCCACAGTGCCTTTAGTGGAACGTAGGACGGTCAATTCTGAGTGGTATACAACCATCTGTTTGTCAACAGTGTTCTAAGAAATGAGCTGAAACGATGAGCTATTTGACCACTCAAGATGTCGAATTGATGGGACATCCACCGAACAGCCCTGACTTGGCACCCAATGTCTTCTTATTATTCCCTAGCATCAAGAAATAAATGCGTGGTCAACGTTTTTCATCACCCGAAGCAGCTGTTGAAACGTTCAAAAATCATGTTTTGGATGTGTCTCAATGGGAGTGGAAAAAGTGCTTCGAAAAATGGTTTGTGCGCATGCAAAGGTGTATTGATCTTAAAGGAGAAAATTTTGAAAAACAATTAAACCATTTCCAATGATAAGTTATTGTGTTTTTATTGCCGGACCCGAAATAAAAATACCAACAAAAGACTACTTTTACAATTTTCACCACCAAAAGTCGCTACGTTGTGGGGCTTCTTATATCACCAATGCTTTCATATCTACCTCGTATGCCTGCCAATCATACCATCTTCTTTTATATGCGTGTTTATAAGTGCTGTTTTATGTACATTACACCTTTCATTTAAATGCTAACTTCTTTTTACTTTTTTGTTTTTGTTTCCATGTCCTTTGATTTTTTCAGCGAAAAGTTTGGATTGTATTTCGTGAACAACGCCAGTGATAGCAAAGAACGTGTGGCCAAATATTCGGCACGGATTTACAAGAGTATTATCGAAACTAAAACGATACCGACGGAAAGTGTCAAGTGATGATAAGTGAAAGGCATTATATTTGTGTTTTTTGAAACTTCATAAACGGGATTTTAAAGAACCCACAATAAAGTTGAATTTTAATAATACCGAAAAAAGCATTTTCATGAAAACTGAATTCAGTTTGGTCGCCTCAAAATTTAATGAATATTTAACCTTCACAGCATAGTTTAAAAAGGTACTAACGCCAGTACACCGTTCATAAGGTACGCCATTAAATTTTTGTGATGGTTTTTGGAGTATGTAACGGGTTGTTTTTTGATAAGATAGAACTTACGAAATGGCTAGCTGTCGAACAAACTATCATACCGCGCTTAGTTTTTGACATTTATGATCTGAAAACTCGGCAATCCATCATGAATAGATTTACACTAAAATAAAATTATTTAAAAATCAATTATCGAATCGCACAACGAATCATACATAATCGTCCATATGCCCAAAATTGTTATTAACTGTCCTGTACTGATATTTTTAAAAAGCAAAATTGCAAATTATAAAAAACCTGGAATGAAACTAAACTGTTAGCTTTTAATAGAAACGAATGGAATATTTTTAATATGGCCCTATGCTCCACACTGGAACGACGGGAATAAATATATATAATTTACTTAAAAACTTACTTGAAAATTGGTTGTTGATTCGACAACTTATAGCGGACTTAGCGATTTTTATGGCGCACATAATCGTCTATATGGCCGAAAACTTTTTCAAATGTTAATCACATGCAGTTATCTTCTAAACAAAATCTTACGTAACAGAGTCTTAATGGTAATGATCTCGAATTCGATAAACTGCTGCTTTGCAATTGTGATAGGAACTGTATAGATCCAGTTTTTGGAATAATTAATTTACGAGTACTTTTTCCCCGTCAAATTAAGTACCAAGAGTTCTTATACAAAACATAAAACTCTTTTTTTCATGCTCGAGGTCTCGATTACAGCTTGACCTCGAGCTTGAATAAAGAGTTTTACTTCTTGAATACTAAAAAAATAGGTCGAAGAACAACAAAAAATAAAAGTGAAGAGGTGAAAAGTGCATAAAAACAGGACATTTCAGAATATAGGTAATCGGTTTAAGCGAAAAAATCCATTTTTCAAAATCCGTTATATCGGTTAAAATTTGCTGGCAGAGCCAATGAAACAGATTAAACCGTTTTTTTTTAAATTATGGGTAAAAAAACGCAAACATGAACTGTGTTCGTCACATGTTACTAAACAGTCATTCGCATGGAATCTACTCGGTTAGCAAGCGAGGTGGCCTCAAGTCGCTAAAACAATCGAGCAAGAGTTTCTAGATTTATTTTTCAAAAAAAAATCAAACATGATATACCCTGCATTAGAAAAACATGTTTTTTTATGTATACAAAAAACAAACAAAAATAGGCCTTTTTTTTTTTTTTTTTTTTTTTTTTTATTCTGGTTCGAGACCTTTATGTTGTTTCTTTTTCAGAATCAACTTAAAAAGAAGAAATTGGTGAAATGTATTTGCTACGGTTGCCAGGCAGACTGTACAGCTGTTTCTAAACCCGCCAAGGTTTTTCTTCAGCAGTCTTTGGCAACGATTACTTCGGCCACAAATCAAATGACTTATACGGGAGACTCATTTTTATTAATGAGAATTACCCTTTGTGTATAGTCTTCGAACTGTGCGTAGAGCAATCTTCAACGCGCAATATCATTTCCACCAATTCCGTTTCGCATGGGTCTTCGTTGAAAACCACAAATGCAAAAAGCACAATCAAAGTGTGCATGTTTTTTGTGCGTACATATACTCATACATGCGTTGCACATTAGGGCGTACCAATCCTTTTTAATAGTTTTTTCGTTTTTTTTTTTTTTTTTTCTTATTGGCGAATTCGTATTAGGGCTATCTGCACGAAATAAGTTATATGTGAAACTAATTAACTCAAACTGATTGTTCAAAGAAATGTAACACATTTGTAAAAACTAAAGTGTAGCAATTTATTAATTTTTTATACAGGGTGTCCGTCGGGAAGGTATACTACGTATACTACTTTGTTTATAACTTTTGATTAAATGAAAGAGAATGGATCGTATACTGATAAATGTTTTATTTAATGTCGGCAATTATGTATGAAATGTAATATCAGATAAATGTTCGCCAAATGCAAACACTTTTGGGCACATTTT
The DNA here is from genome assembly GCA_963513945.1 of Hydrotaea diabolus. Taxonomy (NCBI): domain Eukaryota; kingdom Metazoa; phylum Arthropoda; class Insecta; order Diptera; family Muscidae; genus Hydrotaea; species Hydrotaea diabolus. The sequence goes on along the minus strand of OY740718.1, from coordinate 54,408,735 downwards.
TCATTACATTCGCACACATTTCTCGCGGTATTTCATTAATTTGATCACGAATATTTTGTTTGAGTTGCTTAGGCGTTTCTGGTTTGTTTGCATAAACCTTGGATATCCCCACAAAAAGCAGTCCGGAGCAGTCAAATCAGGCGACCGTGGAGGCCAATTAACATCACCATTTCTTAAATAACTTGTTGTGGGAAGAGGTCTCGCAGTATTTTCATTGTAATCGTGGCTGTATGCGATGTGGCACCGTCTTGTTGATACCACATGTTTATCAAGCCCAAGCATGCAGTTCTGGCGTATAAAAGTTTTCAATCATATCACGATATCGCTCCCTACTGACAGTTACCGTTATGCCGTTTTCATTTTCATAGATGTAAGGTCCAATGATTCCTCCTCACCAAATTGCACACCAGACTATCACTTTTAATGGATTCAAAGGTAACTGATGAATAATTTTAGGGTTTTCTTTTGCCCAGAACTGACTATTCTGTTTATTTACACATCCATTCAAATGAAAATGTGCCTCGTCACTTATGTGATTTTCATAAAAATCCGGGTTGTCATGGGCCAGCTGTAACATCCTATTGGCATATGTACGGCGGCGTTAATGGTCTTGTGAAAGAAAGAAGTTTTTGTGTAAACTGAATCTTAAATGGAAACAAATGCAATCCTTGTGCAAAATTGTGGCCAAAGTTGTTCTTTGAAGACCAAGCTCCTGAGCACGGCGTCGAATAGAGGTTAATGGATTGTCTTGAACACTTTCTTGTGCAACAGTAATGTTTTCAGCGGATCTTGCAATACGTTGTGGTCTATGCTTGGACCTATCAGCTACAGACCCTCTTTCTTCGAAATCATTCACTACACGATAAATAGTGTGTTTCGTTGGCTAATGTTTACCCAAATGGCGGAAAAACAAAGTAGTATACATTCCCGGCGTACACCATGTATTTCATTGATTATTTATTATAATTTTAGTTTCTTGTTGTCTATTTCTGATTTCAACAATGAGCCCTTTTGTTGTTCAATTCTTGTTTACAAAGATAAACAATCTGTTAGAATATCACACTGCAAACTTACTAGGTAACTTAGCTAGCTACCTCAAAAGAGCAAGGCTATAAATATTTTTTAAAATATTTTTACGTACATAAGTATACCTTATACCCTGCACCGATCTAATGTAAATGAGTTTCGTCTAGTCTCACATTTAATATGCGCATTCGAGAACGGTAGATATGTAAATCGGAGTTGATCTTTCTAAGGACGTATACAAACTGACCAATTTCGCCTCGGATGATTATTTTGTGATAACAGAAAAATGTGCTGACTTGATTAAAGTATTTTTAAAGATTCTCCATGCCCGAAATCGGGAGAAACCATTTATGGGACAATATGAAAAATAGACCATATAGTCCAGTTTCACCACAATTTGTCAGCCAAACGTTTTGCATCTATTTGAGAAATAACGCAATAAAAATCTTGCTTCTAGAGAAACGGGGACTAACAATCGAATATTAATATTTTTTGTGTGCCACAGGGCTCTGCACAGAATTCAATCCTATTTTACATACATAAACGATTTCCGTCCGTGTGTTCAACAGGCTAATGGCATATAACTGTTTAGTTTTTTTTTTACTTATGGGTCAATGGGCTATTTGTGATTGTGAGCGGGTGAAATCGGTCCAGAGAGAAAACTTTTTCCTTTTCAGAGAACTAACCATAGCTAAGCTGTTAGTTTTAACGCACTAAACCCCTCAAAAAGGGGCATGGTTGCTGGGTGTCTCAGCTCCTGTGATCAAAAAAGAAATGCTCCTAATAACATAGGCATAGTCACAATGATTATGAAAGTAAAAGTGAGGTTAAATAAAATGAGACTAAGTGTAGTCTCAAGCCTCCATAACTTCCGAACGGAATTCATTGTAATGCGAAACATCAGTTGCTGACTGATTAGAGTTTAACTCGTCTTCATTCAGCAGGCCTTTGGCTTCAGATTTATCAACAGCTACGTTTGGCACGTGCCACATGAGACTGTGGTACGATCTCCAAAACACGAAAGAACAATGATAAAAAAAACATTTTGATAATCGAAGTCCTCCCAATCTTCGCCTGTAAGATTTGCTTCCAGCGAATTTCACTTAAAACATTACCAAGCTTCGAGGCGGCGGTTTCTCTAAAGGCTATACTTCTATATACATCAACCGCACCTCCCGGAACTTCACCGGTTATCGCTTGTGATTTCTACAGTTTATTGTGAAACTCAAGCCGACTAATTGGGCCTTTCACGCCTTAAGTTTATTGGCTATAACTGGAAGTATTAACATGATTTTAAAAAACTTGATTGTCGGATTCAACGAGTTTTCTTGAGTAAGACGGACGATTTTTGATATGTGTGGAATTTGAAAGTTCGACCTTTACATTCCATGCATAGACCATAAGACGTCTACCGCACACCACGTTTAAAAACTAAAATATGAAAAACTCACCTAAAATATGTTTACGTAAAAGCCAACACAGTCTGTGGTTTTGCTGTCCAGTCTTATTTATCAAAACTTAATGCAAGACACTCAAGCTACACTATATATATTTGCAGGGAATTATGAAAACTGTTTTTTTGATCAAAACATTGAGCCGATGTTCAAACCGCCGAACTAAAACACCGCGGCGCCTTTAATTCATCATTGGCTTCATTATCTGCTTTGAGATAAACAACTAAAAGTAGTGTTGCCAATTCGGCGGAATTCCCGTCAAATCTAGATTTTTTTAAATGCTCATCCGTGGAAAATAATGGTGTTGGCGGCTAACAGGAATTTAAGCGGATTTTTAAATCATTTGGGGGCAATTTTTTATTTTCGTTTTGTGCAAATTATTGTGACTGATATTTATAATCAATTTTGAAATTGCTGTGGGCGCCGATAAGGGGAGTTAAATAAACAAATTCAGGAAAGTATTTTATTGTTTTCAATGAAAGATTTTTAAATGAAAAAATCATACAAATTCTAGATCTAAATTGAGAGATTAATAGCATGTACTTATAATTATGTAAAAGATTAGATGAACAGAACTAATGGAACAGACCACAGGGCATCTTTTTGGAAACGTCTGAAGTATGTCAAAATGGAATTTTAAAAACGATATGGACAAGTTTTTTTAGAGCTTGTATGTGTGAATGGCCAGCAAAATGTAACTCGTCACACTAAGACAGAAAAATAAAACATGACACAAATTGGGACAAAAGATCATAGCTGCACACAGACAAAAAAATAGTTGAACATCGGTTGGAACTACCAAATTTCAATCAATCAATATTTGGTTCGACATACCACAAGATGATATATATGATCACATATTGTACACAAAACTAATTGATCGGTCATACCAACAAAACGCGGAAAAAATATAAGTTGTCTCAACTGGTGGTATTGTAACCAATTATTGGGGATGATAACTAAAAATCATAGATTTTATGCCCTTTGTCGTAGAATACTATTTTTTCTTTTCTGGTGGTGCTTCCTATGTTGTAGAGTATTAAGTGCTTAAAGAAACAGTTTTTTGCCTCTGATAAAAATCTTGAATTTTTCCGTATGTGAGTTTTTAGATCCAAGAATTTCTTTCTGGAAGTTCGGAAACTTCAAATGTTTCACCTATACCTCATTTCCATTTACTACAACTTACGTAGCACCAACTAACATTCGGTTGTAGTGATAGAAAACTATCGGTGCATACAACCTCAATTATTTGGCTAGCAAAAAATCAGTTGTGGCAACGAATCTGTTCCATTTGTTTCATCTCCTATTCAAATTCGCCTGTTTTTTGATTTAATAAAATTGAAGCATTAAACAAGTAACTCCACATTTTATTATAAACAAAATTAGAGACAAACGGAAAACTATGCGCGATACAACACATACTCACATACCAGGACCTATTGTTAAGTAACACGTGCGAAATGCTATTGAATTTTCTAGAGAAGTTTTTATATTAATTTAGAGATTAATCTCCAACTAGTAAAGGTATCGTCATTTCAAACACGAGATTGAAATATGTTACCTTTATAACTTTATGAAGTTTTTATTATAACGTTAATATTTCTACAAAGTCAAATTTTTGTATTGCAATTTTCAAGTTTGTCGGAAGATGTAGATGTTCTTATAAAGGGTGGTTAAAAATTAAGGGCCGATGTTGAATGTGAAACACACATTCAATGTCAATTTTTTTAAGCATTTCATTTTATATTTCTCAATTTCATACTAAATCAATTTAAACCATGGAAAGATACACAAGCGAGAAACGCCTTAAAGTTATTCTGGCTTATTACGAGTATGAAAATGGAAATCAATTTTCGAAGAAAATCATCTTCAGTTAAGGAGCACATTTTCACCTCAGAGGACTCGTCAATAAGCAGTATTACCGCATTTGGGCGAATGATTATCCAAGAGTGATTGTCGAAAAAACAATGCACACACAAAGATTGACTGTTTGGTTCGGTTTATTGGCTGGCGCCATCATCGGGCCGTATTTTTTTTTCAAAATGAGGCCGGTTAGGAAATTACTGTGAATGGTGTTAGCTATCGTGAGATGAAAACGAACATTTTATGGCCCGCATTGGAAGATATGGATGTGGACGATATGTGGTTTTAACAGGACGGTGCCACTTGCCACACAGCTAACGAAACAATGGCTCTTTTCAATCAACATCGGCCCTTAAAATTTAACCATCCTTTATATACATTAACTATAATTATATATTAACTAAGATTTAAATTTTTTGGACTCGTGAGTATAATTAAAAATGTATTTTATTATTTCTTTTTTTAATATAATTTGAAGAAGTTTTTAAAAATTCAGCGGTATTTTATTTTATTTTTTCCGGCTAAATAAAGAATTTAGCGCTTTTATAGTCAAATTTGCGGCATTCTTCGGAAACGATTTGGCAACACTGACCAAAACAATAACAAGTACTTTAATTTGGGATTAAGTTTAATATTAGTAAAATCCAGAGTCCTGATGATAATGGAAAAAATATTGCATGTTAAATAAATCACGAAGTAAATTATTCGAATACTAGCTATATTTTTCACTTCGAGTAGTGGTGTTACAACAATGGACCAGAGAACGAATTATTTGTCCTTGATTCTCTTGGATGCACTGGAAGATGAAAACGAAGGGTAAGAAATATGAAAAAAAGATGCTAATTCAAACACCGCATACTCATACTTTTAATTGAAAATTATAATATTTCTAGTGATATTTACTTTATATTGGATCGAAATACCAATGCTATTGATGCCGGCTATGTGCCACAAGATCGTGGAATTGCACCACTGCATTACGTTTGCGGCATGAGTAATGAAAGTTTGGCCATTGAAATTACCAAAAGGTTTCTGGAAATGGGAGGTAAGGACATAATTAAAAAGGCAAAGGAATAAAGTACAGATTTTAGTGGACCTTTTTCTGTTTGCAGCTGATCCCAACTGCAAAAGTGAGGATAACATGACGCCGCTGCATGTGGCTGCAATGTATGGAAAGGTTGAAATAGTGCGTTTGTTATTGGTGAGTACAGGCTGTGCATTGTATTTATAAATAGATGTACATAATATATATGTATATAATATGTACATATTATGCATATTGAACAAATCTACAATCCTGATAGGTTTAACCATATCCTTAAAGAGTAAATGTAACTTTAGTCAAACACCGCTTAAATGGTCAACACTAAATTTGAGGCAGAAGGGTTGTTAGTTAACTTAAGTTGATTTGGGGCTGTTGATCACGAATCTGGCCTCCGAGTCCTTTTATTTTAAATAAAAGAACTGCTTTATTTGTAAACCGATTTTCATTAACTTATGCAAGCTGTTTAGAGGACCTTTTAAATAAAAGAAGAAAAAAAAAATAAAACTTTCTGCGAATATCTTCTAAACTAGAGCGAATCTGGCAAATCGGAAGCCCCAAATCAACCAAAGTTGACTATCACACCGTCTGCCGCAGATTTTTTTTTTTCAAATTTTGTTGCCCAGTTTTATTTTTTCTTATCGATTTAACTTTAGCCATTGACTGGAATAAAAACTTCGTTTCAGGTGGGTTCGGCTCCAAAGCTGAATAATTGTTCTTTGTTGTCCACAAACTGTCTATTCGATCGAGAAATGTAGATGAACCCATTACTGCTAATAATGCGAGTTTTTTTATTGTAGACCTAATCTTTTTTAAAATATAATTGGATTTTCTCTACCTAAGAGGTTCCGATAAGACTAAACTTCCAATCGCTTCGGTCGGTTATATCAAGATTCCTCAGGCTTTTTTCGGATTTTTCCCAGCACGTTCTTCGGCGCCCACGAAGATTTTTTAGAACGTTCTAATCCATTCACATAACATATCTCAAACGGTGCAATCATTCTATAAATTATACCAGGAACTCCTTTCGTTCTCTTACAGAATTACTTCATCCGATTAACACTGTTTATGCTGTTTTTGTACATCGAATGAAGACTACTTTCTAGTTGTTTGCAAAGCCCAAGGATTATTCGTTTTATCTCATGGCTGACGTTGTTGTTGTTGTAGAGGCAACTGTGTGCCGGGGCGACAGCACTTGGCCGAAGAATTTCTCTTCAGATCCATACGGTCCATAGAACCGGCTGTCATGGCTGACTTCCTTTTCTTTGCTGATGGCAGACAGAATGGCAGAATTGTTAGACTACCTCGAAATTGCAATTGCTGCATTTAATTTGCCTTGTGGATATAGTACCGCCACTATTTTAGTAGATGCAACCAGAGACTTCGTTTTGTCCTCGTTCACTACCAATTCCAGCTTAGCCGACTCTTGTTCTATACAAGCAAAAAGAGCAGTGATAGATTGTTCAGTTCTCACCAGATCATGCTCCTCACGCACGCCAAACATTGGAGTATATGAATTTTTATAACAGCCCGAAAAGGGTAAATGTAGTTATTTTGAAAAATCGATATGAATCGCAGTTCTAGGCGTACCCGATCACCCGTTGTACCTAATTTCGTACTCTGGTCAGACCGCGGAGGACAGCCCTAAATTCGGTTTTAGTCGCAAAAACTCTGGTAGCATTATGTCTTAACAAAAAATTTGCTCTATCTGACCATCTAGACACGGGATGAAAAGAACTATCTGGAAAGTATTTAGTTCTGGATTAAATTTAGCAATTGACCCCCTATTATCCCTGGCAAAAGTCGGGTTAATTGTACAATCTTAAATCGAACAGCCACAGAAATTGCGAGTGGAAATATTTATAGCTCATTCTCCTTGTGGTTTCTTAGCCCTAATACATAATGTAGTTGTCGATTGACTCACTGATAGCAATGTGCTTTGCCTTTTATTCCTTATCATTAAACCGGTTATTAAAAAAATGGGTATAAAAACGCAAATATAAGTAATGTTTCGAGACCCTGTACAGATCTGATGTATAGGATACCAGTTTTATCAGCTCACAATTTGTATCAGATTAAATTTAATAAGTTGCTTTTAGATCGGTATAGTTTCGAATCGAGTGACATTTTTAAGGGAGTTAGAAATGTGATAATTTAGACTTGGGCGTCTTTTTTCTGGTTTTGGATATATTTTTTAACGATTAAAATAAGTTTTTAGAGCTACAGACTTAAAACTTGGGAGGAACCTTTTATGTGGCCTATATTAAATCATGTATTTTTAGTCCACTTCCATTACAATTGGCCAAAACTTTTTATGCAAAATTTAAGCACTACCTGATGTAATATGTAACAAGGCCTTCCAAAACAAGAATCATTAAAGACCAATTTCAAAAGAGTTCGTCATTTGCTTAAACTCTACGATTGAAGACAAATTACCTTGTTAACTGGTTGCTGATTACGTTTATGTACACTCTAAACAGGTGCAAATTATAAACTGTTCTATTAAAATTGATATTTTGTTCGGAGACAGGAGCTCCACCGATATAGTGCGATATAAACCCGTTGGAATTTTTCTTGTTAGGTTTTTTTAAACTGCAGAAGGCACTCAAAGCTAACAAAACTCATGCTATCGGTTTAATTCAGTATAATTTATGCGACAGAGTCTTAGAAACTTAACATTGCGGAAGCACGCCACAAAATCAAATACAAAATGGTTACTTCACACAAACTTAAAGATAGGAAGTGCTTTATGAAGGACCCTGATCTGAAAAAGATGACATCTTCATTATAAACATGTACATTTGTAGAAGTATAGTGTTTTGAATCGCGAATCTATTAAGGTAGGCCGTATTTTCATCGTGTTTCTCGCTGTGGTGTCGAAAGGTGTTGTGGACGATAAACACGCTTTAAATACAGTGCTAAAAATCTAACAATTTAACCTATCTGGGTTTTAACTTGTTAACGTTTCTTTAGTAAGTTTAGATTTCCTATAATTTAAAAAAAAACATATTGATCTGGAAAAATGAGCCTCAGGTCATCTTACAAACCATAAGTTTTGAAAACAGAGTTAAATTTTACTTGGCCGAAAACATCATTCAAAATGTATACTCTATCTATTCCAATTAGCAACACGGTGCCGAATTAGATGTCTATGACGATGAGCGTAAAACTCCTGTCCTCTACGCCATCGATGAATGTAATTTTGAGGTGGTACAAATAATGAGAGATCATATATTCCTGAAAAAATACGAAAAAAAGAAACAAAAGAATTCGGTCCTTATGTCGGAGAGCCATTTTGAAAATTCCTTGCATAGAAAATCGGTAAATAAACAATCAACGCCAATGCGTTCTCTGGCGGCTAAAGCAAATTCGCCATGTGTAAATAAAAATCTGCTAAAGGTAACCACTGGCAATGAGTCATTGCCCAATAATGGATCTGAAGGTAACGCCTTGCCAGACAATGGGAAATTTACGCCCAATCGCATAAACTACAACTATGATGTCACTTCGCCGTACTACATCAATATAACGCATCGTCGACATAAACCACAACCTATGTTTCCAGAGAAGGAAGAACAACAGCAGCAAGAGCAAGAAGTGATTGAAAGAGAGGCTGTCGATATGGAAACAAAATCAAATGAATGTGATGACATTCTATCGATCTCTATGCAAAATGCCAGACTATCAACGCCGGAACCCGAAGAATGTGAACAATCGGTGAATATCTTTTCATTAACTCAAGAAAATGTTAAGGAACTGTCACAACGCACTACACCCAGCGATAAGTCGCGACTATCTTTAATACAAATATGGCGTGACAAGGTACAAAGATCACGAGCCCGCCTATCCATACTGAAGCACTTCGACGACATACACGAAATGATTGATCAGGTTGTTGAAAATGATCATTTGAACTTTACAAATACCGAGTTAATTGAAAAGGTCCCTGAACCGCCAAACGATGGTGAAATTGATAGTGGAGCATGCTCGACTTCATCATCCGTCATGGAGGTCACACAATACCGCAAACTGCCGTCGGAGAATCAAACAACCGAGGCGAAATTACCTATAAAACCACAACTCTGTCTGGGTAAACTAATACAAACTGTATCTGAGGCCAAATTAGAAGAACCCGAGCCAAATTTTGGTCCATCAATACCATCTTCACAACAAGTCATCGATTTCGACAGTAGCTATCAAACAGTTCCCGAAATTAAAGTATTGTCCCCCAAAGACCACAGAGATGAAGGTAATCAGAACACATCTACAAATTTCATACGTTCGCCAAAAACCAATGAATATTTTCTACAAATGACTGAGGCATATGTCCATACGGACGACGAGAACGGATTGGTATTCTATGAAACCCGATTGCTAAGTAATGTGGGCAATAAAGTGGCCAATAAGAGAAATCCAGAGTAAGTGTTTATACATATATATTATTCCTTGTTTATATCTAGATACACAATCCGAGTTAAAATCTATTACAGTATAATTCAAATGTAAATGTTTCTTAGCAATCCGAACCGAAATCTGGCTGAATTGGATTTCGCTCGTATATGCGAAGCCTAGGTAGTTAGAAATGTAGTATTAAATTTGTTTATTCCTTTTTAATAAAACTTTCTAAGATAACTAGTTTTAAGCTTCGGAGTAAGCATTACAACTAAAAACCTTCTTATACACGAGCATATGAGGTGTTTTGTGCTTTCGTCATCATCCCGATAGCTTTCCACACTACATGGTTTTACTTGATGGCTTAATATCTAGCATAGTTAGTGTAGTTATGGCTTATGCCATGGAGATATTTATACAGAAGTTTTCAAGAGATTTAAGTCGTATCTAGGTTGGGTTGCATGGTGGTGCGGTATATCCATACCCTAGCCCATCTTTTGTTGGATTTCAAAGGCTCCGTCTATTTTAAACCCATTTTTCAGATGGACAACCGTAGTGGAAATCTAGTAGAATTTCTTAAGGGATAGATCGCAGCGCTTTCCATTGACTATTTAAACGCATAGTGGCCGTAATTATTATATGTTAGTGGGTCAATTTGCGGAGTACAACGAAGTCTAGTCAATTTTATGACTCGTTTTAATATTATTTATGATAATAGTTTTTATTATAATTTATTATTATTTATTATAAACGATCTATGGCAATTATGTGTGAAAAAATCCTCAATTTCTGATCACAAGAAGACCCTTATAATCTCGCGATAGCGTACACCATTCACTGTAACTGCTTGCAGATCTTATTTTCGGAGAAATACGGCCCAATGGTGTTTTCACATTTCCTACAGACCCTGTTTGCTGAAATTTGGGCAAAATTTGTTCGATTGTGGACACATTTGGTCGATTATGCTGATAAAAAAACTCAGGAAGTGCACGAAATACATTTTGATTCGAACGCCCAAAATCGTAAAAGGCCTTAACAATCTTTGAAATTAAACGATTGATGATGCATAAATCCAATCAGTTTTTGTATACAAGAAAAATTAAAAAAATCTCGAAATGTTTTGAAGTTATCGCCTTAGCGACGACCACTTCCTCATTCTACTCATTCCATAATCGAGTGCCAATAAAACATGCCTACTATTCCATACAAATTGTAATAGATTATGCCACTATATTCGGTTAATTTTGTTTCATTTGTATTTACAAATAGGCCCTAATCATCTTTATTTTTATATGTGAGATATACAATTTATATTTTTTTTTTGGTTCCAGTAACCCCAAACCCAACGATATGGACACCACAGTTACAAGTCAATCAACAAATGTTACACTACCGTTGGATTATGAAACTGATACTTTGAGAGCGGAATTGACAATATTTGGCGATCCTCCGGGACCAATTACAAAAACAACTAAACGTTTATATCTTAAGCGATTAATGAAATACAAGCGTAAAACGGCAGTGATGCAAGAATTGAAATCGAAACAAAAGGAGAACGAGACAAGTAAGTATTTGTAAAGCAGACTATTCGAGGATTTTTTTGCAATACTCTTAGAAGTTCAAAGTAAAGTACATATTAGTATCAGTACTATTATTAAAAATTTTAAAGGCTCCGGCACACCAACATTTTTTTAAATACTCTGCTTCCGGCGGTCTAAAAACCATTGAAATAAACGTCGAAACCCCAGTTAACTTTTTTCAATTTTTATTTCTGTGGTTTTCAGACAACCGGAAGTTAAGAAAAACGGAGTTAACAAAAAAATAACTTAATGTGCTCGGGCCCTAATTTAGCTTTTCTTGATCTTGAAAATTATTTCCGAATGAAAAACTGTTAACAAAAACAACTTCCTGTCAATGTATTATTTTTAATATTACAAATTTGAGCATAGCTTCCTAAAAATGCTTATTCCAAATTTTCTTTTGAAATTAACCCCACAAAAAGTGGTCTCATCATCATTACGATGTTTTGCTAAATTTGAGCTGAAAAACAAAAGTGCAACAAAACCAAGTCAGTCTGTTTGTTTGTATATATAAGTAAATTGATTTATAAACCTCTAAATAATTGTTGAATATCAGAATTTTCTGTAGAACTCCATAGAACCATAAAATCGGATGAGAACTTTGTGCGCATTCAAGATTATATGAAATACGAAACGCTCTCAATGCAGTACTTTGTCAACAATCAAGAAAGAAAGCAATTGCGAGAAGGCCATCTGAAACAGAGTTTCATTTATATGTTAATTGACCCGAGAATATCGTGTAATTTACCGGGAGAAAGTGTGGTAAGTAGCATTAAGGTCGCCTAATCACAACAAAACGTTAGGCACTAAAAAAGATCAACTGATTTGCAACAAGATAAACTCTAACCGCACAAAATGTAATAACCGTATTTGTCTTTTAGTTTCTGGAAAAGTTTGATGTTTGGCAGCGTTTTTTGCAATCGATTTTCTATGTAGGCAAAGGCAAAACCTCCCGTCCCTATTCTCATCTCTACGATGCCATGAAAGCTCATTCACGATTGCACAACAAGGAGGCGCAGGAGAGGTGCAGTAAGACGGGCAAAAAGATTTCAAGTAAGCGGTCTTCATATTTAAAAATGCCACATAACGATTTAATACCATTTGTTTGCATTGCAGTTAAAAAACAACCCTTAAATGTGGAAATGTTCAAGTCACCGCCGCAAAAATCATCGGATAGCAAAAAACTGGATCGCATTCTAAATATTTGGGGTCACGGCTATGGTGTCGTTTGTCTACATGTCTTCCATAATATTGTACCCACAGAGGCGTATACGCGGGAAGCGGGCATTATAGATGCCTTAAGTTTGCAGCACTTGACCAACTGTAAGCGTGGTGATTATTATGGCCCTGCCAAAACATGGACTATGAAAGAGAAAAAATATCTGGGTATAGCCTTATTGTATAAGGCAATGCATATTTATTTGTCCGAGGGAGAATCGCAACTTTCTCCCAGTGATCTCATTTAAGCAACACGACAGACATTCAGTCATACATCTATCTGTGATCTTATAATTTTTCTGTAATTTATTTTGGGAAAACATTCAGTCATCTGTCTCTTAAAAGTGCAAATTAATTTTACATACCCACGTTCAGATACATATTTATAATTGTCGTGTAATTTTATTCGCTTTAATATTTGTTTAAAATAACTTTGTATTTAGGTAAATAAAGTTTAGAAAGTATAAAAGAAAGTTTGATTGAAATTGTCATTTCTTTTGTCCCACGCACAGTAGATTAAGAAGAGATACATTTACATTTAAAATGCCTAGTGGAGGAAAACAAAAAAGGGATACTTCTTAAAATTACTTTAAGGGCTTATACTTTAAAGCTATCTCAACTAAAACGGCTACATCAAATCAATTTTTAAATTTTGTCTTTGCAGGGTCGTGCACTCCGTAAAGTCTTATTAAACTCAAACTCATTTAAATCTATACTTTTAACTCGTCTAATTTTGAGTTAATGAAAAGCAGATAGGTGAACTGTAGGTTCTGGAGTTCTAAAAATACAAGAGACAAGATGTTGGGCTGTCACCCCGGTACGGGGGCGAAGAATTGCCGCTTCGGGTCGATCCGTAAAACCGGCTGTCGTGGGATCGTCACCCCGGTACGGGGGCGAAGAATTGCCGCTTCGGGTCGATCCGTAAAACCGGCTGTCGTGGGATCGTGGGATGAAAAGTCGGTGTAGTCTTTGAGCGGAATAATACCATGGCTGCTTATAAATTATTTTGTAAAAGCTGCAGTTTATTTAATGTGACATTTTGCTGACGACGACCCTCTTGTATGGAGTAAACCATTATGGGTTGAAATATCGGTTTGATGATACATCATGGATACATCAAGAATACATTATGCGCGTGATTTTATTTATTTTGTCCACTATATAAGGAATGTGGTTTTTAAAGTTGATTCTACAATCGAGGATGACTCCTAAATATTTGACTGTTCTTCCAAACAATATCGCGATTTGAGAAGTGGAGATTATGGAAATTGGAGTGTAACAAGGTTTTCGTTTCCGCGGTTACTAAATTGCCTCGGTTTTATCCTGATTTAAAAGAATTCTCCGTTTATTGAAGTAGTTTTGGAACAGACAAAGGAACAGGCAAACAAACGAAAATCAAAATAGGGGCCACTTATGTCATCTGTGCGAATGGGAATGCCAAAATTACTACATTGACTTGCTGATTTACCTTCAGATTATTCCGTTTAGCAATTTTCGTTTGGTGGTTGTCGGTTAAAACAGTAACAGGGTGTTTATCGCAAGATGCATAGATTTTGTTTCTCTGCCTGCAAAAATTAATGTTTTGATAATAATAATTGGCCAAGCAATATTTGACATTTGCAAAAAAAAAAACAAATGTTGTAAGGTAATTTTCGTGGGAATTCAAATAAATGTGAATTTCTTTTTTTTTTTTAAATTGAATGACGGCTGTTTCTGTCTACATTGCTTTACACGGCAACTTTTCCGTGTAAAGATAAATGTAAAACTCTTAAAGAAGATTTCGATGAGGTGAATACTAGGCTTAAAATTCAAATCGGATTTAATTTTCGTTAAAAACTAACAAAATCGTTTTGGTTTGAGAAAAAATGAAGGTGTAAAGGGTGTTTTTCAGACGTGTGGTTTTGAAGAAGAAATAAAACGCATATAATTTAATTTAAAAGCCAAAAGTTTAGCTTTTATTATAAAGATAAGTGTTTGCCATTGTTTTAAAAATGATGCCATTATGTTAAAAAATGGCTAGAATAAATTCCAGCCGAGAATCTCTTCTAAGGCATCAATCGAGTTGGGCTTATCTACGTAGACAAGCGACTTCACATAACTCCACAATAAATAGTCCAGCTGTGTTAAATCGCACGATCTTTGAGACCACGCCACAGGCCCACGACGCGAGAAAATGCACTCAACAAAAGTTTCCTGCAATAAATTGATTGTTTTGTTGGCTGTATGACACGTAGCGCCATCTTGTTGGAACCAAAGGTCGTCCACTTCAATATCCTCCAATTCAGGCACGAAAAAGTCATTAAGCATAGATCTATTGACTGAAACATTATAGCCGGCTTCATTTTTGTAGAAATATGGAAATATGATTCTCTGCCCGTAGAGCAAACCAAACAGTTACTTTTTAAGAATGTTACGGCGTCTCATAAATGTTTTGTGGATTTGCATTACCTCAAATGCGACAATTTTGGCTATTAACGTACCCATTCAACCAAAAGTGAGCTTCATCGCTGAACAAAATTTTCTTGTAAAAATCAGGATCGGTGGCCTCCTGTTTGGTCCCATTCACCACGATTTGCAAACGCTGTTCCGGAGTAAGTCAATTCAATATGAAATGGCAAACCAAACTAAGCATAAATCATCAAGTGTTAGCTCCGAAAAAACCAGATTGAAAATCACACGTCTGAAAAACACATCCTTTCAAAGCATCTATTCGCATATGTACGACATTTCGATTTTGCTCGAATTTTAAACATTTTCCCATAATTGGTGTGCCCTATTCCAAATGCCCAAAAAATATTGTGGTCAAAACGGCCACATGTTCTCTTGTCAATCGAATTGGAAATGGGTTTTTTGACCTTTTATACAAATACATTAAAAAAATACTGTAATGTTAAAACTGAATATAATTTGTAAAAACATTGTTCACATTACCTATTAATTGATAAAATTTTACTAAATAAAAACCGATTCCTTTCAATCTTCGATACTGGACTGTGCTTGGAAATGGCGACGCACATTTCTTATGTTAGAAAAAAAATATTGCTTCTTGGAAATCGCACATTTTGATATGTGGTTTTTTCTCGGAATGAAGCACACTATTTTATAAAAAATGCTAATTTAAAAAATGTGCGGATTCAAAAATTCTTGGGACTTAGTACATGACGAATGAGTTAGATGCAAATGTTTTAATTGATTTTACCCACAGAACTATGGACTTTAAATATTGCGCAACGAAGGAATCAAAATGTAATTTAAAAATACCATCATACCCCATTCAACTCTTGCTGGAATGTTTTTCTAATAAAAACAAGTGTGCTGGTAACTTAATTTTTGAAATTTCATATGTATATTCAGCAAATTGACGTAAATAAATTAATTTTTCTTTCTATTTTAAAAACATGAACTTTTTTGGTCGTTTAAATTTTTGTCGATTTTTTGCTTTAATGGTACGACAAAATTTCGTTAAAGAATGTGAGGATGCTCTAAATAAACAAATAAATATGGAACTGAAAGCATGTCACAGCTATCTGGCCATGGTAAGATTGACCATTTTTGATAGAAACATATTTTGTTCAAAGGGTTTTTTAGAGCGTTAATGGGTCTTAAAAGAGTCACATCTAACCTTATCTAGTGCAATCTTCGTTTGAATCGTTAAAAATCTAAAATATTTCGATATAAATTCAAGATATTAATAGTAAAGACTAGGAGTTACCGTTCTAAGTAGCCCCTGAATGGCAATTGCATAGTATGAAATAGTTTTATATGTCTTAGGTATTTATCTCTCGGGCACACTGAAGCTTTTTTTACGCTGCTTATTTTTCAACTTCTGGTAGTCTAAAAGCCATTGAAAAAAGTACAAAGAACTTACAATCAATACTTGGGAGGTCTTTTTGTTTTTTATTAATACATGGTGATTCATTAACGACTGGACCAATTTCACCAGCTTATTCCTTGGCTCGTTTCATAAAAATATGTCCATTTAAGACCATGAGCGAAATACAAGGGGGCGAAATGGCAGCGGTTTAAAAATTTTCGAATTGGTGGTCGGGGGGTACTAGGGTAATATTGCTAAGTTCTGAACCAGTAATCGGATTTTTTCTCTTAAAAAAAAAAAAAAATTACCTAAACGAAGCCCAGAGGACCTACCGTTCCAAAGGTATGACTATTTGACTGAAATGCAAACATATTCTTTTTGTTTTTACAAAAACAAATAAATGTGTGCTGTTATTTCGCTTCCAATTTGTCCAGTCGTGAATGAATCACCCACTATATCGAGCCATAAGCGCTAACCTATCGTAAGTCAAATTTTTGGAAAAAAAATTTTATTGCTGAAAAATAATCCTTAGGACAAGCCTCATCGTTTTGTATTTTTAAAATGACAAAATTGTTAGTAAAACATCAAAAAAAAAGCTTTTGCATTTTATCGTAAATGATTGTTTAAATTTTATTGTGTAGCAATTTTATCGTAAGTCACACATCAAATTGCTGCAGCAATCGCAAATGTGTTCAGATTTTTTTTTTTGTTTTTTGATACAGTTATATGAGTAGGTAGAAATCTTAAATTTTTGCATTAAAACATTTGCATTTTTAATAAAGTTGTTTGAAATAAATAATAAAAACCGTCTCCTGTAAAATTTGCATTTTTTCACTTACGATAGGTTAGCGCTTATGGCTCGATATATTTGAATGGTTTTTGGACAACCGAAAATGAAGAAAACTCAGCGTAAAAAAAGCTTAAGTGTTCGGCATTCACAAGTTGGAACAAAATATCTTGGCTAATCGGTGGCTCCGCCTAGTCCAGTGATGTAGATTCTATGAATTGTTATTAGGAACATATAAGGGACTCAAATTTTGGAACGGACATAATTCGCATATTCCAGGATAAGTCAAAACATAAAAATTTAGAGCGTTTGCAAAAATATTAATGCAATATCATCTGAACTGAATCATGGCAACGCAGGAAGTGTTTTCTATATTACCCCAATGAATGATATCTTTTTCATATTCTCCACCATAGTATACAATGCATATTAAATTTGTCATGTCGTCTGCAAGATCTCAAAATATTGATGGCCTAAGAAAATTTCTAAAAAAAACATGGACATGTAATCATTCAAATAAATTAATTTATTATATATTATAAGTATATATTTTCAAAAACCGGCTAAAAATTCGAAAGTGTGAACCGTAGGGTTCCAAAAACGGTCCAATGGTCATAACAAATTGGACTCAATTTCAAGTAAATTTCACAATAAATCGAAATTTAAAATGTGAACACACGTCAACATGTTTTCCCAAACTTATATTTGACATCTGTTTTAACAAACAAAAACAGTCAAATATTTGGTAGTGTGAACATAAAATCAACCCTGTGTTATTTTGACAGAATTTTGAGCATATGTAAGAAAATAAATTTTTGTCAAATATTTGCCCGACCGTACCTAAAGATTAGTGCGGAGCTCGTGTGCCAAAAAAAAGATTCATTGTCAAAATTAATGACCTTTAATAAATATAAACAAATTAAAAAAATATTCGTAATATACAAAATCTTTAGAGTAATCCTTACCCTAGGAACCCATGGCTACTATGTAGTCAAACCAAGGGACTATAGGAACTATACAAATGATTATGTTTTTTTTGTGGGTTATACTCCCTTAATTCTTGTATTATGAATCTCTCCCTTACAGGCATTTCATTTTAATCGGTGCGATGTAGCTTCGCCTGGAGCGTTTAAATTTTTTAAAATAGCCAGTGATGATGAGCGTCAACATGCGTGCATGATTATGGAGTACATGAACAAACGGGGAGGTGATATAAAAGTAGAACAAATCGCTGCCCCCAAGACATCATTTGAATCGATAAAAGAAGCCATGACAGAGGCTTTAAAAATGGAAAAGGATGTAAATCAGGTAAACTGCCTAAATAGCTACAGATAATATACTTTATAATAGTGGTTGGGTACTGAAAATGTAAATATGATGAGATATGTCCGTTTGATGAGAGAAGGCTGTCGAAATTTGTAATTGTTTTTTACTTTTCTAAAGCGACTGCTTAAACAGGTATACGGCTCACAATAGTAATAGATATTAATGGCATAGTCAATGGTTTCTTGATGCCACATTTTTAGACAAACTCCTATTTAAAAAAAATCCTAAAACTTTTCTTTGCCATGGGATATGTGGAAAAATGTTCATGTAGACTATAAAGTCTTGACTCAGCTAAACTAGGTTGTTTTTTAAAACGACTGTTCCTATTTCTGTGGTTTCGTTTGAGAGTAAAATACATTTTCTCCATTTTCTTAATTGAAGAAATTTGCCATAACCTCACATTCAAAACCCTAAAAGTCGCTTTTCTAAAACTCCCGGTAACTCCTTTACAGCATTTCCAATTAAATTATTTTGTTGTTTCGTTGTGCAAATAAGGTGGGGTCATTATTTATACAAGTTGGCTTTCTATAGCGGATTGCAAATGACCAGATCCTTGGAAAACACTGGTTAAAAACGCCGCACTGCCTGAGGAAAAAAATCATCGGACCTGTGAGGACAAATTTTAATGGGTTTCGTACTTGGTCCGAGGTTGGTTCATATTTGCAACCTGACCACTAATAACAACAATAGGCAAACGGTACTCTGACAAACATAGAACACCATTCTTAGCCGATCAGTGATAGCCAAATGGCTATCGGGCCAATAACGTCAAGAACAATAAGATCAAGAACCCTTTTAGATTGTAAAAAGACGCTTAACGCTCTGAGCATAGCTCAACTCGCATCGTGGTCGTCAAGGAGAAAGAGAAAACGAGAGTAAAAAAACCATAGCCTTATGAGCAAGGAATTGCAAACAACTAACTTAGAAAAGGGGAAGCCTTTCATGGCTACGCGCTCCGAGTTGAGAATATGGGTAACGGACGTCCTCAACACACAATGGAATAGTGAAACCATTGGGAAGGCAGGGAAGATTCTCTGGGGCGACCCAAACAACGACATTACTCAACTTGACCAAAATTTAGATGAGTAAGTTCCTGAGTATCCTTACAGTAAAAAAAACGTCTTAAGGATTGCGTAGAGAATTTAATCGTAAAATCACTACCTTTTCCACAGTCCAGCTTTCGCAGGCATTAGATCTCGATTCTTACCAGACTTGACCCAAATTAGGAACAGATAAGGACTATGTCAAAAGTACTACACAAATTTATAAGGCTATCTTTTTGTAAAGGGATCTCCTGAATCCGTATTAAATGTCCGTTTTGCCTTACCACGTATAGTTTCCAAGATATCATGAACATACAATTTTTCTGACTTTTCTCATTAATTTTCCTAAAATTTCGGTTAACTGTAACTTCCACAATTTGTATTCGACTTTTATAAATTATAATTTAAATGAAAGATGCATTTCTTATTAATTAATATTTCTCATTTTCAAGTGATTTGGATAAGAATTACCAAAGTTTAAGGCAAATAAATAAAAAAATTGTAATTTTCACAATATCTCGAAAACTATAAGTAATGGGCCAAAACGGGTACAGGAGATCATTTTACATAAGGATCAGTTGGTTTTGTCTAAAGGAGGATTTTATTGCAGAACTGTGTAATTAGAGCGCAGAACAGGCCGATTGCTGGCTTATGACATGAGGCGGAATTAATTTACCTTCTCTTTTTCAAACAAACCACTTGATCAGTACAATCACGTGGATGTATCTGCCCTTGTTCTAGGTACATATTACAAACAGTAGCACCTATTAATACGAGAATATATTATCATCCCTTTCCACTGAGTCACTGAGAGCGGAAAATTCTCTGATTCAGTTTAGATTAAACAAGTTGACAGATAAATTTCGGCCGTACCGTAGCTTTTAAACCCTCCACTATGGATTACGGTCCAATATGAACATATTGTCAAGAAATTGTGACACCGGCCTCTTTTCTGTATGGGTGTGTTTCTTTTCATACCAATTACTAACTTCTCTTCGGTATTAATTTACGATATATAGTCTTTCAATGTTCAGGATTGTATGGGTGGGACCACGCCCTTTTGTCCGATTTTAACACAATTTAGTCTATAATAATATTAATCATTATTTCATCGGCCATCGGTACATTACATTGGCTACAAATTTAATAGTCTCCACGATAGGATGGAATGCATATTGAATTTGTCATCCTGCATATTGAATTTGTTATTGTGTTTCGATCTATGCCAATATCGTATGTTCCAAATATCATCGACATATCTCTAATAGTTTATGAGATATTAGCCGTGTTCGATTGGCTTAAGATGCCGCTAACGAAATACATTCACAACATTGATCAAAAATATAAAAATGATTTTTTTTGTAGAAAATTATAGAAAATTTGCGTTAAAATCAATAATAATAAAAAATTTTGGGATGAAAATTATTAAGGAATAACCTATATTGAGTTTAAGGGAGCTCGCTTCATTTTCTTGAATAACTTTTCTAGAGATTACTAATTTTCAAACGAAACGGTTTATGCTGCATAAACCCAATCAGTGCTTGTATTCAACGTTATTTCAAAAATTCTTGCCAAGTTAAGTTATTGCCCTGCCTTAGCGTCCACTTATTCGTTTAATGAGCAAGTACCAATCCAACACGCCTATTGTCCAATGTTATCATAAGATACTTTATAAAAACTTCATTCATGTTGCTAAGATTTTATAACGATCGGTTTATTACTTTAGGCATTAATGCAATTTTTAAAGGGGTGTTTCACTACCCACTTTTTATTTGCAGTGTGTTTTAGCCTATGCCTAAAAAACGGTGTTTCACTACCCACTTTTCTTTTGCAGTGTGTTTTAGCCTATGCCAACATCGTATTTTCAATTATCATCGTCATGTCTCTAATTGTTGATGAGTTATTGTCTTTAATGTTCAGAGTTCTGTGGGCGGGACACGCCCCCTTGTCCAATGTTATCATAACATAGTTTATAATAACTTCCTAGTCCAAAAGGCAAACAAATTATAACGATCAGTCCAATATTATAGCCCTGAACGAGGGCGTGGCACTGCCCACTTTTATTTCACAATTTGTTTCGATTCATGCCAACTTCATATGTTGCAAATATCAGAGTCATATCTTAAATAGTTGTGTTGTGTGGGTGGTGCCACGCCTCCTTATCCAACCACCATAACATAGGGCGTGTTCTTTTGTTACTAAGCGTAAGTAAGTGATCGCTATGGCGATTTCTTTGTGTACAGGAACTAAACATGTTACAACGATTCAGAATAAATACTTAATGGGGACTTTGACCAGGGGACTAATCACCGCATTCGATATCGTGCCCTTTATGTCGAAATCGAAATGATTTGAATCACGTCACTCGTTATCGAGATGCATTTTTGTGAAGATGAATTCGACAGTACAGTGGTGAATCTGGCCAACATATTCAATGTGGCGGTAAGTTGAATTATAGGTGTTACGGACGTTGACATATGCCCGACAAAATCTATTTCAGATATCAAGTACTTAATATTGTTGGCTTAAATCTAGTTTAGTAACAACTCTCGAACGGACACCAAATTTGCATTTGATCCTAAGCAGAAAATGTAAAATAAAAAACGGCGGTCTCCCATAGTTTCCGAGATATAGGCCTCGAAAGTTCAGACGTATATTTCAGATATTGAGCCATATCTGTGAAACTTTTCCTTTATTATTGAGCAATATGGGTATCGTTAGAAAGCTTATTACAACACCATTCCAGTGATACATACATATATTCGATCTGTTAACCCATTAAGAAGCGGTAGCAACATTTTTATTTTTCACGACCTTTTACTAAAAATGCTTCAAACTGAAAGCTTATTACAACACCATTCCAGTGATACATACATATATTCGATCTGTTAACCCATTAAGAAGCGGTAGCTACATTTTTATTTTTCACGACCTTTTACTAAAAATGCCTCAAAACTGAAAAAGGCTTATTTTTAAGTATGTATTTGTCGATGTAATTTTGTAGCCAACATAATAACCTTTCTTTTAACGCATTTTTTGACGTTTTAACCCTTCTAGATCAGGCTCTTTTTAAGAAAATTAAAAATTATCAAATAATTTTTCGCCTGCTGCGCTATTTCCAGTTGAAAAAAAATCATTTATAAAGAATTTATAACTTTTATTTCGTATACATAGTTTTAATCCTTCTAGAACAGAAGATAATACTCTTTATTATAAAAAAATAATATATCATTTGAAAAAAATCGCGCGAATTTTTTAAATAATTTTTCGCCAGCGAAAAATTCTTGTTGTTCCTGTTTTCATGGAATTCTTAATAGTTTTCATGTATTTCTTAACTCCAAATCTATCCATCAGCAACATTTTCTAGTGTAACAAGCCTCAGATGATCTCCTTTTGAGCAGAAATATCCCCCCTCTTTTGGTATTAAGCCTCAGTCCCTTAAAATATTTTTTGTTCGAGCAGGGATGACCCTCTATCTTCATCGCAGAACAATTTTCGCAATTCCCTACTGATTTTGATATCATTTTACTACACTTGACGTTTCTAACGAGTTTTCTAGGAAGAAATTTTTTTAGAAAATGGCAAGATCGATAATTTCATATCGAAAAAAGATCTATGTAAATTTTTTGTGAAAATGTTGTCCAAATTTTGATCGAAAACTGATATCTCAATATCCCCAATATCTCAGCAGTTAAAGGGTTAAATTCCAAATCAAAGTACCAAATGAAAGTTTAAAGTGTTGGCAAAAAGGAAGTAGGAAGAAAAAAGTACCTTTAAATAGGCAATTTTCCGAGTTTTGAACCATTTTTTACAGAAACTCGTGTCGAAAATATACAAAATGACCCCAAGCCCACAACGGGATAAAGGAGTCATAAAATGTATATGTGACAGCGCATAGAGAAAGGAACCTAAGGGTAAAAAAAATCAATTTTCACTTTTTTTTTGATGTGAACAACATCTGAGCATCGAATGAGACCGATCCCATGCCCAAAAGTGTTCCCTCCCAGAGATATGCGCGTTTTATGAAAGTGATGGTACACCAAAGATACACGTATTTAAATCTTTAAAATGGCTCTCCTGAACAAAACTGGTTTTTACCCTTAGGTCCCTTTCTATTTTGCGCGTCACATATACGGTTTGAAAGGTATTTTCATCATATTTCTAACGATACAAATATCGCTCGCTCCGATTCCAAATATCGCAGATATAGTCTGTTGTAGGTCCGAAATTTAGGGTCCTGTAACTCGAAAAATATAGGTTGCCGTTGACTTTTTTTCATTAAACTTATTTGTTTTTAATGCCCAACGGGTCCTTTTTTTTGCAATTGTTACTAAACTAGATTTGTTCCATATTTTTAAACTATTTTATCGCAAAACAAACTTACTGCACATCGTCAAAGGACAGAGGGCTGCGTTTCTCTCGAATTGTTGTTCTTATATTGTTAAGGGGCCTCGGCCCTTGCCAAGGGCAAAGTTGTGTCCATATAGCACTTCGAATTGGTTAGATTGGCCTTTGGAGGCGCTGGCCGCCACTTGGTAATGGTTCCTGTTGCGATGGCGCCTATGATTGAAGCTATCACAGCGAGAATCATGTACACCACTCGGACGCTGTCATCTACCAACTCGGAGCATGACGAGAACAAAAAAACAAAGGATCCAGTTTTAATTTGTGAAGTTCTGCGAAGCTTTCTGATGCAGGTCATCACGGACCTGCAATTTCGATAAAAGCGGTGTGCAGGCACGAAAATCAATTCCACTTTGCAAGAGGTCTTATTTTTGTATTTTTTCCGAAATATCTTACACTTAACACTGTTTACAGATCGCAATTCTTTTGTTTTATTTATTTTTCGCTAATGCTCTGCATCCCATAGTTGTAAAAATAGTAGTTTTCGATGAAAAAGTACGTGTGAATGCTGTAATTCAAACTTTTGATCGAATTGTGGTGAACGAACGAATGTGGTGATTAGGCGCCAGTATTTCGAGGTGTTGCAAACGGAATGGCAAAGACAATATACCCTCTATCATATGATGGAGGATAAAAATCATCCTGATATCGGTTGTCTTAGTCAAAATGCACCTATTTAATGTAAATCGACCAAAATACACTAGTCGCATTTCGACAACGACCACCTTCCTTGATCAGGCCCAATATGAGGTTTATTCAATTTGAAGATATGAAAACCGTTCATTGCATTTTTAATGTAATTTGAACACGACTTTTTATACGGATTATACGCCCATGTGCTGCATTTCGATTTTTTCGAATGCAAAACATTTTCCCATAACATTTTTCTGCAAAAATTTACTTTTGAGCCCTCTTGTAGAAAAAACCAACTGATCCTTATGTAAAATGATCTCCTGAATCCGAATTAAATGCCCGTTATGCCTTAACATATATAGTTTTCGGGATGTCGTGAACATGGAAATTTTCGGACTTTTTTCGTTAGTCTGCCTAAAACTTCAGCAATTTATATCCGATTCACTTCATTTTTTTTTTGACTTTTTTCAATATTTTTCCTTAAAACAAGCCAATTTTTTCCGATT
The DNA here is from genome assembly GCA_963513945.1 of Hydrotaea diabolus. NCBI lineage: Eukaryota > Metazoa > Arthropoda > Insecta > Diptera > Muscidae > Hydrotaea > Hydrotaea diabolus. Next base: position 54,383,647 of record OY740718.1, on the reverse strand, counting down.
CACTTAAAAATGAACAATATTAATTGGTAAAAATGTTTTCGAGATATCGTGGCTTTTTTATTTTTTTTTTTGTACTTTTTTCACTAACTTGCCTTAAACTTCGGCAATTCTTATCCAATTCACTTAAAAATGAGCAATATGAATTGGTAAGAAATTGAAAAGAAATGAAATGTAATTTATAATATGTAAAAATCGAATGAAAATTGTGGAAGTTACAGCCAAAAGAAATCACAATTTTATTATTTTATTTATAAAGATCGCACTGTAGCGACTCCAACGTGGTATATTTTTTCATAATTCGACAAAAATTGCCGGGTTAAAGCAGTTTTTGTAAAAAATTAAAGAATTTTTTCAACAGGCCGATTGCTGGTTTTAGACAAGAGGCGGAACAAGTTTGGCACCTCTTTTTCAAACTAACTACCCAATCCGTATAATCCCGTAGCTGCCTATGCCCTCGTAAGAAATGATGCATTTCTTACCAATTAATATTGATAATTTTTAAGTGAATCGAAGTTTAAGGCAAGTTAATGAAAGAAGTCTGAAAATAAAAAAAAATCCACGACGTCTCGAAAACATTTAATATTGGTCATTTTTAAATGAATCGGAAAAAATGGCGAGATTTAAGGCAAATTAATGAAAAAAAGTCATAAAAATAAAAAAAAACTATACGTGATGGTCCAAAGCAGACATTCAATTCGGATTCAGACGATCATTTTACATAAAGATCAGTTGGTTCCATCCAAAGCAGGATTTTGTTGCAAAACAGTCTAATTGGTGTGCCCTATTCCGAATGCACAAAAATAATGAGATTTTAAATCGACACTTGTGAATCGAATTAGAAATGAGGTTTTGATTATTTATTAGCACATTTACTTTAATAAAATACAGTGAAGTTTAAGCTTAATATGTTTTCTTATACATTTGTAAAACATTGTTCACATTAGCTTTAAATTGAAAAATTTTAATAAAAATATAAACCGATTCCATTCAAACGTTGATTCTTGTCTGTGCTTGGGCATATTTTTTCATGTTCGAAAAAAATATTGCTTCTTAAAAATCGTATATTTTAATGTGTGGTTTCTTTCGGAATGTAGCCCATCATTTTACAAAAAATTCTATTCTAAAAAAATGTGCGGATTCCAAAATTCTGGGAACACAGCATATAAGTATAGCCGATAGATTCCGAGTATTGTTAATGGCTTGAAACATTGTTTTTACAAAAAGCTTATCGAATAAGAAATAGAAAAACATCTTGTAACTTAAGGGTGGTTAAATTTTAAGGACCGATGTTGATTTTAGGAAATTATTGTCTCTTCTTTTTATTATGATAATATTGGTATGGTTTAATTATGTATCGAACAAAATGTCGGCCATATGGACGCCGCGACCTCGGCGGCACACCTCCATCCTATGGTCAAAATTTTCGATAACGCTCAGGCATAATTGAGGTTCTATGCCGTTAATGTGCCGAATTATCTCATTCTTTAGCTCTTGAATTGTTACTTTCTTATCTACGTACACCCTTTATTTCAAATAACTCCAAAGAAAGCAGTCCAACGGTGTCAAATCACATGATCTTGGCGGTCAATTAACATCGCCACGACGTGAGATAACACGGCCATTGAATTTGTTGCGCAAAAGAGCCATTGTTTCGTTAGCTGTGTAGCAAGAGGCACCGTCCTGTTGAAACCACATATCGTCCACATCCATATCTTCCAGTTCGGGCCATAAAATGTTCGTTATCATCTCACGATAGCGAACACCATTCACAGTAACTGCCTAGCCGGCCTCATTTTGCCTTCACGGCCCGATGATGCCAATCTTGGTGGGTGCATTACTTTTTCGACTATCACTCTTGGATTATCATTCGCCCACATGCGGCAATTCTGCTTATTGACAAATCCTCTGAGGTGAAAATGTGCCTCAGCACTGAAGATAAATAAAATTGATTTTCATTTTTATAATAAGGCTGAATAACTTTAACGCGTTGCTCGTTTGTTTATCTTTCCATTGGTCAAATTAAGTTAGTATAAAATTGAGAAATATGAAATGAAATGCAGAAAAAAACTTGACGTTTAGAGGTGGTTCACATTCAACATCGGCCCTTAAAATTTAACCACCCTTTATATGACCATTATAAATCAGAATTTAAAAGCAAGATTAGATAATTTAAAAGTAAGATAAGAAAAATTGCATAAACTACAGTTGAAACTGATTGCATTTTAAAAAAGGAACATCCGTGACGAACTACAGTGGATAATAGATATACGAATTTCAAGTAATTACACAAGTTTCTTTCTTATATGCGTTTTTTAAGCAATTATAAACAGTTAAAATTAATTAAACGGTGTTTTGCAAACATTTCTTATATGCGCTTTGTTCTTATAAAAGATGTGCTTATATCCGTTACTTACTGTATGTGAATGATAATCGCCTTATTTCCCAAAACTTTAAATGTGTTTGCAGGCTCTTCTGGAAGCTCATGCTGTAGCTTCCAAAAATAACGATCCCAATATGTGCGATTTTATTGAGGCGAATTTTCTGCAAGAACAAGTTGATGGCATTAAACAGTTGAACGATTTCATCACGCAAATAGAACGCTCTGAATGTGAACTGGGCTCTTATCTGTTCGATAAGTATTTGGAAGCCACTGGCAACATGCATCGAAAATAAGTTTTTGACAAAAATATATAAGTATGTATACTGTATTTGTATTTTGTTAAAGTATAAAACCTATCTAAATTCTTCTACAGTGATTTGTTTTGTGTGTGTAGTAAAAAGCTTAGATCGGAATTTGGCTCATATTCCACAGAATCCAATTTTCTATAAAAAAAAAACAGAAAAATTATAAAAAATATATATGTATATATTTATACCAAGAGTTGTATTTTTTTACTCTACTTACGGTCTGAAAAGTTTAGCATTTTTATCACCCACCAACGTGGCCTTTTCTCCTTCTACCAACAGCGCAGTGCCTTCACGCAAACCCAGCACGGGCACATTGTTGTACACCATGAACTCGTTCAAACGTTCGTCCCGTGTCTCACCCTTGTGCTTAGGGTTTGCATCCGTTTCCAAATAATGTGGGTTAATGTTGATCGGCACCAAATTCAGAGCAGCAAACGATGGCGGATAAGCCACTGGCATGTCATTGGTAGTGTTTATGGAACGTGTGGCCACATTAGTGCCGGCACTACTGCCCATGTAAGGAATGCCGTTCTTTAAGACCTGTCGTCTTATGGGCTCAATAAGCTCCTTTTCATACAAGGTCTTCAGCAGCACAAAAGTATTGCCGCCACCCACAAAGATGGCTTCTGCCGATGATATGGCCTTAACGGGGTCCTCCTTCGTATGAATGCCCTCTACTTTGTAGCCCCAGGGAGTCAAAGCTTTGCTCACTGTCTCCGTATAGTTGTCATAATCATTTAAAGCATATGGAACGAATAGAATGGTTTCTACATTTTTCCTGGCAATATTCATATGTTGTTATTAATCTGGCGTACTTTTTCGAGTTCGACTTACTTGTTAAAAAAGTTTGTAATCTCTTGTTTGGCATGCTCCAGATAACCAAATCCATATACACGGGATGAAGACAGCAACAGAACAGCTCGTTCGGCGGCCATTGCAACAACTTTCTGCATGAACTCTTTTCTCTGAACTGTAAATCTACTAAAAGTATTATCGGTTTCCTAAATTGATAAAAAAAATGAAACTCAAACCGATCAAACAATGGAATTAGGGATGTCGATCGGGAAATACAGAATCCCTAAGTTATGGGTTTTTCTGTACAAACCCGAATCCCAGCATTTTTCCTTATTAAATTAAAAACGTAAATACTGTAACCACTTTAGTTTTAAATAATTACAATTTTTGTGAAGAAAGTTATTTATGTTATTAAGAATAAGATTTACAGATTTTAAGCGAGCTTGGTTAAGGCTCGCACATATAGGGTGATCCATCGAGAGATTTTTTTTCAGAACAAAAAAAATATAACAATTCAAACCAAGAGTGGAATCTTTATTGGTAACTTGAAAGGACATTTTATGGCATTTATTTTTTGAATATAATTTCCTTTAAATGTTGGCCGCAACTACGCCTCAGGGTTTCCATTCTGAGGGTCCAATTTTGGATGACTCGTTCGAGCATTTCGACGAGAATGGCTTTAATGACACGCTGTTGGCTTCCAAAACCTGAATCGTAGCTGGTTTGTTAGCATAGACTTTAGACTTTACGTTACCCCAAAGAAAAGATCACTCGATCTAGCCGGCCAACTCACCTGTCCAAATCGTGAAATTAGCTGCTTTTCGAAATGATCTCTCATAGATCCATTGTTTGAGCAACTGTATGGCAAGTGATACCGTCCTTTTGAAATCAAGTGTCGTCAAGATTGCGAGCTTCAATTTCTGGTAGCATAAAGATCGATATCATGGCGCGATAGCGAGCACCATTCACGATTACGTTCCGGCCTTCATCATTTTTGAGAAATATGCTCCGATGATTCCACCAGCTTATAATACGCACCAAACCGTGGTTTTATCTAGAGGTTCACCTCTTAAACCTCTTCTTGTTGCTCTTTTTATCTCATAAGATAATACAGAGTGTGATTCTCTGTAATTGTTTCTAACATTGGTCGTGTTTGCTGGTCGTGAAATGCTGATCGTGATCGGCACGTGGTATTGATCTGCATTCTTGTGCATTTCTCATATTTAAATAAATGATCTGTCTTGGTGTACGTCAACACATTTTCAAAATAAATCAGAGTTCATAATTCATTGCAAAAAAGCAAGTGGACTATTGTGTTTGGTTTTTTTTATTAGAATACTCATTCTTTTATTAGTCATTGCAAAAATTAAACAGATGCTGAGACGCAGCAGTGAATGTCTTGCTGCAGACCTATAGTTCCGTATTCGACTTTTATTCCATGCCCCTAATCTGGATAATTGAGATACTAACACTTTCTTAAAGCTCTTTTGTTTTGGTTTTGGTGTGTCTTTGACTAAGTGAATTTATTTCTTATGTTAACATTGAAATAATTCGATTCCTTAAGTTTTTTATATATATTTATTTATATATAAAATAAAAGAAAAATTCTGAAAAATGGAAAATAATCTGATAAGAAAATATACCGCAATTCTGAAAATTTCCGTAAAATACCAGTATCCCGGAAAATCTGGGATTATAAAATCTTGAACCCGGATATTTCTATCGACATCTCTAAATGGAATACATCCATCAGTTCACAGCTGATAGTTGGCAAAGCAACGAAAACAAAACAAACCGTTATGAAGAGGCCTAATTGGGAACGTCGGCGACGACGATAATAGAAAGGAGAGCACGCACGGCTCTCAAGAGTCATTCCACTTGAAATCGGATAAAAAAAGTTCACATGTCTCAAAATTTTCTGATAATTTCAAGATATTTTCGACTTTAAAAAAATTGTATACGTGCCTTAGACATTTTTTTTTAAAAATATATTAACTGATTTGTAGCAATTTGAATTTCGGTAAATAATATTTAAAAGCCCCGCTGACTAGTGTACATAAATAATGTCTCGGAATAAACTTAACCGAGTTTAAAGATCTATACCTTTTTTTTGAAGGGGTTAACAATTATTTTAACGTATGTAAGGACTTCATCAACAATTTTGTATTTTTTCAAGTAAATTTTACATTTTTTAATTTTGGTCTCGATTTTCCGACCTTAATACTTATATATTCATAATCATTATAAAGGCTCAGGCACATTTAAGATTTGTTCTTACGCTGCGTATTTTTCAACTTCCGGTAGTCTTAAAACTGTTGAAATAAGCGTCAAAAACTTAAAATCAATACGTAAATTGTATTCTAAAGAAAATATGGGTTGAATTTTTAAAAAAAATGTTCAATATGACAATATTACAAACGTTAGGCGTTTGTGTGGTGGAGGTACTAGAAAAGGGCGTGGCAACCAGTTTTTTCTTGCGCGTATACAAAGACAATATAACGTATAGTGGAATTAAAATATATAAAAAATGAATGCAATCACGAAAAGGTTATGTGTGTTTGACAATTCGAGCGATAGTGTCATTTGTGCAGTAGGAACAAGAAGGGACGCGGTTCAGGCCACAATTTTTTGTCAGTATGTTTTATAATCATTCTGCTAAATACTAATTTTCAGCATAATCCCATGAATAGTATTAAAGACATTATGCAAATATAAGTACTTATAGTGGGCAAAATGGTACATTTCAAAGGATGGCAGCGAATGGACCGTGTCAACTATTTTATACGCAATCGAGTACAAATCTGATTTTAAAATATTAGGTGTTTATATGTAATTTAAGCCTATTTTATATTTTATTCACTGTGTGGAAGATATCAAAACGGGCTTGGCTAGAAATCCAATTAGTTATCAGCAATCCAATTAGTTATCAGCAAGTTTATTTTTTAATTCTTAAGAATTAAATTTTGGTCAGATTGTACGAATAGTATCAAATATTACAAGAATACCAATGGTACGTATGTGAGGAAGGTACCTGAAGTAGTGAAACAATATGGCTTATTTTAAGTCCCATAGGCAGTTTTGAAAAAATATTAGCTAGATGCAGAATTTATAAACGATTGATTACTCCTTTCGGAAGTTATCGCCTTTGACGGACTAAAGGACTTGGCTCAAATGACATGATTTGGTTATGAAATAGATTTGGTAAAAATATATGAACAGTCTAAAATGCTTTTTTGATGCGTTACACTTTTATCCTTTATATTTGAGAAACAAAATTATTCACCAAGTACGTATTATTTGCCAATCTAGTTTCTAAAAATAAAGTAGGAAACAAATAGCAACTAAAATATAATAGGAAGACAATACACGACTTTTTAAAGTTGTATAAAAGGTACCTAGAAGCATGATCTGCATGTAAATGCCATAATACATACCATTTAAATGTAATGTTTTTTTGTTTCAAGGTCTGGGCACACTGAAGGTTTTTTTTTCTTACGCTGCGTTTTCTTAACTTCCGGTTTTCTGAAAATCAATAAAATATTCGTTTAAGTTGTACAAAAAGTTTATAATAATGCAGTGCCGACACAGAAAATCCCTGCCATATATTCATTGTATATTTTTGATACTTCTTTCAATGGTTTTAGACTACCGGAAGTTAAAAATATCGTAAAAAAGCTTTGAAGTGCCCAATCCTTTACATAAATTTCCATACTTTTTTACGTAAAATACCAGTTTTTTTTTATTTTTTTAAATAAATTACATACAACTTAAATATTAAACAGTACCAAATTCTGTATACTTATGTACAATTAAAAAGAATATAATTAACATTTCCCAAAATGAAAAAAAAAGAAAAATAGGAATACTAGAGTACATCGTAAAGTGTGTGTGAGTTTTTATAAATCAGCAGGAAAATAGGCATATTGGGTTTTTACATTTTGTATTTAAAACTGTTAGTAAACCTTTGGCAAACTTTATAAAAATAAGATTAGCAAACTTATGAATATGTTTTTATAAATATTTATATATGTATAGTTTCACGTGTATATAGAATATGACTAAAATAATTTTATTTTTAACAAATACAAGATAGATAAAAATTGATTTACAGAGAGGTAGTAACATCTAAGGCAGTCATATGTTAAAAATAAAAAGGTTTTTAAAAATAAATAGCAAACAAAAGAGTACACATTCATAGATACTTTATTAAAAAAAAAAAAACAAAAAAGATCTTATGGATTTAAAATAGGCCATAATTTAGATTAAAAGAAAAGAACAAAAGTCTTGTAGGTCTAACCAGTTGATAAAATAAAGCCTGACATTTTTACTGCACATAAAATAATCCAAATTCTTAGCTTTTCCTGGTACTTCGTATTGGTTTCAGTTTTTCCTAGTTTTTTAAACTAAGCGGACTTTGCTTTTGTATAACCTTAAACTTAATACAGGGTCTTTCATAAAAATCTTTGAAATTTGAAATTGTTTTTTATTATTGTGACAGACGTTCTGTTTTTCTATTGACATGTAGAAAGTGTACAATTGTCTAAAATAGGTTAAATTTTTTCGAAGAACGGATTAAAAAAAAGATAGATAAAAATTGAAGAAGCAATTTTGAAAAATCATTGATATTTTTGGTCGTTATAATCGTTCGACAAAGTTTGGTATATAAATTTTGTTTAAAACGTGCTTCTATTTGAATATAAATACAACAGGTCTCGAGCCACTGTTCAATGTGTAAAAGAAAAAGACCGAAATAAAAAACAGTTAATCAATAAATTTTAAAGTACAAGACATGAAAATACCAGTAACATATTTAAATACGAGTATTCGTCGCAGCAGATACACTGAGAATAAAGCCATTATAAGGGGAAAGCTTTGAAGAAGTTCAAAATTTGTCACAGTGGATAAAATTAGAAAAAAAAATAAAACTTCATATGTTTTGGAAAAAATTATATATAAAATTATTTTTTTTTGAAATATGGCTGATCCAACATTGCTTATATAAACGAATATGTCAGCAATATTATATCAGATAAGAAAAAAATTTAAATTTCATATGGAAAAAATTGGCACCTAGGAGAATTGAGGTATCTGAACTCAAAACTATGTTTTCGAAAGATGACTGATCCAAGAAGGCCTATGTGTTTTTCCTTTACAGAAGAGCCAAAAAAACTATTGCATTTTTTCATTTCGCGGAATTTCCGAAAATTAGTTATTGCTGTCGATTCGAAAATAGATTTGCCAAGTTTTTACTAAAAACAATTTGACTTTAAGGCACGATTTTAAGGGACACAACAATATTTACAAAAAAGTCACATAGGCCCTTTTAGTACTGCCTTTTCTGTATTAAAATAAAAATAATAATTTTCCACATAGACCATTTTATGTTCTCCACCATAGGATGGGGATGTACCAAATTAGGCTTTGCGTTTGGAACATCTCAAATTATTGATCTGATACCCTATAAAGTATATATGTTTTTGATCAGCGTTCTTGCGATGTACGAACGTTTGTCCTTCCTTCGGTGTCTTTTGAAAGCACGATAGCGGTCACAATAAATAACCTAGAAAGTCCAAACTTTGAAGAGAAATGTATTGCTGTATGGGATTTATCATTGACTAAATCCATTTAGAGGAAAAAAGGTTCTCTATCAACTCAAACAACATATGTAAAAATTATACTTTTTGTATAAAATTCGGTACCATGGGATTGACCCAGGCTGCTGATACTAGTTATGAAACTGTCTTTTGGTCAAGGGTTATTAAGGATTGAATATGGGCCAAATCGGTAAATGTTTTGATAAAGCCCCCATTCAAAGTAACATCAAACACAATTAAATTTTTTATACAATAATAATTAAAATATATTGATTAAAAAAAGTTATTTGAATTTCTGGATGTAGCACAATTGGTGCGCCAAAATGCATATAAAAACTAGAGTTGAAAAAAAATTCCCGACTTTGTATAGTAAAAACGTACTAGAAATCTATAAGTTTTTGTTAGTCTGAGCTGCAATTTAGTCACATGCGATTATTAAATAAGAATCTTGTGGCTGTTGTAGCGGCACACCGTACCGGGGTGACAGCCCTTGGTTAAAGAATTGCTGCTTCGGTTCGATCCGGTGCGTAGATCCGGTAGTCGTGGGATCGTATAAGAATCTTATGAACAAGATCGGATACTAACCTATAGTATTTTAAAAGACCCCTTTGAGACTATTCGGAAAAACTTATAGTTTAAAAATATCGAGCTGTCAACTATTTGTCTGATTTTTATAGAAAAACTCTAATTTTTGTCAGTCTCTTTGTAGGAGAAAGCTATCAGTATTGGTCAGGCTAAATAGGCCTAATAGCATTTTCAAACTGCTAAAGCTAGTCATTTTTGTTCTAGCTTCCCATATGCTAAATATAGGAGTTGCGAACCATTTGTCGGTGTTGTATGGAGGAAATTATCTGGAAAACTATAAGTTTTAGTCAGCATTAATATGATTACCGCCCCAATTATTTCATATAAATCAAATGGCGGACAATTCCAATTTTTTTTTGTATAGGAAAATCAAACAAGACTATTATTTTTTGGCTAGTCTGAATAGATACTATACTTAGCAAAGCTCAGTCTGAAAATGGTAGTTTCCACAAACAGTCCATTGTAGCTGTTGGTCTAACAAATAATTTTTGTAATTTATAGAGGAACGTTTTTACATTGAAAATGTACATAATATGTTTTTAAGTTTTAAAACTATAGGAAAATTATTTGTATAAAACAAATACATTCTAAATACAAGCAAGATATGGGCAAATTACCTAACGAACAACTGACTATATATGCATATAATAAACAATAAAATATATAAATATATATATGTAGATATGTATGTATATAAAATGATTTGAGCATTTGAAATCTTCATTGGTTTTCGTCATATATTTTCGAAAACTAAGGCCACCGGTTATGTGGCGGAAACTATAGCCCGGAAACCTAAACATCGATCATACACAAACATTTTTGGATGTTCTAGGGCTTGGCCTCTTAACAACCCTTAGGATGTGTTGACATAAGTTGTTTAATCTGGTCTAACTTTCGATTGAAATAAAAGACGTGTTCTATAGATACTGGCTTATTAAACGAGTTAGTCGCTTGGGCGATAACTTCAAAACTTTTTGAGATTTTTTTTTTAATTTCTTTTTATACAAGAACTTATTGGCTTTCTGCATCATAGCTCGTTTGATTTGAAAATTTATAATTTGCAGAAAAAAAGTTATCAAGAAATACTATAGGCGTATTCTGGTGGTACTCGCTTATTAAACGAGTAAGTGTTCCCTAGGCGATAACTCCAAAACATTACGAGACATTTTTAAAATTTCTTTGTATACAAGAAGTGATTATAGAAAAAAAAGTTATTCACGAAATACTTTCGGCGTGTTCTGGTGGTACTAGCTAATTGGGTCACTAAGGCGATAACTTCAAACATTACGAGTCTTGTATATGAATTTGTTTATATGCAAGAAGTGGTTGGTTTTGTGCCTCTTAAAGCGTTCGACTTGAAATTTTTTAATTTGTAAACAAAATCTTTATCAAGAAATACTATAAGCGTGTAATAACCGATCTGGCTTTAACTCGCTTAAGGTTATTTTTGAATAAATTTCTTCACAACAATTTTAATTACTTAAACTTTATATTCTTGTACATACGAGTAGTTGTGAAGTTATCGCCAATAAAAAGATCTACAAGCGAGTAAATACCGAACTCGCTTTAACTCGCTGAAGATTATTTTTGAATAACTTTCATACCAAACATTTAAAAATATTTTAAGCAAAAGGGGTTTTACGCAAATTGTTTTGTGCCAAGAAAATCATTTTTTCATTCTTGTACGATGGTGTGAAGTTATTGCCAATAGAAGCTAGTAATACCCGAGCTCGCTTACACTCGCTTAAGGTTAGTTTTGAATAACTTTCTTTCCAAAAATGTAGTTTATTCAAAACAAACGAGTTTTAACGCAAATTGTCTACAGTTTTCTGTAAACAAAATCAGTTCTCTATTCTTGTACATTGTTGTGAAGTTATCGCGTTAGCGACCTCCCTATCGAGTTGCCAATTAAACACAACCTACAAGCGAGTAATTACTGAGCTCGCTTAAACTCGCTTTCTTCTTGCATAACTTTCTTTTCTATAATTAAAAAAATGTACTTTATTCAAAACAAACGCGCTTTAACGCAAACTGTCTATAGTTTTTTGTGAACAAAATCATTTCTCAATTCTTGTACAATAGTGTGAAGTTATTGTGTTAGCGACCTCTGAAGCGAGCTGCCAATAGAGCACGACCTATAAGCGAGTAAATAACTCGCTAAAGGTTATTTTTGAATAACTTTCTTTCCAAAAATGTAATTTATTCAAAACAAACGCGTTTTAACGCAAATTGTTTATAGTTTTCTGTAAACAAAATCATTTCTCTATTCTTGTACAATGGTATAAAGTAATCGCGTTAGGGTCCTCCTAAGCGAGTTGCCAATAGAACACGGCTAATATTTCTATTTTAGTATGATCGGCTACTAAGTTTCCAGACTATTTACCGCCTACTGTCGTTGGTGTATCTTAACAATTCTAGTTCACTTTTTTATCACTACACAAATATTTACAATAAAATATGACAATCGTATGAATTTAAATATAAATTTCCTATCTACACACTAACTAAGTGAGAATACTAGATGCAAACTTAGGAAACATTATTCATACTACGACGCTATACAATCTTTTGGGCATTTAACTCTATTTTCCGACTGACAAATCCAGAAGTTTTCATATTCGTTTTCCCTATTTAAAAATTAGAGTTGTCGAAATTAAAAAATAACTTCTTATTTTCGCCAGTCTAAATCAGCCATTAGACTAAAAGAATATTCACACTAACAAAAACTCGTAGATTTTCTATACAAATCTGACAAATATAATTATGTAAAAAAAAGAACTGGAAAACTACCAGTTTTGTCGGTTTGAATATGTTGTTTAAATCTAGTAGTTTTCGTCTTCAATCAAAAAATTGAATTGGCAACGAGTTGTCTGATTTATATGAAAAAACTAACATAAACTACTAGTTATCGTCAGTTTAATAGCCTGTTTATATAGCAGTCATCGCGCTCAATCTTCCCATACGACAAAAATATTTGTCGAATTGATATCGGGAAAACAACCTGGAAAACTGATTGTTTTCGTCAGTCTGCATAGGATCTTATCTCTAAAGAAATACAAAAAGAACGACGAGAATTGTCGTCCCCTCAGCTCACTTATCCCTGTCTCATTTGTGTATAATACTTTTATCCTCATAACGTATGATGGCATCACCAATTTGTTTTCGGGACGCCAGGTGGACGCACTTATGGCGTTCTCGTTTGTCTTCATCACTTGAACTGCTTCTTCGTATGTTGACACTTGAAAGATCCTCTTCGTCGGCTTCCGGGTTGTTGTGCAAACATTTCGGTATCGAAGGGTTATTATCGAAACTCTGGCGATCGATGAAGTTTTTAATGGCCCTGCCATAGCGTAGATTGGGTTCGACGCCGCGCAGCATATGAACCGGCAGCTGGGATGAGACGAACATATCCAAAACATTATTAATGCTTTTGTCGGCACGTGTTAGCAATTGTTCGATGTCATTGTCGGAGCGTGTAATCGGCACCGTTGTATCCACCAGTTTACGAGCTGTGGGTAGGGGAGAATGATAAGAAAAGGGTTTGCATTAGAACGTTTTTTGAAAAGAAATCTTAAATAGTAACATAATAAAAGAAAATGATGTAAAGCAAGTAAAGACTAAGGGCGCATGTGGTGGACTGTAAGACACTCTACCCCGCTTTTGGTATTAAAAATTGTATCGTAGACCTTGACATCAAAATCGTTGGTAAGGATTTTACTGACGAAGTTGGCAGAGAAGGTATACATATGTATGCATTTATATGAATTTGGCCTGGCCGTCGGAAAGTAGAGCCTCCAGATAACTTATCTGACAATGGTTTAAAGCTGTTAGTCAAACCAGTAAGTAATTTCAAATGCTCTTTGCAAAGATAAAGACATGACATAAAAACTGAATGCCAAAAGCGACAAGAATGGACCCAATGATGCGATGAGTTCTGTGGAGTCGCTTCGAAGCACGGACGACGAGATCGATATCGGCAGTACATAAAGTGGAAGAATCATCGGTTTCGATGAAAGATATGAAAATGGAGAATATATGGAAAATAGAAATGATGCCAGAAAGTTTTGTCAGCGAGTGAAGCACAAGACGAAAGACTCAACTTCGAGTGTGCTGAGGATCTGAAAAGAGAAAGAGCTCATTTGATGCTCAGATTTTGTCCACATCAAAAAAAAAGTGAAAATCGATTTTTTTTACCCTTAGGTCCCTTTCTCTATGCGCTGTCACATATACATCTCCCGACCAGGATGAAGGCTTAAGAACAATATCGCCCAGGAGAAGACATAATAGGCGTGTTCGCTAAGGCGATAACGTCAAAAATTTACGAGATATTTTTGAAATTGCTTTATAAACAAGAACTGATTGGCTTTATGCATCAGAAACCGTTTGATTTTAAAATTTTTAATTTGTAGAAAAAAATTTATTCAAGAACTATTATAGGCGAGTAATAACCGAGCTCGCTTGAACTCGCTAAGGGCTATTCTTGAATAACTATCTTCCAAAAATGTTAATTATTTAAAACAAACGGGTTTTTAAGCAAATTGTCTATAGCTTATAGAGATAACAGGCAAGACTGCGACTCTGTTTTGGTTCCCCCAATGTAGTGGTAATGCGGGAATTCTTAAAATTGCAAACTGCATAAAAAGTGTTGAGTTGCCAACCAACATAATCCTCTTTACAGAAAGCAGAGAAAGTAGTAGTAAAACAAACCTAAAATGTCATTAGAAAACATATTTTAACTTACCTTGCACATAGTCTCGACTATAAAATGAGATGATATCGTAATTCCATTTGTCAAAGTAACCGGTACTTTGACTTACATCACAGGTGTCGCACTCCTTACAAAAGCCGGCCAATTTGCAGGGATACATCATGAAGCCAACGGGCGAGTACACCTGGAAGCCTTGTATTGTATTCATACGAACCTAGAACAAAAACAAATTTGAATTATTTATGTCTTTTTTACTCTAGCGCAGACATATTAAAAAAACTGATGGATAAATAAAAAGGCTCTTAAGAGCCTGTTAAGACTAACGAAAACTAGTAGTTTTTCTGATCGTTTTCTCATACCAATTCAACAAATGGTTGGCAACTCTGTTTTTATATAGACGAAAACGAGCAGGAAAACTTCGAGACTAACGAAAACTAGTAGTTTTCCAGATCGTTTTCCCAAACCAATCCAACAAATGATTGGCAACTCTGTTCTTCTAGTTTTTTGATCGAAAAACCCTCAACCATAAGAGGATTTCCTTTGAAGTTGAAACAATAAACGTCGAAGTCAATCTGCGCCAGTATGCGAAAAGGAGTTTTCATATTCTGAGGTAACTTACGCGATTAAGGAAGTCCGGCTTAAATGTAATCGTATTGGAAGCCATTAGAACCAGACTCTCAAGACCAATTTTAGGCAAAGCAAGATCGGCAACAGCAATGCTGAGTATTTCATTGTGCCCATACAGAGAACTTAGCATTATCTGCTCGGGCGGTATGGGATCACTGAGTGATGGCGGCAGTCGTATGGAGACCCAAGCGATGCGAGAACCATCCGTTTTATATTTCGATGAGAGATCTAATGCCAGAGTTTTAATATTTTTGAAAGGGTCGCCTTCACCTTTACTGGACGAATCGTAGCGATACATGAAAATCTACCAAAGAAAGATACCATATTAAAGAAAACCGAGGAAGGAAAATAGGTTTAGAGAGCCAAGAACCCACTTACCATTAATAAAAATGTGTTGTCCTGATTGTGCATGCACGTTCGTTCGTATTGATTAATAAATTCCAACGCCTCGTCCATTTGATGTTCAAAGGTTGGCACCAAAATTGCTATCCTCGTACTCTCGGTAACATATGGCGAGGGCACCACCTCCACCCGACCCAGTGGCTTAACCACCTGAAAGCTTTTGATCTGCGGTACATGTTGTGTTGCAAATGCCGACATCCTTCCCGTGTCGCGCATATTCAAATGTACTTGATAATCCATGCCACGTGTGGCATCAAACCTCCTGTAGATACTGTGTATGCTCACATAGGTCATACTGGGAAATTTGTGTTTGGCATATTGCTTCGTTATCTCGAGGATCTTTTCCACATCTGCCGCCTCAATATTATTCAAGGGCTCAACGTTATTGTCGGCATTCGGCAGAAAAATGTGAGTCCGATTGAGGTAGTGCCACATGATGATGTCGTGGCGTGTCTCTGGTGCACTGGCCAAGGGCACCCCAAGGGGCCATCTGATTTCCAGAATATTATTCGAGATAGTGCCATTGGCAATGCGATATGACTTTTGTTCCAAATCGCCACTATTTTGTTGGACACTTTCTAAATGATACTAAGGTAAAGTAAACGTTATAATGGGAAAGAAGAGAAATTTAGTTCAATTTGTAATCTAAGATATTGAAAATACAATAGGGTAATTTAATTCATAAAAAAAGTGTCAGTTGTAAAGTCTTTGCATGTTTAGAAGTTTTGAAAACCTTGGGTCTAATTAAAAAATGATTTGATATTTTAGTAGCATATAGTAAGATAAAACAGGTTGCCCATACTCTACACCTTTTCCATTGGTAATTCAGAAAATATTAATTGAAAATATTCCATTCGAAATTCACAAAATTCCATTCAAAATTCAAAACATTGCATTTTAAATTCAAAAGACACCAATTAAATTACAAACGATTTTATTTGAAATTCAGTATATTTGATTTGAATCTCAGAATCAGTCAGTAATTTTATTGAAGTATATATTAAAAAACGATACCCAATAGACATTTCGCTAATGATCGTTGAAAACAAGTTTATATACTCTCCATTGTGGATTACGGACATATATGGAAATTTTGTTAAGCGGGCGTGGCACTAGCCTCACCAACATCATATACCAATAAATATCGTATTGGTATTATTGGTATTAGTTCACGTGATATAGCCTTTCAAAGTTCAGAGTCCTTTTGTCCAAATTTTACACAAAATAGCCTATAAAAATACGCTTATCATTGATTTCATTCTGTAAAAATTTTATTACTTTGGCCATAAATTCGATTTTTGAAGGGGCGAGACACTGCTTAATCTTCCTCCAGGATATGTGTAATCCATGCCAACACTTTTTCTTCAGAATGTGTTTCGATTCATGACAATATCATAAGTTTCAAATATCATCTTCATATTTCGAATAGTTCATGAGATATTGTACTTTTAAGTTCAGGTTTGAAGTTGAGGACTTTTACAGAGGTTGACCCAGTTCTTGTGTGGGGAAAATATAACTTTAACTCTTGTCCGATCTAGCCTATTTTCAATACCAACCGTTTCAGTCCAACGGCACATGTTTCTGCAAAAATTGAGCCACCTAGCTTCAATAGTGATACCTGTAGTTTGATATCCTCTGACAGTCAGACGGACATGGTTAGATCATCTTAGAATTTTACGACGATACAGAATATATAAACTTTATGAAGTCTGCTACCAGTATTTTGAGGTGTTGAAAACGAAAAGACATATTGAATATAACCTCTATCCTATGATGGAGGGTATACAAATTGGAGAGAAAGTACAAAAAAAAAAATTGGCACACCAAAAAATGTCCCCTAATACGTTCTCACAAATCTACTTATAATTATGTACCCTTAATTTTGATTTGGGTCAATTTGGGACTCGCATCGGCCCATAGGGGCCAAATAACGGCTCTCTTTTTCGCTATAAACGTATGGGAATTAAAATTCAATGGCATTTCTTCACGAATCCGAGTATAACATTAATTCTGTGATTTGACCTGATTTGAGGTTCTGACCCATGGTCCCTAGGGTGTTGATAAATAGGTTCTTTCGAACATGGACACATGGGTACTCACAAACAGCGGAATTTTCTGAAGAATCTGAATATGACATACATTTTACGTTCTGGCTGATTTAAAGCGTTGACCATGGGTTGTAGGTCCCAAAAATCATCTCCTTATGTTCGGGGATACATATCTGGATCCATATATGAGTCCAACGGTTGCATTTTCTTACAAATCCAAATGTGAAATTATATTTTAGATTCGGACCAGACGAATATAGGGCCTAGGGGCCCAAAAATCGGCCATATTGAATTACTTATGGGCATTAAAAAACAAAAAAATTGTCACAAATCAGAAAAGGACATTAATTTTCCGATAAGACAAAATTTAAGGTCTTGAAATTTTCTAAATTACCTAAATATGTCATCAATTTAGCGATTTTTCTGAATGGGAAGCCTCGACCTATAGAAGTGGTCTATGGACCCTGGGGCCCAAAACCGTACCGTAACGTTCAGAGTCATATGGGTATCTAGAAATACTAAAATTTTCTTACAAATCCAAATAAGTACCTATACGAGTATTTAAGATTTTGGTCAATATTGCAACTAAAACGTACCACAGGGCCCTAAAAATAATTTCCTTCAACCGTGGACCAATAGGTATTAAAAAATTTCGTCACGAATTCAAAAACAACATGTATTTCACATCCCGACTTTATTTGAGGCCTTGGCACATAGGTCAAAGGTCCCTTGAGTTCCGAATATGGTGCTTTTGAATATCGACATACTGTTATTCAGAAACAGTGAAATTACCACTGTTTTTCAATGGGTATTAACTTTGAAGATTTTTCTAAATTTAAGCACTAATCAACGGGCTCCGTTTGACCCTTTCGACAATATACATATGTGTTCTCAAAAATAAAAAATAAATACTTTGAGTATCTGAATAGGACAAAAATTTCTTTGCGCATCTGAAAGGTCAATGGTTCACCGGACCCCAAAAATGTAGTTCTGTCAAACATGGACCAACAACCATATCCTCCAACACTGTCAATGCCATACTACAAGGCAAATAATGGAGGAGAGAATAATAGCTTCGGCCAAGCCGAAAATAACGAATTCTTAACTTGTTGAATTTCAAATAAAAATTCTTAATTCCAGTTCAATTTTCAATTTCATTTTAATATCTATAGACATGATCAGTATGTAAATAAAAATACCACTTACCTTTGAAAAATACGCATGCAAACGATAGAAATCATCGGTTGTTGTGACCGGATATATTGTGGTCGCATTACGGAATGTCTCATCTCTTGTTAATAAATTCAAATCTTTAAATAGCTTCACGCTCGATCTCAAGGCATATGTCCTCTGTTGTATTCCCTGAAAAAATGAATAGCAAGACAACAAAGAAAAACTTTAAATTAAAACTTGAATATTCTTCTGAATCGAGCGTGTCGGTCGAACCGACGAACATATTGTTAACAAATGTTTTTTGCGACTCGCATCCAATGAACGACTTCACAGAGTTCATATCTGACAACAAAACTCAGAATATCGTATGCAATATTAAGTGTATCGAAGGAAAGAAAGCCAAGCAGGCATACGGTATGAAGTATGTTTATGCTAAAAAAACGCATAAAATCCGTGCATATTTCTGTTTGCCTGTCAACATAAAATTCATTAAAATGACATTAAATTCTTGGGCACCATAAGATGTCTTGTGTTCCTCTTTATTTGCTCATAAGGAAACAATGCTAGCGTTTTGTTTTTGATTTTCAATGGAAAGTTGAGATTTTAATTAATTACGAATTTATAGTTTGTATCTTCCGACGCGAAGTGGTGTAATTTTTTTTGTAGATTGCTGACCACTGTGAACTTTGAAAGCACATACAGAAATTTCTCTATTGTTGCCATATGACGACGCTTCATTGTTATGCTAATACCTCCTTAAACTTGAGCCTATTGTCTACCACCAGGATTACTTATTTCCCTCAACATTCCATTAAGGAACAGTAAGAACCTGTTTAACGTGATTTTGCCATTATGGCCTCAACCACGGTGCTCTACAGCACTGAGGATAGCTATGATGCGACTACCAACGCTCCCCCCGTTAGACTGGAGGCACCAATTTTAGGATCCGCTGTGCGGGCTTCACCCACCTCTTGGTGAGGGGTGAGGTCTATCTAAAAACTCTGCTACTCTTTGGGTAGTAGCACCCAGTTGTATAACGCAACGTCAAGCCAAGCATTCGCTTTACCTGCTTTAGGTGGTAAACCACAAACACCGCGAAATTCCCCGAAGGGCCGTTCCCATCAGGCAGTCTAGAACCACAGTTCGAGTGGCTCCTGACCTCCCACGGCACCAGAATTGAGTCTCTGGTCTGACCTCGTAGCACACGTCTACTTCCAGCTGGGTCTAACACACCCTGACTGGTAGCTTCAATGTCTACACCAAGAATTCGCTCTATGTTACCCACAAACTTAGAGGATGATTAGGAATAATTCAAGATGTATCTTAATCTAGCAGGGGAGCTCTGGGCTCACCTAAGGCGTTAAATGTGACACCACTCTTCCCCTGCGGGTCCATTAAGGGACAATTGGGAAACTTCTTACAAATCAGTGAGTTGAGCTCCGTAAAATTCTTATACTCACTGACCGAGACCTAATACTCAACGCCGAACGGCTAATGCTTTCAATAGAGAAGCTTTTTATATGGCTTAGACGTTAATCTCTCACTTGAAAAGTCGCCGGCATTTTCGAGGAGGAAACCCGCCGCTAAAACATTTTTTTTATATGTTTGTACCCGTATTTGAACCTGGGGTTACTTTTATGATGAAATTTAACATAATTAAAGGTTAAATCCATAATGGATATTGTAACCAAAAACTAACGCATTTAAAGGCCTGGTTAAATAAGATTATTCCAATCTGTGAAGTCTCCCAATCTTATTAATGGTTTGCAAAAAGTTTTGCAAATTGTAAAACCTTCGGAGATTTCCCCTAAACAGCGGCTTAATCAAAAAACCAGAGGAACACGACAAATGCTCGGCGATGTCCATGATTTGTGAAGGTCCCGATCTGTGAATATACAAATTATATAGTGCATGGCTCCATGATTCGCGATAAGTTTCCCGTTTGTTCTTTGATGGGACGCTGAGGGAATTAAGTAAGTACACTGCGAATCACATGTACAGGGTGGGCCAAAAGTTTCCATGGGGTTTGAAAATTTAATAACGTTTTGCGTTTATAATTTTTTTTTATTTTTTCAGATTATGTAACACTTGGAGAATAAATAATAGAGAGATTCACAACTGAACAAAGAACTGGAGTAACAGAATTTTATTATTTAAATCAGCGATCAATTTTTTTAACGCAAACGCATGAGTGATAAAGCTCATTTTCAATTGAATGGCTTTGTTAATAAGCAGAACTGTAGGTTCTGAAAATCAAACAGCCATTCATCAACGCAAATTGCACCTCATTAGGTGCACAGTATGGTGTGAAATCACATCTGCAAATATCATTGGGCCTTAATTCTTCGAGAATGAAGATGGAAGTGCTGAAACCGTAAATGGAGAGCGGTACCGGTTTATAATAGATAATTTTGTATGTCCTGTTCTTGTTTTAGCAGAACGGAACCACTGTCCACACTGGCCGAGACACAATGGCGTTTAGAACACTAACCTCAATAGCGTTTGTCTGTAATGGAATTTCAAAATTGTTTTAAATTTCATCATGGAGTGGTCAGATATTGAGAACCGTATCGCTGTAATAGCGCTTTTTAAATGAAATGAAAAATGTGAAATGAAAAAACCGATATTTTAAAAACGCTCCGGCTACTAGGGATTAGCCGCATGTTCGTCTACCGACGCATAAAACTGTTTGAGGAGACTGGAGATGTAAAAGACCGTCACGGGTAGGGCCGCACACGCTCTGTTCAAACACCGCATGTCATCAAAGCCGTTAAATCAAGAATTCACAGAAATCCGCTCCGAAAACAGAAAATCATGGCCCGTGAGATGAATATCACGCAAAAGTCCATGAGTCGAATCATTAAAAAAGACTTGGGGCTTTCAAACGACGTACCGAACATTTATTGACTGCAGATTTAAAAAAAATTGGATTGAAAAATCTTTTGGTGAAGCACGCTGATAGCTTGCACAGAAAAATTTTGTTCACCGATGAAAAAAAATTTTACCGTTGAGGAAAAATTCAACAAGCAAAGTGATAGACTGTATGCGCGTTCATCTAAGGAAACATCTGAACTGATCCCAAGGGTGGAAAAGGGTCATCACCCAGCTTCAGTCATGGTTTGGTGGGGTGTCTCTTACGATGGGGTCACTGACCTGCATTTCTGCGAACAATGAGTCAAGACATAGGCCAAAGTTTACCAAAAAGCCGTTTTGGAAGCTGTTGTGAAGCCTCTTTACACTTCCCTGTTCCAAAACCAGCCATGAACTTTCCAGCAGGATTCTGCGCCGGCCCATAAGGCTAAAACGTCCCAGGCTTGGCTTCGAAACAATTTGCGAGCGTTCATTTCCTCTGAAGAATGGCGCTCAGGCAGTCCAGATTTGAACCCATTGGGTTACAAATTGTGGACGGTTTTAGAGGACAAGGTTTGCCCCAAAAGATACCCCAACATTGGATCTCTTAAGACTGCTTTGGTTCGAGCTGTGGCCAATTTTCAAATGGACGAGGTTCGTGCAGCTATTGGCGATTGGCCAGTGCGACTTAAGGCGTGTGTAAAGGCAAAAGGCGGACATTTCGGATACATTATACATCAATAAATATATTAAAAAATATTTGGTCCAAAAACATTCTGTACTTTTTATTTTACAGCATAAAACGTGTGTAACAGTATTTATGTCCCTACTAACTAATAGTAAACATTTATTAGGACCTTAGAGGTCGTTTTTGGGCCACAAGGGGTGTAAGGTCCAGCAACCATGTCCGTGTTTGAGGTTAAGATGCGCCCCAAAAAACAGTCCCCTATTGAGACTATGGTACGTCCACAAAAATTGTGATATGTTGAGCAAATACTCAAAAAAAATTAATTTTTTCAGAGGTAAATTTAGTCCATGAACGTTAAACTGTTTTTCCAATGGTCACAATTGCATCCGTAAAAAATTACTGTGTGGTGTGGTTTTCATGCCGGAGGTGTAATTGGTCCGTATTTTTTCGTCGATGAAAACAATCGTCATGTTACCGTCAATGGAGGGCGCTATCGTGCCATGTTAGAAAATTATTTTTGGCCAGAATTGTATGAGCTTGACATCGCCGATATGTGGTTTCAACAAGACGGTGCCACTAGCCTCACAGCACGCGTTACAATCGATTTACTGAAATGCAAATTGGGTGAACGTGTCATCTCGAGAAATGGTGGTCGAATGGCCACCTCGTTAATGCGATTTAACACCATTAGATTTCGTTTTATGGGGCCACATCCAGTCATTGGTCTACGCCAACAAGCCATCAACTTTAGACGAGCTCAGAGACAACATTCCAAGGAAGGGCCCAATTTTAAGCGGCAATTTTAACTACGCTTTGACTTAACCCATTCCTGCCTAAAGGGTATTTAAATAACCAAGAAAGTGTTGATACATAAATAATTTTAGCGTGGGTCAGGTGAGCGATATCGCGGTAATTTCAGCTAAATTAAAGCATTTAGTAGGATTTTTATTATTATTTTATCTTTTGTTTTTACAGGCAAAATTCAAAGATTTTTTTTCGGAAATTGCTCCGGAAAAGTGCTGCCAAACAAAGGAAAATGGTATAAATCGAAAATTTCTAATTTTACCGAATAGCTTAAGTTGTCAGGCAGCGATACGTCAACACATCTGGCCTCCAGAAATGCAAATGGGTAATTTTATTAAGGAAACATGCAAATGGGTAATTTTATTAAGAAAACATGGTGCTTAAAAGAAATAAATCACTTAGCCTTAGCAATTTTCTTCTGATCTGGTGCAACACCGTTGTGATAATCTAGGAAGCAAGTAGCGGGATGCAAATTTACCTTGCAGTTCAAACAAACAGCTTGCATGGGTATTTTAATAACCATGTCATATCTCAGGTAAAAATTGAGTTTTTTTTTCTTTCAACTTCTATGGTCTTTTAGACATAAATTTCCAAATTTCATAAAAATCGTGAAAAGTCCATACATTACAAAAGAATGTGTTCTGTAAATCCTACCCCTCATCCATATCAGTTTCATTCTATCGTACATCATCCATTTAGATAATTTTCCAACAATCTTGACAGCAATGACCTTAAACGAATCGTTTAAATTATCAATAATTAATTTTTTACTGTAATCTTCTTATTGGATGTGCCACACAATCCAATCTTGGAGCAATTTAAACAGAATCATAAAATTCCATTCATTTTAATTAACGCCAAAAGAAATTTCATTAAACCCCCAGTGTCAACGTAAAAACAAAGTTTTATTGAAATGTAATTCAATTTCAAATTACACACAACGGTTATCTTGAGTGAGTACGAATAGAAAAGCGTTTTACATTTCAATACTGAATACAATGGATATGAAAAAACACTTCACCGCATTAAAAAATATATTATATTTATCGCTGGAAGAAATGTACGAGGCAATTGCCATTGTTGTCTGTTTAGATTTGATTTTCAATTTATTTCATTTAAATAGAGTCAGTGAACGGTCAAAATTAAACTTGGAACATTCAGGGTCACAACTGTTTCTTTTCATTTTCTTTGTTTCGTAGCGAGGAACCGAAAATTCTGGTAAAAGTGAAAAAATGAAAAAAAAACACACAAAAACTGTGTTTGCATCGGATTTCATATTGCACTCGCAAATTGGGCGGAGGTTAGTTAGCGCAAAAGCCGTACTGACTGCAAGGGTAGCCGACAAGAATTGAGTGAAAATACTAACACTGCCCTGTAGGAAATGTCGATAGTGACACTGTACGGATATACTTTTGACTCTGTCACCAGTACTACTGAGCAATTATACCCCAGCCAATGCTTTCTGGTGTAGACATGTGATTGTCATTGAGAATCCACTAGTACCCCTTGGATGTCATGGATCATTTTTACACTTATACAGGGTGGAGCGCGTATTTCGCTTATTTGGGAATGAAATAAAAAAATTATGTTTAGCTCGTTTGTTTTATTTCGGTCTGTTGCTTTTACACATTGAACAGGGATTAAACCGGCTCATGACCTCTTGCTTCTATATTTAAATAGAAGACAAGTTTTTAACAAAATGGCAAAGTGACATTGATTTTCGTGGCTGCACACTACTTTTATCATGATTTCGGGTCCGTGACAACCCTCTTCAGAAAGCCTTGTTGAAAGTAAAACCGAACTCTATAAGGCCAGGCTCTCCACAAACGAATGAGAACTACTGTTGTAAACCTTACTTTTCAAGTTTTCTTCACACAATTGCCCACGAAAATACAACTCACTCTTGCCACCTCTAAAAATTATGAACCTTTGAAAAATTTATTGTATATTTTAATTATATTGAAGTATTAAAAATTTCAAAATAACATGGTTTGAAAAAAAGTAGTGTATCTGGCAAATGTCGACCTTCGCTATACACACACTGCTGCAATCGCTTTCTAAAGTTTCATGAAATCTAACAAGCATGTCGACTGGTATTGTGCCAATATCAGCCTCAATATTGTTAATTAGATCTTCCAAGGTGTTGGGACGATTGATATACACCTTCGCCTTCAGGTAACCCCAAAGGAAAAAAACACATGGGGCTAAGTCTGGTGAGCGTGCCGGCCAGGTCACATCACCTTTCAAAGAGATAAGTCATCCAGGAAACATTTGCCTCAAACAATTCATGGTAACCCTCGCTGTGTGTGCAGTGGCACCATCCTGTTGGAACCATGTTTAAGTATAATCTAACTGCATTGCATCAAGAGCCGGCCGAAAAAATTTTGTTTCATAGTCAAGTGTCGTTCGGAGTTCTCAGTTTCGGCAAGACGGTTATCCTGGAAAAAGCAAGGGCCAATGATGCCTACTCGTGATGTGGCGCGGTCCAAGTGCAGAGGTATCTGGTGAAGTTCTTTGGCGTTTGTTTCACTCCAGTATCGCATTTTTTGTTTGTCTACACACCCAATGAGGTGCCTCATCAGAAAAAAACACAATTGCGTCACGGGGTATAGTTGCAAGAATGTCTTTACATTCTCACGTGTCCCATGCATGATGGCAACTAAAAGGCAGACGAATACAAATCTCTCCACTTTCTTTGACCAACAGTGTCGCTATGGACTGCAGTGCAAAAAAAAGAAATCACCCCGCTCCAACCTGTATAAGAAGTGTATACGATATTTTTATACTAACAATATAGGGTGATCCATCTAGAGGTATTTTTTCAGAACAAAAAAAATATAAAAGTTCATATCAAGTGTGGAATCTTTATTGGTAATTTGAAAGGATATTTTATGGCATTTATTTTTTGAAAATAATTACCTTCAAAGCTAGGCAGAAACAGGAAGATCCGCTGTTTTCCACCAAAATTGTGTTCAGTGATGAGGACCATTTCTGGCTCAACGTCAAAGACAATAAACAAAATTGCCGCATTTGGGCTGAAGAGCAACAAGAAGAGGTGTCACGGTCTGGTGCGGTTTATAGGCTGGTGGAATCATCGGTCCCTATTTTTTCAAAAATGATAATGGCCGGAATGTAACCTCGAATGGCGTTCGCTATCGCGCCATGATATCGGACTCTTTGGTACCTGCAATTGAAGCCCGTAATCTTGACGACATTTGGTTTCAACAGGACGGTGACATACAGCTTGCCATACAGCTGCTCAAATAATATATTGAGAGTCCATTTCGAAGAGCAGCTAATTTCACGTTTTGGACAGGTGAGTTCGCCGCCTAGATCGAGTGATATCACACCTTTAGACATTTTTCTTTGGGGTTACGTAAAGTCCAAAGTCTATGCTGACAAACCAGCTACGATTCAGGTTTTGGAAGCCAACACTACGCATGTCATTAAAGCCATACCGGTCGAAATGCTCGAAGTCATCCAAAATTGGACCCTCAGAATGGAAACCCTGAGGCGTAGTTGCGGCCAACATTTGAAGGAAATTATATTCAAGAAATAAATGCCAAAAAATGTTCTTTCAAATTACCAATAACGATTCCTCACTTGATTCGGATTTTTATATTTCTTTGTTCTGAAAAAATGCCTCTAGATGAATCACCCTATATTAGGAGGAGTACACGATGAAACAGGAACAATTATTTTGTAAAAATAATGTTTTGTTAAGGAAAAAATAACTTTTACCTAAAGACTTTTCGTGAACGAAATTTACTTTTTTCTTAACAAATTTTATTTTTATAATTTTATTTAATAAACAAATCAAGAAGAAGCACATCTATGCACTTGTCAAATATTTCTGTAAACATCAAATGATAAAAGTATAGACGTGACGGTGACAATGTCAACCAAAAAAGTAGACAACAGTGTCGACTTGGAGACACTTGACCCTAGGCTTGCTACAGGATAGTATTTGTTTAATTTCCTCGAATAATAAGCGGTACGAGAGAGGATTGGCTACTGAAAACCTTCCCAGCAAAAATGTTTAAAATATTCGCAACCCACTACCATCTGCATTACTGGGTATGGACATCTGTTAGTAAGACGTGACGGTGACAATGTCAACCGAAAAAGTAGACAACAGTGTCGACTTGGAGACACTTGACCCTAGGCTTGCTACAGGGTAGTATTTGTTTAATTTTACTCGAATAATAAGCGGTACGAGAGAGGATTGGCTACTGAAAACTATGCCAGCAAAAATGTTTAAAATATTCTCAACCCACTACCATCTGCATTACAGGGTATGGACATCTGTTAAAAGCCTAAAAATATCCTCTAAAGGGTGCTCCAATTATAATGTACGCTGCTAATTGTCATAACTTAACGTCAAGTTTTTTGCTCAACTCAAATCAAAATGCATTTCGAGCACTTCGAGATTTTTTTGGTCAACATAATCGACAAAATGTGTCTACAACCGGGAGAATTGTGCCAAATTTTAGCAAAACGGGTCTGTAGGAAATGTGAAAACACCTGTGCTTGCTCGCCCAGTTTGTTCTGTCATCCGGCAGTACTTCTTAGAAAATGAGGTACGCCAAGCAGATATCGTAGCCAGAAAATGGGGATATGCCCCTGGACGATATGTGGTTCCGACAGGATGGTGCCACTTGCCGCACAGCCAACGAAACAGTAACACTTTTGCGCAAGAAATTTAATGGCCTTATTATCTCACTTCAAGGCGATGTTAATTGTGTACGTCAATAAGCCAAGAACAATTCAAAAGCTAAAGGATTAATAAGCGAGTACCAATAAAACACGCCTAATAGGGATATGACGATGACAATTGGGACAAATGATGATGACATTCTGTAAGAAAAGTAGACAGTGCTCAAAATTAAAAAGGAGTAAAGCTAGAGTCATTCTAAAGGTGTGCCTTCGCTTGGCAGCGTTTCAACAAAAATTATACTGGTTCCAGAATAAACAAGTAATTTCCCACCCAAAATAAAACTTTCTTTAGAAAGAGTCATCAATATCATCTTAATCTTCATTTGGAACGCATTGCACAGTGTTTTGACGGTGTTTGCGATGATACGGATGATCATGATACATAATTCTGATTTCGAACACACCTTTTTTCGCTTTGATGTGTTATTTATTTCTATGTTTACTTAACTTTTTGATTTACTCGCGAAATGGCATGAATTCACGCTATATTTCTCTTTTATTTTGGCCAGTGCTAAAATGTTTGTTTAGATTTGTTAGTAAAATTCAAGTGAATCATTTTCGGGGGAAAATATTCCTCACGAATACAAACAAAAGCCCACTAGCGGCGTACCGGTGTCGAGTCGCAAACACTAAAGAAGAACAGCGGGCAGTGATCGACAACTGGAATGTTTTTTGCAAATCAGGTGAAATGGTAGTGGGTTGGTCGACTGCTTATGATAAACCGATCGACCCACCACCGTCGGCCGGCCCAGCATAATCCACCAAGTAAACAAATATGTAGACAGACGGATGGACAAGTGATATAATTTGAATACGCCTGTATGGGTATTTGATTTTAAGTTTCAAACCTACACATGTAGACTTGCAGGTACGAATTGCTGACGCAATTTTTTGCTAATTAATATTGAAAATACAAATAAATTTATGCTGATGCCGGCGATTTTTCCAGCGAATAAATGATATTTAAACACCGGTATTTGTGTACAAATATAGGGTGGCAGCCAGGGAATGCAATTGAATGCTTCAAGTGGAAAAACATGCGTAAAATTTGCTTATGTAATCCATTGTGAGTTTGAAATCGTAGAACTGTCATAACTTATATTTTCAAAAAAAGATTACTATAAACATAACTACATAGATGTTTCCCTTATAGAACACATTGCGAAACGAACGGAGATCATCTCTCAAATCAGTGAGCTGTGAGCGATATAATTTCGCGGAGCTGCTGCTTAATACCGGCTCCGAAATGCTTATGAATTTTATAAAGAAGCTTTTAACGGGTTTTCAAATAGGGACATAACAATTTCGTATCTTTATGTCAAAGCACCCTCAAACATTTTTTTAATGTTCTTTCAGTGTATAAACGTTAGTCGAAGTCAACATGCTAAAGTTCAATTACGGACAACGTTTAGAAAAAAGAAAATTACTACTAAAATTCTGAGTAAGTGGTCGCGAACGCTTACAACAATATTCGGCGGTAATAATCATCTTCAGCGATGAAGCTCATTTCTAGCTGAGTGATTTTGTCAACAAACAAAATATGCGTACCCAAAAACCCACATATGTGACAGCGCATAGAGAAAGGGAACTAAGGGTAAAAAAAAATCAATTTTAATTTTTTTTCTTTTTTTGATGTGGACAAATTCTGAGCATCGAATGAGACCGGTCCCATAGCCCCGAAGTGTTCCCTCCCAGAGATATGCGCGTTTTATGAATGTGAAGTCGACGATTCTAAGCGCAAATAAAAAGGGAACTTATCTTTAAAATGGCTCGCCTGAACAAAACTTTTCATCAACGTTTCACTTTTTTTTGATGTGGACAAATTCTGAGCATCGAATGAGAAGTGTGGCCCCGAAGTGTTCCCTCCCAGAGATATGCGTGTTTTACGAAAGTGATGGTACACCAAAGATACACGTATTTAAATCTTTAAAATGGCTCTCCTGAACAAAAGTGTTTTTTACCCTTAGGTCCCTTTCTATTTTGCGCGACACATATGCGTTATTGGACAGCAACAAACCCACATATGCTTTAATAGGCACAATTGCGTATTGTTTCGTCGATGAAAACAATCGCCATGTTACCGTCAATGGAAAGCGCTATCGTGCCATGTTAGAAAATTATTTTTGGACAGGATTGGATGAGCTTGACATCGCCGATATGTGGTTTCAACAAGACGGCACCTCTAGCCACACAGCACGCGTTACAATCGATTAACTGAAAGACAACGTGTTATCTCGATAAATGGTCCGGTCGAATGACTGTCTCGATCATTCGATTTAACGCCTATTTAAGCGGCCGCATGAAGTCATTGGTCTATGCCAACAAGACAACAACATAAGACGAGCTCAGAGACAACATCCAACGTGAAATTGCCAACGTTTCGTCCGAAATGTGTACAAGAGTGGTGGAAAATTGGGCCCAACGAATAGATTGCTGTACACAGGATCGTGGTGGTAATATGACCAAAATCGAATTTCATTCATAAATGTAACATTTTCACTACACCTGGAATAAATTTGAACTCTATATCTTAAATATTCTGTGTTTTATTATCATAGGGTGATCTCTCTAGAGGTATTTTTTCAGAACAAAAAAAGTATAAAAATTCAAATCAAGTGTGGAATCTTTATTGGTAATTTTAAAGTACATTTAATGGCATTTATTTTTTGAATATAATTTCCTTCAAATGTTGGCCGCAACTACGCCTCAGGGTTTCCATTCTGTGGGTCCAATTTTGGATGACTCGTTGGAGCGTTTTGACCGATATGGCTTAGCTGGTTTGTCAGTATAGACTTTGGACTTAACGTAACAAACAAAAATATCTAAAAGTGCGATATCACTCGATCTAGGCGGCCAACTCACCTGTCCAAAACGTGAAATTAGCTGTTTTCCGAAATGACCTCTCAATAGATCCATTGTTTGAGCAGCTGTATGGCAAGTGGCACCGTCCTGTTGAAACTAAGTGTCGTCAAGATTGCGGGCTTTAATTTCAGGTAGCATAAAGATCGATATCATGGCGCTATAGCGAGCACCATTCACGGTCACGTTTCGGCCATCATCATTTTTAAAAAAATATGCACCGATGATTTCACCAGCTTTTAAGCCGCACAAAACCGTGGTTTTCTCTGGGTATAATGCCACCTCTTGAACCTCTTCTCGTTGCTTTTCAGCCCAAATGCGGCAATTGTGTTTATTGACTTTGAGTCAGAAATGGGCCTCATCACTGAACAAAATTTTGGTCGAAAACAGCGGATCTTCTCGTTTCTCACCGAACGCTCATTTCCATAATACGGTTGCCAACATTTGAAGGTAATTATTTTCAAAAAATAAATGCCATAAAGTGTCCTTTCAAATTACCAATAAAGATTCTACACTTGATTTGAATTTTTATATTTTTTTTTGTTCTGAAAAATACCTCTAGATGGATCACCCTATATATATATAATTGTTATGTCATTAATGGAAAACCCTGTACAAGGCTTA
This sequence comes from Hydrotaea diabolus, assembly GCA_963513945.1. NCBI lineage: Eukaryota > Metazoa > Arthropoda > Insecta > Diptera > Muscidae > Hydrotaea > Hydrotaea diabolus. The sequence continues at coordinate 54,352,486 of OY740718.1, read as the reverse complement.
GATATTGATCTATTATTCGTAAAGTCGATGGCATTTACGTGGTGGAGAAATGTCTATACACGGATATTTACTAGTACGTACTTCTTGTAGCGGAAACTGTGTGTCGGGGTGACAGCCGTGGGCGACGAATTGCTCTTTGGGTCAATCCAGTCCACAGAACCGGCTGTCTTTACTAGTGGATTATAACCCTGACCTCCTGACGTAGAAGTTAATTACCTAAATGTTTGTGGCGGGTCGCTAGGTACATAAAGGGTGGTCCAACTAAAACGCACCATGATAATTGCAAATAAAACAAAATGCATTTGTGGTTTCCAACGAAGACCCAAGCAAAACGGAATTGGTGGAAATGATATTGCGCGTTGAAGATTGCTCTACGCACAGTTCAAAGACTATACGCAAAGGATAATTATCTGTAATACAAATGAGTCTTCCGTATAAGTCATTTGATTTAAAGTAATCGTTGCCAAAGACTCCTAAAGAAAAACCTAGGCGGGTTTAGAAATAGCTATACAGTCTGCCAGGCAACAAAGCCAATACATTTCACCAATTTTTTACGTTGATTCTGAAAAAGAAACAACAAAAATATCTCGCACCAGAATAAAAAACTGTTCAAGTCATAATAATGATAAAATACCGAATAAGTATAAACAAGAAGAAAAAACTATAAAACAAAAAGGTTTCAGAGAAATTTCTTAATATTTTTAATTACGATAGAAGGATTTATGACAATTATGTGTGAAACAAAATATCGGCCAAATGTCTTGGTATGCCGCTGATCTATATTTTCAATGACTCTGAGACTTAATGGAGGTTTAATGTCGTTAATATGCTGAATTATTTAATTCTTTAGCTCTTGAATTGCTCCTGGCTTTTTGACGTACACTTTTTCTTTTTTATATCCTCAAAGAAAAAAGTCCAAGGGTGTCAAATCACATGACCGTGGCGGCCAATAAACATCGCCCCGACCATTTTCGTAAAAGCCTTAAACAATCTTAACGTGCTGCTCAATTGTGTACTGCTCTATGGTAGAATTTGTTTAACACTAAAACTGTAGCAGTTTATGTACTCGTATACGAGTAAAAAACATAAATATTAAGATGCGATTTAGCAAATGGATTGGATCGGTTTATGATTTCTTACTTCATATGTTTTCAAACCATTGATTCACTCGTTGAGTTCAAACCGAACTTAATCCTTGAAATTTTATCAAATTAAAATAAACTTGTTTTTTTTTTAAAAATCTAATAAAGGCTCCGTATATTTTTCTCATTAGTTTTTTGTTTCCTTCAGGTGGGCCTTTAGATCTAGCAACATATCTTCAACTGAAAGAAACAAATCCAATAAAAACGAAATAGACTTAGTCTTTTCATTGTAACTATATCCTGCCTTTAACAGGCAGAATCGTAAGTAAGAACGTATTAAACTTTTACAAATGGGTTGGGTCGGTTTACGTTTTCATATTTGATATGTTTTCAACCCAAAGGTCTTCTCATTGAGTTCTAACCGAACTTTAGCCTTGAAATTTCATCAAGTTTAAATAAACATTTTTCTTAAAGAAAATCAAATAAAGTCTTTGTATATTTTTTCAGTAGTTTTTTAATTCCCTTCAGGTGGACCTTTAGCCACAGCAATAGATCTACACAAATGCAATAAAAACATAATAAACTTCGTCTTTTCGTTTGGACTATATCCTGCAGAATCGTATCGTAACAACGTATTAAACTTTTACGTCTACACAGAATATAAATACAGGACCTCAGATTATGTGAACCGGATTTGAGAACCAATATTCAATAACGTAAGTAAAGCGAAACTTTCATCTCGTACATGATTTTAATTAACGCAGATTAAATTTTTAATAAATTGTATTTGTGATTATAATAATGGAATAATTGCATACACAAGTTCATGTAAAAAAATTGCTTGTTGAGGCATAATTTATTGCTATCGAATGTAAGTCACGGCTATTGTATAACACAAGGGAAATTGGAATCTTTTATGGACAAGCCAGCGAACGTATTTCAGATATTTATAATAAAGTATAAATACTCATATGAATATACGTAGAATATTCATGTCAACAATGAAAAAACTTAATTTTAATATAACACATAAATACAATAGAACTGTCACAACTCGAGTTTCCATTAATCGGATCAAATCAAAGAGATAAAGTTGCATTAATAAAAAAAAATGCATTAAATCACTTCACTCGAAGACGTCATCGTTTATTTTAAAAACCACACATGACAACAACATTTGAAAAAATGTTCGACTGTTTTGCTTTTTTATATTTAGAGTTAGCTCATCCTTAATCTGGTGTTTCATTTGTCTTCCCTACTCGACTACTTGACAGAGAGCCGGTATAATAACTCCGTAAAACGAAATGAAACAAGAAAAGTAGTTTTGGCAGCTGCACGGAATCGTTTGGACGAAATTATGCAAATGACAAACAGACGGACATGACTAGATGGTCTCACAATTTAAATAATGTATATACTTCATAGATACTTACTCGTATAAAAGTATTTTAGATGCTACAAATAGAATGACAAACTTATTTATACACTCCATCCTACGTTGGAGAGACAAAAACAAATCCATAATAACCCGTTAACTCCGTGTCATTGTATAAAAATATGGGCAAAAGCCCCACCGAATATTCGGGGTTCACTTTAATAGTAGCGAGTTCGATTTCATTAAGATTTCCTGCGTCTTTTAAAAAAATATTTATATTTGTATGGCAGTTTAAACGTTTAAAAATAAAGCAGGCAAATTAAATATTAAAAATTCATGAATTATATTTATTTTTTCCAAAACATAACCTTCATTGTGATTAAAGAAATTGTCGACATAATCTAGTAGTTAGTGAAAAGTACATGATTTCAATAACCACATGTAGTCGTACTATGTATGAAGATACTCAATTTCATTCATTAAGATCTAAGTTTAAGCATGTAAAATTATTTGAGTTTTAACGAGGAACTCTTAGTAAGTGCAGTCACAGAAAGGCTACACATACGAGTACATATGTATGTGTACATATTAGCCGTGTTTTATTTAACAAGCCTCAGAGGATTTTTATTTTAGTGAGTAATAAGTTAGAGTTGTCCGGAGGGAAACCAAACGCATATGTGACGCGCAAAATAAAAAAGGACCTAAGGGTAAAAACCCGTTTTGTTCAGGAGAGCCATTTTAAAGATTTAAATACGTGTATCTTTGGTGTACCATCACTTTCATAAAACGCGCATATCTCTGGGAGGGAACACTTTTGGGGCATGGGATCGGTGTCATTCGATGAAAATTTATTTTTTTTTACCCCTAGGTCCCTTTCTCTATGCACTGTCACATATGCTAACTTTTACACAAATAAGTGGACATATAAAGACTGACCTGTCATAACCCGTTTCCAGTCATAACCTTATGCAGCCTGCAAATATATTCCAAACTTAAAATAATAGGTAATTTCTTGTCCTTTTGTACAAGAACAATTAAGACAGTAGTAAAATTGGGCTTTAACGAAAGTTCGCTCAGAAAAAAAAAATTGCAAAAAAATATGGCAGTAGTAAAATTGGCAAAAATCCATAAACGTAAAAAGTGATAATTGCAGAATATGTATTTTTAAATTCAAATATCCAATCGGGAACTTGATAGCGTATACAGAGTTATTGTTGACAAAATTTCAAAAAGTGACACGAAAAAAGTATTTTATTGAAAAGTGTCAAAAAAAAGTTTATTAAAAAAAACAAAACATTTTAATTAAATAAAAAGTAAAAAACACATTTACTTGAAATAGGAAATAAAAAAAAAAATAAAATAAAGTAAAAAGCCAAAGTCTGGCCCACTATATTATACCCTCTTCTACGGGATGTGCAGAATGTGGTCCTATATGTCTGGTTACTAATAAACATGAATATATGGTCATTCAAAGTATAAGTAAATGCAATTCAATATAAGCTTGTATTTCCAAAATCTGCCCAAAATTTGGGTTCGAACTCATGAACCCAAGGGGACAAAAAAGCGCTTGCAATGTTGAAAGTTTATAATAAGAATACGTACACATGAAATAATAAAAATTAAAATTTTGTTTAGTGATGAGGCACTTTTCTGGCTCAACGACAACGTCAATAAACATAATTGCAAACATATATTAAGTCGATGACGTCAACATCCCGACTACCAACTACTCCAAAATCCTTGGGGTAACATTGGACAAAAGTAGAAACAAGGTCCTCAAGCCACTTGCCGGCAGTACTTGGGGAGCCGACAAAGAAACCTTGTTGACCTCTTACAAAGCGATAGGTCGGTCTGTAGCAAACTACGCAGCACCTGTATGGTCGGCGAACGTGAGTACGACGCAGTGGAAGAAAATTCAGACTTGCCAGAATGCCGCCCTTAGACCATCAACAGGGTGTCTTCTTATGTCTTCTGCGGACCATCTACATGAGGAGACGAAGGTCCTTACCGTGCGCAGACACAATTTCCTGTTGTCTAAGCAATACCTGCTAGGGTGTTTTCGCAGCAGTCATCCTAACCACCATCTCTTGAACAGGACGCCTCCACCCAGGCAGATCAGGTACGATCTTCATGATCTAGAGAGAGAGGTCCAGCGGTATAAGAGAGAACCTTTAGATCATCGAAACTATCAGGCTGGTTTGAACAACATTCACGCCGATGATGTCGCAGCAGCAGTAGTATCCAGCTACCGTGTGAATGTAGAGCTAGGGAAACATCCCCCGGAGATTTCACCTGAGGAGAAGGTACTACCTCGGCAGACGCCTCAATTCTTACTGGGCACGAATTGATGCTAACGTTTTGGACATCTGTCCCGCCTGCCATCAGGGACCACATGATGTACTGCACCTCTTCAATTGTCCGGCCAAGCCCACTCAGCTGACCCCCAGGTCTTTGTGGACTCATCCAGTTCAAATGGCGCATTTCCTCCACCTGGATATCGAAGCAGATCCCCCATACGCGAACAAGACTTCAAAATAAATATATTGTTGTTACAACAACAACAACATAATTGCCTCATTTTGGCTGAAGAGCAGTCCTAAGAGGTTCAAGAGGTGTCATTATACCCAGAGAAAACCACGGTCTGGTGCGGTTTATGGGCTGGTGGAATAATCCGACCATATTTTTTCAAAAATGATGATGGTCGGAACGTAACCGTGAATGGAGCTCGCTGTCGCGCCTTGATATTGGACTTTTGGCTTCCTGACATTGAAGCCCGTTATCTTGCCGACATTTGGATTTAACAGGACGGCTCCTCTTGCCATACAGCTGCTCAAGCAATGGATCTATTAAGAAGTCATTACGAAGAGCAGCCAATTTCACGTTTTGGACCGGTGAGTTGGCCGACCGTGTAATATCACAGCTATAGACTATTTAATTTGGGGCTACGCAAGGTCCAAATTCTATGCTGACAAACCAGCTACGATTCAGGTTTTGGAAGCCAACATTACGCGTGTCGTTAAAGCCGTACCGGTCGAAATGCCCGACCAAGCCATCCAAAATTGGGCCCCCAGAATGGACACCCTGAAGCGTAGTTGCGGCCAACATTTAAAGGGGATTATATTCAAAAAATAAATGCCATAAAATGTCCTTTCGAAAGAACAATAAGGATTCCACAATTGATATGATTTTTTAAATTTTTTTTTTTTGAAAACATACCTAGATTGGTCACCCATTACAAGATTTTTATCAAGTTGTAGAATTTTATTTTAACGTTTGTATGCGTTTAATATAAAAATTACCCGCGCCTTGTTTTTACACCCAACTTTCTTTTAACGGCCCTCGTTGCTGCCGATATGTAATCTGGTTGGTGTTTTGTGACCGAAATAAATCTTCTAGGATGCAAAAACTAAATACGAGTACTTTTACGTTTAAGTATTAAATTCAGTTTTTTTCTGAGCATTTTTTTGTTGAAAGAACACAGTGTTGCCCTCCCCAAGCAAATACATTGTAAATTCTCCAGCGTATGCCTCCAGCGACGAGGTTCCATGCACCTCCAACATCTTTCACATGCGAACGATGATTGGAAGCGAATTCTTCGCCTCTCCGTTGCATTCCTGAAAAATCTCTTGCGGAAGTGCATTTACAAGTCGCTTGGTCGGTCGGTTGCTATTATTGAGCAGTTGAGGAATCACTTGCGTGTAATTTGAACTAGTTTCGTTTGGATTTTATAGTTGCTAAAGCGATCTACGCGTACTTGAGTGTTGTATTCAATTTTCCGTCGATATTGAGTGTAGATACGAGTGTTGTTATTTATCCACTTCCACATGTACGGTTCAGTTAGCAAATCAATTATTTACTATTCGATCTCTTTGCACAACAGAGCAGTGATTTATAAACAATAATTGTGTAATTAGGCAAATCTACATAAATACTCGTATTCTGATTGTTATTGAAAATAAATGCACGCATCGTAGGTTTGAAAATGTTAATAAATCTGTGGTAATTGATTAAAACATCTCAAGTCAAATAACTTGGGGGGTTTTATACCCTGCATCACTTTCTGTAACAGGATATTATAAGTTAGTTTCATATACACAGAGAACATATTCGTTCTTCGTTCACAACTGAATTTTTTTTGCCAACCGAATGATTGAGGTTGCATGTACCTCGAGTATGCCATCAATACAACCGAATGTAAGTTGGTGCTTTGTAACGTTCAGTAATTGTAACTGAGGTATGGGAGAAAATACGAAGAATCCGAACCTCCAGGAAAGAATTTTCTGATCTTAAAGGTGCCGCACTTGTTTAACGAACAAATTTTAAAATTTCAGTAGAGGAAAAAACTGTTTCCTTATAATGGGTGATCCATCTAGAGGTATTTTTCCAGAACAAAAAAAAATAAAAAAAATTCATATGCTTTGTAACGTTCAGTAATTGTAACTGAAGTATGGGGAAAAATACGAAGAATCCGAACCTCCAGAAAAGAATTTTCTGATCTTAAAGATGCCGCACTTGTTTAACGAACAAATTTTAAAATTTCAGTAGAGGAAAAAACTGTTTCCTTATAATGCGTGATCCATCTAGAGGTATTTTTCCACAACAAAAAAATAAAAAAAAAATTCAAATCAAGGAAGGACATTTTATAACATTTATTATTTGAATATAATTTCCTTCAAATGTTGGCAACTGTAATATGGAAATGAGCGTTCAGCGAAAAACAAGAAGATCCGCTGTTTTCGACCAAAATTTTGTTCAGTGATGAGGCCCATTTCTGGCTCAACGGCAAAGTCAATAAACAAAATTGCCGCATTTGGGCTGAAGAGCAACAAGAAGAGGTTCAAGAGGTGCCATCATACCCAGAGAAAACCACGTTTTGGTGCGGTTTATAAGCTGGTGGAATCATCAGTGCATATTTTTTCAAAAATGATGATGTCCGCAACGTAACCGTGAATGGTTCTCGCTATCGCGCCATGATATCGATCTTTATGCTACCTGAAATTGAAGCCTCTAAACTTGACGACACTTGGTTTCAACAGGACGGTGCCACTTGCCATACAGCTGCTCATACTATGGATCTATTGAGAAGTCATTTCGAAAAGCAGCTAATTTCACGTTTTGGACAGGTGAGTTGGCCGCCTAGATCGAGTGATATCACACCTTTAGACATTTTTCTTTGGGGTTACGTAAAATCCAAAGTCTATGTTGACAAACCAGCTATGATTCATGTCTAGGAAGCCAATATTACGCGTGTCATTCAGGCCATACCGGTCAAAATGCTCGAATGAGTCATACATAATTCGACCCTCAGAATGGAAACACTGAGGCGTAGTTGCGGCCAACATTTAAAGGAAATTATATTCAAAAATTAAATGCCATATAATGTCCTTTCAAATTACCAACAAAGATTTCACACTTGATTTAATTTTTTTGTTCTGAAAAAATATCTCTACATGGATCACCCTATATAATTCAATTACTTTAAGCATAGGGAGGGTCATGTCTAGGAAAAAAAGAAAAATATGATGAAAGATTTTTACTGAATAAAATAGATTACACGATTTACTTAAAGCAGTAACAATAGAATTATTTTCGCTTGTGGTTATGATGAAAGCTTAGATATGGTCAACAATATTTGGTTAGAAAAACAAAATGTTGGCAAAAACTATTGGTTGCCACAACCACCAGTTATGACAACTAAATACATTTCATGCGTTTCATTGGTATTACCGATCAATACGATAATAATATTTTTCATCTTATGGTATGTCGAACCGAACATCCATTACGATTATAAACATTTGGTAATTGCAACCGAAACTCTTTTTTTGCCACGGAATTTTATTTAATCGACCGATTTCCAACAAAATTATTCTCGGTCTTTGGCAAATGTTTGTAATTACCAAAACTATTTGAGCGAGAATTACTTTAAGATTCACCTGCTGATTTCATTCATCGACGTCTGTCTGTTGTTGTTGTAGCGGCAGCTGTTTGCCGCGGTGACAGCCCTTGGCAGAAGAGTTGCTGCCTAAGGTCAATCCGGTCTATAGATCCGGACGTTGTCCATCTTAAGATTATTATCAAATTACAGGCCGCAATTGTTGTCTGATCTTCATAAAATTTGTCGGAAGTGTGTTTTTTTTTGGACCAAGAACCAACGTTATTGAAATTAAAGAAAATCGGTTCAGATTTAGATATATGTACCTCCCTTACTTATGTTCATTCGGTTTTTATGTTTTTATCTCTAGAAGCCACATATTATTTCAATCTTGGTGATTTTTTGCTCACGTTTGTTGTTTGGACCACGCTATTGAAAAAGAAGAAAATCAGTTCAGATTTATATGAAGCTGCCACATATACATGTTAAACCGATTTGCTGTCTTTAGCTCTAGAAACCACATATTCAATCTAATAATGATAATGTTTGGCAACCTTCCCAATGAAACCAGAAATTAAAAAAATTATCAGTAGTTTTTTTTTTAACAGCCGATTCAAATTTAAAATATTTAATGGTAAATGTATAACATTCGACCAGAAAACAATAGTTAATAATAACCATGGTACAATTGGGCAGGACACACCTAACTTAAAAATACTTTATCTCAAAAAAAAAATATTAGAGTTCTGGCAATTAGTTCTAGGAAAAAAAGTAGGCGTGATGCCATTAAGCAACAACATGCAATTATAAGGCATTAATAAAATAATGACAGCAATCCGTCTTTTCAATTAAATATGAACTTAATTTCACTTCAATCGCCCCATGTGGAATTTATTAATATTACTTATAATTTTTAACTAATCGACAAGCTATTAAACTTAGCTGAACTACAGTGATTGATATGTACAGTAACTATTTCTGGCATTAAAAAACGTCAAATCAAACATTATTCGCTGAATTAAAGTGAACCTATTTAAAAATTGTTAACCTACTGGGCCATAATGCGAAATAATGCCCAAATGTCATCATATTTCAAGACAATTTAGCCTTCAGTAACCTCTATTCAGCTTGCCACATTGCATCCGAAATTCTCTGAAAATAAGTGGCCATTAATCAAAAACACATTTCACACATCCTTTACAGCGACGACAACCAATTGTAAACGGAAACCACGAGATGCATTATAATCATTTTGAATTGAAATTATTCAATTTAGTACGAGTACCATGTGGTGGCGATGGAGTTCTTGTGATTCATTCAGTAGCACACCCAACTTATTGACGCACAGTATTCAAAATGCACATTTTGTACGGAACCACAAGAGTTTTATGCACACAGAGAAGGGGGTTGTAACCTCAACCGAATGTTTCCATCTGTGCTGCCGAATGTCAATTGCACTGCAGTGTTTAGTTAATGTTCAACTGAAAATATCGGTGAAAGTGGATTTAATGGATAAAACAGTGTTAATATCCTCTACGCAGGATGCAGTGTATACTTAGTTTGTCATTCCGTTTGCAACACACCGAAATGATGATGGGAGATATACAGGCATGTCACAGAACACAATTCCGATCGAAAGTGGTTTTAATTCCGTATTTTGCTTCTTTAGACAACTAATTCCGAAAGATTTGGTCGGAATGAACCACTTCTGATTATGTGATCGGAATTGATATTTTTAGTATCATAAACACAAAAAACTTTGATAAAAGTACTTTTTCTGAATAAAGATTATTGCAAACTTTAATTACGTTCAATTTTTGCTTAGTTAACATTTATTTTAATAAAGATTTTATATTTTCAATAGAAGTAAGACAACAATACAAGCCAAATAATTGCCTTGAACGAAATGAACTAAAATCAAAAAAAACGTTGGAAAATTAATTTGAAATTTGTATCGTTTGTGATCGTCTTTTGTTGTGGCGTCAACATTCTGGCTGACGAAAATAAAACAAATAAGAAATGTGAATATTTTATAACTTGTTTCCCAATATTTTCATTTACAAATAAATATTTAAGGGGAAAGCATAGAAACGGGGCTCAAGATAAAATTTTTGTCGAGTTCATGGAGTGCAACAATGATATAGCTAGAGGATTCGTGAAGGGAGATCGTGTGGTTGTAGAAGCGCTTTGGATAGAATTAACAGAAAAATTGAATTGAATTTTTCTGGACCACCACGCAAAGATTGTCATGGATGGAAGAAAACCTGGACGGACTGGAAAACATACGTGAAGAAGAAAGTGTGCCACAACAAAAACTAAAATTGTAAAACAGGTGGTGGTCCATATAACAAATATGGAATGCAGAGAAGGCGCCAAAGATTTGGAGAAGCGGATATGATCGCGTACATTTGTGAATCTGAGAAAGAAAACGACGAATATTGAAGATTGATTTTAATCCCTTAACTGGCAGTGCTAGGGAAAAAGAAAATGATTTGGCAAGAAAGCGAAGTGTAACACCATCAGCTTCAAAGAGTTGTCTTTCCCGCACACCATCTCCTACTCCTAAGCGCCACAGACCACATACGAGCAATCCACATGTATTCAACCCGGAATTGAGCAGCCTTTTAGTAGAAAAAAATAAACACTTGGGGAAAATTGCTACGTTGCTGGAAGATCAACATGTCGACAACAAAGTGGAAATTATTGTCCACCTAATGGAAGAACAGCGCGATGAAATGCGAAAACAAAATGAAAAATTAGATAGGCTGTGCAATATTTTGGAAGCCCATTATAAAGTAAAAGAACTGTTGTTAAACAATTTTTGTAAAACTAGTTTTCCTTAACTCCGTTTGTTTATTTTGTTTACTTAAAACATATGGTTTTTGTTTTCTCATATGCATAGAGTTGCCATAGCAAATTAGAATAACCAGGGTTTTTTTTTAAAATTTTCGGAATTACCTAAATGGATCGGAATCTGAAGAAGATAAAACAAATTCGACCGGAATGGTAAGTACGGACGACGAATCATTCCGATCGATTTCTGTGACAGGCCTGATAGATACACAGATTAAAAATTAGTTGGAAATCGATTGGAGCTACAAAAATTCTGTTGAAAAAGAAGCATTTCAATTTTCAATTTCAACCGTAAAGAATATTCGGTTCGACATACCACTTAATAATAAATATGATCAAAGTATTGTGCAAACAACCAATAGATCAGTATACAAATAAAATGCGGAAAGATATATACAGTCAAACCTGTTTAAGTGGAACGCAGTTAAGTGGAATTGTTTTCTGATCCCACCCCCTGGCAGCAAAGAAACTCTAAGTTAAATAGAAAACCCATATAAATGGACCGTTTTTTTCTGAGGTTGCCTCTGTAATTCGAATTCCGCTGATTTTACCTCTGTAAGTGAAATTCTTAAATTTTTTACCTCTGCAATTTTTTTTCTCTCCTCCAAACTAAAAAAATCAAAACAGTGTTTTTGTTACGGAAAATCTGTTAATGTATAAGTATCAAAACAAAGCAACCCTTGGATAAAGGAACAATACAAAATTTTAAAGTATTTTCTCGCAAACAGTACATAGCTCATATTTAAAATTGCATTAAAGAGGGCACTAAGTATGAAGTTAACCTTCTGCACGCAATGCTATTTTCTCGAAGAGCTTGGCAAGATGTATCGCAAAACCCTATAGCAAATTGTTTTAAAAAATGCGGATTTTCTGAAGTGGTCGTAGGCAATACTCTAGAAGAAAATGATGTTTTGGTAACTCCTACGAATAAGGAAACGTTCTGTACTGATATCCCTGTTTGTTTTTTGTATCCAATTTGTGGTGCATTGACCGATGAAGAAATAATTCTCTCTGTTTCAGAAAGAAGTGACGAGGAAGAAGCGGACTATGAAGCAATACCTGTTGAAAGTCCCAATATCACAAAAAAAGATGCACGGAAAGCCCTGGGAATTTAACAAAATTATTTTGAAATGCCACCTGGAACTGAAGAGAGCACATTCAATAAAATTCAAGAGCTAAAACATTTGATTGATAGCAATGACATTTATACAATCAGAGATAACCAGTTAGTAATTTTGTCCATCCAAATGAAATTATATTTAAATACATGCATGCTTGTAATACATCTTTCAATTTATATGAATGTTTCATGAAATCCCCATTTAATTTGTACCAATTTACCATGAATTTATATAAAGTTTTTGTTTTATTTTCATGAAACACTTTTCTTTTAAATGACTTATTTTATCCAAAAAAAAATACAAAAGTTAAAACCCATTTAAGTGAAACGACTAGAAAAAACCTCTATAAGTGAAAACTACTATAAGTGGAACACCCTTGTAAATGGAACGAAAAGTTCGGTCCCCTGAAGATTCCACTTATCCAGGTTTGACTGTAGTTTTCACAGCTGGCGGTTTTGCTATCCAGTCTTATTTATCGAGGCTGCGCAGATAGCCGAATAACCCATTTTGGTCGAAAACGAATATAGGTCGGTGAAAATATTCTCCAGTAACTTAACAATAAAATCATTTTTAAATCTTGATTATAACCTATTAAAAGAGTACAATTTCACGAATTTTTGGGGCATCGAAAGGCATTGTTTTAAACTTCAAAAGCAGACATTGCTCAAAAGACTATCACAGTATTGTCAATCCCAATGGAGGTCGTATTGGTCAAAATGTGCCTCACAGTGCTTTTAATATTTTGCACAAATAAGACGTTTTTCAGAAAAGTATTAAATTTTTTTTTTAATGGAAAAGCAAAAAAAAAGTATTGAACATACAGGAGTTTTAGGTTAATGACAGACTAATTTTAGCGCAAAGCACTGTGGGTCATACGTTCATGGGCATACTGCAGTGTTTTTTGTTTGCTTTCGAAATGAATACAAAAATATTGGTTATCTTTTCAGCGACGGTGTTTTTTTGCCAAATAATAGAACAACAAGTCATTGTTCATGGATGGAAAACCATAAAACAATGCCAATTAGAAATACGCCTAGTTATATACATTAGGGTGGGCCGTATTGTTAGGACAACAATTTGTCGATATTGAGCCAACGATTTTTCGATAGCCTTTGGCATGAGGAGAGAAAACTTAACGATTCTCTCAGTCGCATTTCTATTCTCACGCGCTCGAATGTATGTGGCAATGTATACTTGTATGTATTGTATGTCATCTTGGAATGGTAATATTTAAAAATAAATATTTTCTTAAAACGTAAAAATCCTTAAAAATAAAAGGGAAAAAGTAAAATAAATGAAATTTGGGCACTTTGAAAATATTTGTTTTAATATGTCGTAGTGGAACTTTTTTTTTCTGATGTCAAAAGCTATCGAAAAATCGATCGACGGCACAATATCGATTGCTAAATCTACCCATCCTAATATACATATAACATGTAAACATTTGTATTCGAAAATGTGTTCTATTATTAAACAACTTAGCAATGGTTTATGGTTCAAAGGTGCAGTCAAAGTCATAATTCACACAATAGCCTTGCATTGGTATACGGGTTTGTATGATAAGTACGGTTTTTTTGTTGCCAAAATCTGTTTCTGTATAGGCTGTATACTATATTTGCCATTCCGTTTGCTTATCGAAATATTAGTTGGAGACCCTATAGAGGATCTGCAGTGCTAGGCGATTGAAGTGTTACCAATTACACGTTAGCAGTACTAGCAAATCAATAAAGCCAGCTATGTCCAATTCCTACCAATGACAGCTGTTTATATTAGCTGTACTCTTGTAAGCAATAGTGTAAGTGTTAGTTTTATGCAAAAATATTAAGAATTCCCGTTTGGTAATTCCTTTTTAGGGGAAAATGTAGAAATATAGCTTAAGTATGTACTAAGGATAAGTTGCAACTGCCGCTGCAACTTCAAAATTTGTATTATTTTGGTAATTTTGGATAAGTATTTACATATACGCTAGAAATTAAGAATTAGTGTTAGTTAGTCAAAAGATTGTATAAGTTTAAGATTATGGAATTAATAAATTGAATTGAATTAGCTGTACTCTTTTCAGGTTACTTAACTAGCATTTGCATGGAAATTACTCGGTTAGCAAGAGATTTGCCCTCAACTCGCTAATGAAATGAGAAAGAGTGACCCCACTTATTTTTTCAACAAAAAATTTAATATGACACACCCTGCTTTATAAAAACATATTTGTTTTGTTATGTATACAAACAAATAATAAAACAAGAAGATGACTCATCGGCAAATTTGTATTGGCTTCTTCTGCACGAGATGATATAAGTGAAACTAAAAATGATAGTTTTCAAACATTTCTAATATTTTTACAAACAAATGTGTAGGAATTTATTGATTAATTATATATTATTATTGAATGCCTTTGACGAATTCGTCGATAAAGACTCTTTCTGTTTAATTCTCTTTGGTGTATACAAAAAGAAACAATGTTGCCATGTTAAAATCAATTTTGCTTAATGTTGCCAGACTACCATATTGCTTACTAACTAGGTAACTTATCAGTTACCTCAAAAGAACTAGGCTTTTGTTTACAAGCTACCTCAAGCATTTGTACCTTAGTTTTATAAAGGGTGGTTCAACCATAATACACGATTTTAATTGTGAGTCACACCATAACGTCAAGTTCTTTGCCCAACTAAATTTGACATTTTTTGTTTCAGAGTTTGACAAGTTTGAGGTACACAATTGAGCGTTAGCACTGTTTAAGCCTTTTACGGAAATAAGCCTTCAAATCAAAATGCATTTTGTGCACTTCGTGATTTTTTGGTACGAAATGTGTCCACAATCGAGAGAATTGTGCGCAAATTTCAGCAAACCGGGTCTGTAGGAAATGGGAAAACACCTATGTATGATGGCTCAGTTCGTTCTGCGAAAAACGTTGATGTTGCTCGCGATAGTGTGGCAGAAGAGCCGTCAACCTCGACTGGCGAATGGGGTCCGCTAACGCGAGATAATAACGAATTTATTGTGGCCAGAAATTGAGGATATAGACCGGGACGATATGTTGTTCCAAGAGGATGGTGCCACTTGCCACACAGCCAATGAAACAATGGCTCTTTTGCGCGACAAGTTCTTTAACCGTGTTATCTCACGTCGTGGCGATGGTAATTGGCCGCCACTATCATGTGATTTGACACCATTCTTTGGGAATATTTGGAAGAAAAAGTGTACATCAATAAAGCACGAGATAATTCGGCACATTAAAGACATTGAACCTCAATTATGTCTTATAGTCATTGAAACTATGGACCATCGGATAGAGCTATGCCACCGAAGACGTCACAAGTAAACAATATTTTGTTTCAAACATAATCGTCATGGATGCTTCTATTATAATAAAATAAATTTAAGAAAATTCTCTGAACTAGAAATGGTTCGGAAAGTGGCTCAACGAAATCATCAAAACAAGGATCGGAAAGTATCCCTGCGAAACATCCGACGAATATTCCAAAATGAGCTTAAGGTAAAGCCTTACAAGTTCCAAAAGGCACACGATCTTACAATAAAGCAAAGGGTTGTTACTCTTGCACGAACTAGGCAAATTTCCAAACATTTTCCAATTGAGCAGTTCAAAAATGCACTGACGAAAGTTTGAGCCTACTCACAGCTAGCCGTAGTAATTATTTATCTCAAGTAATGTTATATGCAGCTGTTACCATCGATGGACGCTGTCCAATCGTTTTTACAGAGCCTGGTGTCAAAGAAAATATGACTTTTATCGGGAAAATGTTTTGAAAGCTCCTTTAGAGCCGTGGGTACACAAATATTTCGGCCGAAAACCATAGATATTTCAACAAGACTTGACAACGCCCAATCGTTTTTACAAAACCTGGTGTCAAAGACAATACGACTTTTATCGGGAAAATGTTTTGAAAGCTCCTTTAGAGCCGTGGGTACGCAAACATTTCGGCCGTAGACCATGGACATTCCAACAAGACTTGGCACCGTCTCTAGCTAGTGTAAACCTAGAATGGTTAAAAATCCATTTTCAACAATTCATTTGTTTCACACAATAGCTTTCGAGTTATTCATATGCAAATCCAATGGACTATTCCATCTGGAGCAAATTAGAGAACAAGGTGAGCACTAAAAAATATGCCAGTATTACTGCCCTATAGAAATACACTGTACGAGAATGGACCAAGATCATATTCTTGCAATTCATTTTTTAACCGTTTGAAAGTCATAGTCAAAGCTAAAGGGGGACACGTTGAGCTTAGGTTAATGGATTCTAAAATTTGCTTGTTTCCACACATTTTGTAATTTGAATCAAAAAAAAATATTTTCACCCAAAAAGAAAATAGGCTTTAAATAGGTAACCTTTCAAACGCCTAGACCTGTATATACGAGGGCATATCAATAATTCCGTGACTTTTCCAACATCCCTCGTAGTTATATGAAATGCAACACTGCTTCCATCAAGTACCATCTCACAATAGATCACTGTCATATTTTGAGAGAGTTCCGTCATTTTTTTTCTGTTCTTCAAAAAATACAACATAGTGATTATGTTAAAAATGGAAAAAAGTGAATTTGGAGTGCTCATTAAATATTATTTTTTTCGAAAAAAAACCGTCAATCAAACCAAGGTAAAGCTTGATATATACTTTGAAGGCGTGAATTGAACTGGATGCGCTCAACGAGACCTGGGGGCAGCGAAATGGGCTTGGCCGGATAATTGAAGAGGTACTGCAAGTCATTTGGTCCTTGGTGGCAGGCGGGGCAAACGACCGGAACGTAGCATCAATTAGCGCCCAATACAAATTGAAGCGGCTGCGCCATCTAGATCTCATCTGAGCCAGAACAAGGCGCGTCTGCCAAGGTGAAGTCTTCTTCTATGGTAAAATGTCCGGGGGATGTTCCCCTAGCACTACATTCACGCAATAGCTGGATACTACTGCTGCGACTTCATCAAGGTAAAGTTCTTTTAAAAAATGCCTGATAGTTTTGATGATATTAGAGCTCTCCTTGTACCGTTGGACCTTCATGATCTCTCTCTAGATCATAAAGATCGTACTTGATCAGCCTGGGCGGGGGCATCCTCTCCATGAGATGGTGACAACAAGAAATTGTGTCGGCGCATGGTAAGGACCTTCGTCTCCTCGTGTAGATAATCCTCAGAAGACATAAGACGACACTCTTCTATCTCACGACTGTCGGTTCTATGTACCAGATTGACCTTAAACAAACACTCTTTGGACAGGGACAGTCACCGCAACAATATGTGTTTTTTTGTACACGTCTCCTGCTCTAACGATCAGGCAAGAATCTATCTAACTTTCATAGGGATCTAGCCTAACAGGTCAATGTCGGCATCGGCCAACTTAAAAGCATTTAATGCCACTCAAAATGGTTCACCGGAAGGGAATAGGAATAAAATCTCTTCGTAGTAGTGGGCATTAATTAATGTCTGCCACTTCTACCAACTAGCTATGTCAGTACTTCGTCAACACTAACAAGCCAACCACTTTACATGAGCTTGAGGCCACTATTCCAGATGTATTCAATTAAATATGTGTTACAAAAATGTTCATACGATCCTCGCTTCTAATAAGAGTTAATACAAGCTCGTACCAACAACTACATTAATGCAAATTCGAGTGTATTTCAGCTTTCCTAATGGCTAACAAAAAATTGCGATTTTAAATATTGTAATCCAAGCTGTTTAAGAAACACACAACCTCAAAAACACAAATGAGTCGACTTACCTGAAATGTCTCTTGGCATCCTGGCAAATTACTCGAATACTTAACGCAGCGTCCAATATTGATGGTATGGACATTGGTGATGCCATTGCGAACACACCAGTCGAGATTGTTGCGCATCTTGCGGATGACGCTGCTGCTCAACAGAATGCCGGCGTTTAAATCGCAATAGTTTCGATCGCTCAGCATGCGAAATTCATCATTATTAGCACCGGCCCCGGCGGTATCGGGCACAGCCCCACTATTATCACCAGCATTTATGCCATTGCGAGCCCCAATCAGTCCGTCCATCATTAGGGGCGGCGGATGATGGTCATTGTTGGCCCCATAGCTGCCGTAATTGCTGCTCTCCGTCTTTGCCCCCATGTACAAATCGAACGTTATGCTCATGTGATAGAGCATGGCTTTCAGTTTACGTGCATCCACGTACACACTGTCTTGTATAATTAGAAAATAGTCATAATCGTCGACGTAATTGTCGGCAATGTACTTGATGACATGGAATGGTCGCAGGTTCTCTCGGGTATCGGCGAAGCCCACAATGTTCTTCAGCTTGTAGTTGGTCTTCACATTGTCCGCACTGATGAAGAATTTGATTTTATTGACCAGATGGGCGGTGGTGCGATTTATGGCCGTGGCCAGACTGTTGATATTGTCTTGCGTTGTCATGACACCAATAAAGATTTTCTCACGTATGCCCAGTTCGGAGGAATAGTAACGCGGGCGTATGACATTTTTTACCTATAAAGAAAGCAACAAATACAGAAGGAAAATTATTTGGGGAAGAGTCAAAGGTTTAAAGGTCTGAATTTTAAATAAAAGGCATATGAATGTAAATGTTTACTTTCTCGTACACAACAAAATATTATTCCAAAAGACTGGGTTAAATTGAACAGCAGACAACAGGCACCTTTTTCACGTGTTTCTAGATTGTGCCCACAATACCGCCAGCCTAAAATCCACACCAAACAGTGACTCGTTGTGGATGCATTGGCTTCTCAATAGTCACGTGTGGGTTCTCTGAACACCTTATGCGGCAAAATTACTTATTGACATAGCAACCGAGATGAAAATGAGCTTCATCTGAAAACACGATTTATCGGTAAAATTCTTTATCTCCTGCCCCTTCGGCGAAGCGAAAACAAAATTCAACCTTTCCCAAAAACCCAGAAATTTGAAAAAAAAATTGTCAGTACTTTTTTTTGCAGCCGATTCAAATTTAAAACGGGCCACCCTTTATATCATTGCACAGAAGCATACGAATATTTGGGAACATTGCTACAAACATATTGATGTTTGTTGTGACCCAAAGTCTTTAAATGTCTTAGGGGTTAATAACCTTCTTGAAACGTCGACTGCCGAACAATGTGGGCTATTGCTGCTTACAACCTGGGTTACCACTACATACCAAACTATTTAAAAATATACTGCCTTACTCATCAAGTGCTTTGTAAGTTATAAAATATAATAGTAAGCATTTCAGTTCGCACACTTACTACTACTGCCTCCAAAGAAGGTGTATGCGTATTTCCTGACTATTCGTTTTTATCAAATCAATAAATCGTAATTCAGTACGAGCACCTATTCTTATTGGAATCCTATCATCACAACCTTTGCCCATTTTGGCGGTACGTCTATCATGCTGTCATTTAAGTGTCCGTTAATATGTCGCAGAAACAACTTTGCACTAACGGATTTTTATGCGACTCTCTTGCGGTAGATTAACCCAATAAGGCTTTGTTTCACTCACAAAAAATGACTGTCAAATATATGATCGCTGTATGAATTACTGCTACAATTACGAGTTAAAACTTACAGCAGGCTAAACGCCTGGTAAGACCATCTAGAACTAGAAAGCGTCTGCTTTTTCGCAGATTCGAAAACCTCTTTAAACGTCTAGTTTAGACGTACATACCAATATTTATGCAAATACAGTAAGACCCCGTTAATCCGAATAATTGATTGCAGACAATATTAGTATTAAAAATTCGAATTTTTGGATTCATTTACGTATTTTTTAAAAGAGTTCTCTATGCTTAGTTACTACAATTAATATTTATGTTACAAATGATTGATCACAGTAAAAATAATGTTTAAATAATATAAATTATGTATTTAAAAACGAACTATAACATCTACCACTTTTAAAAATCAAAAAATATTTATTTATTAAAGAAAAACACACAATTTTTATAAACAAAAAGTAACAAAAAAAAACAATAATAAACTGTACAAGTAGTTTGATTTATAAGAGATTTTTAAGAAAATATAAAAGTAACGATAAGTTGTCTTCTTTTTACTGAACGCGTTATGAAGAATGAATTCAGGAAAATAAAACTGCTCTCAAACTATGACACCCTTTAAAATAATGTCTACTAATAACATGACATATTTTGATGTCAATTCGGATTACAGAATACAATAAATTCGGGTAATAGAATATGTAGTATAGGGAAAACGCAGTTAGGATTACTTGATATTTCGGATTAGCGAAGGTCGGACTACCGAGGTCTTACTGTAGGATGCTGGTTGGTGTGGGTGACCAGTCCTATGTTGTATGGAACAGAAACTGGAAGTAGCCTTTTGGTTACGAGGTCTGACCGGAGACTTAAACCTGGACCACGGGTAATCTGGAGCCCCGGAACTTGTTCTGGCCTGACTATTTGGTGTGGCCCTTCGGGGAGTATCGTGGTGGCTGTGGTTTAGACCCAAATCGCGGGGAGAACTTTGGTTGGGTGTGGAGTTACATTGCGACCGGGTTCTGTAACCCACAGAACAGTAGAGGTTTAGATAGTCCTCGACCCCTAACCAAGAGGGAAGTTATGTCCCATAACTGTCATGCTTCGAATTGTACCGGCGGGATCAATCCAATGTGGCGTTGACCGTCGCATCGTGGCGATAATCATGTAAAACTCGGCGACTCTTTAGTTACAATTCAACTCGAAGTCCGGCTAGTGCATATTTCGCTTATTTCGCGTGGCCCATTTTACATTTGAAGCGGCTGCAAAAAAAAAGTAGTGATCGTTTTTCAAATTTCTTGGAAACTTTGTCATTTAATAATGGACCACATTAACAAGCTCGGCAGAACCTCATCCGATCAACCTAAGTTTTCAGTACATTTTCGATTGTTCGGGACGAATCTCTTCAATTGCAACTTCGCTTTCATGTTTCAACGCTTCAATTTTCTGTGGATGCTTTGTGTTAAATGTATTCTGAATGGCATATCGTAGAAAATAATCCAAAGATCTCAAATAACACCTCCGAGGCGGCAAATTGACATCACAATTTCGGCTGAACATTCTATTTTCAAAAACAGTGCGTAAAATATCGATGGTTGCGTTGGCTGTGTGACATGTGGCCTCGTGTTGATGAAACCAAATGTCTTCCATGTCATTATCTTGAATTTTTGGAAACAAAAATTCGTTGAGCTTGGCGCGGTACCGTTCACCGTTGTTGGTTACGGCGGCTCCTTGCTTATTTTCGAAGAAAAATGGCCCAGTAATGCCGCCAGACCAAAATCAAAACCAAACAGTGACTCGTTATGGATGCATTGGCTTCTCAATAGTCATGTGTCGGTTCTCTGAACCCAATATGCGGCAATAGGCGTGTTCTATTGGTACTCGCTTATTAAACTAGTAAGTAGTCGCTAAGGCGACACCTTCAAAACGTTACGAGAAATGTTTGAAAATGTATTTGTATACGAGAACTGATTGACTTTATGCATTATAAACCGTTTGATTTAAAAATTTGTAATTCGTTGAAAAAATGTTATTCAGGAAATACTATAATCGAGTAATAACCGAACTCGCTTAAACTTGCTAAAGGTTATTTTTGAATAACTTTCTTCCCAAACACTTTATTTATTTAAAACAAACAGGTTTTAAGGTAAATTATTTATAGTTTTCTGGTAATAAAATCGTAGAATATAGTTCTTTTACAACGGTGTGAAGTTATTGCGTTAGCGACCTCCTAAGCGAGTTGCTAATAGAACACGGCAGATTTAAATTTAAAATTTTAAATGACACACCCTTTATATGCAAACAAGGGATTAAGTATTTTAAAATGTCTTTTAAAGGGTGGTTGAATGCGAACCACACCTAAACGTCAAGTTTTTTTCTGCATTTCATTTGATATTTCTCAATTTCAGACTAACTCAATTTAAACTATGGAAAGATACACAAGCGAGCAACGCGTTAAAGTTATTCAGGCTTAGTATGAAAATGAAAATCAATTTTAGAAGAATCCACGTCAGTGGATTGGATAATCCAAGAGTGATTGTCGAAAAAACAATGCATCTACAAAGAGTGACTGTTTGGTGCGGTTTATGGGCTGGCGGCATCATCGGGTCGTATTTTTTCCAAAATGAGGACGGTGTCACTTGCCAGGACGGTGCCACTTGCCACACAGCTAACGAAACAATGGCTCTTCTGCACGACAAATTCCATGGCGATGCTAATTGGCCGCCTAGACCATGTGATTTGACACCGTTGGACTTCTTTCTTTGGGGGTTTTTGACAGAAAAGGTGTACGTCGTTAACCAGCAACAATTCAAGAGCTCAAGGATGAGACAATTCGGCACATTAACGGCATAGAACCTCAATTATGCCTCAGCGTTATCGAAAATTTGGACCATCGGATGGAGGTGTGCCGCCGAGGTCGCGGCGCCCATTTGGCCCATATTTTGTACCATACATAATTGAACCATATCAATATTATCATTATAAAAAGAAATGACAATAATTTCCTAAATCAGTTATGTTTTATTCAAAATCAACATCGGCCCTTAAAATTTAACCATCCTTTAGAACACGGCCAATATTGCTTGTTGACGACATAGCCACCGAGATAAAAATGAGCTTCATCTGAAAACAGGACTTTTTGGTAAAATTCTTCAGCCCATTATATGAGTCGAAAACGCATCGGCTGGTGTTCCATTAGTAAATGACAAAGTTCAACCTTTCCAATACAACCAGAAATTTGAAAAAATTATCAGCACTTTCTTACAGCCTATTCAAATTTTATATGCGAACAAGGGCTAAAGTATTTTAAAATGCACAGCATTTCAAATCAGCCAATATCCGCCAATTATGCTTGGCAATGTCTACACTCAATCATTAAGTGCTCATTTAGCAATTAGGGGCTTTACTGCTCCTCGATATCGCCGATATTTTAACAGACCATTTTCTTTGAGTGCGGCCAAACGTCTATGGAATTCCCAAACGACCTTGTACGTAGCGTCTGGTGTTTCCACTCACACTTCAACTAAATGCACTTCTTCGGTAAAGAAAAAGAGGTTGTTATCGACAGGTGACCACCAGGCACCACTTGACGGAGCACCACTTTTCCCCAACGATCAACACTTACAATGTGCATACACTCTTATGGGGACGCACATTGTGTCGGAACGTTGCTGGGAATGAATGAGTGTGAATGGCCCGAATGGCCTATAAAAATATATTTTTTACAGAACACTCATTCCCTCCAAAGATAAGCGCTTAGGTAAGCATGTGGCATGTAGACATAGGGGAACTTCTTACATTTTAGTTATTTCCGCCTACAAAAGAACAGCGAGCGTTCGTGGAAGAGATAAGAGATTCAAACAAATATGGCTGTGGCTTTTAACCACTTCAATTGAATTTCAACTTAAATTCAATACTAAGTGTATTTACTTTCCAGTACGTAATGGCTTCGTTTAGGCAGACAGACGGGCGGACAGACAGAAAGTTTGTAGCGTACATTGTACTTGTAGGCCAAACAGTTTGTGTTGTTCTTGTCTTGAAGATAAAAACAGATCCAAAAGGAAAATATACAATTCACCTATTTCTGTTCTTAATTTATTTGTGTAAATATTTACATTTCCAATAGGTAATGTTCATTTAACGCTTTTGCATGTTCTCTCGATCGTTCGTTCCGACCTTGGCGTCCTACTGTGTCTCGGGACTGCGAATTTTTAATTTTGCTTCAACATAGAATTGCAATTAACTTTAAAGTGAAATAACAAGTAAAGTACTTACAAAAGTGGTGTGCAAGCCAAAGTAAAGGGTGTTTTTTAATGCGTGGTTTTCAAGAAGCAATTAAACGCTTATGATTTAATGTTATGGCCAACAATTTAGCTTTTTTTATAAAGATAAGAATTTGCCATTATGTTTTAAAAATGATTTCAGGCAAGTATCCGCCGCGGCTGGCTCGAATAAATTCCAGCCGAAAGGAACAATTTTCGACCACTTTTTGCCGTATGTGAGCAACAACTTGCCAAATGTTCTTTTCGCATGTCGGACTTTTCTGCGTAGACAAGCGACTTTACATAACCCCACAAAAAATAGTCCAGCGTTGTTAAATCGCACGATGAAGGCCACGCCACAGTCCCACGACGCGAGATATTGGGCTCTGCAAAGGTTCCTTCAATAAATTGATTGTAGAGGGCTACTATACTTATATATATATTTCTGGCCTAATAATGAAAGTGCGAATATTTATCATCAAAAATGGTTTTTACTGTTTTTTAAAGTATTCTCCAGCATTACTTATACACTTTTGCATGCTCTCAAACCAATTGTAGAAGCACTTTTTCCACTCCGATTGAGACACCTCCAAAACATGGTTTTTGAACACTTTAACAGCATCTTCTGGCGACGAAAATCGTCGACCACGCATTTTTTTCTTTATGTGTGGGAATAAAAAGAAGTCATTGGGTGTTAAGTCAGGGCTGTACGGCATATGACCCATCAATTCGACGTTTTGGCTGGTTAGAGCCGATGTGTCAGAGCTCGCATATTCATGGTGCACAATGATTCGCCTTCTCTTGTTCGTTTTTCGCATTTCTCCGAAGACTTCAGGTCAACAAATTGTGGCGTACCACTCAGAATTGACCGTCATACGTTGCTCATGCCGAACAGTCGCCACATGACCAGTTTTGCCGAGGAAACAGGAGACCATTTGCTTCGAAGTGCTTCTTCCACGAACAACTTTCGTTGGATTTGGCTCGCCTTCGACCCACACGGTCGATTGCTGTTTTGTTTCGGGCTCATACGCATAGATCCATGATTCGTCACCTGTGACGATCCTTTAAACGTCTTTTTAAGCACCACGATGGTATTTTTCAAATTACTTTGCACCAATCGACACGAATCTTTTTTTTGAGCGATTGTCAAATTGTGCGGGATCTAACGAGAACAAACCTTTTTACGGCCAGGTGTTCATGCAATATCGAATATATGCTGGTGGAAGAAATACCCAAGGATGCCTCTATCTCACGGTTGTCACAAGACGATCTTGCATTATCAGTTCACGCACGGCATCAATGTTCTCTGGCACAACGGCCGTTTTTGGACGACCTTCGTCTTTGAGCAAGCGTCGGCCACGATTGAATTCATTAAACCAGTTTTTCACAGTGCTATAGGATGGTGCTTTATCGCCATACAATGCTATAAGTTCAGCGATGCACTCTTGTCGTGATAATCCACGTCGAAAGTGGTGAAAAATGGACGCACGGAAATGTCACGAGTTAATTCCATTTTTTTGCCAAATTGATTTTTTAAGTCACTGTAAACAACACAAATGATGCTCGTACGTCAACACGTTCTGAGTACGTTTAAGCTAAAAAATGTAAAACTTTCCAATGGAAATGTCAAATTTCTATTAACGTACCCATTCAACCAAAAGTAAGCTTCATCGCTGAACAATATTTTCTTGTAAAAATCAGTATCGGCCATCTCGTTTTGGGCCCATTCACTGATGGTGCGACGCGCTGTCAGGTCGTTCGGCTTCAATTCTTGCACGAGTTGGATTTTGTTAGCCTGCAAACCAAGATCCGCAAAATCTTCCATAAAGTGGATGGGTACAGCTCCAATTGTTGAGCGCGATGGCGGATGGACTCCACAGCAGCAATAGCGCCTTCGGTGCGCACTGTACGGCGTCTCTGAGGATGCGCATTATCCACTCGAGTTAACGTGGTGCATAACCGATCCATGGTTGCTCGAGTTACCGACTCTACTGGGCGATAATGCCGACCGAATATTTAACGCAGTGCGCGATGCGTCGCTCGATCAAACTATTATTTTGGTATTAAAAGTAGTGGGGCTATCTATTGAAAGCGATATGTTTTGTCAACTCTGCCACATCGTAAGGTATCCTATAAAAGCTACACACAGAGAAAAAAATCAATTGGAAATCGGTCCGAACTACAAATACTACCGAATTTTTGCTGCTATAACCAACATTCTAAAGGTTTGATGGTAACATGGTTTGAGTTATCATATGATGGTTGCTACAACCATTTTACGATATTTACAGCCAATTACATAGTTATACAAACCGAATTCAGTTTAACTATTGGCAGAAACAGGCTTAACTGTAATTTAGCGACATTGCTCAGGCTTGTTCAGAGTTTTCGCCATATTAGACCACATTATTAATAAAAACAACAACCAATTTTTTGACAATAAATATTGTAACGAGTATACTTATATATCTTTATTAATTCTTTTCCGGTTGGGGCATCACTGCAATTCTTACAAAACATCTATCCAAAGAGTTTTTTTTCTGATCAGGTGACCCATTGCAAGGCAGTAAAATATTACATTTTTTCAAAAAGTTCTTATAACCAATAGCAACAACCTATACATGTAAAAATTTGGTTGAAATATTCATCTTAGTCTGTTAGGATTACCGAAAATTGTTTTCTTCAACCGAAAGTGTCCATTTTCTCTACTGAAAATTGCTGTCTTTACAATTTCTAATCAACATTCGGTTGTAACGATGAAATACTTGGATAGTGCTTGCAACCATCAACATTCGGTTGGCAAAAAATTCTGTTATGCCAACAAATCTGTAGGTAAGCTTTGTAATGATGGTTATACTGTAACTCTATAAGGCCGCAGGGGACGAATGGGTCACCTGATTTCTTTTAGGTGATTCCAAGAGCTCGCCTGCTAGATTTAAATATATCTCGAATAATTCATCCTCTATTTTTGATGGTTGACATGGAGCGAATTCTTGGTGTAGACATTGATGCTACCTATCAGAGCGTGCCGGGCTCAAACTGGAAGAAGTCGTGCTACGATTTCGGACCAGAGACTCAAATCTGGTGCCGCGGGAAGTCAGGAGACCCTAGAACTGTTGTTCTAGCCTGAACTGTTTTGAAACGGCCCTTTGGGAAGTTTCGTGGTGGCCGTGGTTTAAGCCTAAATCGCACACACAGAAAAAAATTAATTAAAAATCGGTTGTATCTTCAATGATTCGGTTGCAAAAGAGGAATTTCGGTTGAAATCGCCAAAAGTTTATAATCGTAATGGATATTCGGTTCGAAATACCACAAGATGATAAAAATGATCATCGTACTGTACTCACAACTAATTGATCGGTCATACCAATTAAATGCGAAAAAGGTAGATGGTTGCAACAACTAGTGCTTGTGGCAAGCGATAGTTTTGCAAACATTTTGATGTTGTAATTAATTACGTATTAGTGATACTAACTAAAATTTCATCATAGCCAAAAACTGGTTGTTTAATGGTTCTTTTTAAAAATAAAATAATACGGCAATAACTGACTTGAAGCTAATCAATTAACCTCTTTTATTTCTTGTAAACATCATCCATCATCTTTTTCACATTTTCCTCGTCATGACCCACCCTATGAGTACTTCAATTGTGTAAGCAAACAGTTTTTTGACTCTGACTATCATTTTCATTTTTTTCGTTGAAGATGTGTGGATTTTTAGTTTTAAAAATGATCTTCTAAAGGTTCGGATACTAGGTATGATGAATCGATACTACAGTTTCCATAACTACTTATAAAAAAGAGCAACATCTTACATTCGGCTGTACTTATAGAGTTCTCGAGGTGCGTGTAACCCCAATCATTCAGTTGGCAGAAAATTCGGTTCTAGCAACGAATCGGTTCTCTGTGTGCAGGTTAATTAAAGTTGATACGCAACTTCACTCCATTTTAGACAGACCTCAACCCCTCGCCAAGAGGTATGTGAAGCCCGCACAACGGATCCTTTTCTAGTTTTTCTGGAGGCATGTTGGTAGTCGCATTATAGCTTACCCCTCTGCTATGGATAAGCGTGGTTCAGGCCATAATATTGATAATCGCGTAAAAATGACATGTATCTGCAATAGATGGGTAAGGGGCAAACTGACGGAAAATTCGAGATGATCCTACTCGGTTCTTTGTCTGAGAATGTTCATATTTTTAGGATCATACTTCTTCTTTTAGGATCATACTTCTTCTTCTTCTAAAGGGTCTAACCCCTCAGATAGTCAGGGGATAAAAATAATGCCGGTGGATTGTGATTGGTTTCTAAATTATAGCAAACAATCTAGAGCATATTATTCAGCTTGACAAGGTAATCTAATAAAAGGTGCGGAAAAAGTCATTACCCTATGAGAAGGTCTTATAATTTTTACAAATGTCATTTGTAAAGTAAGCAGAAACAAAATATACTTTAACGAGACCGCAAGAGCAAGGGATAATAATGTTTTGTATAGGTCTTTATCTTTAATAGACCTTGTCGGCAGCACACGTATTGGTATTGAGAAGCCGTCCCACACCAATGGCGAAACGTGCGTCTTCCCGACGGCGATGCGTTTGCTTTAACTTCGCTGACTTACTAACCTGATATTAATAGCTTGTAGAGTAATTGACTCTTTTTTAAAATTAATTGTTTAAGTTTAATCAAAAATCATGTATGTACATCTCATCGGATTTGTAAATAAACAAAGTTATAGTTTCTGGGATACCGAAACTCCCACGCACCCCTTAAAGCTACTACAAGGTGCGCTGTTTACCCTGGAAGCCTTATCGAGTCCCGGTCCGAACGACTTCTCTGGATAGCGGTAAATACAGAGCCATTCTCAACGACTTAAGCCTTTCACAACTGTAGAGTAGGGACTTAAGAATATGTTGTTCCAATCGTGTAGAGCTTAACAAGCCACAACCGATTTTTTTTTTTGATTCCCATATGTCCCATATGTCACAAATTTTCTTGATTCCCATATGTCACCGAACATTACGGAATGGTTTCTCGGTCCATTCTCTAAATAGGTGCTTAGTTGTCTATGCGTACGACATCAAACCAATGCAAAATTAAAAGTTATTTACAGCAAATTTCAATAAAAAAAACTTGACCATGCGCTTTTAGTCCTTTAAGGGAAACTTTTTTATCATTTGGCTCCATTTGCTCCGTTTTTAATACAAACCGATCTTCAACTATAAGAGACAGACATATTTGCAAGCTACAAGTCTCTGCAAGCTCTTTTCGCTTGGACTGAATCGAGCATTGAATAGACAGACGGGCGGATATGGCTAACAAGTCTGACAAACTTGAATATACGAGTATACACTCCATCCTATAGTTAGAGTGTCCAATTATGATCGAAATTTAAGGTTTGAAAAGGGCCAAAACTGGCGAAACAGCGGGAAATGAAAAAACAGTATTAAATCAACAGGAAGACAGAAAATATAAATAATTATAAAAAGGCATAAGTAAATGTCCAAAAGCAGCGAAAATAATAATAAAGAAACCAGTATTTAATCGACAGGATGCCATGGAATGGGAATAAACGAGTTGCCAAAAAGGACGCAGCAGCAGAAAGCGAGAAAAACAAAAAACAAAAAACTGGTTTAATGAATTCAATCGTGGCCGACGCTCGCTCAAGGTCATCGAAAAACGGCCGTTGTGCCAGAGAACATTGATGCCGTGCGTGAACTGATAATACAAGATCGTCATGTGACATGCCGTGAGATAGAGGCATCCTTGGGCATTTCTATCACCAGCATACATTCGATATTGCATGAACACCTGGCCGTAAAAAAGGTTTGTTCTCGTTGGATCCCGCACAATTTGACAATCGTTAAAAAAAGGATCGTGTCGATTGGTGCAAAGAAATTTTGAAAAAATACGATCGTGGTGCTTCAAATGTTGTTTTAAAGATCATCACAGGTGACGAATCATGGATCTATGAGCACGAAACAAAACAGCAATCAACCGTGAGGGTCTTCGAAGACGAGCCAAATCCATCGAAAGTTGTTCGTTAAAAAAGCACTTCGAAGCAAATGGTCGCCTATTTCTTCGGCAAAACTGGTCATGTGGCGACTGTTCCGCTTGAGCAACATAGGACGGTCAATTCTGAGTGGTAAAACACAATTTGTTTGCCTGAAGTCTTCGTAGAAATTCCAAAAACGAACAAGAGAAGACGAACCATTGTGCACCATGACAATGCGATCTCATACACATCGGCTCAAAATAGCCATGTTTTGGATATGTCTCAACCGGAGTGGAAAAAGTGCTTCGACAATTGGTTTCAGCGCATGCAAAAGTGTATAAATCATGCTGAAGAATACTTTGAAAAACAATACAACCATTTTTGATGATAAATATTCGCATTTTCATTATTAGGCCAGAAATATATACAGCAGCCCTCGTATAAACAAATTGAAATAAATAAAATTAAAAAATATCAAACACTGAGGACAAAATTAGATAATAAGGGCTTACAAGAGATTAGTGTCCTAATTAGACGCTTAAAAGACGAGTGGAGAATTTGAAGAAAATGGGTAAAACACAAAATTTGAAACCACAGAAGGGGGAAGGTAAAATTGTGAAAAGCCAACCGTTACAAACATTTGTCGGTACTGATTAGAGTTTTAAAAAAGGTATAAGCCTAGTAATAAAAAAAATGTATGCGTAGCAATAAAAAACTTTTTTTATTACTTTGCTAAAGAGATTAAAATGCACTAAAACTAATGGAACGCGGTTGTTGAGATACATTCATTGAAAACAAACCATAGGAATATTTTCCTCTGGATTGACCTTTGGCGATTAAAGAAATTATTACATGACCTCAGCTGAGATTTATAATTGCATATTGAAAGCCACAAAATACAGCGCAATACCAAACATGCAGATAGTAATCGCTGGTAATTGAAAGTGTTTTTTTTTTTGATCGAGACTCGTACGTATGTACGAGTCTGCCTGTCTATCATGCCGGTCCGTCTGTCTGTCTGTTTGTACTATAAGCTATTGCAAGGTGTTATTAATTTAAAAGCACGAGCTATGAATTCGCTGCTGCTACTGCAAACAGTACGAGTACAAAAAGTGCATGCAACAAATCTGAAAAAAAAAGTCCAAGCGACCGGAGCACAGCAACATTACCAGCACCAGTACAAGCATCTACGAGTATAACTACTTGGACAGCGATAGTACAAATTTCAAATATCAATGTATTATCACCGCCTTTTCTAATAAAGCGTGTACAATTGAACAGAAATCACAATAGTCAACATAAGAATGCCTATGCATATGAGGCGTATGATCGCCATCGGTCGGTCGGTACGGATCATCTGCTTTTGGAGCTGAAAGTAAAACTTTGATACGTCCACACACGTAATGCGAGGAAAGGAAATCTCTCCCCTATAAATCAGAACAATTGACGTTTGTTCGAATTAAATGATGCCAAATTTTCGTTGGGTTTACTTCTTTTGTTGTAGTTGTTTTCTTTTTTTGTAGTTCAAGAAGATTTAAAAAGATTGACGCTCAGACATACATACAGGGTGATTCATTCACGACTGGACAAATTCCACAAGCGTATTTTTTGGTCCATCCATCTACGACCATGCCCGAAAATGCAAGGGGGCGAAATGGCAGCGGTTTGAAAATTTTCGGTTTGGTAGTCGGAGGGCACAAGAGTTAAATGGCTAAGTTCTGAACCAGTGGTCGGATTTTTTTTTGTCTAGTACTACCTCTTACCAAATACCCTAAACGAAGCACAGAGGTCCTACCGTTCCAAAGTTGTGACATTTGACTGAAATTTTGTTTTGAAGTGAAATAACAACATAATTTTATTTGTTTTTGTAAATTAACACAAAAAAATGTTTGCTTTTCAGTCAAATGGTCATAACTTTGGAACTGTAGGACCTCTGGGCTACTGGTTCAAAACTTAGCAATTTTACCCTAGTATCTTCCGACCAACAATACGAAAATTTTCAAACCGCTGCCATTTCGCGGCTAGCATTTTCGGGCATGAGCCAAGGAATATGATGGAGAAATTTGTCCAGTCGTGAATGAATCACCCTGTACAGTTACGTACAATAACCACTCGATGCACATTTGCTTGGATTCTGTACACGTCCATTATACGGCAACTACTTATACAAAATACGTGTGTACGTTCGAGACAATTGATTCGTTATCAAGAAGCTTTGAGGCGTCAAGTCTTGACGACCTCTTGATAACCTACCGCCGTCCAACTGTTGTCTCTCCACAGAAGTGTTGGAAGCGACCATAAAGGATGACCTTTAACAAGGCCCTGAATTTAGTAGTGCAACAAATTCTGCAATGGCAACAGTATAAACGAGAACTCATTTTAATATTTTAAAACAACAAGGTAGGAAACCTTACTTTTCTATACAAAAACCTTAATAAAGGGTGGTCCAATCATAATGCACGATTTTAATTGTGAGCCACACCTTAGCGTCAAGTCTTTTGCCCAACTTAGTTTTACAATTCTTTGTTTTTGTGTTTGACCAATGCGAGGTACACAATGGAGAGGTACACAATTGAACCTCCATTATGTCTCAGAGTCATTGAAAATATGGACCATTGGATAGAGTTATGCCGCAGTGGCGAGCATTTGGCCGATATTTTGTTGCACACGTAATTGTCATAGACCCTATTATAATAAAAATATTTTGTTTTTTTTACAATCAACATCATTCAGTTGGACCACCCTTTACAAGCCCAACAAATGTTAATGGGCTAAGAAATCTGAAAAATATACTTCAGGCAAACAAATTGTGGTGTACCACTCAGAATTGAACGTCCTAGGTTGCTCAAGCGGAACAGTCGCCACATGACTAGTTTTGCCGAAGAAACAGGCGATCACTTTTGCTTCGAAGTGTTTCTTCCACGAACAACTTTCGTTGGATTTGGCTCGTCTTTAAGGACCCACACGGTCGATTGATGTTTTGTTTCGGGCTCATACGCATACATCCATGATTCGTCACCTGTGACGATCTTATAAACGAAGCACCGTGATCGTTTTTTTAAAATTTCTTTCCACTAATATTTTGTTGCACACGTAATTGTCCTAGATCATTATATGTGACGCGCAAAATAGAAAGGGACCTAAGGTTAAAAAACAGTTTTGTTCAGGAGAGCCATTTTAAAGATAAGGTCCCTTTCAATTTGCGCTTAGAATCGTCGACTTCACTTTCATAAAACGCGCATATCTCTGGGAGGGAACACTTTTGGGGCATGGGATCGGTCTTATTCGATGCTCAGATGTTGTCCACATCAAAAAAAGAAAAAATATTAAAATTGATTTTGTTTACCCTTAGGTCCCTTTCTCTATGAGCTGTCACATATGATAATAAAAAATAATAACATAATTCGTTAAAAACCTTTTGTTTCATTTACAATCAACATCGTGCGTTTCAGTTGGACCACCCTTTACAAGCCCAACAAATGTTAATGGGCAAATAAATCTGAAAAATATATTTTCTCCGAGGCAACAAAATTCCACTGTAGGGTGTCAAGTAGAATGTTTATTTTCACCCCACTGTCACCAATAAAAAATATTTACTCTTGTTGTTTTTCCAGTATTGTCATTTTGTGAATGAATACGCGAATGTAAATGTTTGCGGAGAGTGAGTCGACGACGCTTCGCTTCCTCGAGCACTTCTGCTTTGATGCCGTCTCCGTCTGGCTTTTTCTTGGTTGTTTCTTTAGGCGGATGTATTTTGGATTTTCAATTTAAAAGTGTTTATTTTAATTGTTTTGTTGGTTTGCGGTGGGCTTCGGTCGGTCTTACGTACGTATTTATGTACTTTTATTAAAATGTTCGTGTATTCAGATATTCCATGTGTCCATCGACTCAAATGTGAAAAGTAAAGAGAAGACCTAACACTGTAGGACACAGTTTTTCGGGGAAAGCATGACGCAAACAAGCCACTACAAGCAGTACCAACGACCATCAGCATGTTTGTCTCTTGACCACACATTTGGATGGATTTTAATCAAAAAAATTCAAATTTTCCTTAGTCAACCGTAATGTTTTTTTTTTTGATAAAATATGACTTTGCCACTACTTGGGGGGGGGGGCTTATCTACAATCGCCGATACCAAAATATACATACATATTTATTTTTCTCTGTTCTTACTTAACTTAATTCCTTAACCCGTAGCATATCTCAATAATAGTACTTATGGTGTTCAGGTATCCACTGCACGGTGGTTCAAATTAAATCTTACTGCTCAAAAGTCCAATATTTTGTCATCTGCAATTTCTAAAATTGTAAGAAAAAAACACAAAAAAATTCAAATTGAATAGGGATTGTTTATTATCATTTGAAAGAACATTCTTTGGCATTTATTTTTTGAAGATTATGTCTATCGAATGTTGGCCGCGGCTACGTCTCAGGTGGTCCGTCCGTTGAGTCCAATTTTCGATGACTCGTTCGAGCATTTCAACTAGTAACTGGCAAATGACACGCGTGATGTTTTGCTCCAAGGCCTGAATCGAAGCGGGTTTGCCCGCTGACTTTTCATATCACCACGGGAAAAAGTCAAAAGGTGTGATATCACACGATCTTGGTGACCAATCGGCCGGTCCAAAACGTGAAATTATCTACTCACCGAAGTGTTCTCTTAATAAATCCATTGATCGATGCGATGTGTGGGAAGTGGCGACGTCTTCTTGAAACCAAATGTTGCCGAGATCACGAGCATCAATTTCAGGCATCAAAAAGTCGGTTATCATGGCACGATAACGGTTGCCATTGACGGTTACGTTCTCATCGGCATTATTTTTGATGAAATATGGACCAATGATTCCACCGACCCACAAACCGTTGTTTTTTCTGGATGAAGTGGCAGCTCTTGAACTTCTTCTGGTTGCTCTTCGTCCCAAATGCGGCAATTTTGCTTGTTTACATACCCATTGAGCCAGAAATGCTCTTCGTCCCAAATGCGGAAATTTTGCTTGTTTACATACCCATTGAGCCAGAAATGGGCCTCATCGCGGAACAAAATTTGGCTCGAAAACGTCGGATCTTCTTGGAACTTTTCTACAGCCCATAGAGCGAAGCGATGTCGCTTGGGAACGTCGGGCGGCTTCAGTTCTTGCACAAGCTGTATTTTGTACGCTTTCAATTTAAGAATAAGACGTAAAATACCCCAAATCGTTCCATACGTCATGCTGCGAACGGCGCCGAATCAGCTCTCCGCAGTCTTGGTGTACACTCTCAGCTATGGCCGCTGCATTTTCTTCACTGCGTGCTGGACGTGGTCTATTCGGTCGAATATTATTGAATACTGGGTCTCAAGAAGGGTGATGGTGTTGCGAATAGTACGCTTAGTAGGCCGATTATGTTAACCATAAGTTGAACGATGTGCACGAAAAACATCCTTACAGAACGTGAATTTTCGTAATAAAGTTGAACGATTTATAAACGTTGTTCTGGCGTAAGTCTTTCCATGATGAAAGGCCAAACAATACTAAACAAAAATAACATGACAGCATGACACGACTTACACGAGATCCTTCAAAAAAAGGCTATTGAAAAAAGTATCTCTACATGGATCACCCATTATTAAAAAATAAAGAATTTCAGCTATAAAGAATTTTCCGAAGAGTATTATTTAAGAAACAAAAAGAAGGAAGATGTTTTAACTAACGTTCAAAGAAAAGTTAATTCCTAAGGCACCAAAATATAATTGGAACTGCCAAATAAAATAAATGATTTAGTCAAAAACGTAACTTAGCGCACGTTTTCAAAGTGATTAGGAGATCTATCAGAGGAAGCCCAGAAAAAAAGAAATAACAGATTTTATAAGAGCACAAAACCAGAAATATCACGAAATTGTACAAACGAAGATCTATTTCATATTTTGTTGGCAAGGTCAAATCCGCTCTTCTCTAGCATTCCAAATCAATGGAAAGTAGAACATAGGGAGTAAGATGGAGAAGCAAAAGCGCTGCAACAGGACTGAAATTATACGGAACTAAATATATAATATTTGCAGGAAATTTTGCAACTGAATTAATAAAAAGCAGCCAAACGAAATAAAAGTATATAAGTAAAAAATAAATGTTTTCCCTTAAGTTTTTTTTTAAATAAAAAACAATGAATATTACAAAAGTTCGCTATTAATTAAAAAAAAAATATATCGACAGAATGTTTTTTCCCTGTTCTGAAATACTCTGTATATGGGCTTCAAAACTAGGGGGTGAATCGTACATTTTTTTGTTTATCCTGACATCGACCCGCCCTAATGTACACCATGCTAAGTTGTATACGTGTTATATTATATAGTTATTCATATTTATAAGATTTTGAACGTATTTTACCTAATTTTAACCCTTTTTTAGTTGTTTTTTGACATTTTTTTTTATTTTTTCAAACTTTATTTTTAGATTATATTATATTTATCAAAATATGTCTTTATTTTAATAAATTAAAAGGATGAAAAAAACAAAAAACCCAACATTTTCATGATAAACATAAAAAAAATTCTAGAGTTTTACATTGACACTCAATAACTACTGAATGGATTTGATATAAATTAAAATTGAGCTCTCTGTCTTATAAAAAATATACTAAAATATTTCTGTTGGTTCAAAAATTATAGAGATTTGGCCAGTTTAAAACGATTCTGAACCACTGTGTCTCATGTTCGTTTCCAGCGTTATCAATGTTACGTCAGATTAAATATTCGCCACTTTTTCACCGCGGACTCTGATAACATATTGTATAATTTACAAACAGTTTATTGAAGTGGGATATGAAGTGATCGGAATAGCCTACAGTAGAATGGAAAGCGTTTCTGGCTGCCGATTAATTTGTTATATTTGTGGCGTTTTTGGTTAAGTATTGATAAATAAGACTGGATAGCAAACCCGTTAAGAATATTTGTTATTTCTTAACAAACAAAACACCCCAGGCCGACTTTAAACTGTAGGTCCCGATCAGTGAACATACAAGAAGATCGTGGGAACGGTTAGTAGGGAAGCATTAATACAAATAAGAGCCTAGTTGTGGTATGTTTCAGCTCATTAGGCCCATAAAACGGTTTGTATGACCAAGACGGGCGCTCAATAGTCAATATAAAAACATTTTTTACTACGAATTTAAATATAGATTTATTTTTAAGATTTAACTGAGAATTGAGGTCGGACTCATTGACCCAAGGCATCCAAAAACGAACAACTTTGATTTACGGTCGAGGACAGCGCTCCCAAAATGATCTGCTCATCGTTTATTTTACGACTTTATAAATAAAATTTGACCCAATGACCATTGACAACATTTTTGAGTAAAACGCCAAAATTGACTATTAATCAAAATTCTAAGAATTTGAGGAAGAATTCGTGTTACTTTAAGGAATTTGTTCAAAAAAAGGAAATATTTGCATTCGTTTGGCTTAGAATTACAAATGCCTTTAAATTTTCTTTTTATATACGAGTTAACTTTTACTTGGAAATGTATAAACTCGAAGTGAGAAATGGTAAGTTGTTTAAGTGTTTTGTATGAATTTATTGAATTAAAGCAAAAGTAAAGTAAAGTTATGAGTTAAATACAAAAATCAATTAAAAGAAATGAGAATTAAAAAAAAACAATAGCCTTTCACTTATTCCGGTTTACAGAAGTCTCAATTGAAAAAAACGCGTAATTGTTTAGCTCGTTTGTTTTATTTCGGTCTGTTGCTTTTACACATTGAACAGGGATTTAACCGGCTCAAGACCTCTTGCTTCTATATTTAAATAGAAGACAAGTTTTTAACAAAATGGCAAAGTGACATTGATTTTCGTGGCTGCACACTACTTTTATCATGATTTCGGGTCCGTGACAACCCTCTTCAGAAAGCCTTGCTGCAATTGTTGAAAGTAAAACCGAACTCTATAAGGCCAGGCTCTCCACAAACGAATGAGAACTACTGTTGTAAACCTTACTTTTCAAGTTTTCTTCACACAATTGCCCACGAAAATACAACTCACTCTTGCCAGCTCTAAAGAGACTCCACATCGAGAGCCATCAATAGATTTCTTTCTAATTTAAGCAGCTCACAAATCAAAGCGATATTCTTGTCATATACTCGTACATTGTCTCGCACGATAGTCGCGCGACGAAATCACGTTGGTCTGAGAGAAGCAAACTTTAAAAAAATTAAGTAAATTTTTTAAACGTAGTTTAAGTAAATTTCTTTTATTTAGCACGAATTTGTTTTTAATACAAAATGACGAATGCTTAAGCTCTTTTACTATATATGTAAGTAGCTTACGAGTATATGTATTCAAACTTTTTGCGACTACGACTTATTGCTGTTTCCGTTTTGTGACCAGCCGTTCAGAAAATATTAATTAATTAATTATGCACTCTTTTTTGCAAATTCGTTTAATTTAGTTGACGTTAAGCGATAAATTTCAATATTTCTGAGATAAATATGTCTTAATGCGAGAACGGGACTTATAGAATTTTGTCCAGTCTTGACGATCAATAAAAATGTCACCAGAACAATTATGTCTGGTATTAAGCAAACTGATTCTAATTTTTAATAAGACAAATGAATCATAAGCTTTGAATATTTTTCAAGTTTTGCGACTACAATTATGTACGAGGTCTGCTTTATATTCTGGCCTTATAATGCAAATGCGAATATTTATCATCAAAAGTGGTTTTATTGTTTTTCAAAGTATTCTCCAGCATGATTTATACACTTTTGCATGCACTCAAACCAATTGTCGAAGCAATTGAACCACTTTCGTTGGATTTGGCTCGTCTTCGAAGACCCACATGGTCGTTTGCTGTTTTGTTTCAGGCTCATACGCATAGATACATGATTCGACACCTGTGACGATCTTATAAACGTCTTTTGAAGCACCGCGATCGTATTTTTTTAAAATCTCTTTGCACCAATCGACACAAGCCTTGTTTTGAGCGATTGTCAAATTGTGCGGGATCCAACGAGAATAAACCTTTTTACGGCCAGGTGTTCGTACAATATCGAATGTATGCTGGTGGAAGAAATGCCCAAGGATGCCTCTATCTAACGGTATGACACATGACAATCTTGCATTATCAGTTCACGCAATTTTCCGAAGACTTCGGGCAAACAAATTGTGGTGTACTCGTACCACTCAGAATTGACCATCCTACGTTGCTAAAGTGAAACTGTCGCCTCATGACCAGTTTTGCCGAAGAACAGGCGACCATTTGCTTCTAAGTGATTCTTCCACGAAACACTTTCGTTGGATTTGGCTCATCTTCGAAGACCCACACGGTCGATTGCTGTTTTGTTTCGGTCTCATACGCATAGATTCATGATTCGTCACCTGTGACGATCTTATAAAAGTCTTTTGAAGCAACGCGATCGTATTTTTTCAAAATTTCTTTGCACCAATCCTTTTTTTGAGCGATTGTCAAATTGTGTGGGATCCAACGAGAACAAGCCTTTTTTACGGCCAGGTGTTCATGCAATATCGAATGTATGCTGGTGGAAGAAATGCCCAAGGATGCCTCTATCTCACGGTATGTCACATGACGATCTTGCACTATCAGTTCACGCACGGCATCAATGTTCTCTGGCACAACACTTTGTGTTGCTTAGGCCAGAAACATATATATAGCAACCCTCGTATGTTTTTAATTACGAAATATAATATACATAAATAATAGTTAAATAAATTTGCTGAAATCACTGTAAATAAAAGTCATTGTCATCTGTGGTTTCTTCAGGTTAAAGGCAGTAAATGAAATAATGGGCTAATATGACTTTAAAATCGCCTGAGTCATATACATCTGGTTGCTTTAAATTATTGAGTCTCATGTTAAATATGAGTCACTTCAACACAACGGTCGTGTTTCGTAGTTACGACAGTTGACGTCCTTCATACGGCCCTAAAACTGTGACTTATATTGATTAGAGCTCCTGGCCGGAGCACCAAATATGCGATGCAATCGTGATTCGGCATTTAATATTATTTAAACTCGTTTCTCTTAGATTCATATATTTTAGCATATCTACATATTACGAGGGTATATCAATAATTCCGTGACTTTTTGAATAAAACACAGTTTTTTGCAAAAAACAATATTTTTCCATAAAATAAGCATTTGTTTGAACAATAATTTCATCGTTGGAGCTGAATCACTTTCCACCGAGCCATTTCTTTAGGTTTGGAAATAGGAAATAGTCACCGGGGGCTAAATCCGGAGAATATGGCGGATGAGATACCAATTCGTAACCCAATTCATGCAATTTTGCCATTGAGACTGCACACGTTATAGCCGTACATTATCTTGATGAAAAATAACTTTTTTCTTGGCCATATGGGGTCTTTTTTTAAATTCTCATTAAATCGGCCCAATAAGTTGGGATAATATTCGCCGTTTATTGTTTTTCCCTCTTGAAGGTCGATGGTCAAAGTGGATAATCCCGCGTGCATCCCAAAAAACTGTTGTCATCACCTTATTGGCCGGCAAATCACCTTGGTCTTCTTCGGAGCCGATTCACCCGGAGAAACCCAAAGTTTAGACTGCTGATTGGCCTCCGAAGTGATGTAATGAATCCATGTTTTATTCACAGTTACAAAACAGCGAAAAAATTTCATTCGAATTGTTGTTAAACAACTCCAAACAATCCTTTGAAGTTGTCACACGATTACGTTAATGGTCAATTGGGAGCAAACGCGACAACCATCTTGCAGACAGCTTTCTTAAGCCCAACTGATTATGTAACATCGAAATCACACTGCCATATGAAATACGTATGACATCAACAATCTCACACACTTTTACTATTCAATCGTTTCGTGTATTTTTTCGACATTTTCGGCTGTATTGACCTTAATTGACGGTCCAGAACATCATTTGTACTTGTGCGACCACAACGAAAGTCAGTAAACCACGTTTTTACCATTGAAATCGATATTGCAGAGTCCCCATAGAATTTATCAAGTTTTTTCTTGGTTTGATTGACGGTTTTTTTCGCAAAAAATAATGCTTAATAAGAAGTTCTTTTTTCCATTTTTAACAAAATCCACGAGGTTGTATTATTCGAACAGCTGTTAAACACAAACAGAATGACGGAACTCTCTCAAAATTTGACAGTTATCTACTGAACAGATGATACTTGATGGAAGCAGTGTTGCATTTTATATAACTACGAGGGAAGTTGGAAAATTCACGGAACTATTGATATGCTCTCGTATATACCAACTACTTTCGTGATAAGGCCTTTCAAAATTTAGATTTTAATGGGCGGTGATACTCCTTTTTGTCCAATTTAACCACAATATAGTCTATAGTAATTTACTTATCATTGTTTTCATTCAGTAAACAAAATAAATTTTATAATGAATTTTATTTTAAGAGGAACAGTGGCACTGCCCACTTTTTAACAGAATGTTTTCGTTCCATGATCATGATTTCTATTCGGCTGTCTGTCATAGGTTGGCTGTAAGAAAGACAAAACTAAACAAAAACCATTAAACTCTGAAATGTACACACATTGTTTTGTAAATCTTGAGTCAACTATTTCCTGCTAGCGACTTAAGTGACCCTGAACTTCCTTAATCAATAAACTAGAAGACACACTCTACCGACACTCATCCAGTCTAAGTAAAATACACATATTTCGACGACCCTGTGAAGAAAGGTGATATCTAACGATGATAGCTCAAAGACTTCATTGGAAACATCTACGAGGGATCTTAATTTGATGCAACACAAAAGAAATAAATGGTTTCGTTTTGTATTTCTTTAATTGGAATTAGCATATGAATAGAAGATAAAAAAGAAACAAA
The DNA here is from genome assembly GCA_963513945.1 of Hydrotaea diabolus. Lineage (NCBI taxonomy): Eukaryota > Metazoa > Arthropoda > Insecta > Diptera > Muscidae > Hydrotaea > Hydrotaea diabolus. Next base: position 54,310,638 of record OY740718.1, on the reverse strand, counting down.
AAAATTACTTCCCTGTCACCACGGAATGTCGTTAAATTCTAAGCATTTATTTTAACAGAAGTTAAACCCTGCACCACCCTGTGGAACAGGGTATTTATTATAAGGCATGTTCATGTCAAATGTTTGATAAATGTGTATTTGAGCTAGAATCAGTTTTAAGCTGGATCGATTTAACGATGTCTATCTGACTGACTGTCTGTGTGTGCGTCCTTCCGTTCGTCAGATGTCATTAAAACTACCATTCCGCAATTGTGACTCGATCTTGATAAAATTTGGAGAAGATGTGGATACTTAGGAAAATTGGTTTATATTTTGATATAACTCTGACTTTTATTCTAATACTTTATTTCTAATAGCAACATATAACATCAAATCTTGATCCGATTTCCAATACAAAAGCTAAAACACCCATATCAAATCCGATTTCAATCATATTTGGTATGATATATGACGATGGGCCAACAAACAATCCGTACCACATCGATTCACTAGAATTCAATATACATGGACATATGGGCATAATTCCAATATACATGCACATATGGGCAACATATAAATGTAATTATTTCCCAATTCTGCCAATTTGGCTGCTGAAGGTTGGTTCAACTAAAACGCACGATGTTAATTGTATCGGGTGATCAGTCTAGAGGTATTTTTTTCAAAACAAAAAAAAAACAAAATTCAAATCAAGTGTGGAATCTTTGTTGTTCATTCGAAAGGACATTTTATGCCATTTATTTTTTAAATATAATTTCCTTCAAATGTTAACCGCGACTTAGTCTCAGCGTGCCCATTCGGAAGGTCCAATTTTGGATGACTCGATCGAGCATTTCGACCGGTATGGCGTTCATTACACGAGTAATGTTGGCTTCAAAACCTGAATCTTAGCTGGTTTGTCAGCGTAGACTTTGGACTTTGGAAGTGGCCCAAAGAAAAAAGCATAAGTTCGTGATATCACACGATCTAGGCGGCCAACTCACCGGTCAAATACGTGAAATTAGCTGCTCTTTGAAATGACCTCTCAATAAATCCATTGTTTGAGCAGCTGTATCGCAAGTGACACCGTTCTATTGAAACCAAATACCGTCAAGATAACGGGCTTCAATTTCAGGTAGCAAAAGTCCGATATAAAGGCGCGATAGCGAGCATCATCATTTTTGAAAAAACCAGCCCATTATCTGCACCAAACCATGGTTTTCTCTGGGTATAATGGCAGCTCTTGGAACTTTTCTGGTTGCTCTTCAGCCCAAACGCGGATATTTTATTTATTGACGTTGCCGTTGAGCCAGAAAGGGGCCTGCCTCATCACTGAATAAACCGTTGTTCGAAAACAGCGGATCTTCTCTTTTCTCATTTCCATAATTCAGTTACACAATTTGGAGACGTTGTTGCGGTGTTAGCCTTTCTATGATAAAATGACAAACAATACTGAAAAGGAAAAAAAATAAAGTTTAATGCAACTCAAGTGTAAACTCTGAAAAAACCCCTATGAAAAAAAATACCTCAAGATGGATCACCCGATAAATAAAACAAAAATTTTAATATCTTTCTTTATTATTACTTTTGTCGATTTTGATGACAAAAAATGGATCAAAAAATCTTGTTTCAATCAATCACAGTAAGGAGATAATTTATGAAAACATAACCTCACTTTGATTTATGTTTTCAATAATGAAGTTTTTGACTTATTTTTTTTTATTTTTTAAAAAAAGTACGATTTTCTAAGGTTTTTGGTTGGCAGCCCTGGTGGAGGGTTTAAAAGGTTCGGCCTTGCATTGTTTTTTTTTTAAGTTTTATTTTAGTTACTTATTATTTTCAGACATTGTTAAGACAATTGTTTGTAAGTATATTTTTAAACCCATCCCACTCACTCACCATTGAAACTCAGTGTCGCTAATCTACTCGTATGGGTAAGTTTAAAATCTCCACGTCTCGTAGAGGAGTGTGACGTGTTTCTTTCCATGTCTTGATATTTTTGCGAAACTGATAACCGGAGATAAGGGAATAAAGGCAATAAATTCATATCAGCAGCAAAACGAAATTACACATTACGAAAAACAAAACCAACGAAAAATTCAGTTCATTTCGTGCGTATAAAGTCAGTTTGTTAAAAAAGTAAACCGCTCAGCGCTCAATTAAATGCCGCAACACGTGTCCGTTGTTACAGGGCTGAGTCCATATGACGCCAACATCATTTCAATTTGTTCCGTAAACGAAAATCAACAAGTGGTCCAGCAGTGTGTAAGAAAATAAACAACGCAGAAGGCCGTCATAATAAACACAACGCATCCATTTTGGCCATTTCAGCGCTAAGAACGAAAGTAAAAAAGTCTCATTGAAAACTGAGGAAAAAATTATGATATTGACTTCGTTGACCTTTAACCTTTCATTTATTTGTATACCATTATAGGATTTGTATACCAATATAGGACGAAACAATAGATATGAGGAACAAAACAATTATAAAAAAACAATTATAAAAAAATATATAATTAATGCTGGGATCCTTTTGTACCCTACACCACAGGATGGAGTGTATACTTAATTGTTCATTCCGTTGGCAACACCTTGAAATATTGGTCAATGACCCTATAAAGTATATTAATGATTAATTGACTGACGTCCATTCGTCCCTGTGTCTACTGAAAGCACGATAGTGGTCAATAGAAATAATCTAGAAACCTTCACGATTTCGTTTCGTTAAAGTGACTAAAGCTCCATCTGAAATTATGCACTTTTTGAGTATTTTCGCAACATATCACCTTTGTTTGCAAACGAACCATGGCTTTTTAAACCGGTTCTGGAGGTGCACTTAACATAATAGGGATGGTTTTTGGATATATGAAATCTTGTGGCTCAAAAAACGACCCCATGGTTCCCACAATCAATCACTAATAAGCATAGACAAGCAATGACGACTTAATGATACTAAAAGTTGCTTTTCATTTGAAATATGAACATACTATTTTCAAAATCTGCTTAAAATTCGGACTCGGTCTTAAAAAAGGGCCGCTATAGTAAAAACAAAGAACCAGCTTTAAAAATGAGCTTGTGTGTACTCAAATTAAAGCAAATTTCACTACGAATCCAAGAAGAGATTTAGTTTGGCGATTTGATCGGACTCATGGACACAAAGTGGCTAAAAAATGGCCCATTTCACAGAGAATCCACGGTGGAAAGTATACAGATAGAGTACCTTTCACTAAGCCTAGGAAAAATTGGTTGACTGTGGGCGCCAGCCGAGGCGGCCAATAATGTGCCGAGAAAACTTTTGCTTCCTGAGACTCTGACAAAAGACTTAAGTACAGAATTCCTGTAACACGTTCCCTTAAAACTAAAACTGGAATGCTTTAGATTCCAGTTTGAAGGCAGCTGTATCTTAACATGAAAAGTTGAATTCCATTTGGATTGAAGTTTGAAGGCAGCTGGATCTTAACATGAGCCGTTGAATTCCAGTTTGGAGGCAGCTTGATCTTACCATGAACCGTTGAATTCCAGTTTGAAGGCAACTGGATCTTTACATGAACCGTTGAATTCCAGTTTGAAGGCAGCTGGAACCGAATGCGATGAACCGATGGCGACAAATTAACTAAGCTCCCGTAGAGGAGGTGGTTGTGTTCATCTGGAAAGACCATTTTAATAGTGCACTAGTCGACTTTAAAACAGTAGGTTCCGGTAAGAAGAAGATTCAGAACTACAGAACTAATTTGATTATTTGAAATGAACTGGGCAGAGCGTTTCGAAGGTTGCAGTACTGCTGCTCTAACTCTCTCGATGTTTTGTGGTGTTGTAATCCTTCTCTCAGGTCCCCTTCGAACACATGACACATTCCCTGCTGTTCTCAATGAAGTAACCCAATTTACAATTGATTGCAATCCAGGAACACTTCCACGTGGGGGAACAGCGAATCATAAACGAAAAACACGCTGCACTGCATTGATCGAGTGCGCATTTGAAAAATACGCTTCAACACAAAATGACCTCTCCTCACGTGCACAATGCATGATGGCAACTGAAAGCCAGACGAATACAAATCTCCGCCAGCCACTATAAGCCACACATACTCTCCACTCTCTTCGATCAACAGTGCCGCCACAGCCTGCAGTGCAAAAAAGGAAAATACCGCGCTCCACCCTGTATATAGTGACGAACCCACTGATTTAAGATCAGTTCCACATTTTTTTCCTTTATTAAACATTGAGGTGTGACTAACAAATTAATCAAATTCACAGATTTAAAACGTCACATAGTATAATACGACACTCGACTAAATATTAGTGCTCTAGTATCAGCATCAAAAAATGTATTTCGTCCAAAATGTCAAATTTTAGACCAAATAATGGACTAGAAAACCATATACTGACCCGCTTAATAAAGCTTACCTTTTGGCTGAAATGTTTGCAGAAAAATTCTTCCTAGCCGAAAAGCTATCAACCACTACCCGCAATTAAAAACGTATCTAGTTCCATGCCTCAGAGATGTTTTCGAACACGTGGAGTTATTAAAAGGGTTCTTAGGAATCTCGATGTGAATTAAACCGGACCCGGATGGTTTTTCGGCTCTTGCCTTGTGCAAGTGCTTTTCGACGCTAGCATGTCCATTACGCAACCTTTTCAACCTTGTTTACCTTGCGGGAGTCTTCCCAGCTTGTTGAAAGCTTGCGAACGTCAAGCCGTTCCCCAAAAAGGATGAAGCCAATAATCCTGCGAATAATCGGCCAATTGCGATTTGCTCAGCGCTTTTCCAGGTAGTGGAGAGCATTGTGAACCACCATCTTGTGAGGCATTTAGTGAACAACGACCTGCTAAGTGTTCGACAGTATGGCTTCCGTATAAATCGCTCTACCAGGAACCTGATGCACGCAGAGAAAAGATAAGGTTACTATATGGTCACGGCAACAATAGTATGTTCTCTGCAATAAAATTATGGTCGTCGCAACCATAGTACAGTTTTTGACAATAGTATGATTGCGGCAATATTAATATTGTTAAATTTGTAACAATAGTATTGTTGCCAAATTTAAAAATGAAAATATGGTTGTAGCAACAATATAGTTATGGTTGATGGAACAAAATACTTGTTTTCATGTGTTTCATGTTAACAATAACATGATAACAGCAATCATACCGACAAAATTGTATTTTATTTTTAATTTGACAATGTTATTTTTATGAATCTTACGCAATAATTGTAAAATAAATTAAATTAAACGAAATAAACTACGAATTAGTATAACTGACATTTTTTTAATAAATATTATTTTTTACTGTTTAATAAATCACTCCTATTATAACATAACTTTCTTAATAAAATTCTCTATTGTTAAATAACAACTTAACCCAATCATTACCAAAAATTTTGGGGATCATAGTATGATTGTGTGTAAGTCATACTATGGTTGTAAGGATCATACTTCGGTTGTACGTTAAACATACTATGGTTATGAGGATCATAATATGGTTGTGGGGATCATAGTATGGCTGAATGTGGATAATAATATGGTTGTAGGGATCATAGTATGGTTGTGTGTGAATAATTCTATTGTTGTGAGGACAATAATATTGTTATGGGGGTCATAGTATGGTTGTGTGTGAACCATACTATTGTTGTTATGATCATAATATTGTTGTGTCACAACCATATAACCAATAATAGTATGATGCTCTTTGAATATTGTTATCACAAACATAATTTTTTTCTGTGTGTGGCAAGTAAATAAAAATGCTTAGATTTTTAAAAAAATAAGCACTTCCAAATGGCCATGTTTTGGTAAACAAAACCCATCCCATTTTTACGGAAACATTTGCATTTAAAGCTTTTAAACAATATCTTCAATATCCGCGTGTATAGGTATGTAAGGAGTCGAAAGACTTTATCCAACGAATGCCACACCCCTTATGTCCATACACTAAAACTGTAGCTTTCGATATCCAATCACTCGATATCTGCGCCACAGTAAGTAGCCTCATACTTAGAATCCCCATATTGGTGTTACAACCGATTGTTGACATTTTTACTAGGTATGAACGATTATAAAAATGTTATCACTAGACCGGAAATAAGTTTTATTAAAATGAATAGTGGCAATATATAGTCTAAACACTGCACACTTTATCGTGTGCAGTATAATACACAGTCGCTCTCTCTGGATCGCAAATATTTTACATTTTAATTACTTTCGCAGACTGTATGAGCAACTCGTATACATTTATTTAGTAAGAGTATTGTTTTATAGCGGGCTTTTCACTTTTATTATTACTTTTTTTTAGTATTTAAGTAAATATGGACACAGCGGTTAAGCTTTGAGCTCATGTGAAATCCAGAGTATGTACTTAACGAGCGATGTTAAGAGTCTTGAAACATTATTTTACAACAACAAAGGTTTATAATCCAAATAAATGATATTTTATTAACTTAAATTAAGCCGAAGTAGGTATGTCCAAGTGTACACATGCCTACTTGATGAACTCGGGTCGACTGTTGTTTGGTTGAATTATCCGCCTTACAGTGCTACAGTGTTCGGCCATACTATTATGGTGGTTTATTGTGAATAATCCAAATAAATGATATTTTATTAACTTAAATTAAGCCGAAGTAGGTACGTCCAAATGTACACATGCCTACTTGATGAACTCGGGTCGACTGCTGTTTGCTTGAATTGTCCGCCTTACAGTGCTACAGTGTTCCGCCATACTATTATGGTGGTTTATTGTGAATAGATGAGACGGGCTCACGGTAGTGACCTATGAAAACGGTGTTGTATGTCAAAAATGGATTATATCTATAGAAATAGACTTTGTAAAGAATACAAGTGTAAAGTTTGTTATTGTTCTAGCTGGAATGACAGCCCTTGGCCGAAGAATTCCGCGTGCGGTTTGATCCGGTGTATAGGATCGGCTGTCGGGAGATCGCTGTGAAGTTTGTAGCTAAGTCTGTTGATTACTATCTATTTTACCTATCTATTTTTATTTCAGATATTATTTCCTATATTGTGAATTCTATTAGAGAACAAATATCACATTTAAAGACCAACCAAAAATCCTACGGCACTTTAAGCTCTCTAAACGCTACTTAAAATGGTAATAATACTACTAATTCCTCAAAAGGAGCTATGCATTTGATAAAATAAGGAAAAAGAATTGTTAATTACAAAGTACAGAGATCGATAATCTGTTATCGATATCTGTACAAATGAAGTGAATGTAGCTGAAGATAGCTCTCGAGTTAGAAAGTTGTTGATATTCCATGGCTAAAACCGGAAGTTAATTGTGTACACGATATTTTTCCAGTTGTGGGAACTGACAGTATCGGTTGAAGAGATAACGTATCGGTATCCTTTACTGTGTGGGATGATTATTGGAACTAAATTTATACATGTATTGGTTTTTGATAGATTCTTTGCTATAAGTACTCTTTAAATTCGGCTTTTGTTAACTGGATCAACTGATAATTAAATGTTATGTACTTATATTCGGTTATCTGACCGACATAAAGTTTTTTTTTATTTAATTTGGATGTTTAACGATTTAAAAATATTTATTCTGTTATTTAAAATATGAGCAGGGTTTTAAAACTCGCTTTAATATCTGCTTAATAAGGTTTGTATGCACAAGTGGAACGATTTTATTCATCAAATTGGTAAAGTGGGTAAAGAAAATTCAATTTTAGATAAAGCTGATTATGATATATTATTTATGTTAAGTAAACTGGAAGTTTAAACCTCAATATCTACTTAAGGGTTTTTGTGACACGAAATCCCTAAAATTAATGCTTGAAGTCTTGACTACAGATTTGAAAAAAATATATACTTTCATGTCGGTCATATTTTATAGTTTAAAAAATCGGTGAAAAACAACTATTGAAAATCGCCCAACTGTTTCGATTTTGGTTTCATTCTGAACAAACATTCTTCATTAAATTTTAATACATTTTTTTAAATGACAAAAAGAGGGTGTTTTCTTGAAAATATTCTGATTTTAGTTTAGACGATCTATACTAAAGGCGTAGGAATTTATTAGAACATTTTAACCCAAAAAACGACAATATTTATTAAATTTCATTCATAAAAAGGACACGCCCCAAATGAAATAAATTAGACAACATTTTTGTAGAACATAAAAATACTTAAACTAAAGAATCATTTTTTCGTATTTTTCGAAGAAAGTCCGTAATTTTGTTGCATACACACGAACTAAACCCAGTTTAGTTACTACAAAGAATCTATCTGTTGTCACCACCAATTATTGGTAGCAAAGTAACATGTACTTCGGAGTTTAGTTACTACAAAGAATCTATCTGTTGTCACCAACTACTATTGGTACCTAATTAACATGTACTTCATATTTGGTTGGTTGTCATTACCACCAATTGTGACAACCAATAGTTAACTGAATTCTGCTGAAATAACCGGCTGGAAGTGTCGTTACCATGGTAGCCATTAATACCATGGATTTTGGCGATTGTAACTGAATGAATGTTTATTTTTTCCAACTGATTTTTTCTCTGTGTGTAGGTGTAAAATTGTATATAGCTTCAAACCAAGAGGGGAACTACGTCCACTCACCATACTTTAATTTGTAACCACCAAGGATTAGCTCTGGTCGTCACGTTATAAAGGACACCAGTGCCGTTAATGAATCATCAGGGCGTGTAATCTTGTTTATCGACACAAACGTTGCCACCAGGAAGAGTGCGGTAGGTGGAATAGAATTTGAGTGTGAGTGAGCTTAAGGCTCATTTGAAAGGATTTGAGAATAGAAGATGGCATTTTAGAAATTTTTACTTCATGTGACGTTTGTAGTTGGTCATCCTAACTTTGGCTTTTAAGGTTGTCTTGGCTTCTTGTAAGCAGTTCATGCTCCAGCTAATGAATTTTGGATTGGAATTTGAATGAACTATCGATAGTCATGGGATGTATCTACGTCGTAACGTTTCTTTAGGTCAAGCTTTGGTCAGAGCAATAAAGTTTGCATAGAAAGTGTTAGAACGGATTCAGGTGTTTACTGTATAGAATGGTACTTGAGGGTTAGTTTAAGGGGCAATCTCATGCTGCATAAAACAAAAACTGTGAAAAGCCCTTGGTCCCGATGTCTGAACGTAGACTTAGGTCTGGAAGTACGGGTAGTCAGGAACCTGCAGAACCGGTAGTCTTGCCTAAGGGCATTGCACGGACGACCTCCTGTGTCAACTGGTAGACCTTATATGTGGTTTTATGCATCAAAAATTGGTGGTAGTCTTCGACGTCGAGGTTGACCAGAGTCTATGTGCTGGTACCACGGGTAGTCTGGGGTCCGCAGAACTGTTGTTCTATCCTGACTAGTAAGTGTGATATTTTGGGAAGTATCGCGGTGACTGTGTTTTAAACTCAACTGTGGCAAAGTGTTTCGTCTTGGTATGGAGTTGCATCGGAAACAGATGGTGAGAATCAAATATCAGCAGATGTGTGATATAAGCCTCGATCCCTCATCAACGGGAAGGTATGCCCATATAGCATGAATATTTACAGCGTGCTTGGCCCTTGGTTGTCCCTTAGGGACGCCCTATCAAAATTAGAGATATGGAAAACACACGGAAGCTTGTCTACTTATTTTGGGGGCGACGAGAGGAGATTTAATTCTGATTGCCTATATAGCTATTTGTTAACGATTTTATAAAAGTTTCCCCCCTATTTCTTAATGAAATGTTAAGGGATCAAAGTAAGTCTTAGTTTCTTATCTAGGATAATCTTCAGCAATAATGCCGGTCATAAAGAAGGAACAGAAAAGTCTATCATTTTTCAACAAAAACATTGTGGATTTTAGGGCAGTTTCTAAGCACAAACAAATGAGGAAACTCGATGGGGCATTAGTGGACCTAGTTACTCCCTAATACGATAGATTAAGTGTCACCCTAGCCTAACCCAAGGGCCATAAAGGTAAACGGTGATTAATCTAGAGGTATTTTTTCAATAGGGTTTCCGTAAACATTATTTTATTTTCTTTTCAGTATTGTTTGCCATTTCATCATGGAAAGACTTACACCGCAACAACGTCCTCAAATTGTGCAACTGTATTATGGAAATAAGCTTTCGGTGAGAAACGTTTTCGACAAAAGTGTTGTTCAGTGATGAGGCTCATTTTTAGCTCAACGGAAACTTGAATAAACAAAATTGCCGCATTTGGACTGAAAAGAAACCAGAAGAGGTTCAAGAGGTGCCATTATACCCAGAAATAACCACGGTTTGGTGCGGTTTATGAGATGGTGGAATCAACGGCCCATATTTTTTCAAAAATGATGATAGCCGGATCGTTACCGAGAATGGTCCTGGCTGTCGTGCCATGATATCGGACTTTTGCTACCTGAAATTAAAACCTGAAATCTTGACCACTTTTGGTTTTAACAGAACGGTGTCACTTGCCACACATCTGCTTAAACAATGGATCTATTGAGAGGTCATTTCGAAGAGCAGCTAATTTCATGTTTGGACCGGTGAGTTGGCCGCCTAGATATTGGGATATCACACCTCCTTTCTTTGGGGCTACGAAAAGTGCAAAGTCTGTGCTGACAAACCATTACGCGTGTCATTAACGCCATACCGGTCGAAGTGCTCGAACGAGTCATTCAGAATTGGGCTCTCAGAATAATCTCCCTGAGGCGAAGTTGCGGCCAACATTTAAAGGAAATTTTATTCAAAAAATAAATGGCATGAAATGCCTTTTTAAATGAAAAATAAAGATTTCACACTTGATTCAATTTTTTTTTTTATTTTGAAAAAATACCTTTAGATTGATCACCCGATATATCTCCAATGACACGACGACCTACCGGCAGATAAAGCTGGTTCTAACCAATCCAAATCATGCGTAATTTTCTTACTGAAAAAGTTGTAGGTTCTATTCCCATCCTTCGAACTTCCTCCTTAATTTGCCTGGCGATGATATCTACACCGACAGATGGCGCTGAATCTCGCAAACCTTTGCAGTGTGTTATTTCGGAAAAGTTTAAGCCGAGATGTAGTTTTCTAATTCATGCAACGTTTATAATGCTACGACCGAACACTTTATATTTACTTAAGAGTGTAAGCGACGAGCGTATGCATGCCCGTTAAGAAGACGATTACGGTCAAGTGAAGCAATCAAAGCACAACAGAAAATATGCGCACATAAACTACGACTGATAGACAGACGAATTCAGTAAACTGAACTCGTACAAATGTACGAGTATATTTTGAATCACACACAAGTGTATTTACCAAATAATGATTGTTTAATTAAGATGAAAGATCATAGTTTAAAGTATCATGTGATGCAACGACCGATGGTTTAATCGTCTGTTTCTCCTTCTTTTCCATTATTTAAATGATAAGTTTAACAAATAAATTAACAGTTTAAATGCTACAGTTTCCATGAATCGCGTAAATTTCATGTGTTCTCCGGATCGTATGCCACACAGACGTGTGAGGTAATTCCACTACAAACCGGCACTACTTGCTGCCATGTGTTCGGGAGTGGCAAGGGAGAAGATTTCCTACCTATGCGATGCTAATTGATTTTTTAAAAATTAGTCAAAGTCCGTTGAACAACATTTCATGAAATGTTGGGACAACAAAAAAAATCGAAAGATCTCAAATTTCAACAAGCAACTGATGGAAAAGACAAATAATTTGTGTGTGAGTTCATCATCGTCGTCTCCTACTGTTCCTTTTAATTCTTTTCTCATTTTGAATAAGATTATGGAGAAAAAAACTCTTAATTTGTTATGGCACAAAACGTTTTTAAAAGTTATAATACTCGTACATAAATGTTTGCACGTACTCAGAAAGACTTGCAAGCGACCGACGATATGTGCCTGGGGTACCAGTGGGGTCATGTATTATCGTAGACAGACTGCAGACCCGACAGGCAGACAGACTTTCGAGTGAGCCTTGTTGTTTTACATACATATATGTTGGAAAAGATAATGTTATGAAATTAATTCACGAAACAGAATTATCAGAAGCCATCGAAGAAGATTAACAGGGTTTATCCTCTGCGTTCTTTACTAGGTAGCGTTCTGAAACCTACCAGCTGAACTTCTTACAACGAAACATGGGTACTTGCGAAAGAATGACAATTGTGTATTTTCCGGAGAAAGGTATTTCGAAAAATCTACGGTCGCACCTGCCAATTAAGTGTGTGTAAACTTCGATCCGACATTTATATAGCGATTGCGCTAGCTAGCACATGTCGGTCGTCTGGAAACGAACGCTCCAGCCTGAAAGGATTTAGATGATACCTACCATGGTGTCAAGACCCAGCAGAACGATCAAACTGTTCCACGGAGCATCTTTTGAAAATTATCGTAAAAGAACAGTACAAAAGAAAAGCGAGGGAGTCATTTGCCCGACGCGCTTTTCTACGCATAACCCTACCCAGAGTCCACCATTTTTCAATAAAACAACAAATACTCTTGGAAAAGGCTGTGCTTTGCGTTGAAAACAAATTTTGCATTCATTTTGGGAGACTTTTTTTTATTATTTTCATCCAGGGCTATCTGGCCAGCCAACGTTGTCTATTCTTTGGGTCGACTATTTACACGGAGAAGAATATATATAAAAACTTTGCTTGCGTGCAAACATTTATATGTTTGGAACATGCTACAAACATATAAATGTTTGTACACAAACGAATGAATGTTTGGAAACATTGCCGCAAACATATTAATGTTTGGGTGCAAACAAATACTTATACATTTTTGTACATAAGCATATACATGTTTGCGAACATGGCTACGCGCATATGAATATTTCCTGGATATGTTAGAGAGACCGCTTTTCCCCTCCGTGTAAGGTACATATGTATATCTCATAGAGTCGATCCTAATATGCAATATCTTATAGATTCGATAAGGCCTTAGAGGCACATCTTCGATGTGGTATTTTGTACTTTTTGTCTTGATGGCCTTCTCCTAAAATCTTTACTTTTTTACAGGAAATTCCATTGCATAAATTACTTTCAGACCACTCCGGCATTACAGGAGTAAGGGTGAAAGCAGAGCTTCCACCAACTGACTTAGAGTTAAAAGATCATTGAAGAAGCTAACCTCGGCGACTATCGGTTGGGCATATTTTATTAAGGGGAAGGAAATACCAACACCTTTGAAAATTCATTGTTCCGATTTGCTTTGCGATTCTCAGAGCGACTTCCAAAATGTACAACTTGTATACGTAGCAGGGTAAATAGGATCATCTAATTTCCGCCCGATTAAAATTCATCCTAGATAGTCCAACTCATTATCAGTATCTAGATGATGACATTCTCGTAGATGAAATTTTTGGTGTAGACTTTTTGCTACCAGTCAGAGGGTGTGGAATTCAAACTAAAAATAGTATAATAACGAAGAAGTTGTCTATAATTGGATATCGAAAGTTATCAGCAGCGCCTATAATTGTGTAATTAGCTGAAAACGGTCCTTTAAGAAGTTTCAAGGTAGTTGTGAATTAAGTAGCAAATCAGACGGGAGATACAACCCGTAAAGTAGCAGATTATTAGATTCAGATTATCATTAACAGCTTATCAAGTGTGGGGAATATATCCACATTGCATGCCTCAAATTTATATCCGCAAGAGAAACAGTGGAGCGCAGCCGTCACATAGAATTGAAACTTAGTGCTTAGTTAAATTACAACAAATGTGCCCACATGATGGCGATTTTGCCCACTTCAAGAAAATAGACTTCACTTGGTAAGATGGGAAATAGCTTAAAAATATCAATTTCCCTTAAAGTCAAAAAGCTGTTAAGCTAAACACTTGTCCCGATACTCATAAAATGTAACAATAGGTTTAAAGAACACTTTGAGTTTTAAACCTTTCGTGAGCAATTTTGTTTGAGAAAAACTCGAAAAGTGATATTTACAACAGTACGTATATCTCATTCTTTTGGTGAGAACCAGGTCTTAAGAGTTCAGTTTTCCTTTCAACAAATGCTGCAAAGCTTTCTGATGAAGGTCGACACGGATCCAAAATCGCGATAAAAGCAGTATGAAGCAACCATAAATCAATGTCACTTTGCCATTTTGCAAAAAACCTGTTTTCTATTAAATTGTTGATTCCAAAGGTCTCGATCCCGGTTAAACCCTGTTAAATACTTCCATTAAATACTTTTATAAATATATTCTCTTCTCTTTTGGTAACTATCCGATTTTTACGTTATTCTCTCAAACTTTCATTAAAGATCCATAAGTCTATCTATCTTTTATAATGAAATAATAGGTGTTGTGCAGATGTAAGCTGTGGGCGAACCCTATTGAAGTTGATTCACAACTATCCATGTTTTTGTACATCACACAGGTCCTTACAGATCTCAAACCCTAACGCTTTAGTAGCCACATACACGCAGAAAAAAAGTATGGTTCGAAGAGGATAATACTAATGTTGGGTATATGGTTGTGGTACAACAATATTATGATCCTCACAACAATAGTATGATTCAAATACAACCATACTATGATCCTCACAACAAAAGTAATAGTACTATGATCCTCACAACCATAGTATTATTCACACTCAACGATACTATGATCTCCACAACCATAGTATGATCCTCACAACCATAGTATTATCACACACAATTATACTATGATCCCCAATATAATTTATTAGACTTTGTTTAAGTTGTCGACAATAGATTTGAATTATGAAAATTATTCAAAAATACATTAAATTCAAAATAATAGGAGTGATTTATTCCACAGTAGAAAAAATAAGTTTAAATAAACGGAAGCGTTTTTTTATTAAAAAAAATCAGTTAAACAAGCCAAAGCAGCTTGTTTAAAAAATTTTAATTTCGATAAAAAAGTACTATTATTGCATTAGATCCTTACCAATAGCATTTGTTCTTAAAAGCATATTTAAACGAAGAAAAACTATAATCATACGGTATGATTGCCGTAATCAAATTATTGTTAACATAAAACGCCAAACACAATACTTTTGTCGCACCAACCATAATAATATTGTTGCTATAACCATATTTTCATTTTTAAATTTGGCAATAATACTATTGTTACATTTCAACAATATTAATATTGCAGCAATTATACTAGATATTGCCAAAAATAAATTCAGTTAACAATGCTATGGTAGCGACGAACATACTTTTATTGCGGAAAACATATTATTATTGTCATGATCTTGTAGTAACCATGTTTTTTCTCTGCGTGTAGGACATTTTTTAGGATTTGTTCTCTTATTTCAAATATACCGAGTGGTTCATCTAAGGTTTTATTTTCTGTCATTTTGACAGTGACAGCTCCTAAAAGCTTGACAGAAAGTTCTCTTTGAAAACATTGCAAAGTTTTAGCCGCGCCTACTGTACGAAAGTTTTTGCAAAAATTTCATAAGACAGGCATGCAAGTGTGCACCGTCGTCCTACGGTGCTCACTTAGAAGAATGTAGCTGAGAGTTCGATTCAGTCCTCAAACATCGACTCTCCAACAACATAACATTCCATAACAACCTTTTATTACTTGCTTACAAGGTCCAATTGCCTGAGAAAGTTAACATTTTGTAGAATCATTACTCAATTCTTTTTTGAAAACGCTTGTGGAAACGCCAGCAAGACATTGATTCGACGATTATGCGCGCCAAGTTATCATCCGTTTCGGCGATGTCCAATGACCACATCGGAGCTTCAATTTGACACCGTTATACTTTTTGGGCGATACTCTGATGGACCGATGTTACACGAGCACTTTCGTAGTGATTTAGGCCCTTAAGGCGAATACCAATAAAGGCATTTGTGAGATAAAATCAGTAACATTCACCAGGGTCTTGAAAAATTTGGTGAATGTTACTGATTTTTCAATTTTCATTTTTTTTTCTTTTTTTGATGTGGACAACATCTGAGCATCGAATGAGACCGATCCCATGCCCCAAAAGTGTTCCCTCCCAGAGATATGCGCGTTTTATGAAAGTGAAGTCAACGATTCTAAGCGCAAATAGAAAGGGACCTAATCTTTAATCTCTGGTTTTAAACCTTAGGTCCCTTTCTATTTTGCGCGTCACATATGTACTCGTATGTGTAATAGGATTTCGTATATATGACCATAACTCTTCTTAAAATTTCAAATTATCACTCACCGGTTTCTTGGCCGCCAATGGTTTGTTAATCAAATTCAAATGCGGTTCAAACTCTTGGCCGAATTTCTCAATTAAACTATTTTCGGCCACCTGTTGCGGGCATTCCTCCTGCTGCACCAACTCCCAGATATCCTGGGGCACATAGAACGACAGTACCAAGCCCAAAAACAGGCCAATGACAAAATAATGATTGCGACTCAAGGCAGAGCGACGCATTTTTGAACTGGACAGCAAAGGAAGGTGCATTGCAGAACGAAACGAACAACATGTGCTGATGGACTGTTGTGCGAGGGGCTGAGGAGAAACACCGAACACGGGGTACACAACAAACACGCTACGCACACATGTAAGCAAGCCCAAACATACGCACGCACACTGCACTCTGAGACTGGCAATGCAGACTCAACTCAACTCAACTACTGCACTCGATAATGTGGTGTGGTGGTAGTGGTTGTTGTTATTGCTGTTGTTCTTGTTTGTGGCGATGGTTGGTGGTGGTGTTTCTGCTGCTGCCGCTTCAATGACGTTTCCTTTTTTGTCATTCGTTCTATGTCGTAGTCGTCGTTCTTTTGCTTGTGTTTACATTCGGCAGCAGACGTTGACATTGATCTTGGCACTAGTTTTTTGTGGCTGTGGCTGTTGTTGCTATTATTGTAATGGTTGTTGTTGCCGTTAATATTCAATTGTTTTTTTTTGTAAGTATTTTATTCTTTCATTTGCATTTCACTAAACACTCGTGTAGTTACAACGGCACAGCCGATTGTGCTGTTGCGTATGACAACGACGGCGTTGAAGACAACGGGAGTAAACACAATTGGGCAATATTTAGGCCCACCGCGAATGATGGCACTTTAACCGCAGCAACAACAATAACACTAATTGCATGCGTGCGTATGTGTACTCAGGTGACAGCGTATGGCGTGCGTAAGTGCGCATATCTGACAGATACTAGATACTGAAAGCCTGCTCTGCCCGCTGCGCCAACAACAAACAAACAAAAACCAACATTAATTTGCACTAATTTCTTTTGTTAAATTGTTGTTCCTTTTTGTTTTATTACACACACTACAATTTATTCTTGTCTGTTTTCTTTTTTGCCGAGAGCACCTTTTATTATGAACAAATATCGAAAAGAATAAACAAACGTAAAGGAAAAGAACACACCAGAAAAGCACAAGGTATGCACAGAGATCGGACGGTTCTTTTTTTGTGCTTTTCAAATTTTTTATTGCTCTGCTTTCGCCATTTAGTAGTGCTGATAATTTTCCTTTCCGCCTTGTGCCTTTTTCACTTTTTTATTATTATTTATTATTCTTTTTGGTTAATTTCTTGCACAAATAATTTTTACACATGCCGGCTGTTGCGATGCCTCGAGAGGATTTCTTTTCTTTTTAAAAGGAACCGGTTGTTTTCGAATAAGAATTTTTTGTCGAAACTTCTTTTCTGTTGTGTGATCGATATGGTGGTAGCTGATATTCAACTCCATTTAGCCTTTAATTAACAGACAAAATATAACCATCGTGGTTTTAATTAAATTTAATTAGCAATACAAGCAAAAGAACTTCAATAGGCGCAGATACCATACGCTACAGAGTACAACAAACGGATACCCAAAACGTAACGAAAAGGCAATATAAAACCAATAATGCCGGGCTCTACGTAACGATGAAAACTAGCAACACACTTGCGCACCGTAAAAAATACCGCCGAACAACCTCACGCTTCCAAAGGCCATGTCAAACTGACGTTTAGCCAAACGATAACCACTATGTTGCCTACAACAGTGATGTCAATTGATTTGTTTGAAAATTTGCCAAGATCGTCTAATTAAAATACGATTTTTGCTGTAACAGTTTTTTAAACTGACAGCTACAAACTGTTTAACTTTCAAATTTTTAGTTACAAACTATTATTTGAAATTTAATTAAATTGTTTAATTATAAAATGAAATCAAAGGAATTCAATAAAAATCTTAATAACTTACGTAAATATTGGGTAAATATATGGCACACACTTAAAAGCACGGCGTTAACCACTTTGTTGGCAACATAGTTCATAAGTGTCGGTAGTTTACAATTGGGGGTAATGAAGTTCTTCTTGTCAGTGGTCGGTATCAGCGCTGCCAACTTAAAGATTTTACGGCATTTTGGCGATTATTAAGATTTAATTTAGTGTTTGATGGCTACGATACTCACCACAAAAATAAAAAGAGCTAAAAAACAAGCAAAATATAGAAAAAATAAAATATACAATTTAATATCTTCAGGATCGCAATAGAATAGAAAATCGAACAAGAATACGGCAATGAAAGACTGACAAAAGCAAGCAAACATAAATAAAGGACAGAGAGTTATATCTTGCAGCGTAGCGCAAAGATATAAGATTTTGTTGGTGATCTAATAAAAAAGGCAAAATAACAAAAATTGCGAACGCTTTAAAAGAAGAGCGTTACTATTGGCAGCACAAGTAAAAAGGTACCGGAAATCTAATGAGTGTAATGAAAGGATGTTTCGCCAATAAAGAAAATAGGCTTGCCTAACAAAGCACTCAACTTACTGTGTACTCTTCCCAGCACTATCCAATGCAATCGCCCATAAATTTATTGATACTCTCATTTTGAATGGTTGCCAGTTCCAGATTCTTGGGAATCAGATTGTTTGCAGTATTTGCAAAATACTCTATAGTGCTAAGCTAGCGTTCGGACGTTTGTAATTTCTGTCTGGATAAGGACAGAAAATGAGGGAAAACCGAACCAAATACCCAAATGTGAAAAACTGTTTGAAATTAAACAAAAAAAGAAAATGTTGACAAAAAAACAAAAGGGGAAACAGTATTTGGAATATGTAAAATCCAATAAGTAGAAAAAGTTGTCAAAACTACCTAAGATGTTTTTGGTTTAAAAAACGGATCACGATAAGAGGATAAAAGGTTTTCACTTGTTTTTTTTTTTAAATATTTCTTTGTATTCAATAATATAAAACCAAACATTGTGGAAAATATATTCTTATACACTTTTTCTATAATCACTCTTAATACACTCTCCATTACAAAGCTCGTTCTCACCGTAATTTCAAAATTTTTCTGTAAATTTAAGTATAACATACGCGTTTGTTGTATATTTCTAGTTTAATGACTTATTTCGTGAGTTTTTCGTTTTTTCAAATATGTTTACAGCTACCGAGCTGCCACAGGCAACTGCTTTTGGAGCTTTTACTGCGTTGCCAATCATTTCATAATGTAAAACTGCACTGCCTCTGTGGTAAGCCATTTAAGCCGTTATATTTCAATACACTCAAACGGATGCATTCGCTGATGGTTACAGCAATATTTTTTCGTAGCCCTTGTTTCACCCTCCAAGGAAGGATGTTGTTATTCCGTTTGCAACACCTCGAAATATTTAGAATTATTTATTGTCGTAACATATTTCCGTGTGTCAGCTAAAAGCACGATTGAAGTGAAACGAAATGGGTCAAAAGGTTTAAGTGGTTAATGTTAGATAAATTGCAAGAAACACCTTAAAAAAGGGCGTTTTGCTGGACGTTTCGGCTCATGCGGCCCAGAAAACGACATGTCTGGTCAAAACGTGCGATATAGGAAGCCGAATACTCTCAGTATGAAGACACAACCTGATGTTGCGTTCCAGTGATGAAAGTTTCTAAGCCTTGTCATGATCCTGTTGTGTCATCAGGAGACAACCCGTTGCTGTCCTTAGATTGACATTTCGACAACTTTACAACTTGTTCAACTGCATATCACTGACGTTCATCGACCACACTGGCGCAGCATATTACAAAACCGACCGGCATACGACCTTCTATGTAGCGACCAAGGTTCCCTAATCAGCAACCAAAGTGACTTGGGGACCTTGTTCCTATTCTTCATTTTGTGATCTTCATCATACATGTGATCCCTTGAATCTCAGAATGCTTCGGGGTCGGAATCGATTCATCCTAGTCGACATTAAGACCTACTTACTTCCCTCGCCCAGTTGGTGAATAATGTGGCCGATGACTTTATGGCGAATGTCTCCATATGCCACCTCTCGGTTATGTTCGTTATGTTTAGATTGTGTCAATCCTTTCTTATTGTTTTATTTTTTATATATTTCATATTTTTTTACAAGTTTAATTCAGCTTATTTTAAATACAGTTTTATTAAATGATTGCGACATATAGCAATAAGTTTAAAAATAAAATGAGCTTGGTCTCAAAGTCTCTCTAACTTAGAGATACACACTGCTTTTACCTTGAACCTTAGCAAATCTTTTCCCTTTTCATCTGTGAATTCAAGTTTTATTTAAATAAATTATTTTTGAAAGAGGTAATTACTCTACCAGCTAATTAGATCAGATTTGTTGTTGTTTATCATGTGGGGAAGGAAAATAAGTCAGCTAAATTAAAGCAAGCACATCACCGTCAGATAGACGCACGTTTCGCCGTTGTGTGGGACGCCTCCTTAATACTTTATATGTCTTGTATTTTTGTTAGTTTTATAAAAAAAAAAGTAAAGAAAAATCGGCTCGCTGATCGGAGTTTCGTCGAATACCAAATCAGGGCGAATCACACTTCTTTTACCGAAGCGGAGGACGAAGCCGAATATTCGGTCAGGCTCTAGCAGAGAGTATGTGTATAAGAATTGCGTGACCGAATTACACGAAGTTTTTACTTGTTACTTGCATTTTTTTTGTTTAAATTGAAACTTTGTTTTGGGTTTGGATTTCTTAGTTGCATATTTTGTCGTTACATTTTTTTAGACAATCGGTAGTTTAAGAGTAAGCAGCGTAAGAAAAAATATTCAGCGTGCCTAACCTTTAATATTAATGAAGATTTCCTATTTTTGAGTTGCAATTTGTTTTTTTAATTTTAATTTGTTTTTTACTTCTCAACATCAATTTGTCTTTTCTAAAATTCAGCGAATTTTATGAATTTCAAGTTGTATTTGTTTATTTCATAAAAGTTTTTTTTTGTTTTGTTTTCATATTCGTTTTTTATCATTATTATGATTTGAAAAGGTGCAACTCTGGTTAAAGATTTTGCTCTACATACAGTTCGAATATTACTCGCAAAGGGTAATTCTCATTAAATCGTATAAGACTAATGTATAATTGATTTGAGGCCAAAAGAAAAACCTTAAATTACATTTTATTTTACCAATTTTGAATGTTGATTCCGAAAATAAACTACAAAGATCTCGAACCAAAGTAAACACTGTTTAAAGTTATTTCACATTATTAGGTTAAAGATTTTGCTCTACATATAGTTCGAATATTACTCGCAAAGGGTAATTCTCATTAAATCGTATAAGACTAATGTATAATTGATTTGAGGCCAAAAGAAAAACCTTAAATTACATTTTATTTTACCAATTTTGAATGTTGATTCCGAAAATAAACTACAAAGATCTCGAACCAAAGTAAACACTGTTTAAAGTTATTTCACATTATTAGGGCCCGTGTACGCTGCGTTTTTCTTAACATCCGGTAGTCTGAAATATATGTTGAAATATATGCATAGATATTTGTGAGTTAATTTTCGAGAAGACGAGATTTTGCTGATTGCCCAACAGCTTATTGACCATGAGGCGTATTTGAAGGAAAGAATACTCAAAACTCTCCTCAGAGATCAATACTGACTTCAGCAAGGCGAGTTGCATGCACTATTCAATATGTTGCAGAACTTGAGATATTTTGCCAAAGGCATAGTTCGCGACACAATTCAAAAACTTAATTCTATAATTTCCTTAAAGACTTACAACAATAACCCAAAATGCAGACACTATTTACGAGAAAGTGTACTAGTTTTGACCTGTACACACATTCGTACATAAATACGTATCTATGTATTTACACATGTAAATGTACGAGTCCTTGCGTGTACATGCATACATACAGTGGGCGTCAGAATAAAGTAAACTCTAAGAATTATATAAATGTATTGATGGTTACATGGTTCGACATACCATACGATGGTAGCTACAATAACATTACAGTTCTTACAACCAATAAGTCGGTTATACCAACCGAATTTAGAAAAACTATTGGCTGCCAAAACTGGCGGTTATGAATTATATGTTACTTTGGTACTAAAAATTAGTGGTGACAACAGATAAATTCTTTGTAGTGACCAAACGCCGTTTAGTTCGCTATGCAACAAAATTTCGGACTTTCTCGAGGGTTGAATAATTTCTTTTGGAAATAAAAGACTTAGTGATTATGGTTAATTCCGAAATAAGGCCCTCGTAGGTGTCAGTTATTTTTTATGAGACGCGGAAATTTTAATTTTGCAACTTTATACTGTATGAAATACGTAGTAGTAATTATTTCATCGTTTTAGCTAATTTTCGTAATGAAGTAGTATGGAGTTTATTTTCGTAGAACATTTTCAGATCCTATCTCTAAGATCGGAGTTTTCCTGTCGTCCTTTTTGTCGAAAAAATGAAAAGATGATTCTTTAAGGGGTGTTCAAATTACCTAATTAATTTCAAATTAGGTGTGTTCTTTTTTTAATGAAATTGTTAACATGTTATTAAAAATAATCGTTTTTGGGTTAAAATGTTCTTTTAAATTACTGCTATAATCATTTTAGTGTAGATTGTCTACAATAAAATCAGAATATTTCCATGATAAACTGGTCCTTATTGTACTTATTTAAAAAAATATTTTTTTTATAAATGTTAATGAATAAGTCATGTTCAGAATGGAAACCCAAATCGGCAAAGAGGGGCGATTTAAATATCCTTTTTTTCGACCCACTTTTTTTAAATAACATACAAAATATGACTGGTATAAAAGTATATACTTTTTATCACATCTGTAGCCCAGACTACAAGCATTCATTTGAGCTACTTTGTGTCACATTATCACTTAAGTATCCAGCAACTTATTTAGGTTTAAAATTCCACTTTGCTTCACTTAAATTATATATCATATTTAGCTTAATCTTAAAAACTTTTTTTTCATTTTAAAACCAAAAATTTTATTATTTGACCCACTGTACCAATTCGATGCATAAAATTTTTTTTACTTGTGCAAAACAACTTTATTCGATTCGAAAGTAAAAACCAATTTAAAAATAGTTAAAATAACATAATAAATATTTTTTAATCGTTGAATATAAAAATTAATTAATTGTCTTCTATTTAATGTAGATTGGGGAGAGAAAGGTCTCAAGCCGGTTAATCCCTGTTAAAAAAGATTTCAGTCAGATAACCGAATACATAAAATGTTACCATCAGTTGGTCCAGTTAACATATGCACGTGGTAACGACAACCGTATTCTAAGAGTACTTATAGCCAATAATCTATAACAACCAATACATGTACAAATTCAGTTGCAATAATCATCATAATTATTTAGGGTTACCGATACTTTGTCTCTTCAACCGTTACTGCCAGTTCCCACTACTGAAAATTGACGTGTACTCAATCAACATTCGGTTGTAGCGATGGAATACATGAATAGTCGTGTAACCACCAACATTCGGTTGGCAAAAATTCGATTATGGCAGCAAATCTGTTTTCTGCGTGTAGAAAATAATTGACGTTTTTCTAAAAAGCACCAAACTTAACGCGTCAAAAAAAAGTAAACTCTTTTAAAAATACATGGTTGTAGTTCATATTTAATATTTTATTTGCTTTTCTTATGACTCGCCAAGTTTGTTAGTGAGATAAGCTAATATTATACTCCATTCGTC
The DNA here is from genome assembly GCA_963513945.1 of Hydrotaea diabolus. Lineage (NCBI taxonomy): Eukaryota > Metazoa > Arthropoda > Insecta > Diptera > Muscidae > Hydrotaea > Hydrotaea diabolus. Next base: position 54,286,849 of record OY740718.1, on the reverse strand, counting down.
CTGTAATTCGACTTTTAGGTCATCTTCTCTAATTTTCTTGTTCCAGATGTTCCCAAATGATCTATAGGATTAAGATCTGGGTACTGCGTAGGATGATCTAGGGTTTTTGGAGTTCGACAGAGCAACCAATTCACAATTTTGGACGAATGCTTGGGATCGTTGTCATGATGAAAGATCCAATTCTGCGATAACCCGAATTTGTGGACATTTGTTTTTTTAAATCTTTAGATAATCTTATTTTAATTGTTTATGCTATAAACACAAGATGACCAACTCATGATACTGTCATCATCTCCAGATCATAACGGATCCTTCACCATGGTTAAACGTTGAAGGCTTCATTCTTTAGACCCCATATCTTAGTAGATTTTTAGCACCAAAGATTTCAAACTTACTCTCGTCGGTAAGCAAAATGTTGTCTCCACAGTTTTGAGAATAATTTTTGGCGAAATTCTAGAGTTTGTTTTGTTTCATTTTGTAAAGCTTCTTTCGAGGTGCACGTCCATGTAAGCCACTTTTGTTCAGCGATCTTCAAATGGTTCTAACACTTATTGGTTTGACAGAAGCAACATTTTCTGCTATTTTTACAGCACTAGAAGCCGGATTTGTACTTACTTATGTATCTAACCACAGCTCTTATTTCTGTGTCAGTAGACGCTTTGGCCGTCCTGCTCTAGGCAAATTCTCCGCTGTGTAATGTTGAACATACATATGTACTTGTCAAAAATCTTTTTTATGGTACTTTGGTTTCTTTCAACACTTTCACCTATTTTACACAAAGATTTGCCCTTTTATGCCAATCTTATATGATTTTACTAATATCGACTGATGTTTGTTTTCCCATCTCAAAGCTTTAAAATTTTACTTATTTCTTTTTAGAAAACAACTATTTTATGAAACAATTATTTTATGCTGATGGTTTTACATTTTAGCGCTTATTTGGTAGTTCCCCTTAATCGCAAACCATCAATTGTGAAAGAGTTGCCACCACATTTTTAACTAACAAAATTCTCTCACGTAAGGGAGGTGCCACTGTTTACTTTATTTTGATGCGTAATAATAATATAAAAACACGTTTTTTCAAATGTTCCTATGTTATCGCAAATCGGTTTTTTAAAATATATTCTAGTTGAATTAATAATGAATTTCTTATAAAATATTCATATATAGCATTATCTGTGTAATTATAATTACATCGTATTGATGAAAATATTTGGCGTTTAGAACTTTATTTCGACGCTCACAGTATGTAGTTGTGCCCTGAGTCCGGTCTTAAACACCACACGCACTGTTGGCCGAATTTGTGTAGAACTATATTTTATTTTAAACAAATACACACTTGTATCTCCCACTCAAACTTTTCTTTTCATCGTCATGCCATTCGGCCGCCATCCGTTCGTTGCCTTGAAAATGGAACAGGAAAAAATCTCATTCAACTTTCATGTTTGTACAGCAAACATTTTGAAATCCTTTAACATGAACGAACATGTCATCTGTTTCCTGTTGATATCATGTGGAAAATAACAATAATAATAAAAATAATAAAGGAACAACAACACAGCAACAACAACGAAAACAATGAATGTGTTTATAACGGTATTTACGCCTAAACTACCACCGTTCGTTCTATTGCCTGCTTTTAACATTCAACAACCCATTTTAATCGAGCCTGTGTGTGTGCGTATTTTTGTGTGTGCCTTTCGCTATTGCCATTCATTCGTATCTGCAATGGTGTTGTAGGAGTCCGAAAGAACGATGAAAATTGAATCAATAAATGTCCGTCGCTACGCTCTTCACTTCTCTCACTCTCTCACACTCCATCATCATGGGATTCTTTTTATGTATGTTTTCGAATTGCCCCAATTTTTGGCTATACGCATTTTAGTTGCTCGCTCCACTCACTACTCACTCTCTTCGTCATCATGTGTACTTTGCGTCCAGCCAGCCAGCAAGCATGTGTGCTGTTGCTTAATATGGCAACGCCATAATGAGAAATATTACGGTACATTCGAACTTTGCAGATGTGCTCAGGTCGGACAATTCGACGAGTTTGCTTTTTCAGTCATGTCATAAAGAACGACAAGATGCCAGATTTATTGCTAAAGCAATATTATTTTATGTTTTACAGGGATTGCGCATTTAATCAACAAAATTATATTTTTTACGAGAAATTTACGCCAGATTGATTTTTTCAAGCCACTGTAAACAGCACAAATGATGGTCCTACGTTAAAACATTCTGAGTACGTTTATGCTAAAAAAATGTCAAACTTTCCGATGGAAATGTCAGCTAGGACAGAAATATATATATCAACCCTCGTAATGTGCGAGTATGTTATACTGATGCACACAAAGAACACAGTTGTTGCCACAACCGAATTTTTTGCCATCCGAATGTTGGTGGTTGAACATACAATCCGAGGTTTCCATTGCCACAACCGAATGTTTATTGGGTATACGGCAATTTTCAGAAGAGACAAAGTTGCCTCTATTTAAATAGATTAGAACTGAATTTGTGCATATATTGGTTGTTGTTGTAGATTGTTGGTTATAACTGTGTGAAATCGGCTGTCACTACCGTGTACATTTGTTAACTGGACCAGCTGTTGGTAACATTTTATCTATTCGGTTATCTGACCGGGGCGTTTTTAGAAAAGCGACATAAGAATGTGCAAAGAATGCCGGATTTTAGAAGGCATTAACGAGTGTGTATTAGAACTAAAATGATACCTTCTTATTAGAAGCCCTCGCCAATTTCCCTGCTGGGCAACTAACTATCCATGCTCGCTTAAACGTATGGCATACGAAGTAGGGCTACACATATTTGTCGTCTATTATACTGCGTTAGTTAACGTGAAAGTATCAATTCTGCAAAAAGCCTCTGAGATTGCAAAAATATTAGGGGGCATTGGAAGAATAATCATATGATTTTCACACCGAGATGAGATGGTTCGGCTAGAGAAGGAAGATGGTATTTTCCGAGTGGATTGGCAGCAACACGGTGGTTCCAATAAAAAGAAAAGATAGGACGATTATGATGCTAATGGATAAGAAAAGATTTTAAACAAAACTAAATTACTCAAAAGCCTATATGTGACAGCGCATAGAGAAAGGGACCTAAGGGTAAAAAAATCAATTTTTTATTTTGATGTGAACAACACCTGAGCATCGAATGAGACCGATCCGATGCCCCAAAAGTGGTCCCTCCCAGAGATATGCGCATTTTATGACAGCGAACACTTTAAAATGACTCTCCTGAGCAAAACTGGTTTTTACCCTTAGGTCTCTTTCTATTTTGCGCGTCACATATATAAAATAAAAACGATACTAAAATGAAAGTCAAAAATAAGTAAAAAAAAAAGAAACCACAAATATAGATCTATCAACACACATTAACAGAATACGAAAAAAGTAACCTCCTGGCTGTAAACATCATCGAGGACTACCATGCGTGAAGTGCCAATGTACCAGCCTGAAAAGGTTTTGAGGACTACTCATAACAGAGAGACGGACGAGACTGAATCTTGAAATAAAAAAATGAGCCGTACCACACAAAGCTTTGGCTAGGACAGGCGATCTAATTAGACAAAGAGTCTGTAGCTTTTGAAAAATTACAAAAGGCCCAACCGTCAAAGTAGGATGAGCTCAACCTAGGATTGTAGTTTTTAAATTTAATTTGCAGGGATATTTGTCCCAAAAATCTACATTTATGATACTTCTGCAGAAGTAAAGAAAAAACCACATTAAACAAGCATTTCCAAAAATCTTTTTATAAAAGAATAAAAAACGAACCAGACCGATGTTAATTAGAATTCCGTTCTATTACTGCCACCGCACAACTAGGACGTTCTAATAAGAAGGAAGAGACCAGAACCATAACATCGAACCACGAAAAACTGCCTTTAGCTTTCCGCCAGTAAAAAGATTTTAAATTGTTAGTAGTATATATACAAGTAAGAAAATAAACTCAATAGTTAAACAATTATGTCGACTTTAAGACCCTCTTAGAGAACTAGGTTAAGAATGTAAAACCCATGATATCGGATGGAGACTATGGTCTACCAAAAAAAAAATGTAATAAATTGTATTATAAAAATATTTTTATAGTTTGGAAAATTCAGGCATAATAAGGATACTGAGGGTAAGTGATCAAGGCCGGCAGCTAAAAGACAGGTGAACAGGGGTAGTCTTAAAACAGACATAAGGCTTCCAAGATGAGGAAAGGAAAAGCCTGATAATAAATAAATCCGTATGCCAACGGCATTATGATAAGCCACAATGTGTTTGTGGGTTATGTGTAGTGATTAGTTTTGTTATGTATACTCTAAAGCTAAGCTGGTAGATAATTTAATTTTTTTGTTGCCTATCTGGGACATAATGGTAGGAACCCGAGCTCAGTGTATCTCCCAATCCATCTGACAGAATTCCACTTGAGAAATTACGCAACAAACGACTACTCGTACATTAATTTTGCTAAAGAGTCCGTGAACGTTTCTACGACGCAGTGGAAGAAAATTTAGACTTGCCAGAATGCCGCCCTCAGAGCATCAACAGGATGTCTTTTAATGTCTTCTGAGGACCATCTACATCAGGAGTCGAAGGTCCTTACCGTGCGCAGACACAATTTCCTGCAGTCTAAGCAATACCTGCTAGGGTGTTTTCGCAGTAGTCATCCTAACCATCACCTCTTGGACGGGATACCTCCGCCCAGACAGATCAGGTACGATCTTCCAGGTCCAGCGGTACAATAGCGAACCTTTATTGAATCGAAACTATCAGACAGGTCTGAACAACATTCACTCTGATAAAGTCGCAGCAGCAGCAGTATCCGGCTACATTGTGAATGTAGTGCTAGGAGAGCATCCCCGGAGATTTCACCTGAGAAAAAGGTACTACCTCGGCAGACGCGCTTTTTTCTTTCTCAGCTGAGATCTCGATGGTGCAGCCGCTTCAATTCTTATTGGAAACGAATTGATGCTAACGTTCCAGACTTCTGTCCCGCCTGCCATCAGAGACTACATGACGTGCCGGCGCATTTTCTCCATCTGGATATCGAACAGGACTTCTAAATAAAATATATTTTTGTTACAACAACAACTAATTTTGCTATGAGTTTCGTTATAAATTTGTGCATTTGTCAAGCATTTCCAATGGTATTTTAGATGTACTTTATTACTTTAATTTGTTAGCTTCTTACATAATAAAATATCCAATCAATACACTCTCACTTAGGTAACAAAAAAGTTTTCCCGAATGTGGGATAGCAACCTCTGGCATTTAGCGCGCCATATGTAAATGATATAAAATGCTTTAGACTCTAAATTAGCAGTGATGATGTCGTAGTGTGTCAACTTCACCACAATTATTTTTTGAACCCACGATTTGCCTCCTTTGATCTACCCATATTGTAAAGAGCGCTTTTCTTTGCTAAGGTACAACACATGAAAGGGTTAGCTGTTAACCGAATTATCATACTGCGCTCGCCTTTTGTCATTTATGATCAGTATACTCTGGCAAATTATTATATTTATTTATTATTAAAAACTTTTTGACGATATTTAGATTTTGATGTCATTTTGTGAATTATAGACGGCCTAGTGATTTTTTTGTGCGCATAATCGTCCTTATGCCAGAAATCATTTTTAAATGTTACAGCCACGTTTTAATCTTTTAAATAAAAAAATGAGTTAGTTTTGAGAATTATAGATAGCTTTTCATATGCCGTAATTTTGAACAATAAACAAAGTTTGTTTATTTCAAAAGTCAACAAATGAATGTATCGCCAAATTTTTTTGGTAACTAAAAAACTACTTTTACAACCAGAGATAGTCCACAGTCATGTTTTTCAAAATGTAAGTATTGCCCTTGACATGCCTTTGAGGGTTAAACTGTTGATGCACATCTTTGGCACTTCAACGGTTTAGGGTTGTATTGTTTTCCAAAATTCTAAATACTTGTTAATATGAAGAGCATCATGTGGTCATCTATGGTCGACTATGGCTTTTTTAGTTGTCATAATTAAAAATGGTGCTTTAATAAACAAATCTTTCCCCAGTGTATTCTCCTCCAATCAGAATTATCAATTATCCTGCAGTTCAAATATGTCCAAATATGGCAACACCAAACGCATATTTTTCGGCCATTTGACGTATTTGCAAAAAAGTAGTCGAATACAAAATTAGTCATCGTACGTCGGAGCAAAGTAGAACAGAGTTATCGGAGAATGTTGTACCAGTGAAATAACTTTTGTTTTGTGCAAAAAGAAAAAAAATAATTAAAAAACACAATACAGAAAATACAAAATAAACGTCGTTCAGTGATAAATGTGAGTAAGATGAATAGAATCAAACTACTATTCAACCACCTTCCCCCAAAATATATTGAATAAATAAAATAAACAACTTGCAAAAAAAACACAGTGAAGCAAAAAAAACGCAACAAGAATTTAAAGTAACCCACAAAAAAGTGTTAATTCGAATAAAAAAAATGATGAGGGTCGAAAAAAGCATTAACATCAGCTAGAAGCAGAAAGTCCGAAGCAGCAGCGCCCACCACCACCATCACAAGAAAAAGGGATTATAAAAGTCAGAGCTGGCTGACGGTGCTACTGCTTAAGGAGCAGCACGACAGGATAAAAAGAGAACGGTTTTATTCGAACTCTTATGAAAGGCACAAAAAATAACGACACACTAACAACAATATCGAACACAAACAGACGCACATACACACACCCCAAAAGTCTAACAAGAACACGAAGTGCGTCTAGAGTGAATTGCTAATTGGAAAATATTTACACAAGATTTTTTTATGGATTTTGTGCTGAATAATTAATTAAAACCTGGGTTTCTTTACATTCCAAAATATGACATATGTAGATACACATGTATGTATGTATATATGTTTATATACACTATACACATACATACATGCATATATGATTTTTATAGTATTTTTCTGCACAAGAAAAACAAATACTAATCGGAAAAAAATAACAAACAACAAGTGCAAATGTGAAATGTTTAAATCATTCGACATTTCGATACATTCATTATAGCCTACTAACAGGCCTAGTAATAGAATTCATAAACAATAAGCAAAACCAGCAAGAAAATGCTATTTGTGCAGCAAATTTTAAGAAAAAAAACATTTTTTGGTTTTAATGTCTTTTTTTGTACAATATTTTAGTTGAACAATTACTTGGTAGTCATCTTTCGATAAGAAGTCCAACTTGCGTCTTGCCCAGTTGAACAAGTTCATTCGTTGGAAAAATTGAATTTGGCAAAAAAAATAAATTTGCTATAATTTCGAATCAATTAGCATTATTTTTATAATGATTGGTTTTTTACACTGAATTATAATTCCTTTTTTTTTGTTCAAAGGTGCAAATTTGAGCACGAAATTCCAATTTCAGTACTAAAATTTGCATCTTTGTATTAAATAAATAACAGATGTGAATAGAGATTGTGGTGTTGCCAGACGTGTATATTTCGATGTTGGAAATTTACAGATTATTTAAGTGGAAAAATTACGATCCTTGTTTACGCTCATTCATAAATTTAACAAATTCTACTAGAACAGATTGATTAGACGTTAAATTTGACTTTTGTCCTGTTGTAAATTTAATATTTATGGAAATACTCTTACAGGTGTCCGGCTGAAAGCGGTAATCGCTGTTTTAATTTCTGATTCTGATTGCTCATCTTGGAGCAAGGTTATCCAGCCAAGAAACAAGTGAACAAATATTTTAAGTATAACGTTTAACACCCAACATATCTCACTTGATCACTACTAGGGTATTATCTCAAAATTTCACAGTAGTCATCTATTTCCACTGAAAAATATTTTAAATCGATATCTCCACGTTTTCATCAAAAAAAAAAATACATGACATTCAATGTTTGAAAGTATGTATAGTAGGTCACAAAATTTTATAATTTTTATAACATAAGTTCCAACAAAATTAGTGTTCAACAAAAAATAATTCATATTTTATTTGGTATAGACTAAACTGAATTTAAACGTAACATTATTTAAAAAAATTTTAAAAACCTGCATTAATCTACGAGATTTTGAGTGAATTTTCACCAAGAACTGACTTTTTAAGGGCCAAAAGTATTTTGCTTTTTATTTTTAAGAATTAATTTTTATTTCCTCTTAATTACAGTTTGTTTCGACCGTTATTCAGCAAAGATCTTAACGTATCTTTTGACAAAATATGGTTTCATCCTAGTAGAAGGACGACAAATCGGATTCAAGTCTGGACTTTGTGGTGGGGTTAGCAAATGATTGGTGTTATATAATATCTTGCTCGAACTAAAATCCATATATTGAAGTACTCAGTTTTTCTAAACTGGCATGGAGGTTTTCTTTCAAAATGAACATATTTTCTTGTCTGCCCACAATACCATAAATGAATACAAGATTGCCGACTCCTGAAGCAGACAAAAACCATCATTTGGCTTACGCCACACCATTCGGCGAAAATATTGAATTTTCCCCCGATACTGAAGATCACATGGACGACGAATGGTGGCATAATGACAAATCAATCCCTTAATCCTAAAAACTTGAAAGCGACTGTTAATCATGGAGGTGGTTCGCTAATGTTATGACGATTTTTGTCTGTCTTAGAAGTCGGCAATTTTGTGTTTATTTATTATTATGGACAGACACGAATATATGTTTAAAATAAATCCATTATGCCAGTTCAGAAAAATGGGTATTCCGAGAAATGGATTTTATTTTTAGCAAAATAACGACCCAAAACATATAGATGTAGGCGGTAAATTTTGGCCAAATATTTGCCAACCCCTCCACAAAGTTCTGACTTGAATCCGATAGAAATCGTCCTTCTAGGAGGATATTGTAAGAGGACACAAAATATTTTCGAAAGATAAGTTAAAAAGTGCTTTGAAACAGTTTTAGCTAACAATGGCTCTCTTTTAAAATATTGCACCAACTAAATGTAAATACGTAAATAAAATTATTTCTTAGAATTAAAAAAGGAAAATACTCATGTAACCTCAAAAAATAAATTTAGGTTAGAAATCAGAAAAAAAAACTTGTAAATTAAGATGTTTTTTTTTGAAATATATGTTGCGTTTAAATCCAGTTTAGTCTATACCAAATTAAATAAGAAATATTTTTTTAATAAAATCTTATATAATTGGGACTTTTGTTTAAAATATGAAATTAGTTGAAGGAAAAATAAGTTTGTTAACCACTTTACTTTAAAGGCATTAGCAAAATAATTTTTGCCTTTACTGACAATTTAAACAATTTTCGTAATACAACTCTTTGTTGAACAAATCCGTTAAATGTTGACTACCTGTCAACATTCTGCATATATTAACAGGCGTGTTGGATGCCTTATGACCTACACAGCGCAGATTTTGGGAAGCGATAAGGCATTCATTATGTTACTCAGAAATATAATAATGACTTACTGTCACCCGTTATACTTCTGCGGTTACAATGTCCAACTAAAGAACATATTTTCGGAAATAGAATGTAGGAATAAATAAATAAAATGAAATATTAGAAAAAGTCGACTTTTCGAGGAATTTCTATTTCGCTTAGTGTTGAAAAATCTGTGGCAGAATGTGACATTTATGATAGTATTGTTCTAGAAGTTTACAAAGTTCCCTAAAATATATAATGTTGGAAGCGCAGCTTATACTCTATATCATTTACGTTTTGAATGACGTCATTACAATCACTTTAAAACGTTGTCAATCCTTTTAAAAATATTTACACAGCATTTTTTTAACGTGGAATGTTAATTACGAATATAACCACGTTCGTTTAAAAATGTATTCAAAATAAATATAAGCTTTATACTCTTGTTGAACCGGAATTTTAATCGACACATGTCGCGTGTATGTGTTATAATTATAAATAACATATAATGGAAAAATTTGATTATTTTCAAAACAAATATCTAAAATTGAATGCTGTTAATTGGTTTTATTACTGCGATGTTTTTATATTTTGAAATGTCAGTATTAAAATAAGGTTAACTCGGTAACAACAATTAGCACACACATATATCAAACTGATATGTTTGATTTGATACGAATACTCATAAAACTTTATTTAAATCAGGGATAGTTCACTATTAGTTCTATATTCTGATGAAAGAGTAGGTTGTTGTTGTTGTAGCGGCACACAGTGCCGGGGTGACATCCCATGGCCAAAGAATTTCTCCCTCGGGTCGATCTGGTGCATACAACCGGCTATCGTGGGACCGATGAAAGAGTAGGTGTAGTTGATCACCGGCGTACTTAATGTAAAAACAGCTAACAGACATGAAGATTTTCCTGTCGCATTCATTGAATTAGTGGGACATGGCACCGTTATTTGCATTGGAATCTATGTAAAACATCGAATACAACTACAATATTAATCGCAGTCATCAATTTCCTTTTCGCATGCCTCTTCCATCCTGCTTCCTAAATGGCTGCTGTACCTAGAGCATTAGCATTAAATGCCAACTTTTCTTTGAAAAGCTGGTTAAAAAAAACACCAAACGAAGAGCGCTAAAGAGGCATGGTTAACCATATTTTGTGGGCAGAGTTCGAAAAGATGTTCGAGACATGACACAATTGTTATTTTGCACGCTAAGTTCGCTTCTCGTATTATTACCCGTTTTTGTTTAATCAATCGACTACCTCTATGATGCGATTTGACGTCGTTAGAGAGGTATCGCAATCGACTGATATTATCCGAACAATTTATTAATGATTCAGCCCCTTATGAGATAGAGCGAGGAACCGTCCCCAAGGACATGAAAAATTAAGCGAAAGGGCGCGAAATCTGCCGAGCCGGCCTTAGGAATGATATTGTGTGCCACAAATAATGGGAATATGTAAAATAGATATTTTCTATAAAGATAAATATATATGACTAATAATAACAACAGTATTTGGTTTGGTGTGTCATTTGCACTTGGAACTAAAATAAACAAATCCATCTAAAAATCCTTTACTCTCCTTTCTTAGCACTTTAATAATTTAAATTTAAGTTTACCAAATCGTATCTCTTGCATTATAGTTGTCTTTTGTTTCGATATGAATCTGGCAGCACTTGTTTTATTTCTCCTTAGAACTTCTGCCACTATATCTTATACTTTACAACACTGGCGGAAAATCTATAAACACTTTTCAACACTACCCATGAAATGTTGACCCAAAAGAGAGAAAAGGGAATTAATGATGATTGTAAGAGAAAACTTAATCTCCAGAATATACACTTGTTTTTCTAAATTTCAACTGAGTGACGCAGTGCTGCCAACTCAAGTGCAATTTTTTCTTGATAATTTTACGATTTGGGTAAAAGTTTGCCCTCTAATTTTTTTCGTTGCGGTGCGATCTATGTCGCGTTTAGGTGTTTTGTTATTAGTGTTTGTGGTTCAGCTGCGATAACTAAGCATGGATAGAAACATCGCAATAGTTAAGACATTTGTTAACAAAAAGTGCTTACAGAAAGTCCAGAAGAACTAACTAGTCTCTTAAAAAAGTATAAATAGAAAATTGTAAATAGTTATTTTTTTGCAGAAATTTTTGCATTTAGCCTGAAAAAAAATCGATTATTAGTTTCTATTCACGCTAAGAACCAAAATGGCTACAACAAAAACATTTTCTTAATTTGTTTTTAAAAAATTAAATACAGCAGTACTTCTCCAATATAAATACGTGATCAAAATTATCGAGGCTTAGCCAAAAACACCACTGTTATCTATCGTTGGTCTATAAAACTGGTTAAAAGAGTTATTATTTTTTCCCTACCAACTGATTTATGCAGTTTCAAAAGATTGTCAATCACATGAGACATGTATAAAATAATCATTGATTCGCATACGAATTAATACCTTACATTTCGCTTAAGTTAAAATAATTTGGAAGTTTTTTAAAGTTTTTGACAGTACAAGAAGGCAACATTTTCAATGCGTTTTTTTTAAAAAACTCATAACTTTTGTTTTAATTACGATATTTGAGATTTTTCTTTAAACTATCAGAATTACATTGAAGTTTACAAAATATGTTTTATAACAAACAACTTTTCTTTACAATTTTTTTTTTTAATTTGGGAAATTTTTTTTTCACGATTTTGGAAAAAAAATTACTTTTTTTTTAAATGATTGTAAATCGTTATTGTGTTGACTATTGGCACAAAAAAAATTAAGGGTGGTCACGCTTCTACTTTTCAAGTTAAAAATTGAAATGTATGTCGGTCTCCACATTATTTTCATTTATTTTCTATTTGTCATGTATGAGGAATTTTTTCTTTCCATTACAAATAGCAACAAAGAGCCATAAATAGGCATTAAAAGAGGAAAAAAGTTGTAGTAAGGTGAAACGACTAATCCTCAGCCATAGAGGGATACGTTGTAAAGTTTGCATATTATTTAAAAAAAATCTATAAAAAAAATTTATTTTAAAAACAAAATTTCGCGATTTTGAAAAGAATTTTTAGAAATATCTACAAAGGGTCAAAAAAAAAGCATTAGAAATGTTAATATTTAAAAAAAATTGGGAGAGCTGTTTTTTTTCATTAAGTGTGCGAATTTAGTGTTTTCTGTGTTTCAATTTTGCCTTTTTGATTTTTTGTGATTGTAATCAAACGAAAATGGATAAATAAACCGAAAATTTGTGCGTTACCGAGTGCTGTTTTTCTACATAATTGCAAGAAAGCAGCGTTTCGTCTAACTTTGTCAATTTATCTTTTTGGTTCTAACTACTGTACTACTGGCTTAAGGTGTCGCTCGTTGACAAAGAAATATATAAATTTGATGTCACAAGAAAAATTTAAATTTCTGTCATAAAATATCTCAAATTCGGAAACATTGTTATACAAATTAACTTTAACGTCAAACGAGTTTGGTGTTAACTTTCAAGCCAAAAATATGTATGTACGCTTTAAAGTGAATATAAAAGTATGAGAACATAAACATTTATTAAGCTCTAATTAAAGGCTTAATTGTTTTTCAGCAGCACTACATTTGGGTGCAAAATGAAAATTGTATAACTTCAACGTTCTCCAAATACTTAAGATATACGTTAGAGCGAGAAGGGGACAAAAAAGCGAAGCACTTTTGATTTTTCGTCTCATTGGACCTTCCGCTGGAAATACCCATAAACGGGACAAAAATAAATCAGCTACTGTGTAAAATCCCAACTAGAATTATCTAGAAAGCCTCTGTGACATTTTGACGATTTTTAGAGCCCTGGCAAGTTGGCAGCACTGCGGACAGTTGGTCCGGCGGTCGACTTTGAGTACGTATGGATGCATGCGTGTGAGTGAGTGAACTTGTGTTGCTTTTCAATTGAAAAAAATACTGGCAACGTATTTCGTTCGTTTCGTTCAGTCAGTAAAAGGAACTTAAACGTTAGCGGGTGTCGTGTCGGTCGATACATTAGAAGGCATATTTTCGTACGGCAAAGACAAGTGCGCGAGTTTATTATTTTTAAAAATAATTGTGCCGATTCTTTCTTTATTTTCGGTTGTTACTCACTGAGACGAAACGAAATAAAAAAAAAATTAGAAAGAAAACTAGTGCCTCCGTGATGAATGTTCTAAAGCAGCATTTTTAAATACGACAAAACAAAGTACAAGCAACAAGAACAACGGCAAATTTAAATTCTTTTAAAAGAAAAAGTAAGTTTTGTGTTTCATATTGCTTGTTGGTCTGTCTATAAAAGAAAAACAACAACAAAATAATGGTGGAGGAGACAGAAGGTGGCGGGCAGGGCCAGTATCGAAAGGAAAACAATGCATAATTGTGTATGTATGTCAGTCAGATATAAGTATGTAAAGGAGCTTTGAGTATGTGTTGGATTTGTTGGTAAAAATTATGCGCAAGTTTTTTCTTTTTTTCTGTTCGGGTTTGTTCTTTTGGGTCGCCTCGCCGCCGCAGTGCTTGTTATTGGGTTCAAAAAGGTGTTGCAGGTAATTGTGCCACTGTTGCTCGTTTTGTGTATGCGTGTGTGTATGTGTTTGTCTGGTGTGTTAATTCGTTATCGAAATCTCAACCCCCGTTTTTTTTCGCAAAAACAGACAAAATGTCATTACATTAAGTCATACATAATTGTACGAATAGAAACAAAAAAAAACGTAAAACCTGCAGCAATATTAGAGAGTGGTGGACAGCGACAACAACAATCCAGCAACCCTCTGTTTGTTGCTGTGTTTTGTTTCCTACTACACATCTCTATTTTTACCGTGTATTCAATAAAAAAACACCAAAAAGTGGAAGCGCGGCACGACCCAATAACTAAAGTCAAGTCAACCTGTTTGCAACTCTACCGGAGCCAGCTAGCCAGCGTGGGGCTCGCTCGTCCTCTCTTCGCACATTTTTAGTCGGTCATCATCATTTGTATATTTTGTTTCGTTTTCCTTGCTGTTGTTGTATGTAGTACAAATTCGAATTTTGTTGTACATCACAAGCAAGCAAGAAATTCATTTTACCGTTATTTGCACTGGCAAAGAAAGTGTGTGTTGAGCTCAATGTGTGGTGTTTAGAACAAAAAAAACAACACAAAAATTTAACAAACACTTGTTATAATTGTCTTTTATATAATCATAATATTTGAACAAGTGTGTACACTTTAAATGAAAATTGAAAAGATATTATTTGTCAGGAAATGTACAATAATATTTTCTTCGTTCTTCGTGTGTGGAGCGCAAGAGGCGTGAGAGACTGAGTGACTGCGAGAGAGTGGTAGAGACAGGGAGAGAAGTGCAAAACCAAACAACACAAAAATGATGGTAAATAGTGTGACACAATTTTCTAAAAGCACTGCGGTGCTGGCGTTGCCATATCGTGCGTCTTTGACGGCTCTCATAACATTCCTTTGAATAGAAGGAACTTTGTTCTCGCGTGTGTGTGTGCATGTGTACGTGTGTCCTTTTGTTATGTTATCATCATCTCTCATAAAAACTCTGCTACGGTTTGATTAAAAATTAAAGCGAGATGATAATAAAATCTTAAAACCCATAGGATACATAAACTTTTATAATAAAAAAACAGAACGGAAAAACGAAATTGTGAAACCAATTGGAAAGAAAATTTAACAGATTTTATATTGTACAGTACATATTGTGCTGGTAAGCTGAACATATTGTTATGGCGTCTGCATGTATGTATGTGTTCGTTCTTCCAAAAATATAGCGTTAAGTGATACCAAAAAAAAACAGAAAATAACTGAAGATGGGTAACATTTGCAATGTCTAACAATAGAAAATATGTGTTGGGTTTTTAGAAAAGTGTTCATAACCCACACCCTATAAATAATTAGACTCCTTTAAAGCCTTGCGTTTCTAACCTCATGTCCGTTTTACACCGCTCTTATTAAGTGTCGTCTTCCAAGAGTGCGATAATCGCCAGTTATTATACTAACTTTACAATCCTGAGAAAGGCAAAAGATAATTCGACGAAAATTTATCTCCCATAATACATAGATATATAGATTTACATGAAAGACAAAAATACGACAAGCGGCTTTATTTTCCTTAAGGTTTTATGTCAAATGATTCAGTGAGTCTTGAAACTAAATATTAGCCTTAACAAGATTTGACCCCGGAAGATCATATATACATACTCGTATAAAACGAATTTAAAAGTGACACCAACACGTGAAAGTCTATATTACATTGTTATGTGTGTGACATGCATATGTGACAGCGCATAGAGAAAGGGACCTAAGGGTAAAAAAATAAATTTTAATTTTTTTTGCTTTTTTTTATGTGATTTTTGAACATCTGAGCATCGAATGAGACCGATCCCATGCCCCAAAAGTGTTCCCTCCCAGAGATATGCGCGTTTTATGAAAGTGAAGCGATTCTAAGCGCAAATAGAAAGGGACCTTTTCTTTAAAATGTTTCTCCTAAACAAAACTGGTTTTTAACCTTAGGCCCCTTTCTATTTTGCGCGTCACATATATGTATGTTAGTAGTCGTGTAGGGGAATTTGTCTGATACGTACTCAACAAGGCCTTTCGAGGGCTCCAAGCATCATCTGCACCTACCTGACATACAGTGGTGAGCGAAGAAATAGAGTAAACACTCTAAAAAATTTTAATCAAAAGTGTTTTTTTTTTTTATAGTTTTTGCTGTATTTTATTGATACGAGGGCTGCTATATATTTCTGGCCTAATAATGAAAATGCGAATATTTATCATCAAAAATGATTTTATTGTTTTTCAAAGTATTCTTCAGCATGATTTATACATTTTTGCTTGCGCTCAAACCAATTGTCGAAGCACTTTTCACTCCGATTGAAATAACTCCAAAACATGGTTTTCGAACGCTTCTTCTGGCGACGAAAATCGTTGACAACGCATTTTTTTCTTGATGTGCGGGAATAAAAATAAGTCATGGGTACTAAGTCAGGGCTGTACGGCGGATAACCCATCAATTCGACGTTTTGGCCGGTCAAAAAGGCGCTGGTTTGAGCCGATGTGTGAGAGCTCGCATTGTCATGGTGCACAATGATTCGTCCTCTCTTGTTCGTTTTTCGAATTTCTCCGAAGACTTCGGGCAAACAAATTGTGGTGTACCACTCGGAATTGATGTCCTATGTTGCTAAAGCGGAACAGTCGCCACATGACCAGTTTTGCAGAAG
This sequence comes from Hydrotaea diabolus, assembly GCA_963513945.1. NCBI lineage: Eukaryota > Metazoa > Arthropoda > Insecta > Diptera > Muscidae > Hydrotaea > Hydrotaea diabolus. The sequence goes on along the minus strand of OY740718.1, from coordinate 54,270,229 downwards.
AAACAGGCGACCATTTGCTTCCAAGTGCATCTTCCACGAACAACTTTCGTAGGATTTGGATCGTATTCGAAGACCAACACGGTCGATTGCTGTTTTGTTTCAGGCTCATACGCATAGATGCATGATTCGTCACCTGTGACGATCTTATAAAAGTCTTTCGAAGCACCGCGATCGTATTTTTTCAAAATTTTTGTGCATCAATCGACACGAGTCATTTTTTTGAGCGATTGTTAAATTGTGCTGGATCCAACATGAACAAACCTTTTTACGACCAGGTGTTCATGCAATATCGAATGTATGCTGGTGGAAAAATGCCAAAGGATGCCTCTTTCTCACGGTATGTCACATGACGAGTTTGCATTATCAGTTCTCGCACGGCATCAATGTTCTCTGGCACAACGGCCGTTTTTGGACGACCTTCATGACCTTCGTCTTTGAGCGCCTACAAGGACTTGAGTCGGAAAGCAACATCAAAATATAGACCGATTTTTCCCAATTTCACCAGGATCATTTACTTGTCAATAATGGCGGAATCGATTAAAATGAAGCTTTTAGAACTAAATTACTTAAAATCGGCTGGTGGTTTATATCAGACCTATATCCGAATATGGACCAATTGAATCCAAATTAAGAGCAGACGTTATAAGCTGCAAATAAACCACACCGAATTTGGTGAAACCGTGCACCTGTAAGTTGAGATATATAGTAATTGTAAGGACAACAAAACCTATGCCAAATTTCATCAAATCAGATAATAATTGCGACCAGTATTTTGAAATCTATTGATTTGGTAAATTTTGAAATTGTACTAAAAAAGCCATTGTACTTTTAAAGTTCAAATTATACGAGAATAAAATTTCGCATCCCTGTTTTCCACTTTGGTTGAGCAGTCTCGACTTTCTACGATTGCGGGCGAAGGTACTAAAGAAGCGTTACATGTACAAATGTATGTTGTTTTGATTTATTATGACTTTGTTGTATAGAGGCTATTCAATCAACAATTCGTTATGTAGAGAGAGACATTTGATAACGGGACTTTGACGACTTTTTTTCATTGTTCTAAATTCGTTATATGTGACAGCGCATAGAGAAAGGGACCTAAGGGTAAACAAATGAGAATGAGTCCGATCGAATGAGACCGATCCCATGCCCCAAAAGTGTTCATTCCCAGAGAAATGCGCGTTTTATGAAAGTGATGGTACATTAAAGATACACATATTTAAATCTTTAAAATGGCTCTCCTGAACAAAACTGGTTTTTACCCTTAGGTCCCTTTCTAGTTTGCGCGTCACATATAGAGGCTTTTAATTGAATACTTAGCTATATATAGGCTTTATAGCTTAGAATTACTAAACTAGCTATAGTGTATTTTACAATTTTAGACTTCTTTAGACTTTAGACTTCTGGCCCAAAATAGTTTTCTAACATGGCTCGATAGCGCTCTCCATTGCTGGCACATGACGATTGTTTTCATCGACGAAAAATCACGGCCCAATCACACCTCCGGCATGAAAACCACACCACACAGTGATTATTTGCGGATGCAATTGTGTCTCTTGAAGCACATGTGGCTTTGTTGCTGTTGTCAGAAATAAGCTTCATCGCTAAAGATGATAAAAATTACTCGTAATTTTTTATGATTTTCAAACGCTGCTCCTAAGTCAACTTTACCGTAATGAAAATGTTGACTTCGACTAACGTTTTGAAGCTAAAAGATCATTAAAAATGTTTCAGGATGCGTTGACATAAAGAAACCAAATTGTTTTTTCCCAATTGGAAAACCCGATATATAGCGTATTCGTATAGCCAACAAGCTTTTAAATTGTACGTATAACTGCATGTCGGTTCAGTTGACGACTTTTTGTTTACTTCTTTCATTTAATTCCTTTTATATCTTTTTTTTTGGCAACAAGTAAATGTTGCTGTCCGCCAAAAGGGGAAAACATCGACGACAACTCGTTACAAAGTTGCTAGACTTAATTTAAGTTTTCGTCACGTTTTTTACCAAAGAATTGTTGATGTCTGACTGCCAACCCGTAAATTTCTATTTTCAGAATTTCGTCATGCATACATACTTATAACGGGTGTCCGCCGGGAAGGTATACTACAAGAGATGTACGAGTATAACAGAGTTATTTTCTATAGGCTAATTTCAAATAAAATCGAGGCAAAAACTGCACTTTTGAAAAATAACCTTATTGATTTCGAAGAAATTTGGCACATATACCCTCCCCTTTGTCAAATGACAGCTGATTTGGGTCCAGGTTGGGTTTGGTGAGAATCTTACAGCTTCTCAAAGTTGGCCTAAACGATCCGTTTTTAGAAAAGATGATGCGGCGTTTTTTATATGTGACGCGCAAAATAGAAAGGTACCTAAGGTTAAAAACCAGTTTTGTTCAGGAGAGCCATTTTAAAGATTAGGTCCCTTTCCATTTGCGCTTAAAATCGTCGACTTCACTTTCATAAAACGCGCATATCTCTGGGAGGGAACACTTTTGGGGCATGGGATCGGTCTCGTTCGATGCTCAGATGTTGTCCATATAAAAAAAAGTGAGAAGTTGATGAAAAGTTTTGTTCAGGAGAGCCATTTTATAGATTAAGTCCCTTTCTATTTGCGCTTAAAATCGTCGACTTCACTTTCATAAAACGCGCATATCTCTGGGAGGGAACACTTTTGGGGCATGGGATCGGTCTCATTCGATGCTCAGATGTTGTCCACATCAAAAAAAGAAAAAAAAAATGAAAATTGATTTTTTTACCCTTAGTTCTCTTTCTCTAGCGTTGTCACATATGTTTAATTTTTTATAAAATATATTGCGAATGCCGCTTTAGATTTAAACAAATGAGGTGCCTGCCACCTCGTTTTTGTTGCCCTTTTTGACCTTTTTACGATAACGTAAAAAAAAGGTTCATATCCTTATATAGCTTAACTCTCATAATCCACAATATTTCCTTGATCCTAACGTATTTCAAAAAAGGAAATTTTTTCCTATTTTTTTTTTGAAAAATTGACCTAATTTTTTCTTCCAACTGTGAATATTTCAGAGTGGGTTTGCCATGGGTTCAGAAGTTATAGAACTTTTACTGGAGCACTTACTTTTGAACATAGAAAACCTTTTTACTTTTTATAATTTCCTATATTTAATGCGACTTAACCAATTTCTGGAAAGAGATGCTATTTTTCTTCAAGGTCTTATCGAGTACAAGAACTATCAGTTTGTAAAATTACCTAAAAACCCCCAAAATCCGTTAAAAACTCGGTTTTAAGTACTTTCTAGAGTTGCCATCTATATACAACACACATCATCGATCTTATATAACGAGCCGTTGTTTGATTTTCTGGGTTGGGTTTCTTTAAGCTTTTTTGAAAGATTTTTGTTAAGAAACAGCGAACATATGTGGTGGTATTTTGATGAAAACTCCGCCAGTTGTTAAGTTTTCACCAGATGTTAATTTTGATAAAGAAAGTCCTCTTATCATTTCGTCTCTTCACACTTTTGGCTTTTTCAAATGAGTCAATTATTCTACTAGAAGATAGATGGTGATCCAACGTGGTCATTGTAGTTTGGAACATTTGTATGTCAACGAAGCTAGAAGCGGACCTCCTGCTAGCCGCAACGTCTTTGATATGGTTTCTTAAATTATTAAACTTGATCCCTTAAATTATCAAATCGATCGGATTTTTTCTGTTGGAAGTGAATAAAACTGACTCCATACATTATAACTGCACAAAAATATTTATACCGGTGAAATCGATTAAAATCATGAACCAAGCATTCCAAAGACATTTTTACTATTTTAAGATAGCATATTATTTACTAGCGTTTGCCGAACTTGTTTTATTACAACTCATGTGTTTTTTTTGCGTATTTCTTAAGCGTTCACAAGTTTAGGACACGCAGTGCGATGCGGCGCAGAAGTCTTTTGAGAGCTGCTCATATAAACATACAATTTCAACTTCAATACTGACATATGCTTAACTCGGACGATTACAAGTGTGTTGTGTACTTTTTTGGCATCGAATCACAGAGCAATACTAGAGAATTTGGCATGTTCATAAGCTATGGTAAACACTTAGGCCACTTTGCCTGATGTGCGCTGACCTTTGTTGATAGGATGCTGCCAACTTTGTTGTTTCATCTGGCCATCAGAGGAGCAATATATGTACTTATATATGTACCAAATATTTAAGGGGTTCGAATGATATATTTAATTTATGCTTAATAAAAATGCATAAAAAATTAATGACTTCACACTTTCTGAAAAAGACACTAATACGAGGGCTGCTATATATATTTTTGGCCAAGGCAACAGTTAGTGTTGCCTGGCGCCATCTGACATTTCCATTGGAGAGTTTGACATTTTTTAGCATAAACGTACTCGGAACGTTTTTACGTACGACCATCATTTGTGTTGTTTACAGTAGTGATGCACAGGACCGAAGGCCCGGATCCGGATACCCGGGTCTTTACAAGAACCGACCGGACCGTTTCTTACAAGAACCGAAAAACGGGTCCAAATACCCGAACGGGTCCAAATACCCGAACGGGTCCAAATACCCGAACGAGTCCAAATACCCGAGAACGAGACCAAATACCCGAAAACGAGTCCAAATACCGAAAACGGGTCCAAATACCGAGAGCGGAAAAAAGACCGAGAGAACCGAAAACGGGTCAAAAGAAGTGTGTGTGTGAGAGTTTGAATGTGCGTATTTTCATTTGTTGATGGCTGTGGCTTGGAAAAGCGAACAACGAGGAAAAACATTTGTTTTTTAATTTTGGCTGCTGCTGTTGCTGTGACTTCAAATTCTGTGGTGTGTTAGTCATTGTTTACATGCAAATATACGTTAAAATACCGTTAGTTCGCAGTTTGCAGAACGCAGCTAGTCCTTTGCCTTAGTAGTGTTTTGTTTTTGAATGTAAGCAAAGTGCATATCTTTCAGTGGAGAATACTAGTGAAAATAAACAATAACATAACATTCAGTAATAAAATTATCTCATTGATATACTGAGAAACTAATTTCTAAAATATATACTTAGCAATGTGTGCTACTTCTGTTCCCAGCGAAAGAGTATTTTCAACAGCTGGTGAACTCGTGTCCAAAAAGCGAAATCGGCTAAATAGCGATAACATTGAAAAAATAATGTTTCTAAATGGAAACATGAAGTTGTTTTAAAATAACACAAAACAAAAAAAATATCAAAAGATTTATTTTAATATTATTTAATATTTAAGCTTTATCAGTAATGGATCTTTCATTTTATTTGTATACATATTTTATAAACACTGAATTACATTTTTTTATTTATTTTCTTTATTTTTATGCTAATAAAAAAGTTAAAAAAAATATTTGTTAAAGCTTTTGGGTTAACCCTTTATTGAGAACCGGTCCAAATACCCGGGTCTTGTTGGAACCGGACCCGAAAGACCCGGGTCTTAAAATACGAGGAACCGCACATCACTAGTTTACAGTGACTTGAAAAAATCAATTTGGCAAAAAAATTGAATTAACTCGTGAACATTTTCGTGCGATCATTTTTCACAACTTTCGACGTGAGTTATCACGACAAGAGTGCATCGATGAACTTAAATCTTTCTATGGAGATGAAGCACTATCCTATAGCACTGTGAAAAACTGGTTTAATGATTTTAATCGTGGCCGACGCTCGCTCAACGACGAAGGTCGTGAAGGTCGTCCAAAAACGGCCGTTGTGCCAGAGATAAGTGATGCCTTGCGTGAACTGATAATGCAAGATCGTCATGTGACATACCGTGACATAGAGGCATACTTGGGCATTTCTTCCACCAGCATACATTCGATATTGCATGAACACCTGGCCGTAAAAAAAGGTTTGTTCTCGTTGGAACCCGCACAATTTGACAGTCGCTCAAAAAAAGGTTCGTGTTGATTGGTGCAAAGGAATTTAAAAAAAATACGATCGCAGTGTTTCAAAAGACGTTTATAAGATCGTCACAGGTGACGAATCATGGATCTATGCCTATGAGCCCGAAACAAAACAGCAATCGACCGTGTGGGTCTTCAAAGACGAACCACATCCAACGAAAGTTGTTCGTGGAAGAAGCACTTCCAAACAAATGGTCGCCTGTTTTTTCGGCAAGACTGGTCATGTGGCGACTGTTCCGCTTGAGCAACGTAGGACGGTCCATTATGAGTGGTACACCACAATTTGTTTGCCTGAAGTCTTCGGAGAAATTCGAAAAACGAACAAGAGAAGACGAATCATTGAGCACCATGACAATGTAAGCTCTCATACATCGGCTCAAACCAGCGGCTTTTTGACCGTCCAAAACGTCGAATTGATGGGTCATCCGCCGTACAGGCCTGACTTGGCAACAAATGACTTATTTTTATTCCCGCACATCAAGAAAAAAATGCGTGGTCAACGATATATACTAGGCCAGAAATATATATAGCAGCCCTCGTATTTTCCTTTTACAGCCTATTTAAATTTTATTTTTTTTTATATGAACGCACGTCTCCATATTCTGCAAACATAAAACTATTCTTTAATTTTCGTATGATTTAAACGCGCAATTTTCCATTATTTACAAACAATTTACATTTTTAATTAACAATTTACAGTCTTGAAAATTAACACCTCTTAATAGTTGACTTGTTTGAAAACTTAATTATTATTAAAATTTATAGTTTTCCTACTCGAAGTTGGATCCATGGATGGATGTTTGCATAGATGGGAATACGCATACGTAGAATGAATGATGAGGAATTTGTCTGTGCAGCAGGAACAACTGTTGCCAACTGCTCGCTCTGGTAGAACTTTAAGGGGAGGAACGAGCATACATAGTTGCCATGTGCCCGTCGATATGGCAGTTGGTGGTGTCGGTTGATGTAACGAGCTGTTGTAGACTTTCCTGCACTTGTTTCAATATTTATTTTCTTGTTGGTTTTGTTTCTATTCTGCGAAAACTTTGTCGTTCGCTGCTGGCTTTGTCAAAATTGGCAGCACCTTCAACTGAGGGGCTGGCAATCAACATCATCACCACCATCGTCGACATCGCCATCGATATCGTCACTATTGCACATTTAACACGTTACGTACGTTATGGCAACGGCACACTCTTCTTACGTAGTTTACGACGTAATACTGGCTGACTACACAAATAAACTAATAAAAGTGCTAACATTCGACTTGTGTACGTTTATAGGTGCATAGTATGTATGGGTTGTATCCTGAATGCAAGAGCCTTCTCTTGTGAGGCGTTCGAAATATTATGTCTGAGACATTTAAAAGGTATTCAAATGCGAAAGGACGTTCTAATCTTGCTCTTTTAAAGAGGTTTCAATAAGGATGGCTCTATGTTGTGGAATAAGGAAATTTAATATGTCGACTGAAATTGGGCTATGTCCTGGATAATGCAGACTCTGACGGAATCGTTCGATTGCATCTGAGTAGCAAAGACCGCTGTCTTCCAGACCTCACAATCAAAACTCTAGCGTGGTAAAATCTTCCTATGTTGCATTTGCTTCGCGGCACGAAGATCCGTCTACATGCCGTCTTCTCCATAACTTTCAATTTGGAACGTAGTTAATGGATAAACGTTGATCTGAAGCTTACTCCGAGTCAGAAGTAACTAGTGAAAACGTCGTTTAGTTTGGTCAGGTCGAACCTTTTATACTCTCCGAAGTCCCAACGCTACTAAAATGGTTCGTTTTTAGGCCCTTTCGGCCCACGAGTCCGTCCGTAAGCTGGGACAAAACTGCAACATTACTCTGTTCTTTGATTTGTGGTAAAATTTTCCTTAATTGGAGTACACATATGTCGATATTGACAATAAATATTTTGTCCGTTTTGATCATGCAGTACGTTTTTTGGTCACATGAACAAAAAATCCAGCAACTATGCCCTCTTCTGATGTTTTAGTGCGTCTTAACTTACAATGCCCATTTTAACCATTGTTCGTCCATAAAAAATTGGACGTTGTAAAGCAAATACTCAAAGAAGTGTACTTTCCCGAAGTATCTTTATTCCCTTAAAGGAAAACTGTTTCCCTTATGCCGATAAGGAAACTCAGAAACAGTGGAATTTTCTAAAGAATTTGAATTTTACAAATTGGCTAAATTAGAGGTCTTAACCTATGGGGCCTAAGAGATGTCTCGTAATTTTACAAATCCAAATATAAACCTGTATTTAAGATTGCGCACGGACCGACCCATATGGGCCCAAAAATCGACCTCCTTCAACTGTCCATAGGGTATGGGTATTAAAAAAACACTAAAACATATTGTCACTTTTCGATTATATTAGATGTCTTGGCCCATGGGTCAAAAGTTTCGAAAATAAGGTTCTTTAGAACAGCGACATATGCATAAACTTTTAAGATTTGCGTAAAGTTAAGTCCCTAATCTACAGGATCCCTACGACCTTTTCGGCCCTCTTCAAAACAAGATATACACATTTAATTTTCTTTTATAATCCGATCGCCCTTTACTCGTTCACCTCAAGACCTATCTATAAATTAGCATTTACCCCTTGCTCTATCTTTCCAATGTTGTCAATATCGCCTTTATTTGCAAATAGAAAATTTCTCATTTGGTGTACAATGCAATACCCCCTAATCGAAAATAGTGTTAATTCAGTTACGCACTTAGTAGCCGCTGTAATCGCTCTCTCGTGAGAGTGTATTGTAGTAATCGGGCGTAAACCCGACGAATTATGAGTTTGTGACTGCGCCATACATACTATATCGGCACTGCTGCAATTAGAACGCTTTCCAACATGCAGGGTCGTAAAATCAATGCCTGCCGTGCTTTTAGCTAAGACAAATGTTTGTTACTAATATCAACACGTCGATCAATAATATTCCTATAATTATATTGATTTTTTTGTAGCTGTTTTCCCTCAAAACATTTAATTATCATCATCGTTAATACAAAGGTTAGTTGATTTATTGTATTCCATATAAACAAATGGAGCACACAGGTATAGCAATTTTCAATGGAAAATGAAAAGGAAGAACTGTTGCGCGGGACGTACGATAAACATGGGTAATTACTGTAAAACACTGGGCGTAGCAACAGGTGAGGGGACTGACTGTCCATAGGATAGGTTAAATAGAGGTGACTCTCATAGTCAAGCTAGAAGGTTTTAATGAGTTATTTAGAATTCCTTGGTATAACCGAATGTTTAGTACATCGAAGAGAAATTATCAGTTAAGAAGAAGAAAAAATAGCGGTTATCTCGAGCATGCTGTAGAATCCTGAGTATCTTTTATCCCATCTCGAGGTCCTCGCCTTAGATGAATGGTAACCAATAATAACTTATCTTATAAGTCTGAGACTACTACAGTTCAATCTTGTCTGTGCGCCCGTTCTTGCGATATCTAATCAGCTACAGTTGCAACCTATTTTAACATCCAAGTTCTGAGTTAAACTTTTTATATTTATTTTTCCTTCAGTGTCTGATATCTATCCTGAGCCAGATGGCCCGGTTCAACGCGCATTATTTTAGCATGCCTTCACAGTTCTGATGAAGTAGCTAATAGGTATTTTAACCCACCATCATCCAAGTCCAGCGATTTTACCTACATCGCATTGTTGTTGTAGCGGCATATAGCGCCGGGTTGTAAGCCCTTCCTCCTTCGGGTCGATCCGGTGCATAGAACCGGCTATCGTGGGATTCTGACTGTTGCCCCATCTCTACTTTTCTGGTTATTTGGAGTAGCTATCGTCTTTTGTTGTCGCCCTCTGCATGCCACACCCTATGTACTGGACATGGACTGGTCTTTTCAATTTTTGTACGTGTTGACGTAATCCCCAGTATTGTTCTAGTAACGAATCCTTACAGCGGAAAAGACGTAAGCGCAAAAAAGAAAATTTTACAAAGATGTTTTTTTTTTTTGTTTTTATCTAATTCATCTGGAGTATTCCAATACAATTGAATTTAATTTATATCTTTGTATTTATTTATATTTAATTTTAATACTAAGAGCGTTGTACAATTTTCTATCGAATTTAATGGCGCTTGTGTCTTTTTTTGCGGTAAGGGGTCGATATTGTCTCCAGGCATTCCTAAGAAGACACATGTAGACTTTTGTACTGTTCTGAAGTCCCTCAACTTCCCATTTAGGTACAAGGGAAACCTTCTCTCAAATCAGTAAGCGATATAATTCTTATACTTACTGGCCGGGACCTAATGTTTAACGCCGTTTTCGAACGTCTTATGCACTCTATAGTCCCCATTTACATAAGGCAACTTTACTTGCGACAATTTTTATGATTCACCTTCGAACTTGCCTAATGTGTTTACACAAAGCAATTTTTGTTGTCATTTTTGCCTTTTTTGACATTTTGTGATTTATTCGTTCTGGCTTTTGTGTGAAAAAAATACTCAACAATTCTGCAGCCAACTTCGCTCTACGAAAAACACAAAAGGTATTTAAAGTACGGGCAAGTTTTTTCCATTCTCTCTCTCTTCAACAAACTGGAAGTTGCAGCAAGTAAAGTTGCCTCGTGTAAATGGGAACATAGAGATGTTTTACATGGCTTAGAGATTAATCTTGGCTTACTGCAGTTTTTTATACTAACGACTTAAAACTTATCAATCCAGTATGTGTCGCTGTATTTTTGAAGGACCTTGGGCAAGGAGGCTGCTGGATCACTTCAGTGTCTAACAAGCTGTGATTTGTGATTGTTGATGCTTAATGCAATCCAATAGGTTTTGTGGCCTATTTAAAGACCCTAGGGCTGGTGATAAAACCGAAGCTATAAAATCACTCCAAGAAATACCCGAATGGCGGTTATACAGGGTGAGCAATTTAACATTTCAAATTTAAATCGGCTGTAAAGTATTTTTTTTTTTTAAATTTTGGTTTTATGTCCGTGATAAACCTCTAAAAAGCTTTGGTTTTACTGGAAATATTAACCTTTGTCATTTAAAAATGGAACACAATGGCCGTGTTCTATTGGCAACTCGCTTAGAAAGTCGCTGGCGCAATAACTTTGCACCATTGTACAGAAATAAAAAAGTATTCCGTTTACAGGAAACTATAGATAATTTGCGTTTCAAGCGGTTTATTTTAAGTAATACAATTTTAAAGAATACGTCATTCAAAAAAATCCTTAGCGAGTTTAAGCGAGCTTGGTTATTATTCGCTTTTAGTATTTTCTGAATAACTACTTATATTTTGCACAAATTACAAATTTTCAAATCAAACGGTTTTTGATGCATAAAGCCAATCAGTTTTTGCATACTAAAGAATTTCTAGAAATTCTCGTAAAGGTTGAAATTATCGCCTTAAGGACCACTTACTTGTTTAATAAGCAAGTACCAATAGAAGGAACACGCCTAATGTCATTTATATGAATACCACAACTGGCTCCGCAGTGTCTCATCCGATTTACCCAATTTTTCAGTACATTTTCGATTGTTTCGGGTCGAAGAATCTCTTCAATGGCAACTACGATTTCATATTTCGCCCCAATTGTTTCTGAATGTTTTGCGAAACATTTATCCTTAATGGCTTCTCACAGAAAAATTCTAAAGGGCTCAGATCACAGCTCCGAGGCGTCCAATTGACTTCACAATGTCGGCTGTTTATTCGATTTTTAAAAACAGTGCGTAAAATATCGATGGTGGCCTTGGCTGTGTGACAGGTGGCCACGTCTTGTTGAAACGAAATGTCCATGTCATTCTCTTGAATTTTTGGAAATTCACGGTAACGCTCACAGTGGACGGTAACGGCGGCTCCTTGCCGCCAGCCTAAAATCCACACCAAAAAGTGACTCGTTGTGGATGCATTGGCTTCCCAATAGTCACGTGTGGGTTCTTTGTAATCCATATGCGGCAATTTTGCTTATTAACACAGCCACCGAGATCAAAATAAGCTTCACTATTTTTCGGTAAAAATTCTTCATCTTCTGCCAAACAATCTTCAGACAATTTGGCGAAGCGAAAACACATCGGATAGTCATAAGGATTCAGTTCTTGGTCCAATGAAATTTTTTTAAGCTTTTTGCAATTTTTTTCCTAAAGAAGTGCGAGATGTGTTTACTAGGGTGGAGTGAAAACATGCTTTTTTTATAATTTGAAAAAGTTAACCTCGGAAAGAGATGTAGTCTGGGGTCCTAAAGAGGGGAAAAATAAAGAAAAAAATTTAAAAAAATTTTTAGGGGTCGCGCCACTCCCTAGAAATTTGGAAATTATCGCTATTTTGGCGTTGATTTTAGAAAAATCCTAAAAATTAACGACTTAACTTATTCGAAATTTAAAAGTTTGAGCTTGTTCAGTGCCCAAACAAAAGTATTTGAGGCAAATATGAGGATAATCGACTAATATTTGTAGCTTTGGTGGCGATTTCATTGTTCAGTCAATTTTCTGAAGAAGGGACGATTTGACTTATTTTACTTTTTGAAATTTTTGAACAATGAGAAAAATTTTTTTAAATTTTTTCATGCCCTTATTTCATTGTTTACGCTATTGCAAACATTTATTGACATAAAACTTTTTAGGATTTTTCTAAAATCAACGCCAAAATAGCGATAATTTCCAAATTTCGAGGGAGTGGCGCGACCCCTAAAAATTTGTTTAAATTTTTTTCTTTTTTTTTCCCCTCTTTAGGACCCCAGACTACATCTCTTTCCGAGGTTAACTTTTTTTTTTGAATTTCACTCCACCCTAGTGTTTACTTCCTGACAACGATGACGAGTTGATGTTGATGGATGCTCTTGGACGTTCTCAGCCTCAGCAGCAATGGTTTCGATTGAACACACTAGGCGAGAACGTTTTCAAATCGGTTCTTCCAAAAACGATCTATTTTTATGAACTCGCTTTACAAATTGACGCACAAACTAAACTGAAGGCCGATTTCTTCTCGAAGAAGTAAGTTTTTAATATTTTCCAATTTTGTTGGAGCTAATAGCGTTCCATTTTGCATATGTCAAACATGAATCTGAAAATATAAATTAATGTTATTCTACCTTTCAAAGTCAATGTAACCGGTAGTTTAAATTTAAAATTGTAAATGATCTACCCGTTACTTGCATTGCGAAATTATAAGTCTTACGTCGGCCTTACAATAACATAGAATTTATTCTGAACTGATATGATTTAAAAAGTTTCCATAAAATTATACCTGTTGTTTACAGCCATCCATATTCATTAAATGTTAAACCTTCCGTAATTGCTTTCGCATATGTGAGCTTATCGTATCAAAGCCGGTACCGAGTAAAATCAAAATCGTCTAAACGTCACAATAACAATATTAATTTGACCTTTTTTGTCGCAGGAAACAATTGAAAAGATATTCATTTTGCCAAAAAAAAATGTCTCATTCTCCCGCCCTCCAGAATTATCTGTATGTTATGGCGGAATTCCGGCACATTTGCCGGTACCTTCCTACATACGAGTATTTAACAGAATTCGGTTCAGTGTAAAACGTGACGGAAAGTAAACACATTTTACAACATTGTTTAGAGTGTTCGACTATTTTGTGACACACACGTCAAATGTAGAACAGATTGAACGAGTATATATGAATTATTAGGGTTCATTTAAGGGGCTGTATTAAGATTTTATTTGATTGAAATTCAGGTTGTGAGTTAAGCTTACACCTTGATATAGAAAAACAAAATACATGCTTTTACATGTAGTAAAACACAAACCGCACAGCAAAATTTTTTTTATTTTGGTTAAAAATAAATGATTTTATGGCATTCCTTTCAAATTACCAATAAAGATTCCACACTTGATTGCATTTTTATATTTTTTTTTGTTTTGAAAAAATATCAATTCGACGTTTTGACCGGTCAAAAAGGCGCTGGTTTAAGCCGATGTGTGAGAGCTCGCATTGTCATGGTGCACAATGATTCGTCTTCTCTTGTTCGTTTTTGAATTTTTCCGAAGACTTCAGACAAACAAATTGTGGTGTACCACTCAGAATTGACCGTCCAACGTTGCTCAAGCGGAACAGTCGCCACATGACCAGCTTTGCCGAAGAAACAGGCGACCATTTGCTTCGAAGTGCTTCATCCACGAACAACTTTCGTTGGATTTGGCTCGTCTTCAAAGACCCACACGGTCGATTGCTGTTTTGTTTCAGGCTCATACGCATAGATTTATGATTCGTCATCTGTGACGATCTTTTAAACGTCTTGTATTATTTCCGCGATCGTAGTTTTTCAAAATTTCTTTGCACCAATCGACACGAGCCTTTTTTTTTTGAGCGATTGTCAAATTGTGCGGAATCCAACGAGAACAAGCATTTTTTTAACGGCCAGGTGTTCATGCAATATCGAATGTATGCTGGTGGAAGAAATGCCCAAGGATGCCTCTATCTCACGATATGTCGCATGACGATCTTGCATTGTCAGTTCACGCACGGCATCAATGTTCTCTGGCACAACGGCCGTTTTTTGGACGACCGTCGTCTTTGAGCAAGCGTCGGCCACGATTGAATTCATTAAACCAGTTTTCACAGTTCTTTAGGATGGTGCTTCGTCGCCATACAAAGATTTAAGTTCATCGATGCACTCTTGTCGTGATAATCCACGTCGAAAGTTGTGAAAAATGATCGCACGAATATGTTCACGAGTTAATTTCATTTTTTTGCCAAATTTATTTTTTCAAGTCACTGTAAACAACACGAATGATGGTCATACGTCAAAATGTTCTGAACTACGTTTATGCTAGAAAATGTCAAACTTTCCAATGGAAATGTCAGATGGCGTCAGGCAACACTTAGTGTCGCCTAGGCCAGAAATATATATAGCAACCCTCGTAGTTTCTTAATATGCTCGGTATTGTTTATTTTTTCCATTAATTATACACCTTTGATATGCAAACTGCTTTTGATTTATTATTATATATTCAGAATGTAAGACAAATTCAATGACCATTAACTAAAAGAAAAATAGTATTTGTGCTAGTATTTATTTTGTACTCATTCAATGTTCCGTCATCGAACAAAGCGCTATTTAATTGTAATTCATGAATTTGTTTTTTTTTGGGACGAAGGGAAAGCAACTAATGTTCATTTGTCTTGTTTTTAGAATAATGATGTGTTGTGAACATTATTTGTTTTCCACAAAAAATGATAGAAAGTAGAATTATACAATTTCCAAAATATGATAAATGTTTATTTTGATACATTTTTACGGATTAGTTGTGATTGATAAATAATCGATAATTTTTTGGGGGTATCCATGGAATTTAGTTAAAACCCATTTTGCAATCTAATTAAAATAAAAATTGAACTAAATTTGAGTTCAAAATTTAAATAAAATTGTGTTAAGCTTTTTTTATTACACCTCGATATCATCTTTGTTTATATTACAAGGTTTTTTTAGTTTAATTCTACAAAACCTACGGTTGGTTTGTAGCCCCCGCACTGCCGTTTATATTGTAAATTATCGTTCATTTTAAGATACAGGCTCACATTGGACTTGACAAAAATTGACAAATCTGCAATTACTCTATGTGATGGCTTATTCGTACACTACCTTAATATTGAATATATCATACAGCGAGGTAGTATAAAATATGCTGTAAGCCGGCATTGCGATGGCTATCAGCATTTTGGGCAACGTGTTTTTGCTATCGTGATTATAAATGAACCACAGAATTGGGACAATTTTTTCCAGCACGACCTTGTAATGTGACACACCAAACAAATTGATTGATTATATCGGATGGATATAAATCGATATTTTTGAAATGGTATAGAACAAGTATATATGTATGTATACCTACACACATACAAGCTATGCTAGTACAATTTGTCGTCCAGCTGGCAACGAAGGAAAGACCAGACCAATAAGCAGCGAGTACAAGAACAGAAAAAAAACAAATGTTTTTTAATTATTTTGTGTCGTTGTTGTGCTATTGTCTCTACTTTTTCTTCTTTGTTTTATTTTATATTATTTATTTATCCGTACAAATATCTATATTTCTAGCATGTGTACGTGCGAACATACCTACACACCCCTTCATATGTACCTTCTCCGTACCGTGCCGTAATATTTATTTGTACGATATTTTGTGTACCGCAATTCATATTCATTTATAGATTTTAATAGTAAAAAAATCAACGACTACAACCACAACGGATTTATTAGATAGGATCGGATGACCAAATGTGTATGAATAAGTACCTAGTTCGTTTTTCCATGGTTAAAAAAGGATCAAAAAGTTGGCAACTATGTACACCAGTTTCGACAGTCGACAAAGTAGCCTTTTTTAGACTGAAGTAAATAACGGATATAAGAAAGTCTCTTTAATGCCTAAAAACAAATGGTTGGCAACTATGCACACAAGTTTTAACAGTCGACACAGTAGCCTTTGCAGACTGTAGTAAAAACGGATATAAGTATACAGTAGATAATGGATATAAGAAAAGTCAAGAAACATCGAAAGTTTCTTTTTTAATGCAAAAAAGAAACAAATGGTTGGCAACTATGTACACAAGTTTCAACAGTCGACAAAGTTGGCTTTTTTAGATGAAGTATAAAACGGATATAAGTATACAATAGATAACGGATATAAGAAAGTCAAGAAATACAGCCAGTTTCTTTCGTAAATGTAAAAAAGAAACTATTGGATGGCAACTATGTACAAGTTTCGACAAAGTAGGCTTTTTTAGACTGAAGTAAATAACGGATATAAGTATACAGTAGATAACGGATATAAGAAAGTCATTTGCATTTAAGAAATAAGTTTATTTCTTAAATGCAAAAAATAAATGGTTGGCAACTATATGCAAGTTGTGAAAGTCGGTAAAGTAGTCTTTTCGGACTGTAGTAAATAATGGATATAAGAAAGTCACGAAATACCCCAAGTTTCTTAAATGCAAACAAAAACCAAATGGTTGGCAACTATGCAAAATTTCGACAGACATAACGGATAAGGGTATACAATAGATAAAAGTTTCTATCTTAAATGAGTTTTTTCTTATAAACAATTAAAAACAGTTGTAATTAATTTTTATAGAGAATCTTTCACATGCCGAAATGGATAAATTTCACATGGCTAAATGGATACATTTCTCTCTTTAAATCGCCGGCATTTAAACGGTGAAAAACAAGCCGTGGAAAAATGTTGGAAGTTCTTATCGGGATTTGAACCTGAGTTAACATCATGCCCAGGTCACTGATTGAGAGCAGTTCCCCGTTTTTCCCTTAATGGAATGTTGGGAGAAAAAAGAATGTACATAACGACCATACTTTTTTTTAACAGGCTCATTGATTTTATAAAATTGTTATCAAAAAGTGGATGTCGATAGATTTGTTAACATGTGCATATATGCAAATATTTAGATTTTGAAAGTTTAAAATCTTTCAACTTATATTTTGAACGATTCATCAGTCAGTCAGTAATCTAAATTGGCGGCAGATCGAATTTATAAATTGAAGTATTTTGTCTGCATTCAATAGTGACCCTGTCTTATATATAACCATATGCGCGAACATCCATAGAAGTATGAACGGTTTAACTTAAAAAAAAATTAAAATTTTGTAGCTTTTCTGCAATCGTGTTTGTACATAAACTGAATTTTAATTATATATACATTTGTATGTATATATGTATATTTTTCTTCTTTCTTCAAAGAGGATTTTATTTTTCACACCCTACTTTGGCGGCGGTGGGTGGACTTGTTGTGTATGTCACTGGGATTACACCCTCTGTATGTGTGCAAGTGTGTTCGATAGAAATATTAGATAATTCTTCATCGGTCTAGACAAGAGAAAGCTAATGTCCCATAGCAAACTGTAGAGAAGGCGGCTATCTTGTTTGATGTTAATGGACACAGTGGTAAAATAATTATAGTATGGATATATGACTGCAACTTGTTGTTCTTATTATCTCTGATGTTCCCTCTAGTCGGTAACATCAACAATTGTCGCATTCACTTGCACTTTTCACCGGAGTCTGGGACTTACTACTCTGAACGTTCTGAATTCGTCATCCTACCATTCATTATCTAATTCGTGCACCGTAGGACTTCATATGAATTTGATAAAGTTTATAGCATAACAGAGTTTCACAACCAGCTCTGTCATCCCTTCATTTAAAACCCTAAGATATGCCGTTTTTATAATTCAGACATTTCCGTATCGTAGGTTTTCAAATGAATTTAATCAAGTTTATTTCATTTCCAACTTTCGTTAATTTTTGTTTTCTCTTGGAACAAGCTGAAAATAAAAAAAAAACGCCATATAAAATCCATATGAAATCTGTAAAACTGCAGTATGCTTACGGTTTTAATGAAATTTAAACAAATATTTTGTTGATATATACCGAAGAAATCATTATTGCACTGTCGACCATTGTAGAACTAGAATGCACGGGTATCCAAATTGTCAATAAGGGCGCCAACGTTAACAACTTTGCTGAAATAAAGAATTAATTTACTTTATCTATTAAATACAAATTGAATAAAAGGCGCACGCATTTTTTGGCCCCAACTGATATCATCTAGGAGATCAATGGATAAACTACAGCGGCACATAGACTTTGATGTACAGGGTGGCGCACCGATTATGCTACAATACGAAATTCAAACAGCTTTTTTGTAACCAATGTATTTCATTGTTTTATATTGTATTAAAAATTCAATTAAACGTTATATGATTTATTGTATTTGAAGATGATAGACCGTAAATGACCTGCATGCTCATCCACGCATATGCGAAACCAGATCAGAAAATTATTCAGTGAGACCTGAAGGGTTGAGGATGGGATCGCATTAATTATTGTTTTAATGGACTGCCTTAATTCAAACAAATTTCAATTTGTACACCCCATAACCCAATAAAAAAAAGTCTGGTTCAGTCAAGTCCGGTGACCTTAAAGGGCCACCGAAAAGTAGAATTTCTGGATATTAATTTGTTTGGGAATTTTCATGGAAAATCTGCTATAACCGCCGGCCTGGCTTTACGTGCAGTTGATTCAAATACGTCTTCGGCGCAGTTATGGGTAAAAAAAACTCCTTCAACATCTTTAAATTACGATTCTCATTGAGTCACAGTTACACCGTTTTCTTCAAAGAAGTATGGCCCCACAATGCGCACCACACAGTAACTCGTTCTCGTTGCAGTTCCATCTCATGGAGTATTTGTGGATTAGATATAGTCCATACTCGTATCAAGCTGTTGTCTTCTTCGGCTATTTCAATAATTTTTTTTGGCAACATTCCATTCGAATAGGCAAATCCAGAGGGAGGGTTAACTTGCTTATAGTTTGGACTTTGTACGGAAATAAGTTTAAGTCATTATGAATTTTCCGTTTCCGACTTTGTACGGAAACAAGTATAAGTCATTATGAATTTTCCGTTTTAAACGACCGTATGTTTCGAGTCGAAACGCTTGCATTCGCCGATAGATACGATAGTATCTTGAACCTAAATGCAGGGACCTTGATGGTACGGTCTTCGTGTGATGCTTTCAGGTTCGTTAAACATGTTTCCCAGCCTCATGACAGTCCATCTACTCGGCGGAGTTCCGCCAAACTCCCGCCTAAATTCCCTTTACACGTAAAAAAGTATGGTTGTGATAATAATTCGAAGAGCATCTTGCTATTGTTGGGTATATGGTTGTGGTACTACAATATTATGATCCTGACAACAATAGTAGTAGTACACCTTTCCGGCGGACACCCTTATAATTCAAATACAACCATACTATGATCCTCACAACCATACTATGATTCTCACAACCATACTATGATCCTTACAACCATAATATGGTTCACACATATCCATACTATGATCCTCACAACCATAATATGATCCTCACAACCATAGTATGTTTCATATACAACCATACTATGATCCTCACAACAATAGTATGATTCACACATAACCATATTATGATTCCAACATTCATAGTATGATCCTCACAACTACAGTATGTTTCACATAAAACCATAGTACGATTCACACGCAACCATGTTTTGATCTCTACAACCATAGTATGATCACACACAATTATACTATGATCCCCAAAATATAATTGAATTGCGTTAAGATTTGAATTATGAAAATTATTTAAAAATACAGTAAATTCAAAATAACAGGAGTGATTTATTTAACAGTAGACAAAATCAATTTAAAAAAACGTAACCGTTTTTATTAAAAATTTGTCAATTAAACAAAACCAAAGCAGTTGGTTTGAAAAATTTTAATTTCCATATAAAAAGTACTATTATTGCATTAGATCCGCAACAATAACACTGTTTTAAGAAGCATATTCAATTGCAGAAAAATTACAATCATACAGTATGTTTGCCGTAGTCATATTATTGTTTACATAAAATCCAAAAAGCAATACTTTTGTCTCACCAACCATATTTATATTGTAGCTACAACTATATTTTAATTTTAAAATTTGGCAATAATACTTTTACTATTGTTACATTTCAACAATATTAATATTGCGGAAATCATACTATTGTCAAAATTAAATTGAATAAACGATACTATGGTTGCGACGAACATACTTGTGTAGAACATATTATTGACGTGACCATATAGTAACCATAATTTTTCTCTGCGTGTAGGACTGGAAAGCATGGTACCGCTGCACTATCCAAATCCTCTTTTCGGTATCCCAAGCATTCATTTTCATAAATCTAAATACTAACCTTTCAAATAAAATTAAGAATAATCCGATTACTTAAACAGACAAAAAGTTATAACGTTTTGATTTTGTGGCATAATTCTTGCGCCACCCTGTATTACAGAACCCTATTATGTCCGCGAAAACGAACTATTTAACTCGAACAACAATATTTGATTTTTCAGTCATATCTTCAATGTTGTAAAAATAAATTGAGAACTGATTGACAAATGGTCTAAGCAATCAATGTTCGGTAATACGAACTCCTTTTCCATTATAAGAAATAATGTTTACTCAGTACCACGAGAAATATATTGTGGCTTATCAATCAATCAATACGAGAACAATAATAATGCCTTTGTCATATAATATTCATAAGCAGATCTGATTTAATACCTTATTTTTTTCCTTTTTGTAGACTATTATTCAAAACGTAAAAACCGATGATTTCTGCCTCGATATACTTGTGTAGGGTACTATCCTAATCCACACACTTCGATCATATATCTACATTTTCGTTTTCTTTTATTTGCTAGTGTCTTTCATTTCGCTCTTAGTATCTTGAGTATGAGCCAATTGTCTTTTTCGACAAAAGGCAATAAAAACAGCAAATGCCACCTGTAATGCTGTCTAAACAATTGTCTTTCACGTTGTTGTTGTTGGTATTGTCGAATTGAGTTGTTTTTGTTTGTCACTTTGTTGTTGTTGCTGTTCTGCGCCTGGCATTATGTTGTGGGATTTTGGCCACAAAGTGGTGGAGGTGTTATATTTGTAAAGTCAGACATACACATACGGTATGCGATTTACAGTGTTGTGCGAAACAAAGCAGACATCGAGTTCACATATAAAAAGTCAGAAAGAAAAATTTGCTCAAGAGGCGTGGTAGAAGCATGGCACTGATAATAAGGAAAAAAGAGTATCAAGTTGCCAAGTACAAATAATGCATTTTATTTGTTTTGTTTTTTAAATACATCAACGGAAATCCGTGCATTCGAATATCATATAGAATGCCGTGGATCCAAATACATACTCACATAGAAACTTCCATCACCAAACTGACACTCTCTGAAGATGCACTGGCTTCACAATGATCATGTGCGGTTTTTCCAATTCCCAGAACCTGCAGTTAGGGTTGTTAACACAGAAGCCGACAAGAGCTTTGGCATTTCCATTTCCAACTGCAATAAGAGTAAAACTTAGAAATAATATCGAAGGGGATGGTCGTATACCTCCAAATGCCACTGGCACCTTGTATGCGAAAAATGCGAGGTGTTTGTGCATAATTCGCATCATATTAGTGCGAGAAATGTTTCTCACACTCTCGGCAACGACAGCTGATTATTGTCAGTGCGCACCGTATGACGTCGAAGACCGGGAGCGTTGTCCACTTACCTACGAGACTCACAATCCTGTGTACATGAAGATTGGTGGATGCCTGATTTTGGACAAAATTTCATTTCAATAAACTCACTTTTTGGGCTACACAGCATTGAATTTGATAATAAGTTTGCATAACCGCCCAATATTGTTAAAGTAACATACAAGGTTGGGGTTTTAACGTTTTAAACTTGAATCGGCTGTCATTTAATAAAGAATTACAATATAATTTATATGACTATAACAACTGGCTTGGCAGTACCTCATCCGATCGACCCAATTTTTGAGTACATTTTGTTTAAACTCTTCAATGGCAACTTCCATTTTATGTTTTAGCGGTTCGATCGTCCCTGGATGCTTTGTGTAACACTTATCCTTTATGGCTCCCCGAAAAAAATAATCCAAAGGGCTTAAATCACAAAAAATCAATTGACAAAAATGGTTGTAGTGCTGTGTGATATGTGGCCCGTCTTGTTGAAACCAAATGTCGTCTATGCCATTCTCTTGAATTTTTGAAAATGAAATCCACACCAAACAGTGACTCGCTTTAGATGCATCGGCTTCTCATTGTCTCATGTGGGTTCCCTGAACTCGTTATGCGACAATTTAGCTTATTGACATAGCCACCGAGATGAAAACACGATTTATCGGCAAAATTCTTCATCTCCTATCAAACAATCTTTAGCCCTTTGAGCGAAGCGAAAACGCATCAGATGATTTTCCATCATAAAATGACAAAGCTCAACCTTTCCAATAAAACCAGAAATTCCAAAAAAGTTATAAGTCCCATTTTTTACAGTCGATTCAAATTTAAAATGTTAAATACAATATATATTTTTATTTTTTTGTTTTATTGCATATACTTAACATAAATACTGTTACAACATTGAACACACTCATTTCAATAGTAGAACTGAACATACCCCGTTAATGTCATATGGGTTTTGAAAGCTAACCTCAATAGCGTTAGTCTGTAACGGGATTTTAAAATTTTTGCAACTTTCATCATGGAGTGGTCAGATTATGAAAACCGTATCGCTGTAATAGCTCTTTTCAAGTGTGAAATGAAAAAAGCGATATTTTCAAAACGCTCCGGCCACTAGGGATTAGCCGCATGTTCGTCTACCGACGCATATAAC
Source organism: Hydrotaea diabolus (assembly GCA_963513945.1). Classification (NCBI taxonomy): domain Eukaryota; kingdom Metazoa; phylum Arthropoda; class Insecta; order Diptera; family Muscidae; genus Hydrotaea; species Hydrotaea diabolus. Next base: position 54,247,123 of record OY740718.1, on the reverse strand, counting down.
AGTTTGAGGAGACTGGAGATGTAAAAGACCGCCACCGGTCGAGCCGCCCACGCTCCGTTTGAACACCTCATGTCATCAATGCCGTCAAATCAAGAATTCACAGAAATTCGCTTCGAACACAGAAAATCATGGCCCGTGAGATGAATATAACGCAAAAGTCCATGAGTCGAATCATTAAAAAAGACTTGGGACTTGGGGGCTTTCAAACGACGTACAGGAAATTTATTGACTGCAGCTTTAAAAAAATAGGATTGAAAAATGCACACGTCTTTTGGTGAAGCACGCTGATAACTTGCACAGAAAAAAATTGTTCACCGATGAAAAACTTTTTACCGTTCAAGAAAAATTTAACAAGCAAAATGATAGAGCGTGTGCGCGGTCATCTGAGGAAGCATCTGAACTGATCCCAAGAGTGGAAAAGGGTCATCACCCAGCTTCAGTCATGGTTTGGTGGGGTGTTTCTTACGATTGGGTCACTGACCAGCATTTCTGCGAACAAGGAGTCAAAACATCGGCCAAAGTTTACCAAGAAACCGTTTTGGAAGCTGTTGTGAAGCCTCTTAACAATTCCCTGTTCCAAAACCAACAGGATTCTGCGCCGGCCCATGAGGCTAAAACGTCCCAGGCCTGGCTTCGAAACAATTTGCCAGCGTTCATTTCCTCTGAAGAATGGCCCTCAGGCAGTGCAGATTTGAACCCATTGTATTCACATTTGTCATATTTCACCAAATGATTTTGAATATATTAATACTTCGTTAAGTTCAGTATGTACACACTGTTGAGAACAAACAAAATTTACTTGTTTCCGGGGCTCTTTAAGAGAAACCTTTTCCCCTCGGCCGATTTCGACCATTTTCAATCGCAAATAGCTTATGATTAAAAGCCACCATCGTGCAGGTTCCTAGCTTAAAACGTTTGGCCCCTATTGTGCTTTAAATATACAGGCGGGCGGACATGGTTAGATCTTAGACTATAAGAAAATTAAGGTATTACAGTTTTTCCTTTGGTAGAGTGTATATATAAACTTATGCTACCTTACAAAGATTATTTATTTTAAATTTCCTCATAAGTTTAGCTCGTTTGTGTATTTTATCAATGGCACTGCAAAACAGTTGGCGACGCCCAACTAAACCCTTTTCACAACACACTTGGTAAAAGGAAATCTATAGATGGCTCTGAAAGTGGAGTCTCTGCAGAGATGGTAAAGGTGAATAAACTTGAAAAAGGATATTTACAAAAGTAATTCTCATATGCATGGTGAGAACATGGTCTTAAAGATTACAGTTTTCCTCTCAACAATTGCTGCGAAGCTTTCTAAGAAAAATTGTCACGGATCCGAAGTCGCAATAAAAGCTTTGTCATGTTGTAAAAAATTGCTCTTCTATTAAAATGTACTCGTAGATGCATGAGGTCTCGAGCCGGTTAATTCCTCTTCAAAGTGTCTTCCTCATAATAGTAAAAAAAAAACAAAATTTTGCATTTGGATGACTATTTTTGCACAACACTGTGAGCTCTTTGGGGTGTTACCCTACCACCGCCACTTGTTTGTTTTTTTACTTTTCTGAAACCAAAACGTCCACTTGAATTTATATAATTTTGTTTCTGGTACAACAATAATAATAATGAACAACAAAAAAATACGAAAAGAGAGTGGGTTGGGGTGTTGGTTTATACGGTCCGGATTATAATTACTTAAAATTCTCGAGCAATTATTCATTATAATGAAATTATTCCTCTCATATGTACATACATTCATATACGAGTACCTACACATATACTGTAGTACTTTCTTTCGCATTGCCTTTCTTTCTTTTTGCTGTTTTGATAGTATATTAATTGTTTTTAATTATTTTTAGTAGCCCAGCACCAAAATCAACAACAACAAAAGAATATAATTGTAATATATTTTGAATATTTAGTCTTCATTTGTAATTCATCAAGTGCGTTTGTGTTCGTTGTACAAAAGAAAATAAGAAATCCATTCGAAAAAAACCTCAAATGAAGAAATCGAACGATAGCTTTAAGTTGAAAGTGGAAAAAGTACGTTAGCTAATGACCATTTCATAGTATTTTTAGAGTCGTTTTCTTTGCATTTTGTTTTTTGGTAATTTCTTTTATTTGTGGTAGTCATTGAAATGTGCTCTTGATCGAATAATCCCGACCTGCTATTAAATTAATTATCCTTCTTTACTGTTAAAAAATGCCAACCGCGGAATGCAGTATTTCAGTTGTTGTAATCATTAGTATGCCATTAAATCGAGAGTATTTATAAGTGAAAGTATGTATGTAAGTATATACTAAGTTATGAACATTAGATTGTGTCACTCTACCAGCTACAAAAAAATGTTCTGTTCTCTTTAACCAAAAAAATTCTTCAGCAAGAGGTTTTATCGGCGAATTCTAACCTTGTGGTAAAATCAAGCTCATGAGTATCAGACATAAAGTCATTGATTTGAAATAAATAAATCTATGCTATATATTAAATCAATACATAGCTTCATTAAACAAATTTAAGGAATGCCTTTGAACTACTCGTATGTGCTTGAGTTGATTTAAACATTCACGTATCCCCATCTCGTGCACATAAACACTTTACGAATGCGTCGATAATATTCTTTATACTCTTCACCTAGGGAGGAATGGTTGGTACACCATTCCATTTATATAGTTTGCAACGCTACGAAATATTTATCGGAGACCCTAAAAAGTCCATTTATTAGTGATTGCCTTAAAATTCTAAGACGATCTAGCAATGCTCGTCCGAACGTCATGTGTCTGTTGAAAGCACGAGAGTGGTCAAACGAATCAACTTGGATTTTGTAAATGACACAGTGCAACACAATTTTTCGGGCATAAGTTTTGTTTGGTTATTGGCGGTTGAAAGTACGTCCCAAAAGTAGATTTTTTTCATAATACGTTTTTGTCAATTTGGTTCCAATTTTTGAGTTATCGCATAGTAAATGTTTTGGTTCAAAGTGAATTTTTAGCATTTTTTTGATACTCTTAAACTGGAATATTGCTATAGTGTCTTGAGCTAAGTTTTAGCTATTAAGTGGTAGAAAAAAAAATTACCCGAAAAAAGCACAAAAATTTAAATTGTTCACCTTATTTGGTCAATAACATAGCTTCACCCCCGCAAATTTGTATTTCTAACTTTATTTCAAATCAAACAAATGTTTTTCGATTAATTTTATAGATATCAAGCTTGTTTTTGTGACGAGACAATAATAAAAAATGCAATGGACATTTTTTTTTTAATTTTGGGGCAGTAGATGCATTTTCGGCTGTAATGCGATAACTCATAAATTTGAGCCAAATTGACAAAACGTATTTTTTAACGATTTGGTCGGAAACAGTCGATTTCGGGCCGATTTGTTTGGATTTTGGTAATATTTTGGTGGCCCCGAGGTCAGCGTTTGATACTCGTAGTAACAGTCGCTTGCCCCGAAGTTCTTATACATTTGTGGTTGATAAACCTACTGACGCTTTGCAGGGAAAATTAGTTCTTCAGCTGTGTTGTCAGTTTGTATGGAACAGAAACCCTGCACAGGAGTATCATGCTTCGTACAATATGAATGGAAACATTGCGTCTTCTTCCTTCCTGTACCTACCTAACCTATGTTAGACTTACCAACATATCCCCTTGGAATTGGTATTACAAAACAATGAAGTGGCGTCAACAAAAGAAATTCGGTCGATATTACGACCAGGTCGTCATTAAGCGATACGGTGGTCTCCGGTCAAACCTCATAGCCAAAGACTTTCCAGTTTGGGTCTTTCTCCATTTTTCCCCAAACAAAACAGCATCAAATGTCAACCTGAAATATTTTTGTAGCGAAAAATCAAACATTTTTGGAACCAGCCGGTGGCGAAATGCATATTAAATAATAGCGGCTTCTCCTCCGCGACTGACTTTACCAATTAATTAAAGATAATGACTTAACGCCAAGCCAATTATATAGTCTGTCTAACTGTCTGTCTCCGTATTATGTCCACGGCTAGCTTTATGCGCTTAGGTACTATGCATAGTGGTATGTATGTATGTGTGTATATAAATATAAGTGTGTGCGTATGTATGCTAATAAGGCTGCCTTCTCATAAAAAGGCAAAGTTTTAAAGGAGCAAACGAACAAATGTACGAACAGTGGTTAAAAGAAACTTCAGACTGGCAAGGGGACTCGAACAATATTTGCATAAAAATTAATCAACAAAGCGAGCGAGAGCCGCCAACGATAACGATGACGACGACAACAACGACGAAGAAGAAGATTTAAATATTTGTACTTTTCTTTATTGCATTAATTTCATTCTGATTCAAACTTCCTTTTCTTTCTCTTTTCAGGTCACTGTGACGTTTGCATAGCTTAGCAAAACACAAAAAATCTTGCTTCCCCCCAGAAACTTTGTGAGCAGAAACAGCAATAACACCATCAGCAGCAACCAACCACCCCTTCGCAAAGCAGAAACGACAGCAAGAGCAGGTGAAAGTTGGGAAAAAGGAAAAGGCAGGCAGCAGCAAGCAACAACAGCAATAACAACTGAAAAAGCCTTGAGGGCCTAAAGTCGAAACGTATCAAACAGACGAGGAAATACTTTAAAGTTAAATAAATATAACGAATTACGAACAAAAAGAGGAAACAAAGCTTTAAAAGAAAATACAAGACACATTTACCCACTCACTGAAACGCTTGCCCCCTCCGGCCCCCACACACCACACACACATCATAATCTACAAAAAGGAAAGACATGTCTTCACCAGCCACACAGCATCCACCGACCCAGCAGCAGAAAACATCGGCATCCTCAACCAACAACAACATACATGAGAAACCAACAGCTGTAAATACAAATAAAGGATCAGCGGCTGCGTCGGGCGGTGGGACCGCTGCCGCCACCGGCAACAATGTGCACGATAGTCCCACAAAGAAAGCGCCACCTTTAAATACTAAAGATCGGGTCGTTGACAGTGTTCCTTTTCCACCCAGTCGCAAGTTGACGGCTGCGGATATATTCGATGCCCGCACCGGTAAGCCACAGCATGATGTCCTCAAGCAACATTTCATTTTGGAGGGTCGCATCGAAGAGGATGCGGCCTTGCGAATCATACGGGACGGTGCCACATTGTTGCGACAGGAGAAGACCATGATTGATATCGAGGCGCCCGTCACGGTGTGCGGCGATATTCATGGACAGTTTTACGACTTAATGAAGCTTTTCGAAATCGGCGGTTCGCCGGCCACGACAAAGTATTTGTTTTTGGGCGATTACGTTGATCGGGGCTACTTCAGCATTGAGTGTGTTCTATATCTTTGGTCGCTGAAGATCACGTATCCCACAACACTGTTCTTACTGCGTGGCAATCATGAGTGTCGTCATTTGACCGAGTACTTTACATTTAAGCAGGAGTGCAAGATCAAGTACTCGGAACGGGTGTACGATGCATGTATGGAGGCATTTGATTGTTTGCCGCTGGCGGCTTTAATGAATCAACAGTTCCTTTGTGTCCACGGAGGTTTGTCGCCAGAGATTCACGAGCTGGAAGATATACGCCGGCTGGATCGCTTTAAAGAGCCGCCCGCCTTCGGGCCCATGTGCGACCTGCTGTGGTCCGATCCCCTGGAGGACTTCGGCAACGAGAAGAACTCCGACTTCTACACGCACAACTCGGTCAGAGGCTGTTCATATTTCTATAGTTATGCAGCATGTTGCGACTTTCTACAGAACAACAATCTGCTTTCGATTATACGAGCCCACGAGGCGCAGGACGCCGGTTATCGTATGTATCGCAAATCACAAACTACCGGCTTTCCATCGCTCATAACCATATTCTCAGCACCCAACTACTTGGATGTCTACAACAACAAGGCTGCTGTTTTGAAATATGAAAATAACGTTATGAACATACGCCAATTCAATTGTTCACCTCATCCCTATTGGCTTCCAAATTTCATGGACGTCTTCACCTGGTCGCTGCCCTTCGTGGGCGAGAAAGTCACCGAAATGCTAATGAATGTCCTCAATATTTGCTCGGACGACGAGCTGATGACCGAGCAGGAGGAGGAGCCCCTCTCGGACGACGAAGCCGCCGCCCGCAAGGAGGTCATACGCAACAAGATACGCGCCATTGGCAAAATGGCCCGCGTCTTCTCGGTGCTACGTGAAGAGTCTGAATCGGTGCTGCAACTGAAGGGCCTAACGCCCACCGGCGCCCTGCCGCTGGGCGCGCTATCCGGTGGCAAGCAGTCGTTGAAGAATGCCATGCAAGGCTTTTCGCCAAATCACAAAATCGCCTCGTTTGCGGAAGCCAAAGGCCTGGATGCCGTCAATGAACGCATGCCGCCACGACGTGATGCCTCGCCCTCGCCCGCCGAGGAGAGTCAAAAAACATTGTCTCAAGCAGCTGCTGAAGCAGCAAATGCTTCAGCTAGTGCCAACAATGCGAATTCAATCAATGGATAATTCTAAGTCACAAGAAAAACCAAACAAAAAGAAGTTTAAGGCTTATCTTTTCATTTTTGATCTTTTTCTCTTTAAACCCCTCCATACCCTCGCGGATTCATTATATTTTTCGTGTTTGTAACATTGTATCTAAGCAGGCTTGAAAAAGGCAATCTCGAAATTCCATCCTATACTTTTCAATTATATACTTAGGCGTGCCGACCAGTTTTTGAGTTTTTCAAGGATAATTAACTGAAAAATAACCACACTACAACTTGCCTACAGGCAACAGTGAAAGGTTATATTGTAGCTGATTAATATTGATTTTTATTATTTAAATGTATAATTAAATCAATTCAACATTCAATGGCCAGTTATGTAGTGATACTCGTAGCATAAACTAAGTTTTCACTTAATTGGATTTTAAGGCTCAAACCTAGTTTATGTACAATTTTGTTCAATTCTAATGTGATTTACGGATTAACAGCTTTAATTATCCATTCAAAAACTGGCCACTGGTATAAGACAGTTGTGTCGCAGATAAAAGATATATGTCATAGCTAAGAAGCTGAGCCCAAACTCCTTTTGTTTTCGGTCTCTACTAGTCTACATAGTATTATAATCCCCTGTTCCAGATATTGTTATCACTTTGGATGAAAACCCATTTAATTGAAAAATAAAACAAAAGACAGTTGTACTCACTGTATGTGTAATTTTAAGAGTATCCCAAACATGATCAGAAGCTCTGGACACGACTGTATTTCTAATATCTCAAAACTATCACTGTTTCCGGTGGTAAGTGGTGGAGTAATCTAAACCTTTCTAAATAAAATTAAATAAGAAAATAATTTCAACTCTCGCCGTCTATATTTAACATTTCCATTCAGATACGGGAAGAAAATTTCAGAATTTGCAGAAATAGTTTTCTAAAGCAGCTGTATTGGTAGCCTTGCTATGGATTTCAATGCAAAGTAAATGGCGAAAAGTATTTGCCGAATAAATATTTACTCTACTGTAAAACCCCTAAACTGAATAACATTCGCTCCGGAATTTAAGGCATAACTTATTCTAAAAATTTTCCTCACTCATTGTTGCCTAAAACAATTGTAATTGATTAGAAATCCTCTTTTAGGATTATTGTAACACAATGCCACAGTAGTTATGGCCCCTTTAGACGAGGGGATTTTGTAACAGCGACTGTCAAAAGTGGCTACAAAAATTCAATTGCCGGTATGTTTTTATAAGGAGCAATGAAATGTCAGTTTGATTTTGTTATGGGATTAATAGAAAATAATGTAGTTGGCGCTAACGTGGACTTTTTGAAAGCTAATTACTTAAACTTTTAGCTATCAGTTTGGCCGTGGTACTTAAATAGCGAATATGATACTTCAATGTGAAAACCCGTATTGATTATTTTTGAAATAAATATAGTCCTAAAATTTTGCGATAGGTTTAAAATTCAAATTTTCTTTAAACCTATTGTAAGTTTTTTTTTGAATATAGGGGTTACTTTTAAAAGGAGCACTTTACTTAAATCACCATCCCAAAGATAAACTAAAAAAGTCGTATGTATTCAAGACGAGCACATTGCTCAAAAAAAAAACTACAAAATATTTAAAGCCTTCTAAGTCAAAGCCACTGTACTTAAATTGAGAATTTCATGATTAATTAAAACTAAATAATATATATACTCGTATTCTCAATGAAAGGTATTACTATCCTCAATAAAATCCTGATTGTTTTTAAAGTAATCGATAACTATGCGATATTTCTCAATACAATCCTGATTGCTTTTTATGTCATCGATAACTAAGCGACAACAAAATGGAGGAGCTTAGCTGGGTTGTCAGTTTTGACAGTTTCATAAAGGAGCTTTTTAAAAAATAAAATCCTGATTGCTTTTAAAATCATCCATAACTATGCGATATTTCTTAATAAAATCCTGATTGTTTTTAAAGTCATCATCAACAAAATTGAGGAACAAAGCTAGCTGGGTTGTCAGATTTGCCAGTTCCGTAAAGAATTTAAAAAGCGTTGTCTAGGATCATTTTAAATTGTCATTTAATATGGACTTGAAAAACAAAAGTTACAGCGTTTTCTTTCAAGTGGCAACGCAGCAGCACGAAGTATTTTTCACATTCGTCGAAACACGATTGCGCTACACAACAGAATTATATTTATTGTCAAGTTTCTTATTTAAATTGTGTTTCCAGAGAAAATTTGATAGTTTGATAGGAAAATACCATTGTTATTTTTTATTTTAGTGTTTTCGACTTAAATGGCCGACGAGAATTAAAAATTTAAATAAGCTTTAGAAGTTGTTCTGGAATGGCATGGCACCTGGGTAATATCAAAGGCCTTGGAGAATTTATCGTTTATATATCGCGGTCTGTATAGATAAAATACTATGCATAGCTTGGCCTTACTTGTTTCTCTTAGAACTCCATTTAGCAAAAGAAAAGGTAAAACTTTAATATTGAATAATTTTCACTGTTATTCAATACTGTGTCTATTTAAAAATCGAACGTTAAATTTGGAATAAATGTAAAGTTTTCATTATATCCACATCAACTACTTAAAATGTAAACTTGGCTATTAAAAGACATAGTTTAAAGCTATATTTATAAAATACATAATAACGACATATGTGCAATTTTCGAAAGTAATTAACTCCCTGATCTGCTACGATAACACCTTTCATGAATGCGAAATATTCCACAGAATTAAAAATTACCCGATAATTCGGTCTTAAGTGGTTTTCCAATCTTCCGAGATACACAATAATTTCATTTTTTTCCACTTGGGCCTAGCGTATTTTAATAATAATTAATCGTTAAATTATAATATTTTTTTTATTTTCTATTTAGAAATGTTTTCGAATCTCAAATGGAAGTGATTTTTATTCACGAATGTTTAGATTACAACTCCCACTTGTCACACGGTATCTTTGCGAATTTTAACCTCTTCAGACTACAGCTAACTGATTTTCTAGGTCTACTATCCTTTTCTATATTCTTCTACTTTTTTTTAGGTGTAAGTAATTTAAAAAGTAAAAATTATGGTAATAATGCAACTTAAAGAAACTTAATTTAGCATATATCAAAAAACAATTAAAAGAAAACAAACCAACATTAAATTAATTTCACATTTTTTCGAAATTTTTTTCAATCATATTGAAGAAACCAAAATAAACCACATTTATGAAGTTAAACCAAAACAAAAAAGTTAAAATCAACCGAATAATTAATAATGAAACAAAAAAAGAAAAACAAACAACTAAAACCACAAAGAAATACTATTTATTAAAACAAAAATAAAAGAAATACAAATATTTCTAAATTGTCTATCGCTCTATCTCTCTAACTATCTTTCACACTCTCAATTTCTCGGTCTATCATAAGTCTTTGAACAATTTCCCAACATTTTAGATAGCTCTATCTTTAACCTACAACTAAAAAACCACTGTTACTTTAATACTTAAAAGGTATAATTTCTATTATTTAGGTAAATATTTCCCTTTAATTTTCTTGAGAAAAAAACTATGCAAAAAATTATAACTCATTCCATATGTTGTCATTTGTTTAAAATTACAAATTTTTTTTTAAAAAATCTTAAACCCTACTATCCTACTCCTTCAACCATCCTCACTTAACTCCTCTCTACCTATTCTACTCTACTACTACTACTAATGATCATAGTGTATGTGGTCTTATACGTGCCATCATCTTTTTAAAACTTTAAACAATTGTTAGTCATATTTTTTTAAAAAAAAAATAATTTAATGAAATTGAATCTAAAACTTGTTAAGGCTCTGAGAAGAAAGAATCTAGAAATAAAAAACAGCAACAACAATGTCATATTAAGTTAAGATTTATTACAAGAAAAAAATCGAAAAAGAATTGGCCTCCCTGAGCATCTCTGTTGGATTGATTTTCTCTTAATTTATTGTTTATTTTCCTCTGCTATAGCTTTTGTTTTTATATTTACAAAAAGTAGCGAATTATGAAAATTGTAACATAATTTGTTTTGTTTTTTATTTATTATTGGGTGTTATTGTTGAATTTTTTTCTCTTTTCGTTTATATATTTTTCTTAGTTTGTTTTAAGAAAATTTATTTTTTTTATTAATAATAAAGTTGTTTTAATTTAGAAAAAAAACAGACCATTTAATATGTGTTTTTGTTTTACATTGTTGTCATATTTTCGAAGTATTTAAACTCGCCTCTATCTATAATTTGGCTCTTGTGACTGTTTTTTACTTGTATCCTCTCTGGCAATATGAACAAACCCTATTTTCAATTATTTTGTTTAAAATTTTTTTAAAAAGCAAATGTAAAACAATTCTTACGATTTACAGTCAGTATATATTAAACGAATACCTTTGAGACGAAACGAATACAAAGTAATCCGTATGAAAAGGATTTCGGTTAAGATTCAAAGAAATTGCCATCCAAATTGAAATATAATTTAACCAAAATCCAATGTATGCTGATTTAGTTTGTTATGCATGAGGAAAAAAGTACCACTACGATATATTAACAAAATCATTTTCGAGGCGCCCAAATTTCAATTTTTATTTTTTTACGGTTCTTTTAGTACGCAGATGAGAGAATCGAATCAGTCGTATTTCTATTCTTACGCGCTCATAAGTTATATTGACCGTGTTCGATAGGCAACTCGCTTAGGAGGTCGCTAACTTGATATCTGCACACCATTGTACAAGAATGTAAAAATGATTTTGTTTACAGAAAACTATTGACAATTTTCGTTAAACCCCGTTTGCCTTAAATAATTAAAATTTTTGGGTAGAAAGTTATTTAAGAACAACCATTAGCGAGTTTAATCGAGGTCGGTTATTAGTCGCTTATAGTATTTCTGCAATAATTGTTTTTCTACAAGTTATACATTTTTTAATCAAACGGTTTTTGGTGCATAAAGCCAGTCAGTTCTTGTATACAAAGCAATTTCAAGTAATTCTCGTAAAGGTATGAAGTTCTCGTCTTAACGACCACTTACTCGTTTAATAAGCGAGTACGAAGCGAACACGCCTATTGTATTGTATGTGGCAATGTATATTTGTATGTATTGTAAGTACTCTTGGAAAGGTAATATTGAAAAAAATAATTTTTTTATTACCTACCAAAAAAGTCTTAAAAATAGAAGTTGAGAAAAGGCAAGAAATTTAAATTTGGTAGTCTCGAAAATGATTTTTTTGTCCTCATGCCAAAAGCTATCGAAAAATCGTTGGCACAATATCGACAAATGTTTGTGCTTACAAACCGTCCCACCCTAATGTACACGTTTTTGAGGCCAACAAATTTACAAAAAAAATCCAAACGGACGATAACAATATTTCGTTGCTTATTCAAAAAAGAAACGAATAGGACTTACTTTTTATAATAAAGGGTGGGCTCTTAAAATTTTTAAATTTAAATACTCTGCAAAAAAAGTACTGACATTTTTCAAATTTATAGTTTTAACTTTGACATTTAATAATGGAACACCATCCAAGGCGTTATCGCTTCGCCCAATGGGCTGAAGATTGTTTGCCAGGAGATGAAGAATTTTACCGAAGAATAATGTTTTTTTTCACGGTGGCTATGTTAAAAAGCAAAATTACCGCATACGGGTTTTAGAGAACCCGCACGGGCGTTACTGTCAACGGTGAGCGTTACCGCGCCATGATCAATGAATTTTTGTTTCCACAAATTCAAGAGTGTTCCATGGGCGTTTTGGTTTTGACAAGACGGGGCCACGTGTCACACAGCCAACGCAATCATCGATAGTTTACCCACTGTATTTGAAAATCGAATAATCAGCCGAAATTGTAATGTCAATTGGCCTCCTCGAAGTTGTAATTTGAGCCCTTTCGATTATTTTCTGTAAGAAGCCATTAAGGGTAAATGTTACGCCAAGGATCCAGAGACAATTGTAACGTTGAAACATGAAATCGAAGTTGCCATTAATGAGATTTGACAACCGAAAATGTACTAAAAATTGGTTTGGTCGGATGAGGTACTGTCGAGCCAGTTGTGGTTGTCATATGAATGATATTGCGTTCCATTATTAAATGACAAAGTTCAACCTTTTCAATAAAACCAGCAATTTCAACAATTTATCAGTAATTTTTTTACAGCCGATTCAGATTTAAAATGTTTAATCGCCCAACCTGTTATTATGTCAACAGGAAAAATTTAATGATGATGTTGATTCAAATTAAAAATGTTAAATCGCCCAACCTGTAATTATGCCAACAGCAAAAAGTTAAAACATAAATCTTAAATCTTTCCTCAATTACATATAGACTTTAAGTCCACATTTACCGAATTTTGTGTCGAAATCTATTACAATTGTTATGGAAATCAACATAACATATTCGAATTTCGTGTTTTGAAAATCGTTATTAATTTTGCACTATCTTATGTATTTTTTGGATAATTCTTTTTAAGATATATTAAATAGTAGTTTTCATTCATTCCGGGAAAAAAACTGGTGTTAATACGACATTCGTATTTACGAACGAAATCCACTTAAACCAGATTTCGATATAAATTACGGGATTTTAACAAAACTACCATACAAATTTTAATAGATTTCCACCCCAAAAACCAAAGTAATACACCTGGTGAATGTCTAGTAAATTGGCCACATCTCATTGATTACGGCAATTTAGTTTCTTAATATAGCCAATCAGTAAAAAAACTGACTTTGCGACGGTTGCTATAGCGAAACATTCACTTATAAATATCATTAATTACTCTGTTTTGCAAAAATTACCTTTTAAGTCATCCTTTAGATAAACCAACTGATTCGTATATAAAATGATCTCTGGGATTGAATGTCCGTTTTACTCCACCACGTATAGTTTACGAGATATCGTAAACATGAACTTTTTCTATGATTTTTTTTTACAAAAACTGCAAATACTAAGGCAATTTTTGTCGGACTATCAAAAAATATACCACATTGATATCGTTACAGTGCGTTCTTTATAGTTTTGTGCAAAAACTAGTGGGGGAGCTCCAGAATTTGGGCACAATTGGCAGTTGAAAACAACATTTTTCAATAAAAAAAAAACAATTTTTAATTTCTTTTGGGTGTGACTTTCACAATATTTATTCGATTGATAAGAATTGTCGATGTTAAAGCAGTTTAATTAAAAAAGTCAGAAAAATTCAATTTTCACGATTTTTCTAAAACTAAAAAAAAATTTCACGATTTTTTTAAAACTATACGTGATGGGCCAAAACGGACATTCAATTGGGATTCAGGAGATCATTAAACATAAGGATCAGTTGGTTTCGTCCAAAGGAGGATTTTGGTGCAGAACAGTGAATTATTCAAATGTCATTCTGAAAAGTATTGTGAATATGAAATAAATCCTTCTCACAGTGCCTATATCATGAATTGTCCTACCGCATATTCCCGCTGTTTAAATACTTCTACTACTATATTCATCAGCAGATAGCTCTATCTTTATTTTCTAACAGCTTTAGACTCCCAATTTTAATCTATCTGTAGACGAAAAGTTTTATTTTGCGTTCGATTTCTTAACAAACCATTGAATTTAAAGGAAAATCATTTCTCAAATACTAGAGATATTTGAAAAGTACACATTCCAACCTATAGATATGATACTATATACATATGTATATCTATTTACCTGTGCAGGTGAGTAATTGAAATTTAAAATAAATTATTTGAAATGTTCGCAAATCGTGTGTCTGACGCCTTAAATTCCCAATTCTAAAGAAATCCATCACGGAGACTAATAACAATTTAAAAGCAAAATATATATGTAAGAAATATACTCTTCTTGTTATTCATTTGGTCTGAATTATAAACAAGGCGGCTATTAAAATAACCAAGAAATAAAACAGAGAAATAAACAACACAATTTCCAACCAATGATGAAAAGCCCGCAAAGAATTGCTTTTTTTAAACAAAAATGTCTTCTTAGTTAAACTTTAGCCGTTTTGATTTGAAATTCGAATAATAAGAAATTGTTCTAACTTAACTATTGTTTATTAAACCTTTTTTCATCCTCCTTCGTTTTTTCCCTCCCCTTTTCATTATTATAAGAAATACAATTAATAATCAGCAACAACAACAACAAGTCACCTTAACTAACATTAAACTAAATTATAAATACAAACTAAAAAGCATTCTCTCTTCTCTAGTTAAAAACAAACAAAAAAATTGATATACCAAAAAATACATTTTTTCTATAAACCAAAAAAAAAACAAAGGACAGAAAAAAGAAAGAAAATATTTAAAACTTTGAATAAATATTTTTAATCATAAGCAAAAATACCTTTCAATGGTGTAAAACTTTAATGCAATCTTTTCTTAAATGCAAAACAAAACCCCCATAAAACAAAATACAAAAAAAAATCAAGTGAAGTGACATTTGCGTAAAGATGATATAAACTTTTTATTATTATCTAATTAAGTCTCTATTTGCTAATTTAACATAATAATAATACTAATAATAATAAAATAATTATTAATAATGATAAATTATTTGAAACCAAAAACCAACAGCAACAAATTAAACATATAAAACTGAAGAAAACCGAAGAACAACAAAAATATGAAAACATGCAACATTAAAGAAAAAAAAAATGACAAAATAAAAGTTGTTTAATTACAATTTAAGTTTAACATTATACAAGTACCTATCCTTAAATTAAACAAACAACAACAACAAAATAATAAAACAATGCACGTTTATAATCTACGACAATTTTCTTCCCTAAAAACGCATAGTGTTTTATTTCTCTATAGAGTGTGGTCAGGCTCAGGATTTGGGTGCAAGTTTAAACTGGTAAGAAAATGAGTTTAAATTAGCCAAATTTGGGTTAGGCTATTAAAAACGTGAAAAAAATTCCATGTTTAAAATTTCAATTAATTTTTTTTCTTAATCAGCTACAGACCCTCTTTCTTCGAAATCATTCACTACACGATAAATAGTGCGTTTTGCTGGTACGTTGTTTCTTCCAAAAATTTCACGTTACTTTCTCATCGTCACAGTAATCGATGATTGATTCTGATAAAATGTTTAACAATTTATCGAATATTTTTCCATAATAAATTTGCCACGTCTCTACTTCAAGACTGCCAAATAAGAACTGTCTCGGCGGACACCCAGTACGAGTATATACATAAAAATGAGTAATAGTCTGTTCCGTTTAGACGTTTAAACGGCTGGGCCGAACTTTTTGAAATTTTCACACTATGTAGCTGTATGCTCTTGGGTGAAAATAGGGTACTTGCATTTACTTTTAGACTTTTAGAGGTAGAAAGATGATGTTTGGTACATATACAGGGCGGGCCAACAGTTACCATGGGGTTTAAAACTTTAATAACTTCTTGGTTTATTAATTTTTATTTATTTTTTTCCTTATTATATAATATACAAAATGTCACTTAAATGACCCCCGTTTTCAGCTTCGCAATGATGCGCTCATTTTAGCACATTTTTCATTAACATCTTTCAAAATTTGTGGCTGTAGCGTTCGAATTTCTGCAAAAATGTTGGCCTTGAGTTGAACGATAGTTTCGGGCTTGTTCGCATATACTCGCTCCTTTAAATAACCCTAAAGAAAATAGTTAAGTGCTGACAAATTGACAGAATTTCTAAAAAGTATTCGCTCTCCAAAAATTTGACTTAAAAGTTCTATTCTGTCTCGGGCAGTGGCTCTGTCCTGCTGAAACCACATCCCAGGTCTGTTTTCAAGAGCAGGGCGTAAAAAATGATCTATCATAAACCGACACCGCTCCCCATTTACGGTTATAGCACTTCCATCTTCATTCTCGAAGAAGTAAGGCCCACTGATATTTGCAGATGTGACCCCACACCATACTGTACACCTAATGGGCTGTAATTGGAGTTGATTAATGGATCTTGGATTTTCTCGGAACCCCAGAACCTACAGTTCTGCTTATTGACGAAGCCATTCAAATGAAAATGAGCTTCCTCACTCATGCGTTAAAATAATTGAGCGCTGATTTAAATAATAAAATTCTATTATTCTGATTCTTTGTTCAGTTGTGAATCTCTCCATTATTTATTCTCCAAGTGTTATTTATACCCTTACGAGTATAATCTGAAAAAATAAATAAAAAATATATGGTAACTTTTGGCCCACTCATGGTATGAAGCAAAATTGATTTTTTTTGGAAACATGGGCGGTACCACGCCCCTTTTAAAAGAAGCTGTTATAACAGACATAATTATAGTCTGCCCGTCCTGAAATGTTTACAGTGTGTGGCTGTATGCCCTGCGAGTTGTTCATATATCAAGTGGGCGTGGGACCGTCCACGCACCGCATAATTTCCAAAAAGCTGTTTGCAATGAAGGACGTGGCCTCACCCACGTCCCAGAGACTATTAGGGGTAGGAGGGGTTGCTACATATACTACTGACACCGCCAATGCAAAAAGTGGGCGATTTTTGCGGTTTTGACTTCTGATATCTATATATGTGACGCGCAAAATAGAAAGGGACCTAAGGTTCAAAACCAGTTTTGTTCAGGAGAGCCATTTTAAAGATTAGGTCCCTTTCTATTTGCGCTTAGAATCGTCGTCTTCACTTTCATAAAACGCGCATATCTCTGGGAGGGAACACTATTTGGGCATGGGATCGGTCTCATTCGATGCTCAGATGTTGTCCACATCAAAAAAAGTGAAAAATTGATGAAAAGTTTTGTTCAGGAGAGCAATTTTAAAGATTAGGTCCATTTCTCTTTGCGCTTAGAATCGTCGACTTCACTTTCATAAAACGCGCATATCTCTGGGAGGGAACACTTTTGGTGCATGGGATCGGTCTCATTCGATGCTCAGATGTTGCCCACATCAAAAAAAGAAGAAAAGTGAAAATTGATTTTTTTTACCCTTAGGTCCCTTTCTCTATGCGCTGTCACATATGTATATAAAATTGGATGTATGTAATTATGTATGTATGTAGGGGACCTATAGACTTGTAGACCGCTGATCCGATTTTTATAAAATTTTCAGGAAAGCTTCAGCTTAGCACGGCGGGTGTTTTTTTTTTGAAAAATTCGGTCACTCGAACGGCGTAGAAGCTTGAAAAATGTGATTTTAAAAGCTAGAACACTGAAAATTGGTACATGTACTATACAATCGATGACGGGGAAGAATAATATAAAACCAGATTTTCGTTTTGTGGGCGGAGGGGCGTGAAAAATGTGTTTTTTAGAGAGCTAGAATGCTGAAAATTGGTACATACATACTGCTGCTCATGGCGTTGCAAAAGTGCTGTTTTGAGGTAGAAGGCTGACATTGGTACATAAACAAACAGACAATACAAAAGTACATTGAGAAATCCCACTTTAGAGGTTATATTACCTCTAAAACAAATATCAGACTTTCGTCTGATTTTTAATTTTCGTATTCCTTAGGATTTAGTGTTTTGAAGTAAGTTAGTGTTTTGCATTGAGTGAATACCTTTCGAACCACCTTTCAATTGTATGCGCAAAACTGCACAGAGGAATTCCACTTCAGGCGTTCTTGAAGCAGGAACTTCTTAAGACTTTCAACGGTAATCTCTTAATGAGTTACTTAAAATATGTCAATATCTTTAGTATTTTCTAACCGGTTCAAAACTTTTAAGCCATTTGGCAATATCAAAATATATGTGTGCACAAATATTCACGTTCCTTTATCCCATTTATGGCTCTGTTGTCAGTTCAAAATATTATTTAACATTGGAAAACCTATTTCAAATGTTCCTTTTTCAGTTAGACAATACAGCTATGAATTGTGTAAAGACTTTTGTATTAAAAACTAATCTAACGTAAAATGCAAAAAGGTCTACTCTTAGCAATGCAACAAAAAAACACTGATTGGAAGAAAAACGTAATGGATAAGGAAAAAATGGAAACAAGAGCTGCTGAACGGTCGAACAACGAGAAACCGATGCCTCATAGGAAGTAGGTAACTGAAGTTACTGAAGCTCACCACAACGGCCCTCTTAGCGCGTTAGCAGCCACTCAGAGGGCCAATAGTCCGAAAAAGTACCAAAAATTCCATGAAACTAAAGCGGAAAATAGCATTGCAGGAACTCGATCTTACAATGACAGATTTTCGCAACTATGATAATATTCAAAGGCGAGGACATACTAATTACATCTAACTTTCCGTTCTAATTCAAGCAAGTCCAGTCTCAGGTTCAAAACGCATTCACAATGAGGATTAAAAATCTATTAGTCACATCAAATTAAATTATGATGCAATAAGGCAACAAAGCAAGGTGGCCGGGTTCAGCTAGTCGACTTTTTAGTGTGCGTAAAATATCAATGGTTGCGTCGGCTGTTCGACATGCGGCCCCGTCTTGTTAAAACTTAAAGTCGTCCATGCCATTCTCTTAAATTTTTGAAAACTAAAATATGTTGAGCATGGCGTGGTAACGCTCACCATTGACAGTAACGGCGGCTCCTTGCTCATTTTTAAAGAAAAATCGCTGAATAATGCCGCCAGCCCAAAATCCACACCAAACAGTAACTCGTTGTGAATGCAGTGGCTTCTCAATAGCCACGTGTGGGTTCTCTAAACCCCATATGTGACAGCGCATAGAGAAAGGGACCTAAGGATGTGGACAACATCTGAGCATCGAATGAGACCGATCCCATGCCCCAAAAGTGTTCCCTCCCAGAGATATGCGCGTTTTATGAAAGTGATGGTACACCAAAGATACACGTATTTAAATCATTTAAATGGCTCTCCTGAACAAAACTGGTTTTTACCCTTAGGTCCCTTTCTATTTTGCGCGTCACATATGCAGAAATTTTGCTTATTAACATAGCCACCGAGACTAAAATGATCTTCGGCAAAATTCCTTATCTACTGCTAAAAAATCTTCAGCCGCGAAGCGAAAACGCATCGGATGCTGTTCCATTCAAACTTTTCAATAAAACCAGAAATTTGAAAAAAAAATTCAGTATTTTTTTACAGCCGATTCAAATTTTAAATGGCCTTCCCTATATATTCTAATGTAAGTGGTTCTTAGCAAATCGTCGATGTTGGAGTGTTCAAAGTCCAGTTGCCTTAATTTTCTCTAAATGTGCTCCTATTATTGCCTCCCAGTGTCGATCAATAGAATGTGATATGGTCCATACTCAGTATAGATTTACATTTACACAGATATGTGTGAGTGATGTTGGTCCCATGCACATGTTGTCTTGTCAAGTTGTGGTCGAATCTTAATCGACATATTTTGTTTATAATTCCACGAGTGTGATTCAGATTCCTAAACCAAGGATTGCAGTTGATTGTTGGTGGGAATTGGTTTGGCCGTCGGCCATGCTCACTGGTATCCCACTTAGTCTGCCAAGATCTAGTGCACTACTTTTGTCGGTTGCGTAAGTGTCATTGTAGTTGTTGTTCGGTGTGCCGAGGTGACAGCCCTTGGCCGAAGAATTGCTCTTCGGGTCAATCCGGTCCATAGAACCGGCTGTCGTGGGATTGCTTAATGTCATTGTTAATGTGATTAAAATATATCGGTGGTCATTTCCATTGATATTCGCCTGAATGTGTATCCATAGAAAGTGTATTGTAAATTCAGTTCGACTTAGCTCATACGAGTATACCTCATTCTTAATTCTATGAATGTAGGGATGAATCTTGTTACCAGGAATGGACCCAATAGCTTGAAAGGCGAATGTACTCTCTGTTTGTCGGGATCAAGTATCTGCACTAAGCATCTGCAAATGTCTCTGTGGAGAATATTGAGCAAACTACGTTCAATGAAAAGGATGCCTCTAAGTTTATGGCTGGAATTCAAAATGAGCAGCTGTTCTTCTCAGGTGTACTAGAACCTCCGGTAAATATTCTCCTGTGCTTATCAAATTTTAATATCAATAATTTTGAATATTTTTTTGTCTGAATGTCAGCACAGCAGATTAGTGTTTCCTTATGTCAAGTTATGTAATGTAAGGGATATTGGCACTAGATCCGAAGGAAAAATGGTACAGTAAAGGTTTCTGAATCCTTTCGATGTTAAAATTCCGGCCTTTGTACTTATATCTGTGAAAACGCATTGGTCCTTATCGGCAAAGGCTGTTAAATTGCTGGGTTATTAAGTGATTGAGGCAATTATCTGAGAGTTGAAGAAGTCTTTCAAGTAGGTGCATAACATTTACCTCCTGCTCTAGAGCCAACATGTTGGTGAAAACATCACATCTACAGCTATTCTTAAGGCCCAATATTGGATCCTCTGTAATTTTACGAGTCTATTTTCAGTGTGGTCCAACATTAACGGAGACATGTACTCACTTCTGGGTCTAACGACACCGAATTGTAGTTGTATCTTATTTTATGGGTTACAAATCCATGTAACTCCACAAAGCGCTCTTAGGAAGTTTCCGAATTAGATCGTACCTTTAATAATACTATCTAAGTACGGTCATATTAACATAATTAATTCTATTATTTTCCATTAAGATATCGATGTTATGAATTCGATGTCCTCAGTTTGCGGGGTAAAAAAAAGTTCATGGCTTTAGATTTTTGAGGGGATAACTTCAGTTGTATTTATAATCTATCAACTGTGTTTATGACTCTATTTTAGACTGCTTTGGCACGCAAACCGCCCTATCAAAATTCAGATCGGAGCAGAAGGTCGTCAGCACATCCCAAAGTGTCTTCGAAGATCTCATTTATACACATGTTGAAGCTCAATGGACTAAGAACTGAACCCTGCGGTGGCCCAGTATATGAAGTTTTGACACTAGTGGACTCCTCAGTCTCGATTATGAGTCTTTTCTGTCAAAATGTCTCATTAATAACTTTGCGGTAGTGTTCATTGTTAATGTCGGGAAAGATCGCAATCATAAACTCAAAAAAGGCAAGTTGTGCTGCAGACCAAAGAGTAATAATATTATTTTTTGTTGACCTGCTACGACTAACCCAGCTTGGGAGTTATTAAGTCTTGGCTCTGATTCCAATTCTATGACTTTTTCTCAAAGACTTTACGCCAACAAGATTTAAGTGCGGTTGATTTGTGGGGCAGAGGTTCTTTAGGTGGTTTCCCTTTTTTTGTATGGGCCTGATCATATATTACATCCCAGTCTCAGGAATATTGCCGGATGTCCACACACAATTGTACAAGCCCAAAAGAGCATTTTTTACCTCCAGGTGAAAAAGCTTTATCTGGTATCATTTGAAATCATGATAGCTGCTTCGAGTTCTTAGAGGGAGAAAAAGTCATATCTAATTGTGTCGCAAAGTCCATGGATTTGTCTAAAGAACCTGCTGGCCCGGCTAGTACGCCGCAGAATCTTTCCAAACACGATTCAGGAATGTTATGAGGCTTGGTGGTGTTCATACCACGACATTTTCCATGCTGCACTCCACAAATCAGCAGCATATGTGTCAGAGTTTATATTCCCACACATTTGGTTCCAGCCAAGTCTTTTCGAGCGCCGGATTGTGTAGAAATTCTACTTGCTCTTAATATTTAAATTATCCTATTGGACCTGGATGGACACCATTGAAATTTTGATAGGACCTTCATTAAAGCCGCCTTGACTCTAAAGTTGGAGTTAAACCATGGGTTGTCAGGATATTGTTTTTTCTCTTCGATTCGGTTCTAAGTTTTCTATACAACATCTTCAACAATTTATCAGATTTTTTCATTTCCAAACAGTCTCTAAACTCAGTGCTGTTAAGTAGATCTAACATGCCATTGTTAAATACGTCCGGTTGTATACTTTAAGTAACTTCGTATTTGGTATCTTGACAAGATACGATCAAAAGCATCTCAGAGACATTTATTCAAGGTACACCAAGATGAAACTAAACCTAAAAAAGGCCTGCAGATGGAAAATGTCTACAGCGGAAGGTTTCCCACATCCATTAAATGTGTGGGACCCATCATTTAAATGAAAACCCTGTCTATTCTCTATGAAATCAAGTATTTTAGCACCTCTGTCACTCCGTGTCTGACACCTCCAGATATGGTGGTGGGCGTTGAAGTCACCGCATAAGATCGTATTTGCTTTAGCTGCAATTTATGTGAATATGGGGGTATGTAATTGGACACTATAAGAAAAGGACTAACATTCGAGTCAAATCGACCGGATATTTACTCGATACCTCGGTTGGCTGTGTCTATATTGTGTTGATTAATTTTAATCGTCTTTCTGTGAAAAGGATTCAAAACAACTCAAAAATGTGTAGATAGAACAGGGATCATGTTCGGAGGCTGTTTCAAATGCTGCTAGGGGTTCCATTGAGGATGTCGATATGTCGATGTTAACTCCTCGGAGTTGAAGTCACTGGAAGGGTTTGAGTGGTGTTCAAGTCAGGTTGTGGTATAAACTTCAATTGGAATATCAAAGTCTGAGTAATTCCTCTTCCAGTAGAATATCGGTGTATGTAGTCTGTGCTGTGTCTGCAGGACCGTCTGGGTTCGGACTTCCCGACCTTACAATGCCCTTGTTTTAGGTTTTTCTTCCTCTTTTTTGTTTGTAATTGGGTTTTGCTGGCATTTGGGTTGCTTCTCGTCATTTATCCCTTTGGTTAGATCTTACATCTTGGTGTCATCTCGCATATACCTTCGTGGATAATTCCGCATCTGGGACAGGCTTCGCTTGGGAAGAGATTTTTCCTTCTGGATTGATTGAAGAATGGCTTTATACTTCGGCCTAAAATTTACAATAAAACTGATTTTCTACAAATTTTATATATGGTAGCCCATAAGTAAGCACCTACAAGATGTAGCTCCGTTTCCAAATACTCATATCATAGGTCGAACAATTAACTATAATATGCCTGTTAAATTATTTAATTATCTTATTCGGTTTAAATGATATAAATTTTTGCAACAAAAAAACTCAAATGGCGCCACTGTGCGTAGGCAGCTCGACGCCGTTTTCCATTCGGCATCAAACTTTGTTTTGTGCTGATAGCAACGATGACGGCGTCTACATGATAATTTACAAACGACTCCGTTCTCCGACCGGCATCGGTTTAGTTTTTGTTTGCTGTATTTTTGTGTGTTGTTATTTTTAAGTTTATGGTTTTTCTGCCTGGACCAACTAAAATATGAAGATTTTGGCTCTTGTGGTGTTATCGGTTATTTTTGCGTTCTCAAAGGCAGCTGAAGTTGTCAAATCACCACCAAGGCCACTAAAAGGTAAAAGAGAATATGGTACATCAGATGCTTATGGAACAATGTTTGACGCTTTCTTCCTCTTCTAGTCAGATATCTGGAAGCTGGTGAAATATTCAATTATGAACCCCTTAAAAGACAACGTGGTTTCTTTGATAAGGATTTACGAACCTATTGTTACAAAGGCGAAGAAAGAACCCTGGGTCGTCTCTTCGAGACTGTAGAGTTAATGCTGGAAATTGAAGGCGATGACTACACTCAGTATGATGGATCTACACCCGAGGAAGTTCAGGAGCATTATGACGATCACCGCTCACTGTTCAGTTTTAATTTGTTCAGTCAGAAACGCACACGCCTCCAGTTGTCACCATTTGCCTCGAGTTGCATGGGCATCGAAACCACTGAAACATATCGAATACGTTTGCATAAAGTGCGTGTGGATTTCTGGCGTCTTATACAGTTGATTATTGGTTGCCTGGTATTTCAATATGCTGGGAAATTGTCGCACAACGCTTTGTTCTATTACATTACTGGTGTGGCGCTGGGTATATGTTCATCATTTATGTTGTTGATATGGTTGTCCAGTAAATTAGTGCCAAGGTAAGTAAAGAAAAGAAAAGTTTTAAGAAACCATAAAGTATATGTATTAAAATTCTCGGACGATACAGGTAGGTCCGTCCGTGTGCACGATAGTGGTCAGGCAAATTAAGCTAGGACACGACAGCCGGCCGGTTCAAAGTACGGGAGTACGTCTACCCTGCTTAGGGCTGTCACCCCGGCACAAAAGCAATGTTAAACAATCCGAACGGGGATGCAAATTTATACTGTCATATCCATGGGATAATCTCTTGGTAGCCAATACGATAGCAACTTATATTTTGGCAGCCGGCTCGGTTATAGGTCATGAGAACTCTATTTTTTCTGCACTCATTTATTTCATTTATTTTAGAAGAGGTTAGAAGGACCTGTATCATTGTCTTAAGGTGATTAATACAGGGTCCGTTGTTATTGTTTACGCCACTTCCCCAGAGAGCTACGCCGTCTTTTCTGTAGGGATTGGTATCTAAAGGAGGTTTTTTTATACGTATGGTTTTCAAGAAGAAATATAACATATAATTAAATGTTATGGCCAATAATTTAGCTTCATTCTAAAGATAAGGGTTTGCCATTATGTTTTAAAAATGATTTCGGGTAAGTGGCCGTCGCGGCTGGCTCGAATTAATTCCCAGCGAGAGGTCCATTTTTTGCAGCATTAGGGTCCGTATGCCAGCAATAACACGCCAAATATTCTCTTCCAATGCGCCAACCGTGTCGGGCATATCTACGTAGACAAGCGACATCACATAAATACACAAAAAATAGTCCAGCGGTGTTAAATCGTACGATCTTGGGGGCCACACCGCAGGCCCACGATGCGAAATAATGCGCTTTAAAGTTTCCTTCAATAAATTTATTGTTTCGTTTGCTGTATGTCATGTTGGAACCAAATGTCGTCAAGACTACGGGCTTCAATTTCAGTCATGGTCGATGTAATGGCGCGATAGCGAGCACTATTCACGGTAACGTTCCGGCCATTATCATTTAAAAAATGGACCGATGATTCCACTAGCCCATAAACCGCACCAAACCGTGGTTTTCTCTAGGTATAATGGCATCTCTTGAACCTTTTCTGGTTGCTCTTTAGCTCAAATGCAGCAATTTTGTTTATTGACGTTGCCATTGCGCCAGAAATGGGCCTCATGGGCCGGATCTTCCCGTTTCTCACCGAACGCTCATTTCCATAAAACAGTTGCCAACATTTTAAGGATATTATATTATATATGGCATACAATTGCCTTTCGAATAAATAATAAAGATTCCACACTTAATTTGAATTTTTTATTTTGAAAAAATACCTCTATATTGATCACCCTATACATAACAGATGCTCCACTTTCTCAATCTCATCCTTACAAAAGCTATCATATTCTACCGTTCCCACCTACAGTATTCGATTACTCCCCTCAACTCTATAACATTTAAATGTCCTGTAAGTCGCCTACGAGCACGCTGACATCACTTTTGTTATTTTCCAGCCCGGTTTTGTCGGTCCTAGTATAAGCAAGGTTATCTTTGGTTTAAATCCATGTTTCTTAAGGGATCTTAGTGACTTTTTGCAACTCTTAGCCAATATGTTTTTGCCAGGGTTGATTGTGTAGACTTCAAAGCTGCCTGACTGTGCACTTAGAAGTAAATCTTTTTGTTATTTGGCGGGTAAAAGAGCGGATTTCTCTGTAACAGGTATCTCGGCATGAAAAACGGCACATTTTTAATTTAATTGATCTGATTTGCGTATTAAAAAATCAGCTCCTGTTTCTACTCCAACACCCTCCTATCGTATTGAAATACTTTGGAGTAGTTCCCCCTATATCCCACTACGCTCTCTCAGTCAAATTAGGAGAAGAGGCCGCACTGTAAGGCAAACCTATAGCTCTACGTAAGTAACCTAGTATATTCAGTTAATGATTGCCACCTGAGACCTGCCTTACGGAGTCTCACTGCCCATTTTGCCGCCATCTCTCGTGCGAAACAATTGCTTCAAATGCAGGATTATGTCTTAGGCTGTCCTTGTTCACCTCGAAAAAGAGGCAACAGCATTTTTTGCCAAACAAATCAACAGAGAAAGAAAACCTACGAAAATCTAGTGGCACGTGTATCCAAAACCTTGCAACCCTGACCACAAATGAACATTTATAAATGACAGAAGAAAAACGAGGGCTTAACAGTTGAGGAAGGTACAGTGAGGTAGGTACTTTAAATTTAAAAGCCGGTACTTAAAATGTGGAAGAAAGGGCTACATCGCAACAAAAAGGATTTTCTTTACAAGATGGGGACAAACCATGAACTAGTTTTACCGTGGCTAGAAAGACGAGTGCTGTTTTCTTGCAAAAAAAATTAACATTTCAAGTTAATATCCCTTAGTTTAACAAGGGCTGTATATAAGACTATGTCCTTTTTTATTAAATTATTTTAACTTTATTTAAGAGTTAAATTGTAGTTAAGTCGTCGGATCGCCTAATTCATGGTGAAACATATGGTATTTTCTAGTTATATTCCCTTTAGATTTTTTAGCGAGATTTTAGCTTTTTCTAGCCTTTATTTTACAGAATTTTTTTTGTATTTATTTAAGTCACCAAGTTCTGGTAAACCTACTAACCACACTCTATCTGTCTATTTTATTTTACAGACGTACTATGATGTATGGCGTTTTAGTTGGTGGCTGGACCATTGGTTTATATGTTATACAAATGTTATGGGAAAACTTACAAGTTATAATCGTTACCTATCGCACCTATGTCTTTTGGTATATTTTAACTACTGGCGTTGTTTCGTTCTTTTTCTGTTATCGCTGGGGCCCGCCAACCAATAAACGTTCGAAAAACATCATCAAATGGTTACTTCAACTGATGTCCCTGGTTCTCATCTACTTATCGAGTCATTATGAAGAAGCCACCGCTGCCATCATTATAATAACCATAGTCTTACATTATTTTCCACGTTCAATATGGTATAGAGGACGTGCGTTTTGGTTACAAAAATTCCCACCTAAAAGGCGTTTTCTTACCAACGAGGAGTACTATGAACAGGGTGTGCGGGAGACGACAAAGGCATTGACAGAGCTCCGACATTTTGCCAATAGTCCGGATTGCAATCAATGGAGGGTAAGTGGAAAGAGCACACATTTTTACAGATCCAATTTGTTTTTATAATGAAATCCAACAGAGTAGACTCAAGTTAAGTTTATTATTACTCGTACAGTATTTAACACCGATTTAGCTTTACATTTGTAGTTGATATAGTTATTTGAAGCCCAGAACGTAGATCACCTTCTGCAAGTGAAAATATATTAAAATCATATAAAAATAAATTCTGTGAAATTCCAGGATTTCGTTAAAATAAGTTATACAGGGTTTTCCACTAAGGGCATAACAGTGCCGCGCCTCTATTGAAAAATTTTCATACTGGAGCGGAATCCTTTCAATTAATATAGTGCATTATGGCTGGACCACCCTTTACCAATATCAATATTAACTGCATTGCCATTCAAGACGAAACTATAATTAATACCATCCACATAAATACCACCTAAACACTTATCCACATTATTAAAGCAATTGTTATTCTAAATACTCCAAACCCTACGCTAATCAACCCCATCAAACATATTCAATTAAACATTAACAATCTGAAATAAATTTAAACAATTTTATCATTTACAACTGATTGAACACAATACGGCCGATATTAACTGCCAACGTTTGGGAGTCCTTGTTTAAGACTTTTGATATCTGTTAAAGTTATCATTCCAAAAAGATCGCTGAAGTAGTACTTTGGCCCTTTTCAAAAACAGTGGTTCAAACAGTGCCTTATTAGCCTTGTTCGATTGGCCATACGCTTAATAGCATACTTCATACCATTTTGAAAGAATATAAAAATGATGTTGTTTACAGAAAACTATAATTAACAATTTGGGAAGAAAGCTATTCAAAAATAACCTTTAGCGAGCTCGTTTATTAGTCGCTTATAGTATTTCTTAACTTTCAAACGTTGTATGATGCTTCAAGCCAATTAGTATACAAAGAAATTTCAAGAATTCTCGTAAAGTTTTGAAGTTATTTCAATAGCGACCACTTACTCGTTTAACAAGCGAGTGCCAATCGAACACGCCTCTTATTTCTAATCCAAAACAACAATGGCATAAATTCAGAATCATAATTGTTAAACAATACTAAATAAATATAAGATGAAACCTTGACACTATCAAAATATGACCCCTAAAATATGAGTTGATTAATCATAAACTGAAATTAAAAAATCTCTAATGATCACATTTTATTACTCTTATTTATTACAAACAATAGCTACTCACTCAAACACATACGAGTATTTAAAATTGTGCATAACCCAAAAGTTCTATTGTCTTTCGTTGCTTCTATACAGGTCATGAGTAAACTACGTGATCCTCTACGCTTTGCGGCATTTGTTGAAGGTGCCTCACATTTGCGTGATGAGGAAATCTTACGCTTTGAATCCTCCCAATGCGACGATGACGAGTCCAACGATTCTGATATCAGCCTGCACGATAGTGACCATGAGGAAAATGTACAGCATTACAGTAAATCTTACCGTGGAGAGAGATCTCGTTCCCGCCGTCTGACACACAATGACATTAGCGAAGATGAAGATGTCGGTGTTGACGATCATATTTATAGACTTGGAACACCACTTAATGGAACACGCTATGGCAATAGTTCAGCATCTACATCGTCGGCGGTCAAACAAGGGTTGCGCCACATAACACCAACAACATACGGCTCCAGCAGATCAAGTACTTCGAGATCTGTAACAAGAACTACAAGACGCGAAGAACGCGAATTCAGTGACGAAGGCTGATAGATGTAAGATGTCCTGCATAAGACTTACATACCTGTGTACAAATACCATAACAATTGGACGTTTAAAAGATATTTGAGATATATAATATATTTTTGTGCTAAGTTTTTACTTTTACATTTCTTAATTTGATTACCAGTTTGATTTTCGGTTTATAAGTATTTATAATTTAAGTGAGTACAGAATTTGTTCTTGAGGAACTGATAAATTGGGGGAATTTCTGCAATTCCTTTTTGGATGGAAAGTAGATTTTATTGGATAGCAATAACTCTTCAGTAATGTTTGTAAAAGTGGCTTTGTTTAAAAAAAAAATGGAATCCACTTTCGATTAACAGATAATTGCAGAATACCCTCGTTTGGATATTACAAGAAAAATTGTGTCAGAGAATTTATGGGATTTCATTTTCACAACGTTTGTCCTTAATATTTGTTTCTAGTTTTAATTCCTAATTTTAATAAAAGCAAAGAAACTTTGAATGAATACATTTTCATAATTTTAGCCAGCACATTTTAAAGAAGTGAACATGAAAGTATAATGGAGTTCACAATCGAAGCGAATTTAATACATTTGGGGAAGAATTGTGTAGATTTTTAAGCTCTAATGGGACATAGTAATTTTCGTGGGTATTAGAGGCGAGGAATCTAATTTTCTGTGATAAAGTTTATGTAATAATTCTATTATTAAACACTAATTTTAGCAAGATCGTATGAATATTATTAAAGACATTACAACACTACGAAACGTGAGAGAGGTAGCTACCAAAACTGCCTATAGGATTGAAAACAGTCCTTCTGTTTCCAATCCAATAGGCAGTTTTGGACATATATTGGGGCATATTAGATAGAAAGGCAACTAAAGCTTCCATTAGCTCCTGCAGAATCCGTTCTAGTAAGGAAATATATCAAAGCCTACATATCCAACTAAACCGAAAGGTAAAAAGAAGAGCCCGAGGTGTTAACGGAAATACATCGCCTAGAAAGCGCAGGCAGCAGCTGAGACACACCGTAGCAGAGACCTATGCCAGGCAACTAAGAAACTTATGAACACTAGCGGGTCTGGAACCAGAAAACCACTACAAAATAACCAAGAAGAACTTGTAACATCCAAAGAACAACAACTCGAACTATGTCATGCATTTTACGAAGCAATGTTATCATCATCCATCTTTTCTGAACAGACACTGTACACGAATAAAAGGCCAAATGTGTTGAGAGTTATAGAAGAACGCTTCTGATACTGCGATGTTTCATCTCCCCTTTCACTTAGGTTGAAGAGGACGTTGGCCAGTTTACCGTACTGATAGCTGCGTTTATAATTGCAGTCAATGCGGCTCCTACACCTTCTCGGTATGCTCTGGCTTTGAGCATTCGATCTTCCTCTTCTTTAAATACCCCGACGTGTGTATTTCTTGTACCCTGGCGGTGGATACGTAACCCTTCTTTTTGCAATACTCTGGCATTAAGAATTGTAACCAGTACCTTCGCAGCGGTCGAATATATATTTGTCTTCTGGACTACTCAGTCTCATTTTAGGATATGTTTGGCAATATATATTTTTGGCGTTCTTTATACCACTGCGTTCTCGTTTTGTGTTATTTTGTATGTTGCTGTGTGTAACTTGTACTGTTCCGCTTCTAAACTGTGGGTAACGTTTAGAAGACTACGCTCTAGTTCGGAATGTTTTTCTTTGCTATTCTTAGCATCTTTGGAGCACTATCCTTTTCGGCTTTCAATTTTTTCAGCTCAGCTTAGTGGAGAACTTTTTTTCTTTATAAGTTCCACTATCTCCTTAAGTTCTTCCATCCACTTCTGACATTAAAGTGCGGAAGTTTGTAGGTCTTCAATCTTTCAGCTCTAGAATTCATCTGATCGCTGTTGTATGATGTATTCATTCACCCGGTTGCTAATTTCCAACGCATCAATTCTATATGCGTTGGTAACCTCGTTCCATCGCTCTCAAATTCGATTTTTCATATTATTTAAACACTTTTTTAATCCGGTGTATAGACTCGGAAACGCTGTCTTTTGTTCACTTAAAGAACACTTCATTTACACTCATTGTGTAATATTATTTTTTTTCTGACATGTGAAATTATTTCATCACTAGGAAAACTTGCTAAGTGATAGAACCATTAAATCAGGCGTCCGGCAATGATGTGTGTTATCGCCCTTGCTATTTAACTGTGTCAAGTGATGTAACTAACAACAACGCAGAGAAGAGGTATTACATGGGGACTACTAGATCTTGACTATGCCGACGATATCTACCTCCTTTTCCACACTATTACCTATATGCAAGCCTAACTGAGTTTAGTCCAGGAAACAGCATCCCCGTGTAGGTCTAAAAATTAACATCAAGAAGACCAAGTCTTTACGCATAAACACATCAAATACTGAAAGTCTCCGTTTTGCTACTTATGAAGCATAATCGACAAGGCGGGTGGACCCAAAAACGATATTCTCAATCGGAAAATCAAAGCTAGGAACTTTGTCTGAAGATCAGACTATATCTCGAGAAGGACAAAACTAAAAATGATCGACGGGGCGGGTGGACCCAAAAACGATATTCTCAATCGGAAAATCAAAGCTAGGGACTTTGTCTGAAGATAAGACTATATCTCGAGAAGGACAAAACTAAAAATGTTCAACTTTAACAAAAATCTGTCCGACTTTACGGATGCGCATCATGAAATGTTGCATCAAGAGATACTCAAACTACACAAGTGTTCATGAACAAATGCTTGCGCATACTTCGTCCCAGGACAATTACCAACGACGATCCATAGGCATTAACACAACAGCAACCAGACCATAACGAAATCAGAAGGCGTTGCCAAAGGAAATCCACAAACGATTTTCTAGACAGGCCATCGAATGCAACCCGCAGGGCAGCCGACGCAGGGAGCGTCTATCGCACACCTGGAGGGGGCAAATTGATTTAGAAGTAGCGACCCTAAACCTTAGCTGGAATAAAATAAAACACTGTGTATTAAATTGATTAAATTGGAAATCAATTGTTTCGGCCCTATGCACCTTATATATAAACGGGTAGATGTGTACCAAAAGATGTTTAACCTCATACACAGTAAGTTAAAGGTTTAATAACACTCATCCCATTGATACTAACCAAAAAAATATAGATTACCGAAAACACCACTCAAGAAACCCACGGTAGGACAACGAGTATAGAAAAGCTTGAAAAGCAAATAATGCTACCAGTTGCTTTATGATTTTGGTCCGTACCAAATGAAATACATATACCCTCCTACCCAGTAGGGGCGGAGGTTTATAATAAGGGTCTTCACAAATTGTGGACAACCCAATACATAGTCGCTTGTCCTTTACCACCAGGTTACAATCTTGTCGCGATGTGGAGCCTTAAGTGTTACTATTCGTTATAAATTGCCGGAGCTAAATTTACACAAAGAAAATTATATATAAGTAGTACGACGAACGTCGAATGTTGCACATCTCGATGAGCCGATAGCAGTAAAATTGCAGGGAGCAAAAAAGCACACGTACGGCCAAAGAAAAAAAGATATGAAACTTGCTGAAAGAATTCCAAGGCGCTTCAGAACGTTTAACGGGAGAAACTCACACGAACGCAATTGTTTTCCCTAAAACGGATTACAGACATAATTTTTGTAGCGTAATACTGCTCAACTTGCTCAAAATACCTACGACAGTTTAAAAAGAAACATCCAGCTAAAAAACGAGGACAAAATACAACATCAAAATTAGGATATAGAAGACAACTCGCTTGACAAAAATTGTCAAGCTGAAGAAAGAAAATGGCAAACGCCAGCGAACAGTTCAATACTCGTAGTACCACCAATGGCAGAGGCACACAAATTCAATGAGTCGTTGGTCGTTAGTAAAATAATGCTCGTTAGTAATAATAAAGAAATCTTAAGCGATACCTGCGAATGATGGATAATTCAATTTTAAAAATAAATACAAAGGGAACGAACTAACGGGTGGTTAAATTTTAAAGGCCGATGTTGCTT